>OX422220.1:370979235-372179235 GCA_949130495.1 Sambucus nigra | reverse complement strand
ATTTGAGCGTGGTAAAACCCCAAACATGATGGGGAACATCCATGGTCTCCCATAGGAACCAAATAAAAATAATCCACTAAAACAATATGAAGGTTACAACATCGAGTAGTAATATAGAAAAAATAAATCTAGAAATTTTGTTTAAATGGGAATCTAACTCTAGGTAATCTCGACTTGTTCTTTTGTCGTATAAGCCCACTCTCCTTCAATCTTCAGTCAACTAGAGTGTAAACTCGCCAAAGAAACAACTAAAGTGGATTTTGTGCAAGTCTAAGTGTATTCAACGCATAAATTATACATGTAGATGTGGTACTTAACTTAATGTTACAACTAGTACTACGAATTGCATTAATCATCAACGAAGTCCCACACCAGATCTCATTACCATCCATCTTCAACCTACCCGAAAACCTATTCCCATTACCACATCTCCATACTACCCTCAAAACCATGGATCAGTCGATTAATTGGGCACGACGATCTCCCTTGCTTCGTTCACTTCAATCGCTCCGCTCAATTTGTACTTGTATTCCTATCAATCGGGTAAAAATATTGGGGGACACGTTTCCAAAATGATCTAACCTATTATAAACTATAAATCTATTACAATTATTTTAAATCAAATATTGCTATAAAATTATCCAATGTTTTAGATCTGAGAAATCATGTATGAAACTTAATGGATCTAGGCAAAAACTATCAAATCTACAATATTTTAAAATATTTTACTACTGAAAATTTAGATCTATAATTTTTTTAAGACAAAGTTATGTTTTAAATAGAGAGATGTTTGGACCTAATGAAATATACTACATGCAAGACAATATTCATAGAGATGACATTGTTTGTTATACATGTAATGTTTCAAAAATAGTTTAGAGTAAAAAGTATAAAAAATAAGGCTATAGAAAACCTAACTAAGTGTGCATTATACGAAATGTTAGGTTTTGATTTTTTTTTCAAAGTTTATGGAATAAACTTGAGATCTATTAAGCCTAGATTGGTTTTTTGGAGAATCAAACAAATAGTATATATGTTGAAAATGATGAAGATGCATTATTATCACTCTTACTCAAAACCCCCCATCAACCTCCATGTTTCTCCATCTCTCACTTTTTTTCTCTCTCACAATTAGTTTTCTCTCTGTTTTGTCCCCATTCTCTATTTGTTTCTCTCTCTTGAGATTGATAAAGTTCTCGAAAAACTAAGGAGAAATATTTTTTTAGGAAGGGTTATAAGGTCCTAGGAACAAGTTATAAACCATGTAAATTAATGATCCAAGTCGAAGAATTCAAGGCGGTGGAAATCTAATCGTTTATAATGAATATTATAAGAAACGATAACTTGCTATGCCTAGTAATTAGTTCCTTTTATCTTATTGGTCTTCTCAACTCACATATGGGTAGGTTTCATATTCGTTGATGATCAAATCTAATGGTGTGAGATTGATCTCAAGTTTGTGAGTCAAAATGAACATAAACACATGTGTATGGCAAACAACAAACACAACTAATACTTGTCCAAGCCATCCAATAGAAACAACACACGTATAAGTCCATCCAATGAGAACATGACATATTATTTATAAATTCTAAATTGATTTAGAAAATGATTTCATAAAAATATTTAATAATTCATTTAAAAATCAGATTTTTTTTAGTAAAAATCAGGAAAATATGAGAAAATTATTTTATCCAATTTTAGACTTATTCCATTTGTATGAAAACTTTTAGCACACAAACATTATCAAAATAAATCCTAAATGGTCTTTTAAATTATTTTTAAAACATGAATAATTATGTAATAAATGCATAATGTAAGTGTACCAATCTACTTGACCTATTTTACCTTTTCACCCTTTGTGATATGACGTGGCATGAGATTCTATAGAATGGTTTTGTTGTTGGGAAGACTTATTAAAGATGTACTAGAGTTAATTCTCAAAAACTAAAACGTTTAGGAAAACACATCCAAACATGTTTAACAACCTACACTAGTATAGACTCAAACAAACCTATGAGGTCAACTAGTTTGGTTGTTTGAATCCCAACCTAACAATGTTGAATTATAGTTTGGATGAGATTAAGTATTACTTTTGTTGTATACTTTGTATTCTAACCATACACCAAATCCTACAAGATTTGAATCTATATATCTATTAAACTAAATTCAATTGTGTTTTGTCATTTTTTAAATAAGAAGATTTAATAGTAGAGTACTCACATAAAAATACATGATCCTAGCTACCTACTATAATGGTATTTTCTTCTTTTAAAACCCAATCACAGTTGCTAATTTTTTGGAAAAAAGGGTGCAACCCCCAACGAAAAAAGAGCTCCACGTAATTCTCTACAACAAGTAACTCTCTCTCTCTCTCTCTCACACACACACACACACACACAAATAAACACACACACACACACACACACACATATATATATATATATAGAGAGAGAGAGAGAGGGGGGGGGGGAGATTTCCCTCTTTAAGGTTTTCTCTCAAACTCTAGATTGTGTGGATGTGAATATGAAATTGATAACTCTTGAACCAACCATACAAATATTCACGATGTTGAAAACATACACGAAAGATAATTTGTTTCTTAAAGCAGTCTTGGTGTTTGATTAACAACATTCAACTCATATAAAAATGTGGAAATTATATCCATGGGGTATTTTGCAAAAAGTATAGCTTACTTTTACATATTTCCTATTAGACATTAAAGAATGACAATTAGGGGTGGCAAAAACAACTCCAACCTATTAATCTAAAGAAACTCACCCGTTAAAAACCTAACCCAATAAGTAAAGGGGTTTGATAGGGAAATAATCCATACATATGTGTAAGGAGAGCACATTCCCACTGATGTGGTCAAGATCTTTCATCTATAAAGATAAGGATTGTTAGATATAACTGACCTCCAAGAAATAAGGAAGGAGAAACAGACGATGAAGATGGGATAACTACCATAAGTCATTGACCTTTAGATGACTTAACCAATTTTGTTCATAAAATGTAATGATAGACCATAGGGGAGGAGGGGATATAATCATAAACTTTTAAAGCAAACTAGTAGAATGATAGAACATCCTAGGGGCATAAATGACATGACCACAAATGTATATCTAGATTGCGTGCTATATAGGCCCAAGTGAAAGTCTGCCACGTTAGTAATAATCCGATAAGTTGGGATCATTTACACAGGGAACTAGGACGAAAGATCGTAATGATGTAGGAATAGAAGACTAACCCTAAACTGATTCTCGAAAATAAATGAAAAGATGATTAATTGTGAACTGAATGACTACTACTAAATGTGAAGAAAATTTAAACTACTAACTAACTAAGTGAATAGAAATAAACTAATACAGTGAAGTAAATGTGAATAGTTGAAAGATAGGTTAGGATACAATCGCCCAAACCCTAGTACATTTACCGAATACAATACTATCATTTGAATTAAAAAGTTGATTGAACCCAATCTTTATAAATTTTAAGCATTACATATATGAGGACACTAGCCCGCATCATACATAATCAAAGGTAAGAACAAAGCGGTGCTGAATAGCTAACTCGCGCATCACACCCTTAAACACCCCGGTTACCTAGAGCAAATGAGGTTGAAAGGTCTACGATGGTCGTGTGTACTACACAACACAATTCATTCAAATTTCAATTCAAACCCTATTTTTCACATAGGAAAACTACACCAGATTGGGTTCATGCATCCCAACCCTTAAAAACCTAGCTAGACATGGTGTTTTTAAGGAAAAACTTATAAACTGTGGTGCATGTAATCATATTCACAATGAAATAAAACCTAAACATGTAAACACTAATTAGAATCTCAGAAAATATGCGAAGAGAAGTTAACCTTGAAAAGTAGAGATGAAGAACACAAACTTTGGAGAAGAAAACCTTGAATTATTGCATAAAACTTGAGTATTGTTGAAGAAAATAAAACCCTAGGGTTCTTGGGTGCAAGAACCCTCTTAAACTATGAAAAAGAGAACTCTCTAATACCTGGTATCCTCAAATAATAAATACGTCATGTTATTTTAAGAGTTTGAGCCATGGAAAACTCTATTTTTTTAGATTTAAAAATTGGCAATTCCGCCCGCTGAACTTGCTCACATTTTTGTTCTTTATTGGGCCGAACTGGTTCACTTTTCCAGTATTGATACGAAAATTGAGTTGGAATTTTTTCCAAGCCTTTTCTTCCTTGTTTTGCCATAATCTCTTCCCAACTTTGAACCTTCATAACTTTTCACTTGTAACTCAAACTTGAACGCCGTTTCTTCCTATGCGCTCGTGGATCCAGTAACTTCAACTTCTTATTGGTAGTCCTCGTCCTATTTTTGGGTGTAAAATTATGAAATTGCCCCTTGAATTTCCTTCTCTTGCATTTTATCTTTCTCTCTTGAATTTGAGTTTTCTCTTTCTTCAAAATGGCATAACTCTTTCACCGTAGCTCGAATTGGGGCGTCATTTTTTTTGGTGTTCTTATAATTTTGAACTCTCCAACTTTTTAGTAGGTCCACCTCCGGAATCAGGCTAAAAAATTACGAAAATGCCCTTGAACTCCCGATTTCTTGGTTTCTTTCACTATTTCGAGTTCTCTTTCGCACTAACTTTCTTGAAATACCTGTAAAACACATCAGAGATACACAAAACATGAGGTAATAGCCAAGGAGAGTTATTACCATGATTATGATATAAAACCAAGTCAATTACACTGCAAGGGATCATAAAAATATCGAAATTAAGGGGATAAATTCACAACTTTTTATGGCTAATCTTTTTGGGAAACAAACGATGGCCTAACTTCATTTATCCAAATTACTAATCAATTTACCATATGCATCTCTAGATGAATTTTAGTTTGGAGATATGTTAGTGCGCTTTTCGAGGCAACATCACACACTATTCTTGACCGATCAAAATAATAATGTTGAGATCACAACGACTTATTTCAACGCTGAATTGAACTTTGAGTTAATCATTAATTTATATTGATTTAAAAACTCAAAAAAATTGGTAGGCTCTAAATCTCACCGGTTGATTAATCTCCAAACTTATTCGTTAAGTTGTCAATTTTCGCTCAATTTTTATCTTTGGTCAATTTCGGCTTTGTGCAATTTGAAATTTACAAATTTGAGACTTTAACCAAAACTTCGGTGATATTTTTGAAAATTTTAAATTCCAATTTTTATTTACTTTGAAGAAAAATATTTTTTAGGTTTTTCAAATTTTTTAATTTTTTTGGAGAATTTTAATATTTTCTAATTTTTTTTAATTTTTTGGGGGCATTTTAAAATTTTGTGAAGTTTTAGAAAGACGCACTTGTCACCCCCCCTAACTTATACCTTTGCATTGTCCTCCATCAAAAGGACTAAAATCTAAAGAAGAGCAAATAACAATTGTGACAAATAAAACAAGCAAATATTTAAAATGCAAAGACACTAAATGACACTAACACATGACTTAAAAAAACAACAAAAATCACCCCATATGCGTCGAGCGGTGCAACGACCTCTCCTCTATCCATAAACTCACCCGACCCCTTTTACGGGGTTTGTTGCTCTACTAGTCTCCCCGTCTTCCTGTCATAAGTGAATAGTCTAAACAAGTTAGTCCCGGTCCTATAGATAAGGGAGAGACCCTGGGTCTCGGGATGACTCGCTGGGAAGGGATCCTCGTGGTGCCTAATTAAATCTTTGCCTACATGCACCGACTTGGAGGGGACATCTCAATTTCTTTTAGTTACAGGAGTGCATGGGTCTGGATCTAAATCGGATGATACTTGAGTATTTTCCTCAATCTCATTTGAGGACTCAAGTGGTATGGGTAGATATGTCACAAAGAAGGAATTCATATATTTTATCTTTCGAATCGCTCTCTCCTAAGTGACTAAAATAGTCCAATAATGGTTGGACTTCGACATTAAGGTTATCATCCATCAACCCGAATTCTTTCTCAAAGTCCTCTAGACTCATGTCAAACTCTCTATCATGATTAATTTTCGCATCATCTCTCTTAATCTCCTCAAATCTCTCTGTCCCACTCACGTCGACGTGCTTGCTCTCGCTCTCAATTACGATCACTAAACATACCTCCCCTATTTCTCGCTTAATTTCACAATCACCGTTCTCACTTGGTGCAATAAGGCCTACCCCTAACGGCTCTCTCTTGTGAGTCCTCTCATGATCGTGTGCTTTCTCGATAAGATCTGTTTCTCGCGATTCGCTTTCATCTCCCTCGTTCTTAATGTTATTAAAGATATTTGTCTCGAGGGTTATGTACCCAAACATTAATTTCATTCGCCCACACCGAGTATTGATAAGTGCATTAGCAATAGCTAAGTATGGGCGACCAAGGATGAAGGGAATATGATTGCTCGGGAGAATGGATGGCTCCTTATCCCAAATAACAAAATCCACCGAGAAGTAGAAAGTGTCAATTTGATGATTACATCTTCAACAATTCCCTGAGGCATCTTCACGGATCGATCCGTGAGTTAGAGAGTCATAGTCATGGGCTTAAGGGCCCCAAATCTAATTGTTTGTAGATGGAATAGGGCAGAATGTTAACACTCCCCCTAAATCTATTAACAATCGTTCGATTCGGTCCTTCCCCATAATGCATGCGATGGTGGGTTCACCCGGATCTTTATATTTTAGTGGAAGATTGCTCAACAAGACTGAGCTGACGTTCTGTGATAGAAATACATTTTTCTTTACCTTCAGCCTTCGTTTCACCATGAGGAAGTCCTTAAGGAACTTAGCATATGCGGGAATTTGCTTTATGGTCTCGAGAAAAGGTAAATTGATATTTACTTGCTTAAGAACGTCGAGGACATTGTCCCGAGAAGTCTCTTTGGATTGAGGGATCAACCGTTGAGGATATGGTGCTTCATTGGGGGGGGGGGGGGGGTTCACCACCACATATGGCCCTCTAGTGTCATCATTACCACTCTTTTTCAGGGGGAATATTCGGCCTCTTTCGTGCTGGGCGAAATCTCCTTTTCATTTTTCTTAGCGCGTGGAGGAGGTGACAGGTCAACCACTCACCCACGATGCAAAGTGGTAATTGCACTCAATTTCCTACGATGCTCATGGGTTATAGCGCTAAAACTAGATTGCCTTGGGGCGATCTTTGTCCTTGGGCCGAAAACTTACCCTTCTCTTGGACGCTTAAAGATGCTTGCAACCTAGAGATACACGTGTTAATCTCAGTGAACATGTGATCAAATTTAGCATTGGTTGCGTTTTGAGATTGGATGAATTGGTTTAAATTATCCTCAATAGATCTCCGTGGTGGGGTAATGTATGGTCCTGGAGGTGGTACTTGCATTTGTGGATGCATAGGTGACGCTTGTTGAAATTGAGGAGGGGGTGGTGGTAGGGAAACATGTGAAGTAGGATTCATCGTAGCGTATTGTTGCCCGTAGCTAAAACCATGATGATTCCTACATGAAGGGTTGTATGCATTCCCGTGAGGGGCGTCAAATTTACCTTGAACTCTCCTATTGCTTCCACTTAGTCGTTATGCATGGCTTTGTAGGCAGTTATGTCGGGCATGTGCTTATTGGATAACCCGCCTCGCAAATAGCACACACCTCCTCTTTCACAACACGAGTGGATTCAATAGTTTATCTTAATATAACCTCGAGCATGTCCTTCAAACTCTTCTCAAACTGATCAAGTCGATGGTCTATTAAGGTATCATGATTTAATTAGTATAAATCGAACACAGCAGGAGTAGTGGACCCTTATCGAGGACGATTTTGGGCATTAGGACCAGATGTGTCTGATGATTGAGTAGTCTCGATGACATTCACTACAGGAATATTGATTTTTCACGACATAAATTAAATGCCGATAAAAGTCCTAAAAATGCCGGTAACACTTTTTGTGGCACTTTTGGCGACATTTCCACAAGTGCGGTAATAGTCAATGTGGTAAAAGAACAACGGTATTTTAAAAAATGCCGCAAAAAATTAGCGACACTTTTGGCAGCATTTCCACAAGTGCGGTAGCCAATGTGGTAAAAGAACAACGACATTTTAAAAAATGCCGCAAAAAGTTAGCTATATTTTTAGGCATTTATATTAATGATGGTAATAACCTTTTAGAGGAATTAAAAAAATGTTGATAATAACCTTTTACAACACCTATTAAATTTTCAACACACTTTAGCGGCACTAAAAAAATGCCGAGAATGATAATAGCGGCATTAAAGAAAATTTTGATATTATTTTGCAATATATGAGTGGGAATAAGTGTTAAAAAAATTATTTATTACAAGAATCATATTTATGTGCATAAAGTATCGTATTTATGTGCATATACACTACCATAACATTAAATTAAGAGGGCGATAATCAAATTAAAACGTCATTAAATTAAAACCAATAACATTCATCGTAAATAAACATAATTGAGCTTGAAATAATTATCCATTCATAAAATAAAATGTATTACATGTATACGAAGGACCTTGCTAGTCATATTTTTTATTTCTTGGCTACTTCTCCCTCTGTATTTTCTAGTGCCTCCACCTTCATATTCTCGAACGCTCTCTGTGATTTGTAAAAGTTCTACTATTTCTAGCTAGGTTGGCATGATGCTGGAGTCCGTCATTTTCTGCGCATTCCCTTTTGGAAGATGGTAAGTTTTACACATCTAGTCAGTCTAGGGCTGAGAAGCAGCAGGGTGAGGCTTTTAAGATCCGGGGTCAGATTGCGTCGCTTTAGTCCCGACTTGAAAAACTTGAGGCTGGTGACCAGGAAGATGAGGCCAAGTTGGCCCACGAGGACTTGCTTTTTTCTATCTCTAGTGGATAGGCTATTGCTTACTTTGTGTTATTTTTTACTTTATATGTAAAGAACTCGTCATTTATAAATGAGAAACATTGTTTTACTTTCCTTGTGTTTTCTTATTTATTTTCCTCTATATGTACTTTTGGCATCTGTTTACTATGACCTGTTCCAATTTTCTGTAAGCGCTCGATCAATTTGAACTGCCTCATATACTATGGGGTACTTGCATTACTCTGGGCAAGTTATATATTTTTTAGCTCAACCCGGTGTGACTGTGGGGTATTTGCATGTTATTCGTGGACATTAAAATTCTAGAGTTGCCCCTTCTAATCGTAAGGTACTTGCATACTATCTAAGAAATTTAATATCTTAGATATCTAAGAAAGTTAATATCTTAGAGTTTCCCTTTCTAACTATGGGGTATTTTGCTATACATATTCATTTATTAAGGGATAAATGGAAGAAAAGGGTTCCCACAAACTTTGAATATAATTCACATATGTAAATAAATAAAAATGATTGTTTTCTTAGAAACATGGTCCCTGGTCTGCGGGGTCCTCATTCCAAACATCTTATTAGGAACCATTTTCTAAAAAGAACATTTTTTTATTAGTGGTAGGATATCCTACTACTAGTCTGGTGACAAAAAAAAATTGTTTGCTATGCCTAGAAAGACTTTACTCAATATACTTTTCTCTTAGGATGGATGTAGCCCCAAGTTTAATGAGCAAAGTTATTTGTATCATGGACCCTATTCTAGCCTAGTAGAGGGTATTTTTTTTAAATAACATTTGGGTGAATCTATCTCACATAGGAGGAAAGTAAACAAAATAAGAATCATCGTGCAATGATAAAAAAGAGCTATTATTCATTTCTTTTCATATGTTCTACTGTTTACAAGACTATGCTATTATATCATTTTTACAAAAGGACTTTTCCAGTGTTAGAAAAATCCACTCAAATTCTTTAAAAGGAAATAAATTTTAACAAAACTAGGCATAATACCTCTTCAGCCATTTGCCATTTATGGATTGGAGACAGTCACTCTCCGGCTTCGAGATCTAGCAATACCCTGACTTGCCTACCCCCTTACCCCAAAAGGGCCTTCCCAATTGGTTTTGATATTTGATACCGACATGCTTCAGAGGTGATGAGTGAATGAACGAAGGACCAAGTCTCCCACATGAAACTCTTTGGGTTTGACTAGGTTCTCATAAGCTTTGGACAGCTGTTGGGTGTAGACTTTGAAGTTCTATTTTACCATATCTCCTTTCTCGTCTAATGCCTCCAACTACACATGCCGTGGGACAGGAATGAGTCCATTGCTTAGAGAGAAGCTAACTGAGGGTACCATCAGTTCCACCGGTAGGACAGCTTCAGTGCGATACACATGTGAGAATAGGGTAAACTCGATTGTCTTTCTCTTTCAAGTGCAATGAACCCATAGTACCATGGGTAACTTATCATCCCATGCCCCTGGCATGTCTTTTAACATCTTTTTGAGGATGTTGATCAAGGTTTATTTATGTCCTCCGATTGGCCATTCCCTTTAACTAGGAGATAGTGGAGTTGTTACGCATAATCTTATACTTTTCTGTGAGAAGGGCCTAGGGGTGGTAAACGGACGAATACGGATCGAATACCATGTTTTCCATATCCGTATCCGCTATTTGGTAGCACTATCCGTATCCATATCCGTATCCACCCGGATAGTAAAAACAACTATCCATATCCGTATCCGCTCGGATACCTCGGATTCGAATAATATCCGTATCCGTTTATATTGTTTATCCATCGCTAAAAATAACTATTAAAATATCCAATCCAATGAAATTCAATCCAATTCAAATAAATATATAACAAAATTATCACCTCCTAACATCAACAATTATGGCTCTCATAATAATAATAGCATAACATAATGATAATATGGCTTAAAGTCATCCATACTTTACAACCATATAAACTTAAATCCATAAAAAAATAACAGTAGCATTCCATATCAGTAGATATAAATATGCACCTTTTAGATTAAATCAAATTTATTGAGAATGATAACCTCATGGACCTTTTAGTCTTCCAAATATACTAATATTTTTATTTTAATAAGTATACATTTTTATTTTGAATATAATATACTTGTTGTTAACTTCACTTCTCATTACAATCAAAACCATCTCTTTACCTTTTTGTTTCTCTCTTACATTTATTTATAATTGAGAAAACTAATGAACAACCGCATAAACAATATATAAATACTATTATATATTTTTATTTATATTTTGTATGTACCTGTTGTTGCTAACTTTCTGTTGCAGGAGGAGGTAATGCGCAGTGGCGGAGCGACGGAGTTGATGCGCAGCGGAGGGGTTGATGAGAAGCGGTGGCGGGGTTGATGAGCAGCGGCGGGCTAATGTGGCGTAGGGCGAGGAGGCAGAATGAGGGTTTTACGTGGAGTGAAATGAGGGTATTTTTGTTTTGAGTGGAGTATATGTTCTTTAGTTGGTGTATGTTGTGTGTAATAGGATGTATTGTAACTTTAGTGTAACTCCATGATAATATACCCAATAAAACAATAATACATGGCACTTTACAATATACCCAATAAAATAATAACTTTAGGGTGTTTTTGTTTTGAGTGGGGTATGTTTTTGTTTTGTTTTAAGGAATAAACAATTAAGGTTTTTTTTAATATTATTTTATTAGTAATACTAATACCAAGATTATTAGTATTATTTTAAACATATATTTGACGGATACGGATATCCGGTAAAACGGATATCCAGTAAAATGGATACTCCGCATCGGATACGGATTATCCGTGTCGGATACTAGTACTATCCGTATCCATTTTCTCGGATATTTTTATAGGTTATCCATATTCGTATTCGTTTCTATTTTTTCGGATAAATATTCACAAAGTCAGATTCGAATATCGGACGGATGCAGATTTTTGAATATCCGTTTACATCCCTAGAAGTGCCATCTCCTTGCACACGAATTGTTTCCTATTATTCGTGAGTATTACTTTGGGTATACCGAACCTATATATGATATATTCGTTTATGAACTGTGAGGGGGATAGTTTCTCCCTATTTGGTATCCAACTTTGTGGCAACTATAATGAAAGCTCTGCCATGAGCGGCTGGACTGATCTTTCCCACCAGATCAAACTCCCATGTGTGGAAGGGGTAGGGAGACACTAGGCTTTGCAGACTGACAGAAGGGGCGTGTATCATGTTTCCATGTACTTAGGAAGCTCTGCACATTTTCACATAACCAATGGATTCAGCCTCCATGGTTGGCCAATAATACCGTAACATCATCAATTAGTCATACAGTTTGGCACCTACCATGTGGGAGGGTTCATGGGACTCCTTCAATGCTCTTTCCACATCTTCTTTAACTACACATTTTAGTGCTTTCTCATTGTATCCCTTCCAATAGAGCTCCCCTTCTACTAGGTAGAAGCAGGAAACTCTCTTTCATAGATAAATCTCATTTTGTCTTTCTACGGGCAGTTCACCATCTTTTAAATAAGCTACTTAGGGTTGCCTCCAATCTTCAGAAGCCTCTACAAAATTATCTTTTGCTGGCTGGTCAAAAATGGGTTTGGCACTTTAAATAGCCCTGCTGCAAAGGAGAAACTTTCATGCTCATGGTGGGCCAGTAATGCCCCCCCCCCCCCCCCCCCCCCCGCTGTAGCCGATAATATAGAGGGATATCAGTATCCCTACAATGCATCTCATGCATTACTGTTAACTTCTGTCTTGATTCCTCTTCTCTTACACACCTTGATAAGAACAAATCGGGGCTCTTATAATAAAGTGTTCCTTGCAGCAGGTGGTAGTTATCCACGCTAACATCTTCATCATTCTTTCCATTGTTTCCAGCTTCTTCACAACTAAGTACCTCCAATCCTACGACTCTTCACTTAGGAACATAGACCACATTGTGAAAGGTATTATTCTTTGTCATACTGTAATTGTCGCCTCAGACTCATCCATGTCTAATTTTTTGGGTTATTGTAGCTAGCGCGTCAGGATGCCTGGTTATTATTCGTGCATGCCTCTCAATGGTCACATTCAAGAATTGACCCAATAACTTGTGTATAATGGATTTGTACGGTGTTAGGTTGGCATATTTGAGGCCGAACTCCCCATTAACCTGTTTCACCACTAGGTTAGAATCCCCTCATGTGCATAATACTTTGATGCCTCTTTGAAGCGCCTCCAATAACCCCAAAATGAGGGCCTCATACTCAGCCTCTTTATTCGAGCATTTAAAGTCTAGCTCGAAGGAGAGAGTGATCTTCTCCTTATTATTTGATAGGATAATGCCCGTATCTCCTGTTTTATGTGCATTAGAGACATCAAACTCCATCTCCCACTTCTGCATCTCTTTTTCCAAGCATTCTTGGAAATTTTCCCCAGGTAGTTCTTTAATAGGAGGCTCAAAATTCCCACTCGGGAAGCGGGCCAAGAGGTCGGATACGGCTTGAACTTTGATGGATTTGGGCACTATGCACTTCCAATCATGCTCCAATAAAATTAAAAACCACCTCGTTGCTTGGCCTACCAAGATTGTCCATGCCAAGAGGTACTTGATAGGGTCACACTTAATGGCTATATGGAATGTAAAGGCCAGCTGATACTGTCTGAACTTTTGACCCATGAAAACTAGGGATATGTGGTCTCTTAAAATTGGTATATCGTGATTAAGTACTCCTATAGACTTTTCTGTTGAAGTGAGGTAGAGAAGCAACGGTTCCCCAGCCTCGGGCGGGATAATTGTAGATGTATAGTCTAAACTTTCTTTGATATTCTCTAAGGATTTCTTATGTTCCTCCACCCAGATCCACTTTTCTTTTTCCTTCAGCATATGGTAAATGGGTGGGTCACCTTCGCTAGCGCGGGTATGTACCTTCTTAGGTAGGACACCTCTCCTATGAAGATCTTGAGTTGGATCTAACTCTTTGGAGGTGACATCATCACGATGGATTTATTCTTTTCTGCATCAACCAGTACCCCCTACCTATTTACTACAAATCCTAGAAACATTCCTACAGTGACCCCGAAGGTATACTTCGAAGGGTTTATTTGCATCTTGTACCCGCGGCATCTTTTAAAAACTCGTTGGAGGTCCTAGATATGCTTGTTTTTCTCTCTTGGACTTCACCACCAGTTCATCCACGTGGTACTATAATTTATCATGAAATAAATCATGCAAGATAGCCATCATGGTTTGTTGTTAGGTGTCCCCGACATTTTTTAATCCAAATGGCATTACTGTATTGTGAAAGTTTCCCAATGGTGTGAGAAAAGAAGTCTTCTCTGTATTCATCGGGTCCATCTTGATTAGATTATAGGGGACGTACCCATACATAAAATTATACATTTCATGACCCATGGTAGCATCTACTAAGCTGTTTATACTGGGCAAGGGAAACTCATCCTTGGTACATGCTCGATTTAAGTCAGAAAAGCCACACAAATTCTAATTTGACTCTTGTCCTTGTTCGCCACTAGCATAATGATGGAGAGACATATAGGGTGTTGGATGGGTTTAATGAACCCTATTACCAACAGTTTCTCTACATCTGCTTTTATCTTTAGGTCGAGTTCAGCCTTGTACACATAGGTTTTTTGTCTGAATGGGAGAGCATTAGGAAGAACATTTAATTTTTGGAAGCTCACTTCTGGGTCTATCCTTGGCATCTCTGTGCGTTTCTAGGAAAATTCATCAGTGAAATCCTTGGGATGATCTCGCCCTTCTTCTTTGGATTAAAACTTTTGGATATTAGAATGGGTTTATTTTTCACCCCCTTCCACTCCTAAGTTGATTTCCCTTAGCTCTTATAGTTTCTCCTTAGGTCCATCTAGCATGCACTTCGGAGCTTCTTCTGGTTCCTCAATATGTTCAATAATGTGGGACTCATCCACCACAAAACACTTTGGTGCTGAGTCGGCGCTCTCATCCTAGAACGTCACCCATGCAAAGCGTTATAAATGGTATATAACTTTCCCATCGGTTAGGATCACCTTCTTGCATTTTCGAGGTGGTTTAACTACCTCCTCTACCTTCCTCTTACGTTTTCTATGTGGGGGATCACCCTCTCCCTCAAATTATCATAGATAGATATCTTTGGCTGAGCACCTCCTCTAATCACTTGACTCGCCTCTAACTTTCTTGCATAACTATTTCTTTCTTCATCCAGGTTTGTATAAAAGACTGCATCCACAAGGTGGGCCTCCTTAACATAAAATGGTATTTGTGTTGCTTTGATTATGATCTCAGCTCCTCGAATGTTGGCTTTGGCACACTGATGGTATGTGGAAGACACTATGCCATGGGTATGCATCAACACCCGTTCAATGAGTAACTGGTAGCTGGTGTTGGCGTTGATGATGAGGAATTTCATGTGAGAAGTGAAATTCCTAAACTTAATACCCACGTTCACATATCTTAGGGACTACAAGCCTGTGCTATCGAATCCTGAAATCATGAACGGTACAGGTACTATTTTTTCTTGATCGATCCCTGTCTCGTATAACATAATGATTAGCATGATATTAATAGATTCTCCTATATCCATCAATGTCATGGGTAAAGAGCTTCCATTGATCATAGTTGTCACCTATAGTGGGCGGTTGTGAAAATATGGGAACTTGCCTATTTTCCTCGGAGAAGACAACTTTAGAAGTGCATCTTTTGATCAACCTCCTAATTAGTCCCTGTCAATTTAGTGAGGGGTCTCCGTGATGCTGCATTACTTCCAAAACCTTTCTTGTGGTGACTACCCTGGTGTCATATTTTACTCCTATATGGTCAAAGAACCATTTGAACTTTAAAATCATGGTTATGACTTCGCACTTGGAGTCTAAATCAACTTCATATGTTTGGGCATTACAGATATACTCTCCTCATATGTGCCTCCTTCATCCAAATCGAGGATGGCATGTACTTTTCCTTATATGGGGTTTACTTACTCAACCTCCTCATATCCATCTTCTTCTTGGTTAGAATTTAATAACCACTCCTCATGCCTCCTCTCCTTATCAATTATCTATTCAATGTTCAGTGTTAGCCCTTCTAGGTCCTCACATATTTTCTCTCTACCTTCCCATTCTATCAGGTCTCGATTTTCCTCTTCATCATATGCTACTACCATATTGGCAGTGCCATAATGTTGCGCTGGAAGTGGGTTCTTGTTGACACCCATAGGAGGTATTTCTAAAGTACCACTAGCCACCTACTCGCCAATGATACTCCTTAGGTAGTAACAGTCTTTTGTGAAGCATTGTACCCTATGATGTAACTCACAATAATTGGGGATATCTTTGTCTGCTAGTGTTGGAGTTTCCCCATTCAAATGAGGGGGGCTAATACCCTCTCTCGTACCAATGAACGATAACAGTCCATTTCTTCCGCTACACTGCAAGGCAGTGGTGGTGAGGCATCCTCTTCAAACTTCTTCTTTCTGGATGGGTTGTTGCATTTGGATTCGGAGCCTCCCTTATTTCCCTTTAAACCTCCATCTACTTAATTAAATGCTTGCCTCCTCGAGACTTGAAATCTTCCAAAAGTCAGTAGCACTTGCATCCTCCAACTTGAGGACCTAGGCTTGATTATCATGGCTATATTATTGGTAGCCTTGGTGAACTCTCTAAAAGTTTCATCTCTGGTCTCATTGACCTAGTGGATCTTATATTCTTACAAGATCCCCTTAATACATATTTGCACGAGCCTTTCCTCTGCTACATCCTCATGGGCATCAAGTAACCTCTCGTGAAAATGCTTAATATATTGCATCAAATCTTCACCAGGCCTCTGCACCTCCTATGACAGGTGTCTCAATGTGAAATCATCCTCTGTGATGAAAAACGTTTTAAGGAACTACATGTGCATTTCCTCCCATATGGGGATACTGCTGGGTGCCAAGTGGGAGTACCACGCGTAGGCCATCCCTATGAGGGTCTTGGAGAATTCCCTCAACCTCAGATTTTTCTCATTCCCATGCACCCATAAGTACTCAATAAATATCTTCACGTGTTCTCTTGGATTTTATCCTTTGGCATTGAACTAAATAAATTTTAGTAGAATATACCCCTCTAGGTATGCCTTTTCATTCACACCTTGTGGGTAGGGATCCTATAGCTCCACATATAGATGAGAATTTTCCCTCTGAAAGGAGGATAGAAACATCTTCACTTCTTCCATGGTAACAACCTTGGAGGGAGGTTCATCTAAACCCACACTCTTTGTTGCTACTGAACTCAATGGTGTCACAACTTGCTTCGACACCACCTTTCATGGTAGAGTCGCCTATATTGTTGCTATTGCTGCTGTTGTTACACAACTTTGGCTCAAGGTTGCCAAATCCATATTATTTTGTTTCAGAAACTCAAAAAATATTCTTATGAGATTCAAACCTGAGATTAGAGCTAGTGATGTTGTATTGGTCTACCCCCACTTAGGAGCAGGTACCCTAGCTTCGATCACCGCCACCTTTTCTTAGGTGGCCTGGTCACTTTGAACTCCATTCTCAGGTGGAGTGTCTCAAAAATCAGTTGTTTAGAAATTTTAAAACCTTCTTTGTTCATGAAAGAGAGGATACCTCCCTAGCGGAGTCACCAAATGTAGGAGGGTAGTGTGATCGGGGTCTAGTAAGATGCTGAAATGGGTTAGGCGTGACCCACTTCCATGAACTCTACCTCCAAGGTTTTTAAGAGCTTCTAGAGTAGCACTTGGCAAAACCTTCTCGTTTTAGTAAAAATGGAACTAAAGCTAGAACCATCCTTGTAAGTAGATGAACTTTAAAATAATAATATTAAAGTTTTTCAAAAGTATATCCTGAGAATAATGGTTATCAGTGTGGCAGTGAAGAAATAATCACTTAGCACTTAGAGTGAGTATGGAGAGAATACTAGGTGGTCTGGTGTGATCCTTATGAGATATGATCATATTACAACGGATTTTGTTAAAGGAATACCTCGTACGTCCCAAAGATATAATTCCATTTGGGTAATAGTGGACCGACTTACCAAATATGCTCATTTTCTTCAAATAAAAACAACCGATTCATTTCAAAAACTTAGTTACTCAACATTCGAGAAATTGTCCAATCAAATGGAATTCCTTTATCCATAGTGTCAGACAGAGATTCTCGTTTTATAGGAAAGTTTTGGAAAGAACTTCAAACTGCAATGGGACATAAAACTTCATTTGAGCAATGCATTCCACCCACAAACGGATGGAAAATTGGAACGTACATTTCAAAAATTTGAAGATATGTTACGAGCTTGTATGTTTGATATACTCGACAATTGGAATGAATATTTACTCCTTGTTGATTTTTCTAATAACAATAGTTATCAAGAAAGTATTAAACTTGCCCCATTTGAAAGTTTATATAGAAGAGCTTATTGTTCACCAATATGTTGGATATAATTGGGAAATAGTCAACAATTTGGTCCCGAGATAATTCAAGAAACCACTGAAAAGATACAACAAATACAAGAAAGATTGAAGAAAACCCAAGATCTTCAGAAAAGTAATGCAGACCAACGTCGAAAGCCTTTAGAATTTCAAGTTAATGATCGATTATTTTCAGAAGTTTCTCCTCGAAAAGGAATTTTACGCTTTGAAAAAAAAGGAAAATTAGCCCCAAGACATATTGGACCTTTCGCTATTTCTAACTGTATTTGGCCTATATCCTACCAAATAGAATTACCTGTGGAATCATCCAATAAACATAATGTATTTCATGTGTCCTAGTTATGTCTATATATTTACGATCCCTCCCATATAATCTCATGGCAAGAAATCTCTATTAAACTAAATCATGAATTTAAAGTGCACCCTACTCAAATTTTGGATCGCCAAGTGAAACATCACAAAAATAAGGAAATACCGTCAGTAAAAGTACTTTTGTAAAATCAAAATCAATAAGAAGCCACATGGGATCCAGAACAGGCCATGAAAATCATTATCCCGATCTCTTATAAGGTAAATTAGAGGACCTTTTTTTAGGTAGGAAGATTGTAATTTTCGTACTCGAACTAAAGATGCACTAATTTTAAATAAATCTCTCCTAGAGTGTACAAACTCAAACATATTCAAATGAAGGATTGACCGACTTTACAAAATCTAAAAAATTGCTAAATTAACCAAGGATCCATGGACTTTCAATAATTACAAATTAGACCCAAAAAACATCAAATACCATAAATTAACCTACACTTAACCCCTAGACCCAAACTTTATATCAAAGTGACCCTCTAGCCTTCAACTAACTACAAATAATAATTACAGCCCCTTCAACTTTCTAAAATTACAAAAGTACCCCTAAACTTTAACAAAAATACACTTTTTGAGTTGTATAAGTATATATCTTATCAACTAAGTAGCAAAAACCAATTATTTTACATTTATACTAAACCCCCTATCCACCTAAGACTCCACATAAGCACAATATAACAAAAACGATATGTTTGGACTATACAAACATGTGAGGTTTAACTAAACCTCCTCAAATCCACTTCCCATTCGAACTAATAAAACCCCCTAGACATGCACTATAAAAAACCCATAAGCTCAACCATTAAAACTCACCTCTTTAATAGATTCAATAACTCAAATTTTCTCTCAAAATAAGTAACATATCATTTTACAAATTGCATTCAGTTCTTTTAATTACAAATGATTTATATGTTGTTATAATGCTTAAATACATCAAAATAGTAGAAACTTTATGTGTAAAACAGCCCCTAGGTGAAGAAATGTAAAAATCCGCCATTAAAGCTTGAGATTTAATGATGTACTTCAATATAATGCTTAGAAATTAGGTTTGAAGCTATGAATACATTCATTAGAACCTTGGGAACTCTAGTGCAATAATCAAAACCCACGAATTTAAACAATGAGATTCAATTCATTAAAAAGTGTTTTTTGAAATTGAAAAATCGAAACTTCGAGTTCTCCAGGAATAATCCACCTCAAACCCCAAAATAAAAACCAAACTACACCTAGCAGAAACCTAAGCATGTTCATAAGAATCTCTACCGTGCTCTTGAAAGCTGTGAATGTTAAGTCAAAAATTCACAAAAACACACAGTTATTGAACTCGCTCTATAATTCACCTTATTCCATAAAACCTATATATTTGGATTCCTTCTGAAATTTTAGGTTGATTTTGTTTAGAACGCATCTTAAATGGTTTAGAAATCAAGGAGATATCTTCAATAAAAAATTTGAAACCCTAAAGTAAAAAATCGAAAGGTTGAAGATGTTTTATTTGACCAAGAACGTTGACCACGGGCGTAAGGGCGCGTGGCCAATCAGAATTTTCCGAATTCGTTTACAATATTTTTATTTTATTTTTCTAGTCAAAATGGTATAAGGTAAGGCTTTATGTGTACAAGCCTAGACAAAGTTATGGGAAAATAAGGTTTTAAGGTTGAAATATTTTGTCTAAAATATAAATTAACCCCTCCTCACCTTTCCAACTTATGAATTTTAACCCCAAACTTTGTCTCTAAGTAATTTAATATATTTTAAGTCAAAACATCTTCTACACCAAAGTTCAAATATAACCCCAAGGCCAAGATTTTAAAGACCCAAGTTATTTACAATTAAACCCCTAAAACTTTAAAATACATATTTTTTATAAAAATTGGACAAAATCAAATCCAATTCCAAGAATATTTATGGATACAAACATTTGTATATAGATAATAAAGTACTAGCTCCTCCCGATATCCTTTTTTAATCCATAAGCAGTTCAAAAGACCTAGCAAGTAGGTTGTTTTACCTTTTTAATTGTAAATTTTGCATATTTGCTTAGCTGCTATTGATATCATTCTATGATAACCCAATTTGATTCCAATTATGTGTAGAAATTACCATAATTATTTTAATTATGCTCATCGGATCAAATTTAACCCTTCTCATTTAATAACAGATATCATAACAATTCGTTGTAATGGTTTAGTTCACCCTGTACTTTTGTGCATTATTATTTCATGCAAAAGCATCAGTAATAACTTGGGAATAGACTGTCATGTTATCCCGTGGAATTTTCCTACTTGTCCTATGGTCTTAGATGTGTGAGAGCCCAAACTTTAGCTACATACGTATGAGTTCCACTTTAATTGTTTGTCTAGCCAGTTATTATCCAAATTTTTGGATTACTTATTATTTGCTTTTACAAATGGCTTATTTAATTCTATACTCCTCAGTGAACTAATAAGTATGGTATTATCAGTTCAGAAGTTCTTGACTTTCCTTATACTCCACCTCTCATCTATTCAGATATTTTTTATAAAAGTGCCAAAGTGTGCTTAGCATATTTATGCTAATTCTTTTTCCTCTAGATGGCCCAGGAAAAAGAGGATATTATCTCTTCCCCTTTAAAGATAAACACTAGTCGGTTATTTACGTATGTCACTGTATGGGTAGAGACTAAGACAAATAGGAGAAAGGAGTGGAATTTTCTATTTTCTACTTTATAGTTCGAGTTGATAATAAAATGTAATTCACCCCTATAGTGGTAATATACTGTACAATTTTTATAATGAATGAAGTTATGTTTTTCGCCTTAACTTTAATTCATTGCTTTATATACTCTCTTGTACATTCATACCAAAAGCAGGGTGTGACAAATCGACACCCCGATTATAAATCGGGTTTTCACAAAGGTGGCTGACTAAGAGTGTGTACTGGTGGACACTTTTCGTCAAAATGGAAAAGGTCTTTAAAATGTGTTTTCCCATTTTAGAGGAGGTACTAAGGCATGGATGTTACAAGTTTGAAACCTTGGGTATCTAAGTGAGACTTTTCGAAAGGGGTAGTGGGTTGACCGGATGACAGAAGCTTGGCCTGAGTACAACCAGGGGTTCAACCGAATGTTTAAAAGTGGAGAAAAGTTTAACCGAATGGTTAAATGACTCAGAGTTTAAAACATAAAAAATGCAGGTTACGTTTTTATTTTTACAAAGTTTTATCCATCCATTTTTAGCGATGCTTAGTCATGAACCTATGTTACTATTTCCTTGGACATATATTTCATGTGTCACTATAGTGGACCTATCTTAACCATATCTATCTTGATAGGGGAAAGAATTCGAGTTTTGTGATTGCAAACATCCCATTTTTGTTTTTGCTATTGATAGATTTATGGTAGGGATGAGATCTTACTCTTTCATTCCTATTGTCCTGGTGGTCACGTAAATAGACACCTAAATTTTGCTGAGTTATGTTACTCCATCTTTTTCGGCCACATGGGTTGGTCATTGCACTATTCCATGGCTACTATTTTCTTTCACGATGGCCCTTTATAAGGAGGATCAAGTCGTACATAACCTTCAATGCCATTAAGCATTTGTCATGCTGGAACCATCTTTGAACCCCACCCTTTTTCATGAATAACGTGAGTTTTTAACATTTAATTTTTTTACATCTTTTCTTTGTTTTTTCTCTTTAATGTTTCAC
Organism: Sambucus nigra; assembly: GCA_949130495.1. Taxonomy (NCBI): domain Eukaryota; kingdom Viridiplantae; phylum Streptophyta; class Magnoliopsida; order Dipsacales; family Adoxaceae; genus Sambucus; species Sambucus nigra. The sequence goes on along the minus strand of OX422220.1, from coordinate 372,156,923 downwards.
TGAGTTTACGTCTTTACAAACATTCAGCAAGTATTAGTTAATGCCTCCCAGTTGCGGGAGATGTTGGCATGCTAGTCGTCGACGTATTTGGCTTTACTTCATTCATCATCCAGTTGCGGGAGGTTGCAAGAGACACCACTATCGATTACCTAAGGTTATCGACGAATCCCGCCGGATGTGAGACTGTCTCGGTATATCGGTTCAGAGTGTCTGCATTAGGCGTAAGGGCTAGGGTGCTGAGCTCAGGGGCCATAAATGAGAGTTGTGGAGCTAGTCATCCTGTGAAGAGGTCTCCTAGTTGTGGGTAATATTTTTAGGTGACCTTAAGTGGGGATTTTATATAACATCCCCAAAAGTTATTTTGTGATTTGTGGTTGGGACAAGGCCCCGCTGTATTTTTATAGTTTGTTCCTTCGTAGGAGGAACATGAGGAATCCTCAGTACACCTTTTGATGTGTATAAGGATTCTCATTATACATCATGCATATAAATATTCTCTCTTACTGGATGATGAATGGCTTTTTATTTTTCTTTAAATTCATGCATAAGAGTAGTGAACAACATATATATGGATCAAATGAGCCTAAGCTTTTTATTAAAAATTATGGAAATACACATGTATAGAATAAGGAAAAAAATCAGGAAAAAAAAAGACCCATATATGTATGGGAACAATAGTGAATCCATGCTCTTTTATTAAAATGGGGTGACACAAAAAACAAAATACACATATACATATGAAAAAATTGCCTTATTTTTTAAACTTGTATTTAAGAAAAAGACGATTGTTATTTGCTCGTTGGGGAGATATTGGTTAGTATTGATGTTTGAGTGGGAGGGAAGGGGATCTCCTTTCTTTGATTCTGAGTGAGCAAGAGTCTTTTTGACATAGCTTCATAATCAAAGTACCGTCCTCTAACTAGGATAAGGTGTCATTTTGTGGAGAGTCCTTAGTGACCCCAAGATGTGGGGTGATTGGGCTGGGCATGGTGTTTGGTGTTTATTTCTTGGTAATAAGTACATAGGGGTAATGTTTTCTCCTTTTTTCCTTCTTTTTCCCATTTCTTTCATGGTATTAGCCTTTATGTGGTATTTTTTAAATAAATATGACCCTGCGAAGTCTTTAAAATGCCTTAGATCACTATTTTATTTACTTTACACTTTGTTTATTTAGACCATCCTCGGTCTTTAGGAGTAAGGCCATAATGACCATAATCACAATTTCCCCATAAAATGGGATTTTCTTTAGTGTTTATTTATACCGGTTATTAAGTGATACATCAGGTTTTCAACGTATCTCAGATTCAAGAACAACAGAGTCTCTATATTAACTATTTGCAATAAAAAAAATAGAAGTTAGTCAAGTATACATAGTTCTCTCGGGATAAATAGTTGTGGGCTTAAAGTATTTTAGCTAACTTCAAGCGAAAGGTCGATGGCTTAAGTGGGCTTTCTAATATATGGATGGGAATACGTATAGGCTTGCATAGTCTTCCCTACCTGCTATAACTGATTATTTTGGTGTTTAAACAAGTATTTTTCTTTTCACCACTAGAGGGATTAAGGAAATAATTTCTCCAATTAATCGATATTTAAGGGTTGGGAAAGTGTGACTTCGTCGAGATCAGCTAAGATGGCCACCTCACCGGAGTGTATTTCTGTGACGAGGTAAGGTCATCCCTAGTTGGGTGCAAAATTTTCTCTGAGAGTCCGAGCAGGTGTGAGATTATCTTTTAAGGTGAGATCTCACTCTTGTATGTTTCACTTTTTAACCCTCTTATTATTTTCTCAGGTGATATGTTGTTTGGTAGCCTTGATTGTGATAAGCGACCTTTAGCCTCTTGTAGTGGAGGAGAGTTAGTTCGTCGTAACAGGCTTAGACCCAGTCAGTAGTCCATTTAAATGTTGAGCATAATGTTTGAGGATGGTATCTCAATTTATATGGATAGAACTGCCTCCATATTTTAAACTAAAGAGTATGGGGTGTCCCCTATTAAGTTTTGCTCCGCAGAGTAATAGCCCCAGAGGGCGTATGGGTTTTTGTCTGACCAGTCATTGTAAGTCCCATCTATCTTTTTAATGATGTTTTTGATGATCTTATTATCAACTTTAATGACTCCGTTGGTTTTTGGTCTGTATGGATAGGACTTATGCTAAGTAATCCCATATCTGTGTAGTAAGTTTGAGACCTCTTTCTCGAAGTAAGACCCGTTACCTAATATTAGCTTGTGGGATACGCCTAAGAGGAAGATAATGTTTCGACGTATGAATTTTAACATCTTTTTAGCATCTAACACTGCATGAGATTTGGATTCGACCCACTTGATGAAATAATTAATGGCGACTAGGATAATTTTTTACCCGATGGAGGTCTTAGGAGTTATTTTCCCTATGATATCTATCCCCCATGTAGAGAAAGACCGGGATAAGGTCATACATTAGAATTATCAAGAAGGTAGATGTTGTCGTGGGGCATATATGTAACATTTGAGGCACCTATTTATGTAATATGTGCAATCGTTTTGCATGACAGTCTAGTCATACGACTATCAAAGGACTTTCCTGGATAGGGTGTGCCCACTCATGTGTGGGCCACATTCACTGCTTTGGATTTTTTCATGATCTTAAGGATCTCGTCTTCGATGACGCATCATAATTATTTTTCATCAAGCCCTCTTTTGTATAGTTGTCCCCCACAAATAATGAATTGGGTTGCTAATCATCTTAAGATGCATCGGTCATTTGGAGATACGTCGGGTGGGTAATGGTTCTCATGGATAAATTTCCATATGTCGTAGTACCATATTATGGGTGCTATTATTATTTTCTTAACGGCTTCATCCTCAAAGCAATAATAATGGGTGCTCCGACTAGTCACAGTAAATGTGATTTCCATAGTTCCTCGCAGGCATGTCTATTATGGAGGCTAGGATAGGAAGTATGTATGTAATTTGTTTAGCCCTGGGGAGGAAGTAGAATTCGAGATGTTTGAATCACGAGGCTACCTCTTATTAGTAGTCATGGTATGGTTGAAATTGTTCATCCCTAATTTTCCATTTGACTAGTATCTGACTGACGACTAGGTTGGACTTTCCATATGCCTTTTTTTTTTATAATTCTCATTTATAAGGCAATTTTAAGACTCGTGATGCAAGCTTCATACTCAAACATGTCATCAGTTAATTCGTTAGAAAGTTTAATAGTTATGAGGAGTTATTGTGAGTTGGTAAATATTAGGAGCGTTCTAATGTTGAATCCCCTTTTGTTAGAGGCCCCATCGAAGTAGAGTTTCCAAGTTTCTCTATCATTTAGGGCGAACAGATCCTCATTGGGGAATTTTGCATCATTTTGGTCTTCTTTATTGGTTATGGGTTGTCTTGTGAGCATGTCAGAGATGTATCGTTATTTGGTGGATTTTTGTGTGACATGTGCAATATCAAACTCGGATTTCATCAGTAGCCATTTTTCCATTCAGCTAGAGAGAGTGGGTTTCTCAAAGAGGTATTTCAATGCATCCATCTTGAAGGCGAGTCATATGCTGAAAGACATCATGTAATGTCGTAGTTTGTGGGTAATCCATACAAGGTTTACACTATCCTTTTCCAAAGAGATGTATTTAAGCTTTTAGGAGACTAGTTTTTTGCTGACATAGTAAATGACACATTCCTTTCGATAACTTTATACATATTGAACCAGCATAGCTCCGTCAATCGTGTCAGTTATGGTTATGTAAAGCATGAGAGGTTGTTCTAGTTGGGGAGGTAATAACACTGATGCATGAGTAAGGTACTCCTATATATTTTCGAATGCTTATTTGCACTGAGCATTCCATTCTTTGGGTGAGTCCTTCATGAGTATTTGGAAGATGGGTTCACATATGGCGGTAAGCCAGTTGATAAATCGACTAATGAATTGTATTTGGCCCAGGAACCCTCTGAACTTTTTTGTATATTGGGTGACAACACTTATCGTATGGGTTTGACCACGGAGGGGTTTATATCAATTTTGTCCTTGATAATAATGAAGTCGAGTACTATCCCTTTGGTGACTCCGAAGACACATTCTTGTGGAGTTATTCTCATTTTCAAAGAGTTATAATAATTGGAAGAATTTTTAGAGTGAAGCGTGTCCTTCTTGGTCTTTGGACTTGATGATCATGTCATCTACGTAGATCTCCATTTCCTTGTACATGAGGTTATATAGGATGGTTTTGACCACTATTTTATAAGTTGCACCTGCATTCTTGAGATCAAAGAATATAACTGTATAACAATATATCCCTCGGGGGATAATGAACCCAATATTCTCTTAGTGATCGGGGTGCATTTTTATCTAGTTGAATCCCATGAATCCACCGATCAAGGATTTAAGCATTTTACTGGTAGTACTGTCTATTACTAAGTCATTGTGTAGTGGATGGAAATTATCTTTGGGGAAGGTCAGATTAAGATCCATGTAATCTACGTACATTCATACTTTAATGCTTTATTTCAGTATTGGTACAATTTTGGCTATCCAAGTGAGATATTCGATTACTTAGATAATCCCGACACTTAGTTATTTATTTACTTCCTCTTTAACTTTAAAGGTCCATTCGCGTATCATCTTGTAGAGTCTTTACTTTATGGATCTCGCAACAGGGAGAGTGGGTATTTCATATAAGACGATAGTCCGGTCTATGTCGGGCAAGCTAGTGCAAGACAACAAGATCATTGAGATCCTTTTGTTCTTTCTCACCTAGGGAGGACCCTATTTGTAATTGTTTAGGGTTTAATGGAGAGCCCAAGTTTATGGTTTTTGTTTCATCCTCGTTGAGAGGCGTACGTCTATTTTGACTTTGGTCAAGTTTTTGTAAATGTTTTCAGTATTTTAGGTCTAAAGAGTTACCATTATTAGGTGTGAGTTATAGTCCATCAGTGGATTCACAATCATCACATGCCACACACGCAAGAAAATACTGGAAATCACTATTTATTATTCCATCAAAAGGAGGAAGGACAACATTAATAATAAAAGAAAAGTATGATTTATAAAGGGATATATTAGGAAAAGGTATTAGGGGGATTCTTCTACTAATAGGTCAGACTTAAAGGGCCTTTGAATGACAGGCACTAGAATGCATTTGACATAACCCCGGTTGTTGAGTACCGTGGCCCCCATGATGTTGGTGATGAGGTGTGTCTACCCGAGGACATTTGGAGTGGTGTTTGGGGGATTTAGGGCCTTGTAATAAACTTTTGGTTAGGGAAGTTAGTGTTCCTTGAGTTGGATTATTTCCCCCTTAGAGTTTACAACATGATTGTTTGTTGGGCCTAATAGGGGTACAGTATAGGGGAGTGCCTTCGAGAGGACCTGCAGGAAGAAATGGTTAATTTCTTCATTCAATTAATAGTTCCAAGAGGGTTTATAGGTTGTATCTTGAGACTCGAATGCAGGCGGTGTTTTAATGTGCCTAAAGGAGTGGCTATTTTCAGGGTGGGTGATGATGCGCCTAGTTTTGTTATTAATTTTTAGGGTAGGTGATGGTGTGCCTTAAGGAGTGGACATTTAGAATTAAGAGTGTGTCCTCATACTCGGATTATGATGAACGGGGACTATCGGGGTGGAGGGGTCACTATTTAGAATTGGAGTGTTTGATAAGGCAATTATTCCCGGGTTTGAATGATATGCTAGGGGGTTATGGGTGACATTTGGTTTCACAAAATGATACTCTCGGCATCGATGAGGTCTTGGATGGAGAACCTCTAGGCCTAAGAGTTATCGATAATGTGACCGAATCTTTGGTGGAACTCACAATTTGATTCGGTCCCCTAATATCTATTGGGAATGCAGGGGTGGTCTAGGGTTGAGATATCTTAAGTGTCCATCCATTTTCAAGGTAATGTATACCCAGTTGTGGTGATCTTAAAAATATGTGAGTTGTTTAGGAATGGCTCTGAACTCTCTAAGAGGAGGCACAGTTTTATAATATAAGAGGGTAGACCTCTTAGGGCTAGCAGTATTATAATATAATTAGAGGCATAACCCCTATATATATGGTGATATAATGGTAACCCATATATCCTCAACATTCACAAATGAACACATAATATTTGTATATAACAATCACTCAGATTGAACTCACAAATCTCTCGCGTGTAATTCAAATAAGAACAAAAGAACCTCAGAAATAACTCATTCAAAGGGAGAGAGAGGCAAGCACACTAGATATACCTTGGCAGGAAATTAACACACCAACACCCTTCAATATCTCTCTACTTAGATAATATAAGCTTCACAATAAATGTCAATGGTGGTTGAATAAATTCTAGTTTGCAATAACTTCTTTTCTCTCAGTGTGTTTTTACTCTCTCTTTCTCTCTCTCTCTCTCTCTCTCTCTCTCTCTCCCTTTAGGAAGAACTCGCTCCTCTCAGAAGTGGTCGAGGTTAATAAATACCGCACACCCCTCTTGAGATGTCTCCGTCCTCATTAATGTGAAATACATTCCCCTCATGCTTTAAGTCACAAGCATTAAATGTCTGATGGGTCTGAACACCTTACATCATAATCATTAAATTCCAGTACATACCTTTTGTCTACTAACTATGTCTCAGAGAACTGCCATGATAGTGGTCATTTACCAAATCGTCTTATAACCCCAATACTATAGTGGTTTACTCAAGTTTGGATTAGACAGTGGGTAGGTGGCTCGTGACATCACTCAAAGTAGATGTGACCTTTGGTATAGGTTTGTTTCGTTCAAGGCTCAATTTAAGATGGAATTCAAGATTACTCTACACAAGCTTCCATGAAAAATGGTCTCTTGGTGTTTTACTAGGTGTATCTAAAAAGGTCAAGACATGCATTAACGCTGCTGATAAGCACCCAAAAGTATACATTTTATACCCCGAATAGACGTATTTTACTTCCTAATTCTCGACAATTTGGGTCTTATATGCATAAATATATAATGTGCAGGCTTGATCGCCGTTTGTAGAAGTTCGATGCGTATTTCAAGGCAAATGTGCAATTTATGGAGCTAATTCCCCAGTCTCGTACCTTACCCAAGCCTAACATAGCCCCAACCATCACTCGAGCCCCGTGTGTGTTTAGTTTGTGCTTTTCAGACTTTTTAGATTTTTATTTTTCATTTTTAGGTTTTATTTAGAATTTTCTAGAATTTATTTTCTACTTTCAATTTCTTTTTATTTTTTATTTTTATTAGTTTTTAATTTTAGTCATAATTTTTGGGTTTGCTAATTTTTTTATTTTAAAGACTTTAGGTTTTATTTTTACTTCTTTTGTAGTTTTTATTTTTATTATTTGAGTTTTATTTTTAATAGATTTTATTTATTTTTAGAGGATTTATTTTTTATGTTTTATTTTAGTGCGTCGAGTATTTTTTTCCTTTATTTTAGTTTTTAGTTTGTTTATTATTATTTTTTGTTTTGTTTTATTTTATTTTATTTTATTAGTTTTTATTTGAGTCGTGTTTAGTTTTTAGAGTTTGTATTGTGTGTCGTGTTATTTATTTTTATTTTTTTTAGTGAGTTTTATTTTTAGTTTATTTTTATTTTTAGTTTAGTTTAGTTTTTATTTTATAAGATTTATTTTTATTATTTACTTATTTTATTTTTAGATTAGGTATAAATTAAACACACACACCACTATCTTACACTCATATACACCCAAACACACTCATACACAATATCCTATTCACCCCCACTCACACCCTTTCCCCCATACACCCTCACCACACACAACCATACCCACAATCATCTTCCTCACCCAACACCCATTCTCTCTCCTCTCATCCACCACCACGTTAACCAACAACAAAAATTAAACCCAGCAGCCCTTATATTGATCTACCACCACCTACGATCACAACCTTCCCCAACCCGAAACCAACGACCTTCCAGACCCGTCCCCCTTGTTAAACCCCGGATCTGATTCAACCCATCATACCCGGACTTGATTCAGCCCATCAACTCGTGAGTTCAACCCATCAACCCCCTGTTAAATCGCTACCTATGACCTTGGACCTAATTCAACCCATCAACCCGCGAGTTCAACACAGATTCAAATACCCCACCACCCGGACCTGCTTATACCAACGAAGCCCCGCCCTTGCTCCGGCCACCACATCGCTGACCCGCGAAGCCCCAACCCACTGCTACCAAATTCGGAAACCCAAAATGACTAAACCCAAACCAAAACCAAGACCCATTTCTTTCTCAAGCTTTCTGTTTAAACTAAAGCCATAAATAAATAAAAAATCCCACGATTCCTACCTACCAAAGCCAAATGCAAACAAGACCAAAATAGAAACTAACCAACATGTCTTTAAACCCCTTTTAACCAATTCCAAAATTAACCAAAACTTATCCCCACTCCCTCGTACACCTCTCCCACATGTACTCACTCATGTCCATTACCAAATTACCCCTCTCTCATACCTCACACACCCTCTTGCATTATTACCTTACCCAATTTACCCCTTAACTCCATGTGCACTATATAAGAAGACTCAAGGCCATTTGAAGGCCCATCTATTAATTTAGGGTAGATAGAATTTTAGAGAGAGAAACACCATTTTAGTGTAGTTTTTTTAGGTTAGTTTAGAATTTTTATTTTCTTTTTTTATATAGTGAGAAAAAATAAACTATTGTGAGGATCAATTTTTTATGTAATTTTTATTTGGTCATTCAAATTGAGGGATGTAAATTTTAACGCATTGATTGAAGTTATATTAAGAATTAAGAGACTGAGTTTGATTGTTATCTTCTCTTCTCATCTATTTTAATGCTTCTGATTATGAATTTTCCAAATTTCATATCATGTTGGGCTAAATCCCATTTCAAGGAGTGGGGTGAACCCTTATTTGATGTTATTTTGATTTAATTAGTTTGATTATTTTAAAATTCCCTTTGAATGTTAATTTTGATACTTCACCCTTAAATTTACGGCTCAAGAGAGGGTAAATGATTTTCGAGAGAAAATCAAAATTCGAGATATAATACCCATTTTAGATTCGAACCAGAGATAGGGGTTTCTTAAGTGTAGTATTATTATTTGATTTTATACTCTAAATTTAATTTTCTATGATTTATGTATATTTTAATGAATCGATATTAGTGGGTGATTTCTTGAAAGGAATGTAGATCTAATCATTTAGAATTGTGGGGGGTTAAAGTTAATTTTCTAAAAGGTTACTATTAAAATTACATTTGCAACGAGAGGTGATTTGTAATTTTGATATTAATTTGGGAGAATTCAAATAATAAATTATTTAGTTAGAATACCTAGAATTTGTGGTGTAGTCCCACTCCTTGATTGTTCTCAAATTTATTTACCCCACAATATCTCTTATTTTAGTGTTAGACCTTTTATATCATTTTTAGTCGCCTTTTAGTTAGTTCTTTACATCTTTGATTTAGTTTAGTCTTATTTCACCTTATCACTAAAATTGTTTTAATATTAAGAAAAGATAAAAAAATAGAAAAAGCAAAAAAGTCTGAAAAGAAAATAAAAAAATGAATTGCATGCCCCTCTTCTATGTTTCTCCATTAGATTTTGATTGATTCCCTTACTTACCTTTGCACTCTAGTATTGATATATTTTTATAGGTATGAAAGGTTTTGATTGGAGGAGGTTCAAATAACGACGTATATACAAAAAGCATCTCTATCAGTTGCCTTACTTCTCAATCCTCCAAACTAGGTCCCTCTGAAGTTCACACGGCGAGGTCATTCGATAGAGCATGTAAGCTCTCCCAAGCCCTATCAGGCTTGGTCTTTGGCAAACACCGTTTGACCTCGCACTCAAAGTTACAATTGTAACATCTTACAATTAATGAAACTAAATCATATATTTTAACTAACTAAAAAAAAGATAACGATGAGCTTTCTCAATAAGTTTCCTCAATGAGCTGCCTCGCTGCTTCTTCATTATCTTCAGCCTATTATGTTAATAGGGGCAGCTCTCTCTAATCATGATATTAACTTTTAGCCCCCCTATATTTTCCCCTTTATGTATATATTTGTTGTGGGTGCAAGAAATTTTTGCACGAAAACTTCTCAATCCGATGGGCCATCTGTTATCGCGTGAGAAATTCTTCTCGATAATCCCCAGTTGCGATTATTGCCTTTATGACTATTCAAAAAGGAAAATTCTCCCCGATGTACCTGAGCTAAAGCTTTTTAATATCTGGGCATATGGTGAGGGGACATCATGAACCTTTTGAACTATATGTGGGAGCTTGGCTTTCATTTTTTACAAGTATCCTCCAACCATTTGAACTTGTTCATCTGTAGTGAAAATTCTCCCCGATGTATCTCTGAATCTAAGCCATCATTGTTCTGATCGTTCAAAAAGGAAAATTCTCCCCAATGTAGCTGAGTCAAAACTATTAGCGTTATGACTTATGGAGAGGGAATATTGTGACCTTTTTGAACTTTGAGTGAAGGATAACACCTATTTTATACGATTGACCTTTGTTGTATATGACTGAACGCCTTGACTAAAAATTCTCTCTAATTTATCTCAATTTTCTCTACTATTTATTGAGCTTGTAGCGAGGGGACAACCTTCAGTTAGGCTTTTGGATTTCTTTTAATATTTTAAAACTAGCGCCAAGTCATTAATTCTTCTGAAAGAAACATTATCTCTCCTCCAAGTGTGACATCATTAATGATGTGAATCTATCTTTTCAACTATCAGAGAACTTTTATAAGTGCCACATGTCCTTTAAAATCATTGATGACGGATGGGCACCTGCTAGAGTGGGAAACTCAAACATCCATTTAAATTTCTCAGATGGATAATATCTCTAACACTTAACATTTTCTTTTCTTTACCTTTCACCTACCTTCATCATTTCCAAAGCTTTTAGAGATAGAAAGAGAACTTCTGCCATTGTTAAACTCCCCCTCAAGATCTAATCTTGCAAGAACTTTCTTCCTTTTCCCTTTGCCACCATAAATAACTATTCCTCACCCCTCTAATCTTCTTATTTCTTCTTTACCCCAGGTTCTTTATTTTCAACCTCTCTAATGTCTTCTTTAAATGTGAAGTTGCCCATACCCCTACTGTTACACCGTCCTCCACCTTAATGGCGGCACACCAAGAGGAGCTCTGTTTCCACCATCGCTCTCCTATTATTGGCATTAGTAATGATTTTTCATTCGAGTGTAAAACATTTTCTTCAAATACTAAGTGTGGCCTTCTAACACTTGGTGATGAATATGATGATTCTCCTGCTTGGGTTTTTTTCCTAGAGGGAACTATGAGATTTCATCTTAATCGAGGTGACTTTCCTTGTTCTTAGATTGACTTCGAGGGGCAAGGAGGTTCCCCAGATCACTTCGTATCTTGGAATAGCTATATGAAAGATACTTATCTTGATTCTCTTACTAAGTTTGGGCTCTATGAGGCTACCTGGTTTGGGTATTTTACTTTGTCTAAACATAATACTGATGTCCAAATGCTGGTATCATGCTAGAATATCATGACCCGCACTTTCCTTAGAAGATGTCTGTGAGTTGTTTGGGCTTGAGCTCACATATACATCACCATACTTTGACGAGGCTCTGGACGTCCAAGAAACTATAGTCCGGGTAGACTTAGATCAAATCTATCGAAGTTGCATAGGGGCATCAAATAAAGCCACTTTCACTCCTCTTATTAGTTATTTCTTCCATACCCCTTTTGATGAAGAGGGTTCTTCTACTTATGGCAAAGGTAAAGTTACACCTTTGGAGTCACCTACTTACATCTTAGTCATTCTTTCCCATTTCCTCTTACCTAGTAAGCCCAATGATCAGCTATATAGGGATCATATAAATATTTCTATCTGATAGGCCAGGGGATTCAAGATCCCTGTAGATACAATGGTTTTGGGGTCCCTTTACACCTGGTCGGACAAGACTCGCCTTCATATAGAATGCTCTCTTAACCGATATAACATGGATAATTTTTCTATCACTATACTCCTAATGGGTTCCTTTATATCAGTTTTCCCGAGATAGCATTCGTCGAAGTACCATTACCGGTTCAGGAAAACATCAAACCATATCGTTTACTTTGCTGGCATAAAAAGCGAAGCCAAAAAAACATTATCCCCATCTTTGATAAGCCCAGTTGCTTTGTAATAAGGCCATACAATGAGGATTCTTTTGGCCATACTTGGTCATTCCCATATCGCGAAACTCGAACAGTTCAAGCCACTTTTGAGGTGCTTATTAATGAAGATTTCTCGCTCGCTGTTTTGCTCCTTCTGACTCTTGGTTTCTCGCCTTCTTACACTGAGTGGGGTAATACTTTCGGAGCACTATAAATCATTGTTCCTATCAATTTGGCTATGATTAAGGGGTTCCTGGCCCTTCTTTTTAGGAACCTCACCCTAAGGTAACTTTTTTAGGTTTACTCTTTCAACACAACTTCAGCTGCTTCATCAGTTTGCTCAGAAGTTAGTGGTCGAATCACTATTCCTGGATCTATACGGAAACGTCAAGTAACTTCTCACTTCATGATGAATTATTGGCTGATGCAACTAGATAAGATTCATGAATTCATCCAAATCCCTCATGTTTATCTTCATGTTCATACTTTTCCATCTTTAGAGATGGGTCTCAAAGGTAAATCTATTTTGGCAGTTGAGTTTCCTCTTAGTAGTACTCCTAAGGACCCTCTAATTGAGTTACCTCCCTATTCTCCCTTAGTTGTTATTGTTTCTCCTAAGTCCAAGAAATACACTACCCCAAAAGCATCTTCCCCTACCCCATCTATCAAAGGTGATCCAAGTGAGGGACCCTCTCGAACCGCTGCCAAAAGGGCCAGGGCCTCCAAAAGTGGTTATTCTTCCAAGTCTACCACCCCTACTGATGTTTCCCAATTATTGTTGTTCCTACTGAAATTCTCGAAGCCATACGAGAGTAACTTCAGGCGAGGTGTCGTGCTGAGCTTGAATGAGTTCAACAGGTGTTTCAACAATATACCCTCGTTGTTCCTCCCTTGGCCTCTTTTTCACCTATTCATGTTGTTACCACGAAGGAAGTCACCGCACAATGTAAAATATCTCAAATAACAACTAGCACTGGTGGTCATTCTAGGAGAAAGAAAACCTAAGGCACAAAAAATCAGAAGAAACGTGCTTAAATTATTCAACCCATAGCTCGTCCTCCTAGCCCCGGGACTTCTCCACCTCCCCCTTTCGTTGATCCCATTGATATTGACGGTAGTCCTAAATATGTTCCTGGACCCATTAAAGGAGCTTCCATAATACCCCCATCACCTTCTTCTCTTGTAGTTCTTTTAGCACATTCATCTCCGGATCAAGAGGTAAATTCCTTCTTCATAACTTCTATGTTAGTATGGAATAGATTTCTCCTAATACTTAGCATAAAATAGTTTCTCTTTGTCTTTGAAGGAATTTCATTCAGGTTGATTTTTTTCTCCTGCAAGTCCTTTTGTGGGAGGACGGTTTGATCTTTCTGAGACCGTTGCACTTCATCCCCTTTTTCCCATGATCGAGCTTACATACTCTCGATGTTTTCCCCCTCATCATAGAGAGGAGACTTCTCGCAGGGCTGCTATATATCATGACTCTGTTGGATCCTCCATTCAGGAAGAGGATACTCCCATAGTTTCTTCAGGTACATCCTTCTCGATTGAGCTTCCTCTGAATAAGCTTCCCATTTCTTCAAGTCCCCCAGATGTAATGGTTTCTTCTTCTGAACAATTTTTCAAACTAAACTTTTTCATACTAAGTGTTGTATTTCATACTTGTGTCAGGCCATTGTTTCTTCATTAGCCACAACGTTTATAAATTCGTTATTTTAGGTTCCTCTAGCGAGGCCCATCGCCGAATTTTCTCCTTTCCCTTCTAGTTCTTAGGTAACATTAATCTTATTTGTATGTTTTCCCACACTCATGTGGTGTTTCTTGTTATTTAATACTTCATGATTATTTACAACCTTCACAGGGTGTTTTTCCTTCTTACTGTCTTGAGGTTCCATGAGGTCCCAAGGCTACAGTTGCTTCATCTTCACGCCTTGAGGTTCTATGAGTTCTTGAAGTTGCAGTTGCTTCATCTTCTCACCCCCAAGGTTCCTTCGAATTCTATGGTGATTGAGATAGATGGGACTCAAGAGACTTTATTGGGATGTTCCCATATTTTGGCACTTGTGTCTTTTTATGGGGAAGCTGTTTTATAAGTGACTGAGGTTCCTCTATTTGAAGGTTCATCTGAAGCCGTTAGGGGTATTAAAGTTACTACCCCTTCCATGTGATGTTCCTATTATTGAGGTAACTTCTGCTCATCCTTCATTTGCATAAGTTTATTATTATACATGTGTTGAAATAGAAATAAGAAAGAAAACATAACTCCCACCTATTGGTGACTTAACAATGAAAACCACTTATTAAGATTTTTTTTCTTCAGAAACTCACTCGGGAGGTGACTTAATAATGAAAATACACTTGTTAAGGTTTTTCTCAAACTCTCACACCTTAAAGGTAACTTAACAATAAAAAATACTCGTTAAGGTCTAAGAATATCATTGTTATATATCACGTTTTAGGTCACGAGGGAGCCCACATCGGCCCAAGGGTAACCTTAGCGTGCTCCTTCACTCGTTGTCCCACCACTTCGAGAACCTTTTTCCCGAATAAATCAAGTCACAATAATTGTTCTTCAACCACTAATGTTTAAGCATATAGTGAATTTGGTTATGAGGTTCCTCTGCCGGATATGGATCCTCATTAATTATGCCTTTGGGTCCTTCAACAGTCTCCATAAATCCCTGCATTCCACCGATCAATCATTGAACAACTAGCCTCTCATCATCCCGAGACTTTTACCACTGGATATTTGCTATTAAACAAGGTGTTGATAAGTTTCAGGCTTTGTGGCATGACTAATATCATTGGTGATATCATGAATAATCAAACATTATACATCTCTAGGCCTCACATAAATCAACATTTGAGTATTTTGAGAGAACTAGCCAATGATGGGTTCTAACTTGATTGGCTAATCAATCACTTGAGATTGATGAAGAACGCGAAATTGGAAAGTTAGAGGGAAATGTACGGAAAACATGTGGAGGTCTAACAGTCTGACAAAGCCACGCAGAGGGAGCTGATACCATTGTTAGCAGCTATTAATTAAAAGGCGAAGGCAGCCAAAAAGGCTTTGTCGAGATCCATGAAAGAATGGGAAGCTTTGTTCATCCAACACACTCAAGTCCAAACTAGGCTTGAAGGTTCCATTGCTGCCTAACAAATATGACTGCAAGCTTCTTCGGGCCTACTTGGGGACTTCTTCTCTTCCCCTAATCTTTGGTTTCCTCTGGGTTAAGATCCCTCATTGTATATGAATTTCTTTCATTTCTACTATATAATTCATGGGCAGTAGTTCCCATGCTTAAAATATTTTAGATGAAAAATATATCAAAGATATCACTTTGGTCACATCATGTCTTCAGTTATGTTTCAAGTTATATCTGCTATATTTTCATTGCAAAGTGAAAACTCTTACAGTTTGCAGTCTATTATTTCCCTTCTAACTTTAACTTCTTAGAAGAAAAGAAATAACAACAACAAAAAAACAAAAAATTGAACTTTAACATGATAAAGGTTAATACAAAATCCCAACTCAGGTTAATTAACTTTAGACATAATAGACCTTTAACCACTTGTTATTAATCTTGGAAGGTTTATCTTCTTATATCTTTTAGATTGACCAGTAACCAGAATCGTGAGCTTCCTTAACTATGAAAGGTCTTTCCCAATTTGAATAAATTTGGGTAATGGGATCCTTCGAATGTGTTTCACAGGTTCCTTCAAAACTAATCCCCCCTCTATAAACTTTTATGGTCACACTAAGTTTTCGTATGCCTTGGAAAGATGCTTCATATAAATTTAGAAGTGCTACATTATGTTATCTTTGTTCTCATCAAGACCTTCCATCTGAACGTGTCTACTCTGAGGAAGCATGCTTCTTCATAAGGCATATCTGGCCGAGGGGACTTCTATCTCTACTTGCAAAATGGCTTCAGCTCCAATAACCAATGAGAATGATGTATACCCTATTGGATTCCTCTTTATTATTCGATAGTCCCATGGGACTGCTGGCATCTTATCATCCCATGACCCTAGGAAATCATCCATAATCTTAGCCAAAATGTTAACCAAGGTCTTGTTAGTTTCCTCTACTTAACCATTTCCCTTGGGGTATGCCACCTTTGAGGTGCGATGAATGATGGAGTATTTGTCTGTGAGCATCAATACTTTTTTATTAACAAATGGGATTCTATTATCAAATATAATGACCTTTGGGATCCCAAATTGCCAAATTATATACTCCATGATGATGTTTGTCACCATACCTCTTGCTTCTCTCTTCAAAGGTATTACCTGAGCCCACTTAGTGAAACACTCCGTTGCCACTAGTATCCAGATCTTTCCTCTCGAAGATGGATGTATTTCTCCTACCAGGTCAAACACCCAAGTATGGAATGGATAAGGAGTGGCCAATGACTGAAAGTCCACCAAGGGGGCGTGGATCATATTTTTATACAACCGGCAAGCCTTGCATTTGGGAATGAACTCAACAAAATCTTTCTCTATAGTTGGCCAATAATAACCTAATGCCATTATTTGGTCATATATCTTTGCCCCTCTAATGTGAGCTGGTTCGTGAGCTTGCTTTACGACTTTTGTTATTTCCTCCCTTTAATGCATTGTAAAGGCCTGTTGAAGTATCATTCTGTGATAAAGTTGCTCCTCTTGAACGTAAAACCATGGTTCCCTTCTCTTAGGTCACATAGAGTCTAATTTATTTGACGGAACACCTCCATCTTTGATGAAATCAATGTAAGACCTCCTCTAATCTGCTTGAGCTTCAACAAAGTGACATTTAGCCACCTCAAAGAAAAGTTAGCATTTATCATACCTTTGTTGTACCTATGCTTCGTCCTTCTTCATCGTTGGCTAGAAGTATCCATTTCTTTAGATTCTTCTGCATAGTGGGATCTTAATTTTCTCGTAGTATTCATCATGTGTTTACTTTAACTTGCGTTCTGCTTCCTTTAGCCCGATGCAGGTTGATAGCCATCCCCCCACGTTCCTAAAGTACAAACTTCCTTGGCTCGAAAAGTACCGCACCAATTCTCTAACCTCCATATTTCCTTCTCCAAATCCACCTGCTTCCTTATCTCACCTCTCCCATATGAATTATCTTCCATTAGCAAGATCGGATGCACAACCGAGGGAGTTATTCTTCGTTATATCACCATTGTAGTTGTGTTGCTGCTCATAGCCAACTTTTGAGCAATAGTGGCTGAGAATCAGCATGCCTATTCATCATTTTAGGATGCCTCCTTATTTTGACTCTTATGGAATTAGTTGATCAACCATTGTATGATTGTTTTAGAGGGCACCGGGCTGAGATTCTTTAAAGCGCATTCCCCATTCACTTGCTTAACCACTAAGTTTGAATCACCTATAATGCACAGTGAGTGGATGCCTCTTCGAAGAGCTACTAGCAATCCCAGTACTAATGCCTAATACCCTACTTCATTATTGCAATAAGGGAAATCTATGAGAAAGGCAAAATTCCTCTTTCCCCTTAGAGATAATAAAACCTGCTCCTCCTTTACCTTGCACAGAGGAACCACTGAATTCCATAGTCCATTCCTCCAAGTTTGTGTCTAAAAAATTGGCTTGCAAATAAACTCCTGGAATGCTCTCACGAGGTGACTCAAATAACCCTTACGAAAAGATTGCCAATAAGTCTGCCTATACCTGGTTCTGGATCGCACAAGGGAACACACGCTTCAAGTCATATTCTAAAAGAATGAGGAACCGCCTAGATGCTCTTCCAATTAAACCAGTTCTCGTCAATAAAAAGTTAATGGGATCCCATCTTGTTAAAATATGAATTGTAAAAGATAACATATAATATCTATGTTTTTTAGTTACGAACACTGAGGCTGAACAATGCCTCTCTACGCTAGACTACCTAGAATTAGGTCCATTGATGATCCTACTTAGTTATAAGATTGGCCTTTATTTCTCATAAATCTCTTTTACAAATAGAAACTTGATAGATCTGGTGGTAGAGGTGAGGTAGAGATGTAACAGTATCCTTGCCCTGGGAGGAATCATCATCTGTGGAGAGGTGAGAAGCTTCTTCATCTTGGTGAGCTTACCCACACTTAAACTTTATGCCCTTTTATAGTATATCCATCAGTGGATGATTTATCTCGTACACTCCTAATACAAACCTCTTGAGATAAGAGACTTTGTCGAGGAAACTCTTGAGCTCCTTCAAAGTTCTGGGACATGGCATCTCTAGAATCGCTCATTATTTCTCTTGGTCCATTTGCACTCATTCCTAATTCACCACAAAGCCCAGAAACTTTTTGTTTGTTACCCCAAATGCACACTTCAATGGACTCATCTTCATCTTGTACTTCCTACATCTATTAAACACTTTCCTCAAATAATCCAGATAGGACTCCTCCTTCTTTGACCTAATGACCAAATGATCCACATAAAATTCAAAAATACTATAAAAGAAGTTGTGGAAAATGGACATCATCGTTCTCAGGTACATTACTCCATCATACCTCAACTCGAAAGGAATCACTTTTACATAAAATTACCCAATGGGGTTCTGAATATCATTTTTTATGCATCGGTTGGTTTCATCTTGATTTGGTTCTATCCCATGTACCCATTCATGAAGTTGTGTATTTGATGACCAACAATGTAATCTATCAAGCTGTCAATGGAGAGCAGAGGGAACTCATCCTTCGGGCAAGATTTATTCAAATCTCTTAACTTTATGTAGATTTGCATCTAGTTTTTGTCCTTCTTAGCTACTGGGACAATGCTAGACAACCAAAGGGGGTTTTGGATCAGTTTGATAAACCCTTCCTCTAACAGTCATTGTAACTCCTCCTTAATATTTTGATCCAGCTTCGACTTATAAGCCCTCATAGCTTGCTTCATCAATACGGCTGAAGGCATGATGTTTATCTTGTAGAAACTTACTTCTTCATCCAACCCCTCCATCTCTATATACTTCCGTGTAAAGACATTGTTGTACTCTCGAATTAGCTCAATCAAAGCCCTTCTTTTCTCTACACTTATATCCTTTGAAATGAAGATGGGCCTTGGATATTCTCCTTATTCGTCCAGATCAAGTTGTTCCAATTCCTATACTTATGGATTTGGTCAATCCATCATGTACTCTAGTTCATCCTTTACCTCCTCCATAAATTCCTATATATTGGAGTTATCGATGATCATACATTGCCCTTGATTGTCCACCAGAAAGCAGTCATACTCCGGGTCAGTCTCTTTGATATCCTCTTCAATAGCTCCCTCAATTGCCCGATCACACCTTCAAAGACTATAGATCACCCTTTCATCTTCCATTTTTACATTCTTACACTAATGGTTGATCGATGCAGTTTCTTTCTATTTTCTCTCTATCAAAGATTCTTTTAGCCTGTCTCCTGAAAATATGCTTAGTACATTCTATTGTTTGACCTCATACGCTATGGGATCAATAATGGGCCTCATCCTATCTATCAATTCCTTAGAGATAGTTTGAGGTTTGGGACTTTCACTTTTAACCTCCTCAGTTTCTTTCCTCACGCTCGTTCCTTCATCACTTCAATAATTCATAAGCCTCGTCCTTTCTCTGATATAGGAAACTTTAACACCTTATATGTGACTTGTTAGGACTCGGACATCACACTATAATTTTGTGTAAAATGCAACATAAACCATGTGAGCCTCCTCGTGTGTAAATGGTTTCTTTATCGCCCATATAAAAATATGTGTTCCCTTTATGATTACCTTAGCACACTGGTGATATGTAGAAGGAACTCAGCGATGGATGTTCATCCACACCATTCCTATCAAAACATGATAGGAAGTAGAACTCCCAATGATATGGAATTTCATATGTGAAGTGAGATTCCCCATGATAATTCCCACATTCACATAACCGATCGAAATTGAAGATTAGTTTTCATAACTAAAAATCACTAAAAGCATTGGTATTAATGTAGCCTCCTCAGAGATGTTGGAAGTATAAAAAGAGCTAATAGGCATAATGTTTATGGAAGCTCCCCGTCTATCAGTGCTCTCCCAAAACTCACCCCATTAATTCTAGTCGTTATGTATATAGGTTTGTTGTAAGGGAATGTTATTGCTTTAGCTACATCAGAGAACGTCACTTCAAACATAAATTTCCTCACCAGCCTAGCCATGGGCCTTTTCCATCTCAGCGATGGAATTGTGTTCTTTCGTGCAATATATAAAATTTCCTAAGTGATCTTCTGCCTTCTCTTTTCGGGCATTCCCACTTGATCAAAGAACCAAGAGAATTTAGGTGACTTTGATACAACTTGGTATACATGTCCTTGATTTATCTCTTAATTGTCAATGTCGTACACTTCCTTTACATCCCTCGAACTTGATTTTTCATAGGCTATCACGACTTTAACCACCCCCCTTGTATAATCTTTTAGGGCTTCTTAAAATTCCTCCTACTCCACCATTAACTTTCTTGCTTCCATATTAGCCTCCTCATCATAGGCCACTACCAAGTTTGCTTCATGCACTGGTAATGGTTTGTTGTTGACATTACCTTGAGGGGTCTGGAAAGTCTGTGCATTCATATGCTTGTTGATGATCTTCCTTAGAGTGAAACATGACACTGTTGGATGACTGATCTTCCAATGTATTTGTTAGTACTTAGGATTTACCCTTATTTATGGCTCTATTTTCATAGAAGGAGCATCTTCGAGTACATGACTGCCCCCCCCCCCCCCCCCCCCCGCAACATGGAATTATAACAGTTAACCACCTCCTAAACGGTGCAAGGAAATGGTGGTGGGTCATTTCTTTCTCTGCCAAATTTCCTCTTGTTATCCTTCTTCGGCTGCTTGGCTCCTTCCTCTCCCCTATCGGCATAACTAGCTCGAGGTGGTTGGCCCTATACCCCAACGAGCTATACTTGATTCATGAACATTATTGGCACCATGATAGGGCTTGGGCATACCACTAGAGAGACGTTTCTTGCATCTTTTAGGAATTCCGTAAAAGTTCCTTCATGCGTCTCATTTATCAGATGAAAGATGTACCCCGAAATAAAGCCTTCAGTGAAGATCTGAAATAACTTGGCTTCCTTGGCCTCCTCCGTCACATCGAGGGACCTTTCCCTGAACCGTCAGATATATGCCATAACCTCCGCATTTGGATACTATTTCTCCCTTTCCAACTGTGTTAATGTGAATTCATACTCTGCCATAAATAACTTCTAGACAAATAGAATGTGCATTTCCTCCCACGTAGAAACACTCTTTGGGGCCAAGTGAGGGTACCATGCGTATGCTTTATCGGTGAGGAATTTTGAAAACTCCCTCAAACGTAACTTCTTGTTATTGTTGTGAGCTCCCAAATATTGCACAAAGCTCTTGATGCCCTCCTTAGGATTCGTTCCTTCCCCGTGTACTTGTCAAAGATTGGTGATATGTAATCCTTCGGGTAAGATTCCTCGTTGTACTACCCGGGGTAAGGAATAGTAAAATCATCAAATGCTGATGCTACCCCACTGGTTGACTATGAGAAAGCTTCTATCATCTTCAACATCTCTTTCTGCATATCCTTTCTCATTTCATCCAAGGAAGATGGAGGATCCTTCTCAACCATTGGGACACTAGGCCGAAGGACCACAGGTGGAACACTAGTCACACTTAGAGTGCCTACCGTTAGCATAGGGGTGGGGACAGTGCTCGTGGGGACTGCATCCATTGGAGCTACATTTGATGGGGCCATCGAATCCTGCATTAGAGTGATGAAAGATATGGGGTTCATCCCTCCCCTAAAATCCATTACTGCTCCAGGAGTCTGCAAAAATCCCATAAATTTACCCATCAGATGGGCCATCTGCACTGGTCGTATCACAGTGCTAGTAGAGGCTTGTGTGATCATTGTAATGTCATTTGGACTTGGGTAACCTCCACTCGAGGCACCCTATTTCTGGAGGATTCGATCTCCGTCGCTACTTGTTCCTCCTTTAGTTGAATATCATCAAAATCAAGGACCCGGTTAATGTTATCTTGCGCCATATTTTTTAAAAGAATGGCTCCCCAATAGAGTCATCAAATGTAAGAGGGAAGTCCTCTTGGTGCTGGGATTATTATAATATAACCAGTGGCGTAACCCCTATAGATATGATGATAAAACAGTAACCTATATATCCTGAACAATCATAAATGAACACAAAATATTGTATATAACAAACAATCAGATTGAATTCACAAATCTCTCATGTATAACTCAAATAGTAACAAAATAACCTCAGAAATAACTCATCAAATGGAGAGAGAAGAAATCACCCTAGATATACCTTAGCAGGCAGCCAACACACCAATAGCCTTTAATATTTCTCTGGTTAGCTAATAAAATTTTCGTAATAAATGTCAATGGTGGGTGAATAAACTCTAGTTTGCAATAACTTATTTGCTCTGACTATGTTTTTACTCTCTCTCTCTCTCTCTCTCTCTCTCTCTCTCTCTCTCTATCTCTCTATCTCTCTATCTCTCTATCTATCTATCTATCTATCTATCTATCTATCTATCTATCTATCTATCTATCTATCTATCTATCTATCTATCTATCTATCTATCTATCTATCTATCTATCTATCTATCTATCTATCTATCTATCTATCTCTCTCTCCTCTTAGAAGTCGTTGAAGTTAATAAATATCCCCACACCCCTCTTGACATGTCTTGGTTCTCATTAATGTATAGACATTCCCCTCATACTTTAAGTCATAATCATTAACTGCCTGATGGGAAGCACACCCTACGTTATAATCATTCAGTGTCAGTACATACCTTTTGTCTAGCAACTGTGAGTCAGAGGACTGCCACGAAAGTGGTAGTTCACCAAACCATCTGACAACCCCAATATGATAGTGGTTTACTCAATTTTGGATTAAATAGTGGATTGGAGGTTCGTGACATCACTTAAAGTAGATGTGACCTTTGGTAGAGGGATGTTTAGCTCAAGGCTCAATATAAGATGGAACTCAAGGTTACTCTGCACAAGCTTCCACAAAAAATGGTCTCTCGGTGTTTTACCAAATGTATTTAAAATTGTCAAGACAAGCCTTAACGCTGCCTTACTTATTAATCTTTAAAAGAAAGTCCCTCTAAATTTCCCATGGAGAGGCCATTCAATAGATCATGTAAGTTATCCCAAGCCCTTCTAGGCCTGGTCTTCGCAAGTACCATTTGACCTCGCACGTAAGGTTATAATCATTATAGCTTACAATTATATAAAGATGAGCTCTCTCGTAAGGTTATAAATAAAAGATACAATTTAACTATGTAAAAATGAAAGATAAAGATGAGCTCTCTTTACAAGTTTCCTCATTGAGCTCCATCGCTGAGCTGCCTCACTGGGCTACCTCGCTGAAGTGCCTCGCTCCCTTCATGATTCTTCCTTATCTTCAGCCTCTTCTGTCAATAGGGGGAGTTCTTTCTAATCATGATATTACCTTCAAGACCCCCATATAGATATTTTTTGTGAGGGGGCGACTTATGAGAAAGGTGTAGTGATTGCAGCCATAGATTAGGAAGTATTGGCAACTGGGGGTGATTCTGATTTTGAACTGACTATGTGGGTGGTGACGTGAGATGTAGACTCTCCAAGAGAATTCTTATGGGTAGAGAACTTATTTATATCTTTGTGAGTTTCCATAGTATATTTATTATCCTTAGTAGCCAAAGCTTCCTCGATCTTGCACTCGATGTAGTTGAGTGCTTTAAAATTCGGGATTTATGTGAGACCGAGTTCATTATGTACTTCCTTTCGGACATTCCTGATCACGATCTCTACCTAATTGTTTTACAATGGGAAATTGACCACTTGACTGGATCTCCCTCTCCAACAAGTGATAAAAGTTCCAATTGTCTCTCCCTCTGCCTGTTTTTGTACTTTCTAAGTCTTTACGGGTGATGCAAAATTATTCATTGTATTCGTACTACTTTATGAAATAACAACATGCATCATTCCATGTTTTGGTTATCCCTTCATATTTCAATCTCATATACCAAGTAAGTAATCCTATGAATAGAGTGGATGAGAACTTACTCCATAGAACTCCTAGTCATGTGTTTCAAACCTACATCTGAAGGTGGTTATTGGATAAGTGGGTGGTTGAGGATCCCAGTCCCATGTAGATTTTGAATACTATCATCTTGAATTTTTTTTTAAACCAAGATTTAGTATAGAGAACCATGTTCTTGATATTTTTTAGCTCATTAGTAGTTTTCATCTATCTGATGGCTTCTTGAATTAGACTCATTTTAAAATTGTGTTACCTCTTTATTTGGAGGTGCGGGAACAATCTCATCGGTTGGTGGAGTAGCTATAAATCTAGCTCGAGGGGAGCCTTGAAAGGTGGTGTATGTGTACTTAGGGTACTCTTAGTATGGCTCAAAGTATCCATATAAGGAAAACAATAATTAAATCCGAGGGGCGCCAACTTTAGTAGGGGAGTCAGTGCTAAGACGGGTGCAAACGGATCCTGGGGCTAGTTGGTAATGCCTTAAAAGCCAACACATGTGATATTATAGTGTTGGGTTAGGGGACAATGTATTTTACCTCATGTTTAGATTGTATTAGTGACCTATTATAGGCATACTTGTGCTAGTCCTAGTGCCTTGATCTCAGACTTCATGGTATTCAATGAGGTAGTGATATTTTCAAGTTTCCTCAAAACCTAGTCAATTATAGTTGGAACCTGATATTCTTCGATAGACATGGAGCATACTACAGAGCAGACTTGACAGTCATGGATGGGGAGCTCACTGATGAAAACTAATTGGCCTCATGGAGGGTGAACTCGATTTTTCAGGGTAAGAACTTTGTTTTATATGTCTGATGATGATTGAAATTGTTAAAAAAAGTTTAGGAACTTTGGTTTCATTTTTTAGGACAAAAGGACAATACATAGGGGGAGAAGGACTCACAAATTCATGATATTTTTTTATGCAACTCGTTTATCTATATTTAACTATATCTGGATGATATTTTATTTTTCAGTCTTTTAGGTAGCTCCTTTTGAGGGGAATAACTCAACAAAGTCCCATTGGATTCGGTAAATAGGTATGAGCTCTCATTTTTTATGCAAGGAGCGAGGAAGTAATAGATTGAGGTCTATAATTTCTCAAAATAAAACGTGGGTAGGGGAATTCATTGTAAGGGAATTCTATTTTGGAGATAAATTACGAATTCATAATGTTTATTTCCCATTAAAAATGGAAAGTCATTCAACTTGGAATCTAAGGGGTTTTGGACCAGCCTCTGACAATGTTACAAATTTTTCAACATTTTCCAACAACGAAAATGTCCCGTAAGTATATGCTCTTTTTTGTTCAATAGGGTATGTTCCTACTTATATTTTATTCATGAAAAAGGGAGATGAGACTCAGTGATTGGTGGATCACTTTTCAATTCCATGGATCACGATATATCGGGCTACTTAGACTGAGTAACTTTTAATCTATGTGTAAAACAACTTCAACTTAGTACTGAATTACTATGAAAGCCTATTCGATATAAACCAGTACTTAACAAACTTCAAACGTTCCCTGCCACTAGGACTTTGGGATCAAGAGTGAAGTTTCTCGATATACCAGACGGGTGGGTGAAAAGAGTGAGAATCCATCAACGACTAGCCTTCGGAGGAAGAGAATTTTCAAAAGTATGAACTTCACTGAAGGAAGCAATTTCTCTAAATTACGAACTTGCCTTAGGGAAAAGTCACTTTCCTGAAATACGAGCCTCTTTTTCGCTGAAGTGAATTTTCTAAGGTACGAACTTCCTCTCGGTTAACCTATTTTAAGTCTCGAGGGTATAAGGGTTTAAAAATATGAAAATCAAGACTATATAGTGCGTAATGAAAAACACATGATCTTTATTTTTACATACTTTTATGTTTATTTTTTGTGAGGTCCTTCACATGTATCTATATGTTTGGGAAAATTTAGAATACTGTATAGGGGTACCTAAGGATGTATCTACATTATGAGGGATCTAAAACTAAGGTCGCTAAATAATTCTTGAATTTATGTAAAGTAGTCATGAATGGGAGTGATAGTAAGAATATTAGGAAGGAAGCATAAATATAGTTCGGTTATCTTGATTTATCCCCAACGTGGTCACCACTATGGCATTGTGGGCCCCGTCCGATAATGATCTCGGGGGAGAACATGTGTGCATTCAAAGTGGATGCCCGATATTGAGTGTCTATCAATCCTTCGCTTCCACCCGAAGTCGAGTTATCGGTTTGACATGGGTTGATGACTTTCCCAGAAAGAAGTTTGATTCTATGTCCAGTTTGAGTCGTACACCCCTAGTTTTAGGCCTAAGCCTAGGTGTGTTTGTGCAATAAGGGGTTTGTTTATTTTGTTCAAAGTCTCCAGTTTATTTTAGACAAAAATAATCAAAATATTCGGGTTAACCCTTTTATTCTAATCTTAATGCAGGTTGCAACCTTCGCTAGGTCCAAAAATTCTTGTTGTGCGGGTTTGGAAACCGGGTTAACATAGGGTAAAGTGTTAAGAACCCCACTTATTCCTTATGCTTCTTTAATTATATGCTTATTATGGCTTTTCATATTAATTGATTACTTTGTAATTATTTTTAAAACTTATTTAGAGACCTTAAGTTGCGAATCCATTAAACGTATATAATAAATTAGGTATGAAATGATATTAGTGAGAGGTGTAGGAACATTACTTCAACCGGTGTAGGTACACAAGGGACAATGTGGATGACTATGTTCTTGTATAATGGGTGGTTGTTAGTATTTATCTAAGAGTGAGAGAGATCTTGACCTTTGAGATAGTTTGATAGCTCTTTCGAGTCTTGAGGAGAGATAGAAAGGTAAGCTGAGAGGTGATTGCATATCTGTTATGATAACATATCAGGAGATATCTTCTTAAGGCTCATGTTCACGAGAAGGACTCAATATTACATCTATGTACCCAAGAAGACTTGGGATCAAAGCCTATGTAGTTTGGTTGTATTTAGTAAGTATACGTGTTTGTACATTTGTATGTAGTGCGCAAGATATCGCGGCTTTGATATAGTTTGATATCTCGTTTTTAGTGTGTGTGAGAGAGAGAGAGTATGAGAGATGTGGGAGATGATTACATCTCAATGGGGATAATATATTAAGAGACATATTATCGAGGCTTGTACTCAAGAGAAGGACTCAATATTATACCTACGTACTAGTGTAGCCATGAGATCAAAGCCTACATTATTTTGGGGTCACGTGTTCCAACGTGATGTGTTTGTAAGTGTAGGACTTATATTGTGAAGGAGAATGGTGATGTACGGAGGGTTAGAATAGGAGTAGGCCCAAAGATCACTGATATTTGCATATCATGTTATGATCATCACTTGATCACTATCTATAAGGAGTTATCCTTCAAACTAGTTTCGAGGTGTAATACTAAAAATCTCATGTTCTAGACATCCTTGGCTATGAAGGTAGAGGTAGAAGTGGGGGGGGGGGGGGATTTGGACTGGGGGTGGATGCATCCCTAAGAAATAATATGTCAAGGGACGTATTATGAGTCTTGGTCTTCACAAGCTTAGTTTGGTGTAGTGCATATGTAATTAAGTAGACATGGGATCAAAGACAACATAGTTTTAATAAACGAGACCTATTTACAGGCGTAGGAGATGGGATACCGGGTAGACAATATACAACATTGTAGTATTTATGGAGCCTAGTACTTCATATCGTATTTCTATTGTGTTGGATTGATATATTTACATGTTAAAAGTGTGTCTAATCAAAGGCTAACGTTTGACGAGTATTGACATTAAAACACATATTCGGGGTGCTACCGCAGGGACGAGATTTGTTCATTTGGAGAAGCGGCAACAGTTGTCGAATTTTAGACTTTGTCTTGTGCAAAATTTTGGAGTGACTCAGCTCACACATACTTTCCTCATAATAGTTTTTAAAAAAAATATGTTTTCTTGTTTATATTTAGTCATTGTAGCATTGTTTTAACATATTAGCATGTTAAGTTAATTAATAGAGGTGTTGGGTTAAAACCTAGCCTTTAAAATATAATCGATGTAAAGTGCATATCCTATGCCCTAAATGGGGGTCAGATTAGAAGAGATAACTAAATATGGCAGTTTGTCACATTATATAGTTGGGGTATTTGACCCAAAATTCAGGCAGAGTTTCCCTACCCTTATAGCGTGAACTATATTTTTCTCAGGGTAATGTCCCCATTCTAGGTATCTGAGGTGAGCAGAGCTTCGTTTAGTCAGGCAGAGCTTCATTTAGAAGTGACGACTTTCGTCGAATGCGCGCAGAGGTTTGACTCCAATTTTCTTTTGAAGAGGACTTTTCAGAAGTATGAACCTCTTTCGGGACTTAAGAATTCCACATAAATACAAGATTTCCTTGTTAGGAAAGTGACTTTTTTGAAGTACAAAGTTTTTCGGGATTTTTCAGAATGAGCTCAAATATATATATTTTTCAAGTTATTCATATGCAATTAATTTGAATAACATTCTTTAGATACAACTCAACCTCATTCGTGTTATACAATACAAACCATTTAGGAACTGAACGTGCCCTCACAGGACTCCCGGTTTAAAAATATGATGATAATTTGCAAATCCATAGATTTAGGATAAAAGATGTTGTTAAAGGGAGAAAAACCAAAAATAGTCACCAAACGGCTCGAAAAGAGGCGTGAACACCCCGTATAAGGACAATGTAACTCGTATAAAATGACCGTGTCCTCACGAGACTCACAGTTTGAGAATATGATGATAGTTTTTCAAACATATACATATGCTAAAAAATATGACATTAGAAGGTGATACCCCAAAATAACCATTAAACGGTCTGAAAAGAGGCATGAGCACCTCGTATGGGACTAATATAAATCGTATGAACTGACCGTGTCCCCATGGGACTCCTGATTTGAGAATATGATCATAATTTATAAAAACCTAGACTTAAGATAAAAAACATCCCGCTAAAGGGATAAAACCCAAAATATCCATCAAAACGACCCCAAAAGAGTTGTGAACACCTCGGAAGGGACCAATGTAACTCGTAAGAATTGACTATGTCCTCACGGGGGATCTCAATTTGAGAATATGATGCTAATTTGAAAAAACCTAGACTTAGGTTTAAAAACATGTCATTAAACGAAAAAACTCCAAAACAACCATTAAACGGGCTAGAAAGAGGAGCAAACACCTCATACGGGACCAATGTAATTGGTAGGAACTGATTGTGTCTTGGCAGAATTTTCGGTTTGAGAGTATGAAGATAATGTTCAAATCCCTAGACTTAGGCTTAAAAACATATTGTTAAAGGGAGAAAATAAACAAATAACCATCAAACGACCCAAAAAGAGAAACGAACACCTCATAGGGGACTAATGTAAGTCATAGGAACTGGTTGAGCCTTACGGAACTCTCGATTTTAGAATATGATGATAATTTGAAAATACCTAGACTAAGGTTTAAAAGTATGTCGTTAAATGAAGAAAGCCCAAAACATCCACCACACAGCCCTGAAAGAGGCTTGAACACATCGCACGTGATTAAATTAACTTATACAAATAGCCCGTATAGTCAATGGACTTGTTCATTCAAACATCGCTCTAAAATTCAAATTCTTAGGCATAAAACTTGAAAATTGGGGGTTGGAGCGTGAAAAAATAAAATAATAAGAAAATCGATCAGAAAGAAGCATAAACAACACACGTGGGACTAAATTAAGACTATTGTTAGGTTATGCAGGCCATGTGAGACCATTTTTTTAATACTTAGATATGAGTTCGCTGAACCTTTATGTCGATTGAGTTATTTTTTAGCTTAATTATGTTTAATCGGTGGAAGGAATTTTTTGGTGGTCTAGTTGTGGATTTTGCTATAGTCGTTGAGTTCATTTTAAATGTTAAACATGATAGATTACATGAATAAACAAAATAAACACTATGAATTTTTTAAAAATTAATAAGTGTTCTTAATTGATTAACTCAAACATACACGAATTTGAAAATTTCTCATTGGAGATAAAAAAAAATGACTATCAAACATATCGAAAATAGGCACAATTATGACCATGTCCCCATGGGACTCCCAATTTGTCTTTGTCATCATGGAACTCCCGACTTGAGAATATAACGATAATTTGCAAATCCCTATACTTAGGCTAAAAAACTACTCGTTAAAGGAAAAAAACCCAAAATAACCGCCAACCGTCATGAAAAGAGGCATAAACACCTTGTACGGGACTAATATAACTCACAGGAACTAACCGTGTCATCACAGAACTTTCAATTTAAAAATATGAAAATAATTTGCAAATTCCTAGACTTGGGGTTAAAAACTTTCTATTAGAGGGCGAAAACTCAAAATAACCACCAAAAGGCGGGAAAATAGGCACGATTACCTCGCACATGATTAAATTGACATATTCAAACAATCCGTGTAGTCATGCGACTCATCCATTCAGACGTCATTCTAAAATTCAAATTTCTAAGCATAAAACTTGAGAATTGGGGGTTAGAGCGATAAAACTTAAAATAACAACAAAATCGCTCGAAAAGAGGTAAAATTACCACATATGGAACTAAAGTAAGATTATTTTTGGGTCGTGCTGGCCATGTGAGACTATTTTTTTAAACATGGACACGAGTCCGATGAACCTTTATGTCGATTGAGTTCTTTATGAGCTTATTTCTGTTAAATCGGTGGAATGAGTTTATTGATGGTTTAGTTATGGCTTTTGTTGTTATCGTTGAGTTTTTTTTTAAATGTTTAAATAGTTTGAATTTCATGAATAAATGAAGGAAACTCTGCCAATTTTTTTTGAAATTAATTAGTGTTCTAAATTTATTGACTCCAACATACATGGATTTAAATTTTTTGTTTTGGTCAGCGAAAACGTAAAACGGTTGTCAAACATACTGTAAAGAGGCACATATACCTTTCACATGATTAAACTAACTTATACAAACAACTCGTGTTGTTGTGGGACTCATGCGTTCGGATGTCATTCTAAAATTCAAATTTCTATGCATAAAACTTGAAAATTGGGGGATTAAGCGTGAAAACTTTAAATAGCAACAAAACCGCCCGGAAAGAGGCACAAACATCACATATCGGACTAAAATAAGACTATTATTGGGTCGTGCCGGCCACGTGAGACCATTTTTATAAACTTAGACATGGGTCTAGTGTACCTTTTTGTCAATTGAGTTATTTATGAGCTTATTTATGTTAAATCGATGGAAAGGATTTGTTGGTGGTTTAGTTGTGACTTTTGTTACTATCATTGAGTTTATTTTCAATTTTAAAAGATGTTCAATTTCATGAATAAACAAAGGAAACTCTACCAATTTTTTTATAAATTAATAAGTGCCAAAATTGATTAACTCAAACATATACGAATTTGAAAATCGGGGGTTGGAGAGCGAAAACATAAAATGACTATCAAACATATCAGAAAGACGCACACTTATGATAATGATAAAAGTGGACTTGTGTTCATATTTTGTAATCCAATTATGGTTAATACGTGTTTAATTATTTCTTGTCATAAATTGACGTTGGATTTCATTGGATATCGCCAGATTTCCTCGGGCTAGTCAATTGGATGACCTGGAGTTTTTTGTATTCATGTTTTATTTTTGCATTTGGGGTTATTTTGAGAATTTGTTCTCTGTGTGTGTGTGTGTGTGTGTGTGTCTCTCTCTCTCTCTCTCTCTCTCTCTATATATATATATATATTAACTAGGATGATTTGTGTTTTAACGAAAAATTGGAGAATTGGTTTGGATGTCATTTTGTGTGATAATTTGAATGCAAAAATTGTTATTAATGCATATTTATATTGGTTATACAAATACAAAAATTTATACTTACTTATCTTACAATCTTCTTCTGAAATTATTTATTAAAAAAACTCTTTTCGCGTCCCCATGTTGGTGTTGCTGAAAATCAAATCATATTTCACAAATGACTTTTAGTGACACAATAAATAAAATTTCTCACATGTATTGCATGTCTCTTAATAGATGACATTTCGCGATATGTATATCATATCTTCTAATGTGAAAACGATAGGACCCTGAATTTTTAAATTTTACAAAAAGTAATTTCCTTTAAATACGAAATAGAGATGGTTCAACTAAACAACACGAACACAACAAATTTTAATTTCTTCAAATTAAAATTAATTAAAATTAAACAAAACTCAAAGTGAAATTAAATTAAACAAGAAATACATTTTTCAGTTTAACGTATTAACTCAACCCAAGTCCTAGAAATTTTCCTAACAATAAATATTCATTATGCAATTTAGGCCAAACCAAATTTTATTCAATAAAATTAATTACTTGAATTAAATTAATTTTTACGCAAATTAAATTAGCACCAAACTAAATATACCAAGTTTATCGTTTTACCTAAGCATGCATCTAATGTGATATAGGAAAAGATAAAATAAGTAAACAACCACTACGCCGCGATGTACGAGGAAAAACCCACAATGGAAAAAAACCTCGGACGACCCTAGCCTCAAATCCACTAAGCAAGGTTTTACAAAAACAAGACAAAAAGACTTACAAGACTGGACTTGACTCCGTCCAAGCCCCGACGCTTCTTCTTGTACACACCTCTACCTAGAAAATAACCACGGAGGTCCATCGCGATCTCGAAATGTAACAACCAGCCCTTTTGGAGACGATTAAATTCCATAATTAAATATAAATTGGCAATTTGGGGAATTTTCCTAAATAGTAATTTTTGGGATTTTCGAGGATTGAATGATTTTCGATGGGTGCTGTAATTATTTTTGGGACTAAATAGGTCGAAATATTTAACTTATATGTCGCCGTTGAGTAAAGCGACACGAGGTAAGATTTTTAATTGGAAAACCTGCATTTATTTATTTTGGGTTGGAATAGTGATTTGCGGTCAAGTACCCCGGATGAGAATTTCGACCGCGTCAAGAAGAAATGGCCTACTGCTTTGTTTTGTAGGCTTATTTGCAACCCGCGGTCGACCGGGGGTCTAGGACCGGTGGACCGGTGCCCTGTTTTCAGCCCAAGATTTTGGAGATTAGGATTATTTCTCCTTTTTGACTCTAAAGTTTAAGGGCCCTCTAAATTAGAGTATTATAGAGGTTTATGTCCTAAAGGACTTGAGGAATTGGGAATATATATATGTGTATATTCACTTAGAGTGAATTAGTATAATTGGAGATATCCAAATGAATCCGTAGATGGGATTTTGGTATATATATATTACTTGTTAAAGTAAGAAAATATTTTGGGTTGAGTATCATGCATATATGAATGCATGATTAGGATTCTTAAGAGAATCTTTGGGATTAAGGGTCATCGATAGATGGTTTGGCAAATATGGCCATTTTTATATATTCAGGTAGGAATATACGGTATATATATATACTATGTGATTAAAGTGTATATATGAATTAAGATAAATGACTTTTGAAAATGTAAAAATAAATGTTTTCAAAAAGGAAAGTTAATGATTTTCTTAATTAATGAAAATGAGGATACACACCTCTCTAAATAGCTATCATAAGGGAAGTTTGCGTACGTATGGTGAAGCCCCCTGGCTAATGAATGCAGGGTGGATATAGTCCTATATGCCATATGAGCGTTTATTGTATATTTTTCTGCGCTGGTTAGGAGATTCCGGGTGTGGTCTTGACTATCCCGCAGGCATATGGCCGCTTCCCGACGTCTTGCGATGTAGGATCCCAGGTTGTCTTGATGATAGGCCCTGGAAGATGATAGCCATTTAGGGGCGTGCACAATGGGGAAACCCGGACGGGCGGTCTTAGAACGCGTTATGTTAAAGAAATTCATGATAATGGATTGACTTTAATTACATTTCCTGGATATAGGAAGGGAAATGGGTTATATGAATTGGGCTTCGGTAACACCTCCCGGATGGAAGAATGGAAGTGGAAGCATATGATATGATCAAAGCATTTTTATGATAATAAAAATGGCTTTGAATACATTTCCTGAATATAAAAAGGGAAATGGGATATTTTGAAACGGAAAAGCATTTTTATGATAATAAAATTGGCTTTTAAAAGTATATGATTTGTTAAAGCAATTCATGATAATGAATTGGCTTTTATATTTACATTTCCTTGATATAATAAAGGAAATGGGAAGTTTTGAGAAAATGAAAGTAGTGATAAATACTTTGTATATGGATTCTCATTCCGGGAGATAGATCCGGATGTATTTTGTAATATGAATATGTATACATGGATAAATCGAGTACCGAGGGTCTAATGGATCTCGACGATCGACCGTGCCGCGTAGTAGTGTATCGGGGGGGGGGGTTCCTTGTTTGGATTTCGCTTTGCGAGACACCCCACGCACGAACATCGCATAACGTTGAGACTGGGGTGAAGTTTAGCCCTTAGTACATTACTTGGACTATCTAGGATTGATAGTGGTTGGGTAATAGACTAGTTTAGCAGGGTAGCTTGACTAGGAGGTTTAGAGGGATGCGCTAGGAGTGCACTGTTAGTGGAGAGGTGAGGGGTATCTCATGGGAGTGCGATACCAAACTTAAAGATGAGATAAAACCTTTTTCTAAAAATAAGGCATTTATGCACTTGCTAAATATTTTTAAAACTCGGGCTCTGACCCGTTTATCTACTTTTCCTTTCTTTCTATATTATATATATATATATATATAGGTGTCCAGACACAGGGACGCTTGGATGGCACTTCTTTCGAGTCAGACGTCAGCTGCAGCAGCTGTGGATGCATGTAGGTTTTTGATAGCCGCTTCCATTCTTGTAATCTAGATAGGAAGTATTGTATAAACATTCGGGCCAATGGTCCAACTGCATTTATTTATCCTTTAGCACATCATTCGATATGGTTGTATATTTCGATCGAGTGTTCGGTTATTTTAATTTATTTCATTTTCATTTCAGTTCATTTACGCATTAACTTGTGGATGTTTTATTTTAATGGTTTAAAAAGAGTAGTTAAGTAAAAGTTTTAACGCTGGCCTAATATGATATTAGTAATTAAATGGACTTTCGACAGTGATGCTAAGAATGATCCATAAGTAACTCCTATTTTAATTCGATATAGGAGTGATCGTCCGGTATCCCATTAGGCGGGTTGTTACACGAAATCCATCGATCGGACTTTTTCTGGTCACCGCCACCCGAACAAGGAGCCTTTCTCTAAGTGGGTATGTCACAGCAAACAAACTTCTTCTTTGTAGGATGTAGAAGTAAACTCAAACTTCTCTTCTTTGAGGTATAGAGAAGAACCCGATGCCAATCACTATAAGTAAGGATATATATTAACAAACTTGGAATAAACAAACTATTGGGTATATATGTGTTTTTGGTGAAATTAATCCATAAAAATCAAACACCAAACATGGAACTTTTTCTTAAAAGTTTTTGCTCTCTCTAAAAACTCTTAGAATGTGAAAAGGTTACTTGAAAAAGGTTGGTTCCCGCACTTAGTAATTCTGTCAAAAAGTAGGGTGGAAAACATAGTGGGGACATGGAGAAAACTGACAAAAACTGCCAAAAAACTGTTCCCGCCAAAGTCCTTCAAACGACATTTTCGTTCAAACAGCATTTTCATTCAAACAACATTTTCATTCGAATGACATTCTTGTTTGAACGACTTTACTAACTATGTTCTAGTGAGAAAAAGGAAAAATCGTTAGAAGTCTCGTTCGAACGACCTAGGAATCTCGTTCGAACGACTTACCAAAAAATATAAAATTCTATTTAAGCCCAAAACTTTTATGAAAAGTTCTTAAAAAATATTTTCTGAGTAAAACAAAGTCGTTAAAATTATTTTAAAAAATATATAAATTACACCCAATAAATTTCCAAGCTTCTATATATATATATATATATATATATATATATATATATATATATATATATATATATATATATATATATATATATATATAATGCATTCATACCTTAGGAGCGTTGAAACAATGTTGTTGACGTAGAAACGAGGCACAATAAACTCGGCATATGATGAAGCTTTATAATCTTGGCCGCTACGTCTTCAACTAACACGTCATAGGATTATATGGATACACTTGAACACTATCCTATGACTCAAATGTTTTTTTTCGAAATTGAGCCAACACTACATTAATACTCAATCGTAGACTTGTGTCCTTATAAATCTCCCCCTTTGGCTATTCCTGGACAAAAACCAACCCAAAATCCTAAAGATCCGTCAAGCTCTACTAGACTTAAAAAAATATCCCACCCAAAACAAAAATTACATAGCTTGACTCAAAACCCAAGGATCAATATCTCCACGGATGAAAGTTGCAACTTAGAATAATTCTTGCACACTTAAGCAAACAATCAAATGCATTGGGAATATCAAGAATATTAAATGCATGTAAAATAAATACCCCCCCTAAATTAATCCATGTAAAATAAATACTCCCCCTAAATTAATTCTCCCCTTTATCAAATAAGTGACCTACTTAGAAATATGTCTCCCCCTAAGATAAATCTCCCAAACTAAGATATGATTACAATAGGATTAGATACCATTTCTCCCACTATCATTCTCCCCCTTTTTGTTCAGGAATAGATAGAGGATAAAAAACTAATTTAAACACGATGAAGCTCAGAGTGAAAAGAACAGGAAAGCATATGGGCAACAAAATCGAAACTAATCCATACAAATAATAACGGATACCAACGAAGATGCAAAAAATTGATATCAATGTTATACATGAGATACTAAGCATATGATATCAACAACAATATGCAACATGATAGATACCAATTATGAATTTGAAGCATAGATGGACTAGAAAGAAAGGCAAAGAAAAAATACCATATATATGAAGGCATAATGAATATCACTAACGCACACGCACATATATATAGGTATATACACCACACATTACACAAAATACAATAAGCTTTTCACACTCGTATGGCAAAAATATGTCATATAGAAACAGAAGTGTAGGGGTGTGAACTAGCAATAATTAAATTTAGACCCAATTGATATACCCAAAGTGCACCCTCTTACTCAGAGAAACTAACCTCGGCCAGCCTCAAACCCGATGTGATCAAAAGCCAATGAACCATCAGTAATATCATCTCAGACGGTATGCCTTAGCCGACGTTTCAAGTGATACCTCCCCCCATCTAGAGGGGTCCTTAGAACCAATGTTCCAACAGCCTCATTGGGACCAAATTCCCATGCCCCGGAGGCAAAGAAATACTGAGGTTTCCAATTATGGTTTGAAGTCTAGGTAACCAACAATATTTCCTTTTCTGACTTCCTAGATAATAATTGGTAATAGCTAGGGTGGTTTTTCACAGAGGAAGGGATATAACAACCTATGAAGACCCTAAGTAAAAGGTCTGAGTGGTGGACAACCCTTCAAAGGACGATGGCCCCAATCATAACCCTCCAGACGTTAGGGGATAATTATGAAGGGGATAATTATGAAGGGATAATATGGCTCTGATGGAAGGGTGAATAGGAAGACGAAAGCCCAACTTGAACATCTGATCATAGACGTAGAGCTCTCCATATCGACCGTCAAAGGCCCTCTCACCCCTCAGAGGTTTTTTAAGGTTGATGGAAGAGTTTATCGAATAGAGGTGCCTAAAAGATAGAAGATCGTACTCACTAATGGAGATCTCAATCTCGACTGCCTCAGATGTATCTATATCACTCTCCTGATCGTCATCATCATCCTCCTCAGTAACATCTTCCTGGGCAGGTGTAGGGACTTTGCCACAAACCTCTCAGTAAATTCATCCCCGGTGGCAGCCGACAAAGGAATGGCGTCAATTATGGGAGGAACGACCACACTTGGCCCTATGACTTCAACATCTGAAGACATATATGAGGTGCTAGCACCCTGGCGAGACGAAGCACGACTCAAAACCTCGGCCTCCTCAGGGACCTTACCCTGCCTGGGAGAGTAATCCATGGACTCTTGAAAAGAGTCCAAAAACATTGGGTCTGAGGAGGACGACTCAGACTCAGACATCGGTGTTGGTTCTATAGGAACCTTTGCAGGCTCAGCAGGCTCGACTGGCTCAGGGTAGATAACCTTAAGAGGTGGAGTAAATATGGGGGCCTCATCCCTACGAGATTCCTCTTGGGCTAGCTCTATTTGCCTTATTTTCTCAAAGGTATTCTCACGAAGAGATGGTAACTCTTCTATGAGTTGGTACAAAGGTTTGAGAAAATATGAGACTACACTACACTTGAATCGAAACCACAAACATGAAAACAACTTATACAATCTAAATTAAGGATCAAACTTGGAATTTGGAAGGTTTAAAATGAAGAACATCAAGAACAGTCAAGAACAAGGTCGCCGAAGAAGGTGACCGGAGGTTCACCAGAAAACCAAATAAGGAATTTTTTTTACCAAGGCAACCTCGGAGCTACCTATGACTATCCTAAAGTCACTCAATCAATAATGTTCTAGCCTCCTAACCACCAATGCTGGTGGAAACCACTCGTCGAAAAAAACAAAACCTCGCTGGAAAATGCAGAAATGAAAAATAAGGGCTGAAAATGGAAAAAAAGGATGGAAGTGATACCTGACTAACAACGAGTAAAGGGAGAGGATACTAGAAGGAAAAGGGAAGCTCTGAATCACAACAATATTGGAACTCATGGAGAGAGAGAAAGTTGCATAAATACCTAAGGTGAAAATAAATGAAGAAGAAAGAGAAAAAAGGGTTTTAAACCCACTTAATGATGAGGCGCGAGTTTCGAGGGCCCATCATTGCCCTAGGGAACCTAAAGGATATCAGAATTGTCATGCCTTGATAAGCATACCACCCACTACAACAAGTGACATGTGGTAAGGAAATGTAAGAACATAGAGAAATTCGGTCTCGGCCTAAAAAAATACCCCTCAGTCATCTTATTACATAGATGACTAAGGGCTAGGGGTGATTGATATACCCAAAGTGCACCCTTTTACTCAGAGCAACTAACCTCGGCCAACCT
Organism: Sambucus nigra; assembly: GCA_949130495.1. Lineage (NCBI taxonomy): Eukaryota > Viridiplantae > Streptophyta > Magnoliopsida > Dipsacales > Adoxaceae > Sambucus > Sambucus nigra. Next base: position 372,117,782 of record OX422220.1, on the reverse strand, counting down.
CACAGCCGAGGTGACCAGAGGCCAATGAATCATCAGTAATATTATCCTAGACAGTCGGCCTTAGCCGATATTGCAACAACCATACACAAACCTCGGCTGGTCAACAGTCGGGGTTAGGAGGGCTTCATACCTCAATTAACAGTTAATATCATCCTCGGCCCCTATCGACGTTGAGATCACCAACCGTAATCAGCATGTCTTGGTCTCAATCATCTATAACGTCATTGTCGGCCCCAGTCGACGTTACATCTCTCTTATACCCAACCTCGAACATCCCTTTTGGAAAAGTCCACTGATGCAAAGTAACCACATCTGACTCCATCAACCTCATACTTGTTAAGGCCGAGGTTGCACCAATCAAGGACAAGGCCAAGCATTTATAAGCATATGTAAGGTTGGGAACACGTGGACAAAATCAATTATAACCAAATCAATCCCCTCTCGTGGGGGAATATTTCATCATCATTCTCTACATGTGACAGTGACAGGTATCTTCACTAGATTGGCTAGATCATCACACACATGCTCATTTCATAATTGGGGGGTACATTACACCCACCAAACACTATACATACGTTTCTTCACCTACCTTGAAAGGGATCCAAAATTATAAACCCTATCCAAACTCTGTTGCATTTATAGTTGAGAGAGAAAGTGGAGTGATTGTATTACTAAGGCCATTAGAGCCCTCTTTCGCTAGTGGTATTTACACTCACCTGCACAGTGGACGTAGGCAATTGTCGAACCACTTATATTGTTATGTTCATACCCTTTTCCTCATCTCCTATACTCTTGTGCTGCCATTGTTATCACTTTCTTGAGCTTGTTAACAACTTATCTGGTGGTGTTGTTACCACAATCATCACCAATCAATTAAAACATGTTCACGAAATTCTCATTGGATTTCAAACTTTATCACATTTGAATATAACCTCATGTGAAAATATAAATTGAACTCAATGAACAAACATATACAATGCATACAAGCCTTGAATTTTGATGATTCTACAAACCAATAGAGTCATGACATTCAAAGTATAACTAGGATAAATGGATATTGTGCAAACCGTTGATATACCACCAAATCTCCCTCAAAATATGCATATAGAGTTTAATATTTTGAATGAATAAATCAACTAAACAAAATAGGCCTTGGCAAATATTTTTTCTTTTAATGCCATTTTCTTTTAGGCCTTTAGACCACGTATTTCTTTTAGGTCCAAGCAAAGAGTGGATTACTCTCAAAGGATGATATTTCCTTTCGGAGCCCTTCCCCGTGCACATTTATATGTATAATCTTTTATCTCTCAATTCTCGCGTGCAACGAATTTTAACATGCACTAGTCCTCCTATGTTACATAACATGTAGATGAAAAGATTGGTAGGAGAACACCTCACAAAGCTCAAATATAGATATGACGTTAAAATTTCAAGTGAGTTCGTGCATGTGTGAATATAGTCATATAAAAATAGAATCCATTATATCAACACAAAATCCAACTACTCCATGTAAGCATGGTAAATAACATTTTAAGGATTGATAATCTAAATCAAAAGTTCTAGCCACATGGAAGTGAAAAGGAAGGGATTCAAACACAAGTATATGCCACATAGAGTGTGTCAAACTAAAATACACACAAAAAAAATCTTTTTGAGTTTTTTAAATTTTTAATCCAAACAAACAAAAATATTTACCCCAGAAGACAAACAAAAATCATTTGTATTTTTCATTAAGCCTAAATTAAAAAAAATGAAACACAAATGATAAACAAAAATCTTTTTATATTTTTCATTTAATGCAAACTAAAATGAAAGAACTATAATACAAAAGATAAATGATAATGATAATCATAATTCTAGCATGTGATAAAGCATGAATTTTAGACTAGAGCAATGATAAAGAAGCATACAATTAGCATGATAATTTATCATGAAGTAAAAAAGCTAAAGTATGCAAACAACTAACACATTCAACCTTTAGATGTAGCAAGGGAGGAAGCATGTGAAAGTAAATGAGAATAAAAAATCCTATTTTATAAAGCTACCAAGTCGGATCTCCTAACCCAAACTAATGAAGAATGACGATCAAGGAGTGTAGGAATCTTGGCTACCTCGGTTTCCTTACGTTGGTATTTTCTAGGACCTTGTTTAAGATCAAACCAAAATTTCCTAAGATGACCTTTTCGACCACAATGTGAGAACCTAAAGACTTGGTGAAAAGACTTACCTAAGGAATGATCTATAAAATTATTCCTAGAGGATTCTCCTAAAACATTGGTTTTGGCTTTAATAGAGGAATCGTTATAAGAATTAAAGCCTAAACGACAAGTGTCATTTTTAATTTGGACCGTTCCTAAGATTTTATCTAATTTCTCCGAACGACACTTCAAATTAAATTAGACTTTAATAGAGTCTTTTAATTTATTTTCTAATTCTAAAATGTTAGACTCTAATAAAATATTGCGCTCTTCAAACGCAAGAAGCTCCTTTTTCAAGGATTCCATTAAACCTTTAAGGCTATCTCTCTCACTTTCTACATATTCAAGCTTCTCACGAAGATCTCTCTCACGTGTCCTAAGGTCTTCCACTAAAACACTCTCAGTAATGACCTCGACACGCTCTTTCAAACTAACTTCTAACTTCAAATTTGTTCTTTTTAATTTAATAGATTCTTCATATAATACTTGAAAAGCAAATTGAAGTTCACTCACATCAACCTCATTTTCACTTTCACTCTCTCTTTCTTCTCCACTCTCACTACCATCATCTTTTTGAGCTTCATAAATAAAGGCCTTAGAAGTGTCATGTTTTAAGGTATCATCATCGGACAATATCTCACACTCACTAACATGACTAGCCATGAACGCGGTAAAGTTACGCTCAATGGGGGAAGCGGGTCCCTCTTCCTTATCACTATCACTAAGGGTTTCATTGTATGAAATAGGTTGTTTACCCTCTTTCCTTATTTTACTGGGGCATTCAAAAACCCTATGGCCATAACCCTCACAACCATAACACCTTTTTTACTCGTCCCTATTTAAACTTTCATTAAACGTTTTAGGAATCTTTTTGGCTTTGTCATGCTTAGAATTTTTAAATTTCTTAAATTCATTTTTAAATTTATCTTTGTTGAATTTAAGAAATTTTCAAAACTTCCAAGCAAACATAGCCATATCTTCTGAGTCACTCTCACTTTCACTCTCTACTACTTGTTTTTCATCCTTTCGGGTTTTCAAAACAACGCCCTTATCTATTTTCTTTTCAGCTTTAGAGGGAAACATGTCTAGTTCATAAGTTTGTAAATCACCTACTAGATCTTCTAATTTCATAGAGGCTAAAGTGGGTAAAGAATTTAACACGGTCACCTTAGGAATAAATCTATCGGGTAGGAACCTTAAAATTTTCTTTACTACTTGGTTGTCGGGTATTTTCTCTCCCAAATTAAAAGATGAATTAACTATATCGGAAAGTCTAGCATAAAATTCATCAAAAGTTTCTTTTTTATTTATTTTGATTGTTTCAAATTGAGTGGTGCGGTTTTGTAGTTTTGAAGCTTTTACGACACTAGTTCCTTCATGATTAATTGTAAAATATCCCAAGCTTCTTTAGCGATTTCACACTTCATAATGCATCGGAATTCATCCGATGTGACATCGCTAAACAAGGCATTTAAACCTCGATAATTAAAGTTTGCAAGTTTAAATTCATTCTCACTCCATCTATCGGTGGGTTTCGGAACACGTTCATTTTCAACTAAATATTTAGGTGGGTACCACCCGTTAACGACTAACAACGAAACCCTCTCATCTAGAGACCTAAGTACCGAATGCATACGTGCTTTCCAACACTACACCAAAATGATAAAATTGTCACCTTTCAGCCGGCCACCCTTGTCAAGGTCATTAACCGTGACAAAAAACACGCATTTTGTGTCACGATCATTGACCTTGACACGACTGTGACAAGGACTTGCCACGGTCATTGACCGTGATAAGTCCATGACAAATTTACTTGTCCCGGACTAGTCACGGTCAATGACCGTGATAATTCTTTAAATAATTGTCACGGTCAATGACCTTGACACGACCGTGACAACTTCTACAGTAAAAACCCTTGCCCCTTCTTTTTTTCTCTCCCGCCGTTCCCTCCCTCTCTCTCTCTACGCTCTCTTTCTCTCTCTTTCTCTCTACTTTCAGGTTTATTTCTCTCTCTCTTCCATTTATATATATGTGTGTGTGTATATATGTGCGTGTGTGTGCGTGTGTGGGGGGTGGGGCAGGGTGGGGGTAGGGGGTGGGACATGGGGTTGTTGTGTGTGTGTGTGTGTGTGTATATATGTGTGGTGGGTGGGGGGTGTGGAGGGAGGTGGGGCAGGGTGGGGGGCTATTGTGTGTGTGTGTGTGTGTGTATGTCGTGGGTGGGTGTGTGTGTGTATGTGGTGAGTGGGGGTGTGGAGGGAGGTAGGGGTGGGGTGTGTGTGTATTTGAATTAACCCATGAATTTGTATTTTTGTATTTGAATTAACCCTTGAATTAACCCATGAATTTATTTTTGTATTCGAATTAACCCATGAATTTGTCAAACAAATTGACAAATTCACGAGTTATTTATTTTTGTATTTATATATATATGGGTTCTTGAATTTTTTACACTTTTGTTGAAACTAACTCGTGAATATATGTTTGTGTATGTTTGTTAGGTGTATATGATGTTTATATGTTGGAAATAACCCATGAATTTGTCAATTTGTTTGTGGGGGTGGGGGTGGAGGTGGGGGTGGGGTGGGGAGGGGGGGTAAGTAAAGGTACCATTGTAATTCTCTTAATATCGTGTTTTGATGATTCTATGAGATAATATATATTGTTTCAAGGTTAACTCATTGTAGATAAAAACATTCACATAGTAAAATTAAATTGAATCCATCCATATATTCTATAATTACATCCACTAAAATATAATTAATAAATGAAACAGTTTTAGATGAAAGTAAATTAATAATTAGTGACCATTTCATATGAAAGTAGGATTGCCCCTCAGTGTAAATTAGTAAATTAATAATTCTATACGTTAATTGTTAGTTTAATTGATGAAATGAATTAATTGAGTAGATGAATTAGAAGGAGTACGGGATACATATTTTTTGTTGACATTGCTGTTGGATTATTTTGTTTAGTAAATGTTTGGTTGGTTAGTTTTAAAAGTGGCATGACCACTGGATTATTGTCCATATGGGGGGGGGAGGGGAGGATTTTTCAACTTTTTTTAAAAATTACTCTGTATATCGAACAATATATATATAGTATGATAATTAAATGAAACATACTTGAAATTAAATATAGTGCGCATAGATACTAGCCTTCTAGTTCTTATGTGTACGAATTCAATAGCCCTTAGACCCGTTCGAGAGTCATTACCCCTGTAATGAGATCTCTCGAATTGTCCCGTTTGGACAGTTTGAGACTGTATAATTTTTTGTATAATATTCTTATTGGCTTAAAGTTGTTACTTTTGGAGGAAGTTCTGCAGTCGTATCTTAATGTTCTCTGGATACATACTAGATTGACAAGTGTGACTGTTATTTCAATTGATTAATTGAAATAACACTCACACCTACCAATCTACGTCGTGTACTTGGAGAACTACGGGGATATGCTGTCGAATTTTTTTCAAATCGTAACAATGTGCATGAGCTGTTAAGTATATTACTAAAAAATGCGGTCTTGAATAGGATAGGACCACTCACCCTTTAATAGGATAATTAAATGATGGGATAATTAAATTAAACATACTATAAATCTAAGTTTTGTTTACCTTTAATAGTTGTTTAGTTTTTGTAGCTGTGATGGGATATCCGAAATACAAAGAGTGGATGGGTGAGACTAATAGAATGGGGGATGTGTTTCGCAGAGGTGCTAACGAATTTGTGAAATATGCAAAGAGATGTCATAATGATGAAGAGTTTTCGTGTCCGTGTGCTAGGTGTAAGAATGGTAAGGTGTTTGAGTGGAAAACAGTTGAACTACATTTGTTAAGATCGGGTATGCAAGATAGTTATCGATTTTGGAGTTTTCACGGTGAATTGAAAGTTCCTTTTGTCCCCGACCAACCTTCACAACAACCTTCAACAAGTAGAATAAATGTAGAAGGGGACGACGTATATCATAATATGTTAGAGGATTTAGTTGATGATGCGTACGGAGTTTATGAAGCAAAGGAGAATGAGGTTACTGATGATGTAGAAGATTCAAGTGCTCGTGAAGATAACACGATAAAACTTGACGATGACTTCCAAAGTTTAAAATTTAAGGTGATCCAACCGTTATACTCTGGCTGTAAAAAAGATCAAACAACTTTACATGCCATGGTTGGTTTGCAGAGTTTGAAGATGCAATACAGTTTGTCTAGCAATAGCGTGACATGAATTCTGAAATGGGTGAAGGGCTTATTACCCAAGGTGAATACACTTCCAAATAGCTATCCTGTTATGAAGAACAGTTCGAAAGATTTGGGAATGAAGTATAAATCGATTCATGCTTGTGTGTATGACTGCATACTATACCGAAAGGAGTATGAAAATCTCAATCGTTGTCTGGTATGCGATGAACCTAGATATGTCCAATCTATTAGTAAGGAAGGCACAAGCTCAAAAGTGCCTAAAAAATTATTGAAATATTTTCCCGTTGGGACTAGATTAAAGCAATTTTTCACAGTACCATGGATTGCAGAGGCAATGACTTGGCATGCTAGGGCAGAAGTAAGGGTAATATCATGCGTCATCCTATTGATTCTACTGCCTGGCAGAGGATGAATTTTGAGTATCCCGATTTTGCTCGAGAACAACGTAACATTCGTTTGGCTATATCAATAGATGGTTTAAATCCATTTGGAAATCTAAGCACCAATTAGAGTGTATGGCCAGTGATCCTAGCCCCACTCAACCTCCCTCCTTCACAGTGTATGAGACCTGAATTTTCGATGATGGCTTTGTCGATACCTGGGCCAAAGGCACAAAGTGATGACATTGACGTCTACCTGAATCCTTTGGTAGAAGAATTAAATGAGTTGTGGGAAGAGGGTGTGCAATCATTTGACTCTTTTAGAAAAGAAGAGTTTACGCTGAAAGCTATGTTGATGTGGGTAATTCATGATTTTCCAGCTTATGGGACATTATCCGGTTGTGTAGTACATGGTTATTTGGGGTGTCCTATCTATGGAGAGGAGCCTGAATCTCTCCGTCTATCCTCTAGCTTAAAAAATATATACCATCGCAACATGATGTTTTTACCCCCAGCTCATAGTTTCAGATTTGAGAAAGGTTTCAATTTTTTGTTGGGCGGAGTTGAACATAGGCTACCGCTGAGACAACTTTCGGGTTCAGAAATTAAAAGTAAATCTTCTGAATGTGGCCCTAATATGCCAGGTAAGAATCCCAAATTTGAGAATGTCAAGCATAAGAAGACCCCAACTGGGAATGAAACTGAGATAAGAAAGGCATGGTCTCGGAGGTCAATTTTATTTGACTTGCCTTATTGGAAGAATAACCCGGTGCGCCATGTATTGGATGTGATGCATGCAGAGAAGAACTTCGTTGAACATATTGTGGGTACTTGCCTTGGGGGGAGTCATTCGAAGGATGGAGAAAATGTACGAAAATACCTTAAATCGTTAAAACTTAAGCCACAACTATGGTTGACAGAAGATAGTAGGGGAAGGACAATAATTCTCCCTGGTGCGTTTACTTTGACGAGTGGGGAAAGGAAGGTGCTTCTAGACACAATATATAATTTGAAGGGCCCATCTACTTTTTCGTCCAACTTGCAAAGGATTGTGAATTATGCTACTCATGATTTACATAACTGTAAGTCCCACGATTGGCATGTGATCATGCAATTGGTTCCTCTATTGTTTAAGCACTGTTTCTCCAAGCACAAAGATTTGCGTAGGGCTTTTATGCAAATTAGTATTACCTTCTCCCTCTTGTGTGAGAAGGTAGTGAATCGAGAACACATAGTGGCCGCCAAATTGGTTGTGATCAAAGCGATTTGTGTATTGGAGAAGTACTTTCCCCCAGCATTCTTTGACATAAGTGTTCACTTGTTGGTACACCTATGTGACGAGGCACTTCTTTGTGGTCCAGTTAGATATCGGTGGATGTATCCGTTTGAAAGATTGATGAAAGTTTTTAAAGATTACGTCAAGAATACGCGATACATTGCAGGATCAATTAGAGAGGAATACATCACTGTTGAGTGATCAATATATACTCGGGAATATATGTCTGACTTGACCAGCGTTGATGACATTGATGAATTCGTCGATGATGGTGGTCATGTGATGGGAAAACGAGTGAAATTAACGAGTTTGCAACATGAACAAGTAGCTCGTTATCTATTTGACACAGATGAAGATGTCGAAGAATGGAAAAAGTAAGTTTCGATTATTATAATGTTTAACATTATTTTAGATTATTTTATACATGATTAATTTTGTAATATGCAGAAAATACGAAGCCTGTGAGAATAATAAAAGACAAAAACAATGGTACAATCAGACAGCGAATTTAGGTTGTGGTTGACACAAGAGGTAATTATAATGAAAACAGTCGTTATATAACGTTACATTACACTCAAATTTTACCACTAATATAATTAATTTATCTATATTCTCAGCTCCTAAAGACGGGTGATGCGACATCAAGGCTTGCTCGTCTAGCCACTAGACCCTTGTTCGTGGTACAAGAGTACAAAAAGTATCGATTGAACGGTTACATTTTCAGCGCTAAAGTGTACGAGGAAAGTAGAAATGTACAGAACTCGGGAATTTCATACAAAGTTCTTACTATCTTTCGAGCGAGCGCAAAAGATAAAAACCTCGTTGAAGTTGAAATGACTTACTATGGTGTAATCCAAAATATATTTGTTCTGGATTATATAAGCTTCAAATAGGTTGTATTTTACTGTGACTGGGTAAGAGTTGAGGATAAAAATGCTTGTAAAGTTGATCATGTCACCAATTTGATCATGGTTGACTTGTCCAAGTTGAAGAGCAACCACCACGTGAGCGATGAGCCGTTTGTTTGTGCATTTCAAAAGGTTAAGCAAGTGTTTTATTCGGAGTATATCAACAACGAGCCGTGGTCAATTGTCCAACACGCTCCAAGGCGTCTAAATAGTAATGTGGATGACTTGGCTGCTCCTACCGAATATCAATCCATTTTTTATGATAACCCGAATTTGAAACAATTTTTCAATTTGTAATAAATATTTCAATTTGTAGTGAAACATCCATTTTTAATGCTTTTAATTGATTTGCACTTTATCATTTTCACTCTTGTGTGGTGTGCGTGTGTGGAGAGGAGATTAATACATAAATATTCCAACTACATCTAAGTTTTGTTTATACTAATCCATGAATATATGCTTCTTACCTTTAATAGGTGATTAGTACATAGTTATTTGGGGTGCCCTATTTATGGAGAGGAGACTGAATCTCTTCGTCTATCCGAACACTAAGAAATGCCATAATCCTATAGAGTTATGCTCTGCAAATTCCTCCCAACCGTTATGTATCCAAACATCACCAGTTGAAGTTGTCAATTCCACTTTCCATACCCCACCACTTGGAACCTCTAGCAAAACATGGGAGACCATTGAAAGGTGGAATTGACAACTTCAACTGCTGATTTTTGGCTACACAACGGTTGGAAGGAATTTGCAGCGCATAACTCCATAGGATTATGACATTTCTTAGTGTTCTGATATGAAGGGAATTATATTTGACACGATTGCCCGGGGTACATTAGTTGGAAGGAGGTTCCATATGAGCTCAAGTTAGCTGTTTGGGTGACACTACAGGTAATGTATTTATATTTATATGTCAATTTCGATTTCGATTTCAATTTCGATTTATATTTATCTATATTTGTGGGGAGGATACTAATTTTACTTTATTTTAATTCAGGGGACAGGGAGTGGCCCTGAGGGTAGGCCACATATGCTCGATACTTATGTGGCTATTCGGACGAGATAATTGATGGTGATGTTGTTTCTTCTTAAATAGTTTCTATTTTGAAAGTATATTTACGTTATCTCTAGTTTATTTAGATATATAAAATTTGAATAGGTACAACGTTGATATAACAGGTAGAAATATACTGCTGGGCAGTGGCAGTAGCCATAGTGCCCAGCAAATTTTTTTTCAATTCTGCCCAGAATTGTCACGGTCATTGACCGTAACAAGCCCGTGACAAAAGTTGTCACGGACTTGTCACGGTCAATGACCGTGATAATTTTTTTAAAAAGGGACAAGATTTTGTCACGGTTAATAACCGTGACTAAACGTGTCACGATCTTGGATCGTGACACGACCGTGACAATTCTTACAAACTTATCACGGTCATAGACCGTGACACGTTCGTGACAAAAAAATTTGTCTTGTCCAGAATTGTCAGGGTCATTGACCTTGACAAGTCCAACTTGTCAAGGTCAATGACCGTGACAATATGCAGATTTGGTGTAGTGCAATATGCGTAATTAGAACCATTGAAAATAGGAAATTTTAAAAATGAGAAAAATTCCATTTTAGTCAAAAATATTTAAAAGGATCTTAAACTCAATAATTTAGCGATCCCACTCTGATACCAATTTGAAAACTATGGAACCCCCAATTTTTAAATTTTTTAAAAAGTAATTTCATTTAAATGCGCAATAAAGATGGTTCAACTAAACAACATGCACACAACAAATTTTAATTTCTTCAAATTGTAATTAAACTAAACTCAAAGTGAAATTAAATTAAACAAGAAATACATTTTTCACTTCAACATATTAACTCAAGCCAAGTCCTAGAAATTTTCCTAACAATAAATATTCATTATGCAATTTAGGCCAAACCAAAATTTATCCAATAAAATTAATGACTTGAATTAAATTAATTTTTACCCAAATTAAATTAGCACCAAAGTAAATATACCAAGTTTATCTTTTTACCTAATCATGCATCTAATGTGATATAAAAAAAGTTAAAATAAGTAAACAACCACTACGCCGCGATGTACGAGGAAAAACTCACAACGGAATAAAACCTCGGACGATCCTAGCCTCAAATCCACTAACTACGGTTTTACAAATACAAGATAAAAAGACTTACAACACTTGACTTGACTCCGTCTAAACCCCGATGCTTCTTCTTGTACACACCTTTGCCTAGAAAATAATCACGGAGGTCCATCGCGGTCTCGAAATCCACCGATCGGACTTTTTTTTGTCACCGCCACCTGAACAAGGAGCCTTTCTCCAAGAGGGTATGTCTCAGCAAATAAACTTCTTCTTTGTGGGATGTGGAAGTAAGCCCAAACTTCTCTCCTTTGAGGTATAGAGAAAAACCCGGTGCCAAACACTCCAAGCAAGGATATATATTAAGGAACTTGGAATAAACAAACTATTGGGTGTATATGTATTTTTGGTGAAATTAATCCATAAAAAATCAAACACCAAACATGGAACTTTTTCTTGAAAGTTTTTTATCTCTCTAAAAAATCTTAGAATGTGAAAAGTTACTTGGAAAAGGTTGGTTCCCGCACTTAGTAATTTTATCAAAAATTAGTGGGTAAAACATAGTGGGAACATGGTGAAAACTATCAAAAAATGCCAAAAAACTGTTCCCGCTAAAGTCGTTCGAACGACATTTTCGTTCAGACGACATTCTCGTTCAAATGACTTTACTAACGATGTTCCAGTGAGAAAAAAGAAAAATCGTTAGAAGTCTCATTCGAACGACCTGGGAATCTCGTTCGAACGAGATTCCAGTTCGTTCGAACGACTTACCAGAAAATAGAAAATTATATTTAAGCCCAAAACTTTTATCAAAAGTTCTTAAAAAATATTTTCTGAGTAAAACAAAGTTGTTAAAATTGTTTAAAAAAATTATAAATTACACCCAATAAATTTTCAAGCTTCTATATATATATATATATATATATATAATGCATTCATACCTTAGGAGCATTTGAACAATATTGTTGACGTAGAAACGAGGCACAATAAACCCGGCATATAATGAAGCTTTATAATCTTGGCCGCTACGTCTTCAACTAACACGTCATAGGCTTGGATGGATACACTTGAACACTATCCTATGACTCAAATATTTTTGTCCGGAATTGAGCCAACACTACATTAAAACTCAATCAGAGACTTGTGTCCTTACATAATGGATGACATTCCGCGACATATGCACTATGTCGTCTAATAGATAACGTTTCGCGACATGTATAGCATGTCGCCTAAATTATTAGGGGTGTGTTTTGGCCGGATCGGATCGGAATAAGGGTGTTTGAAAAATTTTCAAAATTTTTGGAATTTCAAAATCCTTTCCAAATCGAAAAAATAAATTTCGAAAAATCATTTGTTTTCCAAGTCGACTGATCCAGAATATTCGGAATTTTCCACTAAAAAAAACCCAGAAGTAGTTGTACAACCAAAACAACCATTATCCATTGGAAATAACGGTATTAAGAACCATTACAAAGAGATGTATTGGTATTAATAACCATTACAAATAAATGTATTGGTCTTAATAACCATTACAAACAAAGGTATTAAATAACAACCATTACAAACAGAGGTATTAAGAACCATTACAACTTACAACCGAAACAAAAGAAATAGACGTTTAGGTTCTTAAAACAAGTAGGGGTTTCAAAATGCCAAAAAAATCAGCAGGGATTTCAAAACGCTCGAAAAAAACAAGCAAGGTCGGGGTTTCATGAATTTTTACTTCAAAACTATGGAAGACATTTGGGTTCTTAAATAAGAAACTGGAATATAGTAATTTGAGAGGGTTTTGGGCGTCATACCGACAGTTTTCGGCGAGCGTGTATGTGTGCGATAGCCATGGGTATGCTACTTCCCTATTTGTATGCGAATGGCAGTGAGCTTATCATATAGAAACCTAGAGTGAGGTGTAACCGTGTGTGAGAGAGAGAAGTGGTCGGGGGTTAGAGGGTTGGAATGAGAGCGAGAGCGACTGGTAAGAATTTAGGTTAAGAGTGATATTAGTGAGTATGTGGTAGTATATATATGGTATAAATTGAGGGTTGAGATTGTTTTAAATGGAGGGTACTGATTACACTAACAACAAATAAAATTTAAATGTAAAAATGTTAGTAAAAATGATAAATAAAAATTATCAAAATAAATAAAAATACTACGATTTCGGAAAATATTTCGGATAAGTTGGATCGGCATGGCATCGGAGTTTTCAGATCGGAAATTCAAAAATTCAAAAAATTATATATGATTTCCAATTCCATTCCAATTTATTTCGGAAATCGAAAATTTAAAAATGATCCCAAAGTCGGAAAAATACGGATCGAAAATAAAAAAAATTGGAACTTCGAAAATAATTAACACCTCTACGCCTAATAGATAACATTTCGCGACATATCATTATGTCGCGAAAGGTGAGGTATTATACAATATAAAAAATAAATATTAATATATATATTTTTATAAATATTTACGTTCCGTGACATGTATCTTTGTCGCAAATAGTAGTACATTCCGTGACATCAATATTTTATGTCATTGAATACATTCCCAAACAGGGATTCCGCAACACAGGAGCGACATATAGTAGTATGTCACGAAATGTCTTTTGCGACATAACTAATACCTTTTGCGACACACTTATAAGTATTGCGGAATCTGTTTTTTCTTGTAGTGTGGGTTGTATACGTGATCAAATTTCCCACTTGTGGTTTGAAATCAATTCCAACAAATTAGAAGTTGAAGATTAATTGTTCAAACTAATAGTTGTGGGGTAAAGTGACATAAAAGTTACAATTCAAGGGGTAATGTTTATTTAACTCTTATTCTTGATTGCAAAATTTGATACTTTAATAAATTGTCAATAAAAGAATATCCTTTGTACGTAGAGAAGGAAAAAGTACAATATAATTAAGTTACGATAACATGTATTCCTTTTGTCCAAAATTCATTATTTTATTTTCCTTTTTGAAACATCTCAAATTAATGTTTAACTTTTCACTTTAGGACTTGATCAAGAAACCAAATATCGTGATATTGAACAAGACTTAATTTGACCTTGAAACTCCATTGTTTTAAATACTAAATAGTGTATTGAGATATATGAAGGTATTTGGGAACACTTTGAAAGAGTGATCAGAAGATTCGTGCATGTTATCAACTTCGTATTTTAGAAGTACATCATATGATTGTTTAATTTGAGGGAAGAATCTATGTAAGGATAGTACAGATTCATGAACCTGCAACCATCAAAGTTGAAGATGAAAATTTAAAACAGTAGGAGGTTACCAGACGTTTAGAGCATAATCTGAAAGCAAGTCAGCATATCTAGGAAAAGATCAGCCAGTTGGCTTCGGCGTGGTTTATGACAGAATATTTACCAACCGAAGTTCCAATGGCCACCTGATTCCTTAAAACATGTATAACTTTAATTCAATGTCAATTTTGTCAAAAGCAAATTTAAAAACTGTACAATTTGTCAATGTTGACCTTTTGTCAAATATTTTTTTTAAGACAATCACTCCCGCTTCGTTCGGTTTACCCAAAAATGTTGAGACGACTTATTAGAACAATAATACAGACCTAACAGTTGGTATATTTCAGGGAAGTGATATTTGCGGGTATTATAATCTAATATTGAAGCACACATGTAAAAACATTGAAGGATACTTGTCATTTAGCATTGAGTATTGACGCTTTAACGTGCAAAAACGGAACGGTTAGATGTTCAGTTCCCTTTCACCACTATTACTTATTTATAATGAATGATTTTTCAATAGTTTAACAATGTCAATAATTGTGTGATAGGTATATCCACGTAAAAATTCACATGACTATATTCAAAGCGAGTGGGTCTCCATAAATGTGATACATAATATCAAAATTTTAACTATGGTAATCGGTACTCAAAAATATATATATATATATATATATATATATATACTAACATGGAATTCGCGCAATGCGCAAGCTTTATATAAATTTTCGAAGAGATCATAAATAGCTTTTTAGGTTGCAATATCCATCAACTAATGCAATATCTAAAATTGCTCAGAGCTCCATGTATTGAAAATTAATAATTCAAGTCCAAAATTAATTTATTAATTTCATATATATTAAATTTTGAAATTATGAAATTTTTATTTTTGTGGTCTTGATAAATATTGGATAATTAATTAGACAAGTGATACATACAAATATTAAAGGATTTGATTGTTCCTATTTGTTAGTCACTTGATGGTTAGTGGAATTAGTGGAAGACTTGAAATATAGTCTTATCTTGATTAGGATTTCGACACTCTTCCCCTTACAAATAGAGTAGCCCTACACCATCTAGGATTATCTCATAACACACTATTTGTAAGGTGGGAGAGAAAATCCGAAATTCCCTGTATTCGTATTTTCTCATAAAAATTCTAGGAACACAAGAAGACAATTTATGGACTGTTCTTAAAGGGATTTAAAGAAGAAATTAATAGGAGCATTCAAGTCACTTTATTCTAATAAACTGCAATGGATAAAGGTTGGTTTTTCGTTCATAGTTATATAAAACAATTAATTAAGTGAAAATATAAAGATTCAAGATCCTTTTATTAAGAATAACTGTTTGCGAAAGTTTAATCACATTAATTTATATTCGTGATTAATATTAGGGTGTTATTCATAATGATTTCACATGTGGTATCAGAGCTAAAGTTTAAGATCTCATGGTTTTTCTTATTGATGTTTGTCTAAAATGAAATCTACATTAAATTGTTTTTGTGTGCCTGAGACTTTTTACGACGTTTTAATTTATGTCATAAATTTTCTTTTAAAGTATGTCTGAGACTTTCTGTGACATTTTTCTTCTGTCGCCAGTACTCACTGGTTGGAATGAAAGGCCAAAAGTTGCTCGGAATTTACGAAACTCACATGGTGGACTCGAAACGTTGAAATAAACAAAACCCATTGAAAATAATGGGCACCGCCTTACTTTTGTGTTTTAACGTCGTTTAGATCCTTAAAATTACGTTTTTGTCATATTCGGTAATAATGTTGACGTCAATATCTCACTCCAGAAAATTGATTTTTAAATTCAGCAAAAAGTTTTGATTTTCTAGCGTATTTTACTTCGATTCTATGGTGAAAACTCATTTTTGGCATTTTTGGCAAAATTCATGTATTATGCGATTTTCTCTATACTTGGGTAACTCTGTTTTGAGGCTTTTAAGATACTGTTCGTATTTTGATAATTAATTATAGATTACATATTATAGTTGACATTACTGGATGATTAATTATATTTAAATTGAGACATTTAAGGAATTATTCATTTGGGTTAAGTCAAAGGCCAAACACAGGCTGAGACTATATGTACGAATATTACACTTACATTCATTATAGTTTATTCTAATGTTCATTATAAAATTGGATTGAGGCGAAACACATGCTAATATCTTAATTAAACAACGTTAGAACTGTTTTGTGAAAATTGAATGGTTGACATTAAATTCATTAATCATGGCATGAAATGTTTTGGCAACAAACACAGATGCCAAAATTATAGGACCATGATAAATGAATTAAAGGGTAGTATATCTTTTTATTCTAAATATTATGTAATGACTAATACGAATTCCGTAATATTTGGACTATTTAAGAAATCTGCCAAAATCTATTTAGTCAACAATTTAATATTTGACTCTTGCAATTATTTTTGCGTATAAAATTTAATTTGTGAACATTGTTATTAATTTTGCAGTTACCCTTAACTTGTATTCGCATGCTCACTTATATTCCAAATTTGATTGAACTAATTTTTCTGAATGGAATGAGCAAAATTGAGTTCAGCCTAGGGGTTCTTAACCTGGAAATGGAGATTATTTATGATGAACCCGCTGCTACTACTGATACCAGCAGTGAGCATGAAATTGGTATCCATGAAGCATGGTCTCGATCCAATAGGTTGGCCCTTATGTTTATGCGAATGTGCTTTGTTGCTAACAATAAGACCTCCCTACCTGAAACTACGAAAGCGAAAGAGTATTTGAACAACATTAAGGAATGCTTTCGCACTGCCGATAAACCCGTTGTTGGGAAATTAATGGCTAACCTAACCACTATGAGGTTCGATGCTACTCGAACCATGAACAATCACGTTATAGAGATGACCAATTTGGCTGCTAGACTTAGAGTTTTGGGCATGACAGTTGATGACTCTTTTCTTGTCCAATCCGTCTTAAACTCCTTACTTCCTGAGTATGGGACTTTCCAAATCAATTACAACACTATTAAAGATAAGTGGAATATAAATAATCTGTAAAGCATGTTAGTACAGGAGGAAGGCAGACTCAAGCAACATAATGGCCATGTGACTAAAGGACATGTGACAAATCTCATAGTCAAATCAACTGGTTTTAAGATGAAATTCGAAAAGGGCATTAAGAAAGGTCCTAGGTCGTCTCATCAAGCTGAACCACCATCTTTTGTGAAGAAGGAAAAGAACAAGAAGTGTCACTTCTGTAAAAACAAGGGTCATTTCCAAAAGGATTATCATAAATGAAAGGCATGGTTCGAAACAAAGGGTAAGCCTTTTATTTATGTTTGTTTCGAATCAAACCTTACTAATGTTCCTTCTAACACTTGATGGATTGATTATAGTTCTACGTGTCACATTTGTAATTCGATGCAGGGATTCACTTCGATCCGCAAAACAAACCGAAATTATTATTTTCTCTATATGGGCAATAAAGTGATGGATAAAATATAAGCTATTGGAGTTTTTCACCAAATTTTAAGTTCTAGATTTATTTTAGATTTGCAAGAGACTTTTTATGTTCCCGCAGTTTCTAAGAATTTAATTTTTGTTTCCAAACTTACTTTAGATGGATTTGCGATTGAATTTAAGGATAATGGTTTTGGTTTAATTAAAAATTCTATTAATGTTTATTCTGGATTTTTATTAGATTATTTATATCAATTGAATCTTGAAAATAATTTTTTTGAAACCCTTATAACCCTGTATCCTAATGTTGGTAAGAAACATACACTTAATAAGGAAAAATCTGCTTAATTGTGTCATAAAAGATTGGGGAACATATTTAGGCCAAGAATTGAAAGTCTTGTTAAAGGTGGAATACTCCATAACCTAGATTGAGGCAATTATGATGTATGTGTGGACTATATTAAAGGAAAATAAACGAAACATACAAAGAAAGGAGCCACAAGAAGCACCCAAATACTTGAAATAATACATACATATATATTTATGTGGACCTTTTGATATTCTATCCATTGGTGGAGAAAAATATTTCAACACTTTTAAAGATGATTTTTCACGTTATTGCATGTTGTACCTGTTTCATGATAAATCTCAATCTCTGAATGTTATTGAAATATACATGAATGAGGTTGAGAATCAACTAGACAAAAAGGTGAAAATCATTAGGTCTGATAGACGTGGTGAATATTATGGTAGATACGATGAGTGAGGGCAACACCCTGGCCCATTTGTTAAAATCCTTCAAAAATTAGGTATTAGTGCCCAATACACAATATCAGGATCACCTTGGCAGAATGGTGTAGCTAAAAGGCGTAATAGTACCCTTATAGAAATGGTTAGAAGTATGATAAGTAGGACTCATTTGCCTACATTATTGTGCACACGTTATTTATTGACCGTTGTACACATTTTAAATTGGGTTCCTAGTAAGTCAGTCTCAAAAAACCCTTTTGAACTTTTGAAAGAATGAAAACCCAATTTAAGATATTTACATGTGTGGAGCTCCCCAGCGGAAGCTTGAATTTATAACCCTCATGAAAAAAATTGGATCCTAGGACATTATCTTGTCATGTCATTGGGTATTCAGAAACGTTTAAGGGATATAAATTCTACTGTCCTAATTATACAACTAGAATAATAGAAACTGGAAATGTTAAATTCATTGAAGAAGGTGAAGTCAGTGGGAGTATGAAAGAAAGAGAGGTAATCATTCAAGAAGTCATGGTAAAAATTCTTATACCTCGAGTTCATAACGCACAAGTTGTTCCTAATGTAGTTATTGAACCAGTCATTGACTTAATCAATAATAGTGAACAACAAGTGAATGACCAACCAACTGAACAACCACATAATGAGACGGTAATCAATGAACCTCTTGAAGTACCACAAGAAATGCCATTAAGAAGGTCTCAAATGGAAAGAAGATCGACAATTTCGGATGATTGTGTGGTATACCTTCAAGAGACTGAATTTAACATAGGGAATATTAATCATCCAGTTTCTTATGAAAAAGCTGTAAATAGTGATGATTCCGATAAATGGATTAATGCCATGAATGAAGAAATAAAATCTATGAATGACAATAATGTTTGGGAGTTGGGAGAATTTCCATAAGGACAAAAACGTGTTGGGTCTAAGTGGATCTTTAAGACCAAACTTGACTCGAAAGGCAATATTGAACGACATAATGCTAGACTTGTTGCCAAAGGTTTTAATCAAAGAGAAGGCATTGATTATAATGAGGCCTTCTCTCCAGATTCTATGAATGAATCATAAAGAATCATATTAGCATTAGTGGCTCATTATGATTTGGAGTTGCACCAAATGGATGTGAAAAATCCTTTTCTAAATGGGAGTTTAGAAGAGGAAGTCTACATGGCACAACCACAAGGCTTCATAAAGGAAGGAAAGAAAAACATTGTTTGTATGTTAAAGAAGTCAATATATGGCCTAGGCAAGCTTCTCGTCAATGGTACATTGAGTTCCACAATACTATTACATCCTTTGGGTTGAAGGAAAACACCATTGATCGATATATATACCTGAAGATCAGTGGGAGAAAGTTTGATTTTTTAGTACTATATGTTGATGACTTGCTTATCGCCAACAATGATCTTGGTTTATTACGTGAAACCAAGAAATACCTTTCTGAAAACTTTGAAATGAAAGATTTGAGTGAGGCAACCTTCGTGATCGGGATAGAAATATATCATGAGGAATGTTGGGATTGTCTCAGAAAGCTTACATTAGCAAAGTTTTAGAAAGATTCAACATGCAAAGTTGAAATCCGGTTAAAGTTCCACTTTAAAAAGGGGATAAGTTCAGCTTAAGTCAATGCCCCATAAGTGATTTCGAAAGGTAACACATGAAAGGCATTCCTTATGCTTCGTTCGTAGGGAGTTTGTTGTACGCACAAGTCTACACTAGGCCGGACATCAATTTTGCCGTTGGAATTCTTAGCAGATATCAAAACAATTCGGGGATTTACCATTAAAAAGTTGCAAAGAAAGTTCTGAGGTACCTGCAAGGGACCAAGGATTACATGCTCACAAATAGGAAGGCTGATCACCTTGAGGTGATTGGTTATTCAGAGTAGGATTTGGGGGGATGCCTTGACAGTAGGAAGAGCACTTTGATTTATGTTTCCTTATGGCTGGAGGAGCCGTTCCATGGAAAAGTGCTAAGCAGAGCGTCATTGTATCGTCTACTATGGAAGCTGAATATGTAGCTTGCTTCGAAACTACAAATCATGGATTATGGCTGCGAAAGTTTATTTTAGGACGTAGAGTTATGGGATTGATATCTAAGCCGCTAAAGAATTATTGTGATAATATCGCAACAGCCTTCTTCTCGAAGAATGATAGGTATACTAAGTTAGCTAAGCATATTGAGATAAAATACCTATCAGTGAAAGAAGAGGCTCAGAAACAAAGAGTGGCAATTGATCACATTAGTACGAGTGATAACATAGTAGATACTCTTTCGAAAGGACTATATCCAAATGCCTTTATGGAACATGTAATAAAGATGGGTCTTGATTAGTTAAATATGATAACTATTTGGCTTAGTTGTTTGACACTATTACTTGAATTCAATAAAAGTGTTTCTAATTTCTATTATTTTTGTCTTCTGTGAATACATGCATATGATTATGAATTATTTTTTGCCAGAAATAGTCCTTATTCAAAAGGACATTATGAGGCCATTATGATACCCAATATTAAAAGCTTAGTTGAATAAAAAATTGGTGTTGGGGTACATGAAAGGAACCATGCTCTTGAATATTATGGAACCCCCATGACTCTCATCCATGAATCATTTGAGTTAGAAAACTATATTTATTAGTTATTGTGAACCTTATGATACCTAATCTAATTATAAGGATTACTAAGACCAAGTGGGAGACTGTTGGAAAATAATATTTAAAGTTCGAAATTAATTTATTAATTTCATATATATTAAATTCTGAAATTATGAATTTCCCATTTATGTGGTCTTGATAAATATTGGTTAATTAATTAGGCATGTGATAAACACAAATATTACAGGATTGGGTTGTTCCTATCTATTAGTCACTTGATGGTTAGTGGGATTAGTGGAAGACTTGAAATAGAGTCCTATGTTGACTAGGATTTAGGCCCTCTTCCCCTTATAAATAGAGGATCCCTACACCATATACTGTTATCTCATGACACATTATTTCTAAGGTGGGAGAGAAAATTGGAAATTCCCTTTATTCGTATTTTCTCATAAAAATTCGAGGAACACACGAAGATAATTTTTGGACTCTTCTTCAAGGGATTCAAAGAAGAAATTAATAGGAGCATTCAAGTCACTTTATTCCAATCAAGTGCAGTGGACAAAGGTTTCTTTTTCGTTCATAGTTATGTAGAACAATTAATTTTTTGAAAATATGAAGATCCAAGATCCTTTTATTAAGAACAACTGTATGCTAAAGTTTAATCATATTAATGTATTCGTGATTAATATTAGAGTGTTCTTAAGTATGATTTTACATCGTGCAAATTTCATCAATTACTCATTATTTTGTCTCAAAACTCGCAATCGAAATATAAACTAAAAACAATAAGAAAACGCTAACTATACAAATCCAACTTCTTTTCATTTTTTAGGAATTTTTGAAAATTATTTGATAACATTGTTTAAATAAAATGAAACAAATGAATAAAAATGCTTATAGTTGAGGTCCTCAGAATAAAATTACTTATAGCTTGTCATCAAATTAGGTAATGAGGTCTTAAAGATTTCATGCCATCTTAGGAGCCTCGATCACTAGTATCCAATTTTCAAATTCGTGTATGTTTGATTCAATCAATTTAGAACATTTATTAATTTCAAAAAAATTTAGCAGAAATTCATGAAATCTAACATGTATTAACCTTTAAAATAAACTTCAAGAAAATAACAAAAGCCACAACTAAACTGCCAATGAATCCCTTCCACCAATTTAACATAAATAAGCTCATAAATAACTCAATCTACATAAGGTTCACTAGACTTGTGTCTAAGTTTAAAACCAATGTTCTTTCATGCCCTGCACGGCCTATCAATTAGATGTTGTCGAATTTAAATGACATTGGCGGAAAAAACATTAGTCTGGAGCACACCAAAATAATACCATTTCATGACAAAAATATATATGTGTCACTACACCAAATCTGTCGAATTGTCACGGTCATTGACCTTGACAAGTTGAACTTGTCAAGGTCAATGACCGTGACAATTCAGGGCGAGACAACTTTTTTTTCACGAACTTATCACGGTCATTGACCGTGATAAGTTCGTTAGACTTGTAACGGTCATATCACCGTCCTTGGCCTTGACAAGTTTTGTCATGGTTAAGGACCGTGACAAGCCCATGACAATGTTTAAAAAATTGTCACTGTCATTGACCGTGACAAATCCGTGACAAGTTTCTTTGTCGATTCTGGGCAGAATTAAAAAAAATCTGCTAGGCAGTTGCCACTGCCCAGCAGTATATTTCTACCTGTTATAGCAACGTTATACCTGTTCAAGCATCATATATCCAAATAAAATAGAGATAATGAAAATATACATTCAAAATAGAGACAATATGCATCACGATATAATCCAAATGTTCCAACTTAAAAATAATTCAATTAAAACTACATGTCTTGGGTAAGGTTAAATCCGAGGAGGTGAGTAGGCCACACGATATACGAATTGACACACCCACTGATATACATCGTGTCGCATTGTTCGCGCAATCACAATGGGGAGCTCCTTCCCGGGTATCACATGCGTGACGAGCACCTTGAACTCGATGTCTTGAAGCCCACGTCCATGAACTAGTCCACCCTGGATGATATTTGGGTCCTTCAAACCCCTCCCTATCTGATGGCCATCAAATATGTCATGTATAAACACGCTCGGCCAACCAAGTGTTGACATCGGTCGGTCGAAGGGAGCCAAATAGGGAAGTGGATCATCAAAGTCCGCATGTGTCGGCGATGAAGCAGCGAGGTCCACATCTTCGTCATCCTGCACCTCGTCCTCCCTCACCACCTTCTCCTTCCCTCTCTCCTTGCGTTTTCCTCCGCCCAACGAACGCTTCATGAATTAGAACATATCTTGGACCGTCGCCTACAAACGGGACAGCTTCGCATCATGCGATTCCACCATTCAAGCCAACCCGGTGTCTCTCGTCTCCAATCCGATGATCCTAGATTTGGCCACCCGCGAGCTTACCCCCTTGTCCTCCCCTTGCGATCAGAGACAAGCACTTGGTTGAGTGCGTCTATGGACAAAGATGCCTTGTCGATGTCAGACTGCGGCTCATGCACTTCCTTAAGCTTTTCCTGAAACGATAAAAAACACATGATTAGTAAAATAAGTAAATTAAAAAATTATAATATAATTAACAAAAAGTAAACTGTCGGATTACTTACAATCGTGTCCGCGACGCTCGGGTACACCTGCTTATCCTTCCCCTTCGAGGAGACACATAAGTATCGAGCCTATGTGGCCTACTCCCAGGGCCACTCCCTGTCCCCTGAAATAAAATAAAGTAAAATTAGTATCGGCCCTGCAAAGTAAAATAATGCAGAATAATATATTTCTGTAGTTATAGAAAAATTAAATCTTACCATCATCCTATGCTCCACCTTGGCGTAAGACGTCCGACCACAGTAGTGCACGTCCGTCTTTTTTGCCCATTTTTCTCTCCCCAATTGGCGAGATGCCAATTGTCGCTCCCCGATCACATTGTCAACGACCTTTTCCCATTGTGCCAAGGAGATCGGCTCCTTCGACGGGACGGATTCACACCTTTGGATAATGGATTCTCGTGTCTTTCCAAAGTACCAGGTCCGCATATTTTTATTCTACGTCTTGTGTTACTCCCTCAACTACTTCAAGACGGAATCGCGTAGCTTTGGATCCAAGCTGAATTGTTCCTGTCCAACAAATACAATGTTAGTTGTAAATAAATAAAAATAAAAATATATAATGAAATTGAAATCGAAATTGAAATATTCATATGAATATAAATATAAATATAAATACATTACCTGTAGTGCCACCCAAATAACTAACATGAGCTCATATGGCACCTCCTTCCAACTAATGTACCCCGGGCCGATGATCGTCTTTACCAGCTCAAGGGATCTCGCTAATAGCCCCGACTTGTTCTTCATGGCCATCCCCAATTTGTCATATTTGGGGAGCCTAGGGGCCGAGGAGCCCACGCACCTCCGCTACTACCACCGAGCCCAGACGATATCATTATAACAAGCATCATCATCCTCACCTTAATACCTGAAGAAGACATTTGTTGTAAAAAAAATATTCTGAGTACATATCAAAATGAATTAAAAGAAGGAATGCATATATGTGCAATTACTATAAATAAGAATGAATTGTTACTGTCAAACACCTCAATTCTGAATTCCAAAACAATAGCATCTAGCTCATAATATGTACAATTACTAAAAATTCGATACATCCCCATCCCCACCCCTATTGCCCACACACACGCACACTACACAAGAGTGAAAATGATAAAGTGCAAATCAATTAAAAGCATTAAAAATGGATGTTTCGGTACAAATTGGAATATTTATTAAAAATTGAAAAATTGTTTAAAATTCGGGTTATCATAAAAAATGGATTGATATTCGGAAGGAGCAGCCAAGTCATCCACACTACTATTTTGACGTTTTGGTGCATGTTGGATAATTGATCACGGCTCGTTGTTGATATACTCCGAGTAAAACACTTGGTTAACCTTTCTAAATGCACAAACAAACGACTCATCGCTCACGTGGTCGTTGCTCTTCAACTTGGACAAGTCAACCATGATCAAATTGGTGACAGGATCAACTTTACAAGCATTTTTATCCTCAACTCTTACCCAGTCACGGTAAAATACAACCTCTTTGAAGCTTATATAATCCAATTCAATATATTTTGAATTATACCATAGTAAGTCATCTCAGCTTCAACGAGATTTTTATCTTTTGCGCTTACTCGAAAGAAAGTAATAGCCTTTTATGAAATGCCCGAGTTCTGTACATTTGTACTTTCCTTGTACGCTTTATCACCAAAAATGTAACCGTTCAATCGATACTTTGTGTACTCTTGTGCCACGAACAAGGGTCTAGTGGCTAGACGAGCAAGCCTTGAGGTCGCATCACCCGTCTTTAAGAGCTGAGAATATAGATAAATTAATTATATTAGTTGTAAAATTTGAGTGTAATGTAACGTTATATAACGGCCATTTTCATTATAATTACCTCTTGTGTCAACCACAGCCTAAATTCGCTGTCTGATTGTACCATTGTTTTTCGTCTTTTATTATTCTCACAAGCTTTATATTTTCTCCATATTACAAAATTAATCATGTATAAAATCGTCTAAAATAATGTTAAAAATTATAATAATCTAAACATACTTTTTCCATTCTTCGACATCTTCATGTGTGTCAAATAGAGAACGAGCTACTTGTTCATGTTGCAAACTCGTTAATTTCACTCATTTTCCCATCACATGACCACCATCATCGACGACCTCATCAATGTCATCAATGCTACTTGAGTCAGGCATATATTTTCGAGTATATATTGATGACTCCACGGTGATGTAATCCCTACAATTGATCCTGCGATGTATCGCGTATTCTTAACGTAATCTTTAAAAACTTTAATCAATCTTTCAAACGGATACATCCACTGATATCTAACTGGACCACAAAGAAGTACGTCGTCGCATAGGTGTACCAAAAAGTGAACACTTATGTCAAAGAATGATGGGGGAAATACTTCTTCAACACACAAATCGCTTCGCTCGCCGCCAATTTTGCGGCCACTATGTGTTCTCGATTGACTACCTTCTCATACAAGAGTGAGAAGGTAATACTAATTTGCATAATAGCCCTCCGCAAATCCTTGTGCTTGGAGAAACAGTGCTTAAACAATAGAGGAACCAACTGCATGATCACATGCCAATCGTGGGACTTACACTTATGTAAATCATGAGTAGCATAATTCACACTCCTTTACAGGTTGGACGAAAAAGTAGATGGTCCCTTCAAATTATATATTGTGTCTAAAAGCACATTCCTTTCCCCACTCGTCAAAGTAAAGGCACTATGGGGAATTATTATCCTTCCCCTACTATCTAAGTTTCAACGATTTAAGGTCTTTTCGTGCATTTTCTCCATCCTTCGAATGACTCCCCCCAAGGAAAGTGCCCATAATATGTTAAGCAAAGTTTTTCTCTGCATGCATCACATCCAATACATGGCACATCGGGTTATTCTTCCAATAAGGCAAGTCATATAAAATTGACCTCCTAGACCATGACATTCTTATCTCACTTTCATTCCCAGTTGGGGTCTTCTTATGCTTGATATTCTTAAATTTGGGATTCTTACCTGGCATATTAGGGCCACATTCAAAAGATTTACTTTCAATTTCTGAACCCGAAAGTTGTCTCGGCGGTAGCCTATGTTCAACCCCGCCCAATAAAAAAATAGAACCTTTCTCAAATCTGAATCTATGAGCCGGGGGTAAAAACCCCATGTGGCAATGGTATACATTTTTTGAGCTAAAGGATAGACGAAGAGATTTAGTCTCCTCTCCACAAATAGGACACCGCAAATAACCATTTACTACACAACCAAATAATTTTCCATAAGCTGAAAAATCATGAATTGCCCACATCAACATAGCTTTCAGCGTAAACTCTTATTTTCTAAAAGAGACAAATGATTGCACACCCTCTTCCCACAACTCATTTAATTCTTCTACCAAAGGATCCAGGTAGACGTCGATTTCATCACTTGGTGCCTTTGGCCCAGGTATCAACAAAGCCATCATAAAAAATTCAGGTCTCATACACTGTGAAGGAGGGAGGTTGAGTGGGGCTAGGATCATTGGCCATACACCTTGATTATTTCTTAGATTTCCAAATGGATTGAAACCATCTGTTGATATAGCCAAACAAATGTTGCATTATTATCGAGAAAAATCGGGATACTCATAATTCATCCTCCTCCAGGCAGTAGAATCAATTGGATAACGCATGATATTACCCCCTACTTCTGCCCTAGCATGCCAAGTCATTGCCTCCTCTATCCATGGTACTGTGAAAAATCGCTTTAATCTAGGCCCAACGGAAAAATATTTCAATACTTTTTGAGGCACTTTTGAGCTTGTGTCTTCCTTACTAGTAGATTGGACATATCTAGGTTCATCGCTTACCGGACAACGATCGAGATTTTCATACTCCTTTCAGTATAGTATGCAGTCATACACACAAGCATGAATCGGTTTATACTTCATTCCCAAACCTTTCAAACTGTTCTTCATAACATGATAGCTATTTGGAAGTGTATTCTCCTTGGGTAATAAGCCCTTCACCCATTTTAGAATTCCTATCACGCTATTGGGAGACAAACCGTATTGCGTCTTCAAACTATGCAGACCAACCATGGCATGTAAAGTTGTTTGATCTTTCTCACAGCCAGAGTATAACGGTTAGGTCGCCTTAAATTTTAAACTTTGGTAGTCGTCATTAAGTTTTATCTTGATATCTTCACGAGCACTTGAACCTTCTACATCATCAGTAACTTCATTCTCTTCAGCTTCATAAACTTCATACGCATCATCAACTAAATCCTCTAACATATTATGATCTACATCGTCCCCTTCTACATCTATCCTACTTGTTGAAGGTTGTTGTGAAGGTTGGTCGGGGACAAAAGGAACTTTCAATTCACCGTGAAAACTCCAAAATCGATAACTATCTTGCATACCCGATCTTAACAAATTTAGTTCAACTGTTTTCCACTCAAACACCTTACCATTCTTACACCTTACCCGATCTTAACAAATCATATATTAATTTACTAATTTACAATGAGGGGCAATCATATATTAATTTACTAAAAAAATTAATAAGCAATCAAATCGTTTACAAGGGAAATTACGCACAAACACACACATACACGCACACTACACACACATATACACACACGCGCACATACACACACACGCGCGCATTCACACACACACACACACGCAGCCCCCACCCCTACCCCACCACCCACCCACCCATCCCTGCCCCTTCCCCTTCCCCCTTCCCCCACCCCGCCCCACCCCCTTCCCCCACCACACACACACACCACTACACACACACCACACACACACACACAAATAGTCCCCCCCATCCCTGCCCCCTGCCCCACCCCCTTCCCCCACCCCCACCCACCACACACACGTACACACACACATACACACACACATGCACATATACACACACACACACACACACACACACATATATATATATATATATATATATGTATATATATATATATATATATACACACACATATATATATAAATGGAAGAGAGAGAGAGAGAGAGAGAGAGAGAGAGAGAGAGAAGCGTAGAGAGGGAGGGAAGAATCGGCGGGGAAAAAAAAGAAGGGGATAGGGTTCTTTTACTGGGACATTTGTTACGGACGTGTCACGGTCCTTGACCGTGACAATATTATAAGTATTTTCACGGTCATTAACCGTGACAAGTCTTTGTCATGGACTTGTCACGGTCAATGACCGTGACAAAAAAATGCGTGTTTTTGTCACGGTCATTGACCGTGACAAGTCTAGCCGCTGGAAGGGTGTCAATTTACCCATTTTGGTGTAGTATGTCGCTAAAAGTATGCCCTTTTGTAATACGAAAATACTGATGTCTCTGAAACATGTCATGAATTATATTTATTCTTGTAGTACCATGCCCTACCCACCCTCATTATCATTCAAAACCTAAACGTTATCAGAAGTAAAATCGTTGGCATAACTATTAGTCACACACCAATATCCTTTCTTTCTTCATTGATGGTGTCATCTCCCTTCCCCATTCTCCATTTCTTGCTCTCTAGTTTTTTTCACCTCAATCGCACCACTTCGCACCAATTGTGATTGTGGTTAGGGAAAATGACTACTTCCAATTTCTTATATTCTTTTATCTCACTTCTTCTATAATTATACATCCAAACAAACCTCATATGTTTTTTTCACTGTTCCTTTAATCCTCATTAATATCCAACAACATCGTAAATTATGGATTCAATCAATGGTTAATTGAATATGATGAACATAATCTTAATGCGGCCATGTTACCGAGACAATAGAGAATAATAATGACCGACTAGTGGAAAATTTTCCTACTGTTCTGAATTTACAATTTAAGTATAAGTATCCTTCGTTGGTTCTCTTCAAAGTATTTCAGGCAGTAAGCTTCATGGCACATTCAAGCCTCTCGTTACATAATAATTACCTCTCTCAATCCATACACTACACATGTTCCACACCAGCTACAAGGGACTTAGAGCTCATTCTAGAATAAAATCAGTTTCTCCTCCTTGGGCCATCCAAGGGCCAATTCAATGCTTGAAGTAGCATATTAAAATATCCTCGATTGCCCTAAGTCAATACTAGAAAAGGCAAAAGGGTCTTAGGTGGATGAAATACCATTGGTCTATTATACCACTTTGAGGTGTCTTATTGGAGAAACTTCTTTATTTTTATCTTTTAAAGCGAAGGCTCTGATCTTAATCATTGGGCTTCCCGCATAAAACGTCATTCACTATGATTAAGATAAAAATTATGGACAAATTGGGGTCAATATTGATTTGTTTTATGAGTAAAAACTTAAAGAATGTGTCATAATGGCCTCTTCCAAGTAGAGTATGGGCAAACATTACATGTTAAGGGTTTAACAAGGAAGTTTTTACTAGGGCTGCAGTTGAAAGGCATGTGTTTTTTGTAATGGGTTTTGTATTATTTAATATTATTAATAAAATTAAATTTTCACATATGAATGTAACACCTCGTGATTTTTGAGCTGTAAAAATCTTTGTTAAATTAAATTTCAAAAAAATAATTTTTGAAATATATTTAATTTTGGTATGTAAAAAGGTTAGTATTTATATATAAAAATAAGGTTTTAAGTGGAATTTAATTCGGGATGAAAATTTGGAAATTATAACTTTTTGTATAAAAATCGGGAAAAAATTTGACCTAAGAAGAAAAAATATTCGACTGCCCGATCGAGCTGAAATTGGTTGAGCAACTTCGTCTCGCCTTCAGCTACAAAATATCATATTTCCAGCCAATTCCGACAATCCAATTGTTCGTAATACATTTTTTTAGTGTTTGTGTTTTATTATGACTCAAATTCTTTTTGGTATATAAACATAAAGTGACGGGTTTAGGACTTTTAAAACAAATTTTTCCCTTCTAAAAAATTAGTAGCCTCCCATAATTTCATTAATTCTCATTTACAAAACCTAAATCCCAAATCAAAATCAAGATTCAACTCAAGTTTTGAAGGCTCAAGCCGTGTTTTCTCAAAAACGAGTCTTTATTGATTTTTTAAGAGGAACGCAACCATCCAATCAGAATTTTCAACCAATTTTTTTACACGCATGAATGCTTCTATTTTTCCCTTTTAGTATTATGCGTTTTAAATGTTGCCTAAACACTAATTATCATATTTACTTAAAATAGACGTATAGACTAATTAGGGACAGTGAAACAAAGTTCGGGACGATTTTTACTCAAATATTTAATACGAATTAAGACTCAAACCCCTTGTATGCTTAGATTGAAGATTGGAATTCCGTTAGAATTTATATTATTCTCTTGTAGAATAAATCGTAGGGATGTTATAAATTTAATTCAACTCGTAAAAATTAAAAAATTTATGTGCCTCTTGAAAAAATGGATTATTCATTATTATGTGCCCCTTAATATGCTTATGAGCGGAAATTTTATAAATGGTTGAAATATGGATGGTTTAATTGATGTCATAATTAAATGGACATAAATCGGATAAGTAGTAATCTTGTGATTAGTTAAAGGAATAATTATAATCGATTGAAGATACGCCTTATGTGATCACTAATTGTGTTATTAAAAACTGACATCGCGGGGATGACCAGATTATTGGGGTAGTTAGTATTATCACCTTATTTTAGGTTTCTTCCTAGGTATGGGACTAATAGGTAGGCCTTATTTTTTGGCAACGCTTTCTAGGTATGGGACAAGTTAGTGTAGAGTTTAACGGATGGTATTACAGGTGGGGGCTAATTTCTACGTCGTTTTTGTTTGATAGAGAGCCTAAGTGCAAGGCTAGGTATTAGCTAGTGGTAGGTATTCTTCCGAAACTTTAGGCTAGAATACACTTGTATTTTGGAGACCTCTAGATATGGGACTAGGGGTAAATTGAGGAATTAGTGCCTGATAAAAGGGTGGGGCTAATAGAAAATAATGAGAACTTGGGATAATGGATACTAATGCCTAAGAAAATAAACGGGTGTTGAAATTGGATTTGCATCTCCAATATGTGTAGGGTTAATAAAGGACGAACTGGATATAGCGACATGGGTGTGTGTTGGCAACACCAATATGTGTAGGGCTAACAGAATACAGGCGAATTGGCTATAGTATGATGTGTCGTGTGTGGAACCTCACCAATATGTGTCGAGCTAACAAAATACTGGTGAATTAGCTATAGTGGGGGAATGTGTGTGGTGTATAACGAAGGGCGTGCCAGAAATATGAGGAGGACTCGGGAGGGGGTGAACTGGCTATACTGGTGTCGCATAAATAAGTAGGGCGTGCCAGCAATATGTGCAGGACCCGAGAGAGGGTAAACTGACTATACTAGTGTCGCATAAATAAGTAGGGTGTGCAAGCAATATGTGCAGGACTCAGGAGAGGGTGAAGTGGCTATACTAGTGTCGCATAAATAAATAACAATTTGGATATATTAATTTAATAAAATTGTGAAAATTGAAGTAATAGTATTAGTATAGTTTAATGTGGAAATTTCACAATTAGACTTAAACTTTGGGGTTGCTTAGTTATGTGGGTAGATAGTGGTAGCTTATTTAACTCGCATATTATTATCTATCTCGTTTAATTTTGCAATACTCTATTGTGATGTTTATCATGTATAATATTATTGTCTGGGTTTACGAACCCTAATTGGAAGGAGTGGCTAGTATTCATGCGGTGGGTTTTAACCTATTGCATTGACTAACATTTCAGGTATAGCACTGGAGTAGCTGCATAGGAGTGGTTGGAGATAATTTTGGAGATGCATCCGGAGATTTATTTTAGTTGCTTTACCAGTTTAAGTTTACTTTCCATTTTCTGTCTCAGAAATTATGAGACTTTCATTTATGGACTTGGTGGGCTAAATCGGTTCCGCGGTTGTTTACGGTGTCTGTCAGATATTTAGAGTTGAAGTATTTTATTTTGGGATTGGATTTATTTTGGATATTATCATGGTGATGGATTTTAATGTTGAACGAATGGTTATATTTATCGGATAAATTTGATTATTATCTTATGAAGAAAAAAATTAAATGTCGTATATATCTTTCACTGGATGAGAATGATATTTAATATAGCAATGTCCGGTGCAGTCTTGGTGGTTGCTAGTGCCAGAATGCGTAGGGTATTACACCTGGTATCAGAACATGGTCTTAGGTCTCATAGGTTATGAGTTAGCGAGGAGATCTGTAGAGAGGGAGGTTCAACTGAAGCCACATGCCACTTAGGGGACTGTGATCGCAACAGAGGTCACAGTTGTAGTAACACATGCGATTAATGCTGCTGTGATTGCACAGGCATAACCACATCCGCCAATGTCAGAACTAGTTCGAGCACACATAGTGACGTCAGTCTGGGAGTGAATTAGAGTGGCTTTCCAAAAGGGCCATCTTTTGGAGTTCCAAGGGAGTGCTAACGTTCTAATAACTAGATAATCGAGGAAGGACGTCCAGAGGCATTTATGTATGATCGATTTGACCAACACTCAAAAGTAGGTACTAGTTATGTTCATTATAGTTGGGGAAGCTCTTCAGTGATGGGATTCTGTTACCACGTCAGAGAAGTGAGATATGATGACTATATAGGAGTTTTGGATGTCGTTCGATTGCAAGTTATTTTCATCAAAAGTCCAGACGGAGATGAGGAGGAGATTTTTAGATCTCTCATAACAGGGTCAGACTATGGTTGGGTACGAGGAGGATTTCACTCGTCTGACGAACTTTATGCAAGATGAGGTGAATACTGAGGAGAAGAGGTTCCTCAAGTTTACATATGGGTTTACTTAGAGGATTTTGAGCATTTATTGGAGAACCCGACATTGCAGACTTACACTGAGGTCATTAACTTTGTATTGCTCCACTGCTAGGACCCTCGCTTCCACCAGAGGGGAAAAAAGATAATAAAATAGTCTAGACAGTAGGGTAAGACTCGGGGTACTGGTGCCAGCGGAATGCCACGACATCAGAGTGGGCAGCGGGAGAGGGGTTCCCGGAAAGGTGACTCTGGTAAGAGATTCAGGTCGTGTAATGATAATTTCGGGCAGGGCCAGCATCCTACCTATTAGGGGTGGCAACATACCCCTCATGGCCAAAATAATTACACTGGAGGCTATCAGGGTCACGGTTATCAGGGCAGTAGGACCAAGGATAGGTTCAGCCTCGTCAAGGTCAGTAGGGCCATAGGAAGGTAGATTTTAAAGCGAGGTGTTTCGTATGTGGGGAGAAGGGCACACGCAGCGCACCTGCCCAAATAGGGATAGGGGTCAATAACAGGATGCCCAGCCGAGTCAGTAATTACATCAGCTTTCAATCCCACCAGCAGTTCAAGCATTGTCGTCTTCTCAAGGGTAGTTGCAGTTTGGGTGTGTGTATAATGTTTGTGGATCAGTTTTATAGCAAGCCCCATTCGTGATTGGGGGTATGTTTTTAATCCATGGGAACATAGGGTGGGTATTATTTAATATGAGTATATCATTTTATTTTATTTTTGCACTAGATTCTCACGTGAGACGAGGTTAGTGAATACAGCGTTAGATATTAGTATGACTATAGATTCATCGTTAGGTAGCAAGGATCTCATTCATTCTATCTGTAAGGGTGTAAGTGTGGACATTAGGAGGTTATGCTTGGTAGAAGATCTACTCATCTTATAGATGTACGAGTATGATGTTATCCTGTGTATAAACTGGTTAGCTACGTGTAAAGTGATGGTGGACTGTTATAGTAAGACTATCGTGTTCGCTATTATAGGGAAGGATGAGTTTCTTGTGGCAATGCCTCATCTTGAGGGAGGGCCGACCAATCATGTATTTAATATTGAGGAGGAGACTTCGAAGAGTATAGTTGTCTTATTAGATTATATCCATGTGTTTAGGGACTAAGTGATAATGTGAGTGCCATATCGTATGACTCCTTTAGAGATACGGGAGTCGAGAGATTATATTTATTAGATTTTAGGGAAGAGTTTTATCCATAGGAGTACATCACATTGGGGGGCCCCAGTATTATGTCGTGGGATAATGGATCTCCATAACCCATGGAGCTAGTCGATAATGTATTAGGAGGGTTCATTGATTGGATTTTCTTGCAAAAAGTCCCAGGCATGAGGATTAGTAAATGTCATGAATTGTGAGATATTTTGCTCTAGGATGTTGGTTTTATACATTAGCCATTACACATGTGAAGATGTAATGAATCGATCAATGAGCTATCATATGATTTAAGGCTAGTAGAGCCAAGAAGTGCAATGTCTGGAGCACTAAGGGATGTTTGCACCACTGGTTGAATAAGTGAGGCAACTTCAAGAAGATTTAAGTCGAAATTAGTAGGGTAATTGAGTATACCTTTACTATATGGCCACGCATGATACGTGTGGTTAATTTTCTGGATGCATGTGATTTACATAAGTGATAATCGTGCGTGTGTTCATGTAGTATAAGGTGTATAGGCGCCATAGTCCGTTCGATAATCAGTATGATTTTGGGAAGGCTAACATGGTAGCAGATGCATTGAGTCGTATACCTAAAGGGCAGTTACCAGCAATGTGTAAAGAGGAGTGGGAAGAGCTTCGTCAGGAGTATGAGGTGTCTAGGGCATATATATTAGTGATGACCATCATGCCTAAGATCATTTTGAGGGTTGTGAAGGCACAAGTAGGGAATCCGTCTTGTTAAGAAAGATTTCAACAGTTATTGAGGGGTGGAGAGGAGTCTCACTCAGTTCGTTCTAAGGATAGCTTTCTCTTTGATAGGAGGTTAATAGTCCCAAACGATGAGGAACTATGACGTGAAGTTATGAAGAATGCGCATGGGTCATAATTTTCGATGCATCTTGAAGGAGACCGGATGTACCATGATATGAGGAGACAGTATTGGTGGACTGGTGTGAATTGAGAAATAGTAGAGTTTATCTCCAGGTGCACCACTTATTAGATAATAAAGGCTGATCATACAAAATAATTCGAGTTTTTATAATCGTTAGAGACTCCGACATGGAAATATGAGAGTATTTTGATTAACGTCATCATAGGATTACCAACATCACAGTAGGGTCATGATTTTATCTGGGTTCTTATGGATCGGTTGATCAAGGTAGCTCATTTTTTACTAGTTAGGGTGGATTACATGATGGGGTAGTATGCACAAATTTTTATAGCTGAGATAGTGAGATTGCAGGGGGTGTCGCTAAACATGATTTTAGATCAGGATAAGATCTTTGTGTCCTGCTTCTAGTAGATTTTTTAGCGGACGATGGGAATGGAGTTACATTTGAGCATGACTCATCACCCACAGATCAATGGGATGATGGAAAAGGAGAATTAGATGTTTGAGGATATGCTGAGAATATGTAGATAACTGAGATCAGTAGTTGTCACTGGCAAAGTTTGTATGTAATAATTCATACCAGTTCAATATTGGCATGACACCATTTGAGCCTTCCTACGGGAAACCTTATTTTTTGCCCTCGAATTAGTTAGAGGAGGGGGAAATCAAACTTTTCGGGCCATATTTAATTCAAGAGATGCCAGAAAATATTGAGTTGATTAGAAATTGCATTCAAGTAGCTCGAGACAGGCATAAGAGTTACGATAATGAAAACTGGAGATTTTTAGAGTTTAACGTGGGTGATTAGGTATTTCCTTGGGTACCTCACATGAAGGAATCTATGTGGTTAGATAAGAAGGGGAAGTTGGCACCTAGGTATGTGGGAGGGTAGGGCTGATTGTATATAGGCTCGCCCTATTAAAGAATTTGCAATGAATTCGTGACATGTTCCGTGTGTCATCATTGTGTTATCGTTGAGGAGGTATCTCAGGGATGGTGTGGCTTACCGAAACATAAAGTTAGAGGAGATTAATCTACAACCGTATATTTATTAAGAGGAGATATATGTTGCCATTATGGGCCTTAGCGAATAGAAGCTTCGATAAAAGGTGGTATTGTTTGTGCGTGTGTAGTGGGACACCACAATGTTGTCGAGTCGACATAGGAGCCTAAGGATGCCATGAGGGAAGCGTATCCAGAGCTCTTCGTGGCAGGTACATTTGAATATCGAGGACAAAATTCCGTTATAAGGGGGAAGAATTTAATACCCCATACGTTTATGATTAATTAATTTCTAGTGTGCTTATAACTATTAATTGAAATGAGAAATTAAATTTGGTTTCGATAAATATCAATTGGTGAGATCAAGGAATAATATCTATTATTATTATTATTTTATTATTATTATTATTATTATTATTATTATTATTATTATTATTATTATTATTATTATTATTATTAATATTGGCATATACCAAATAGTCCCTTAAACTTCTTTTAATACATGTATAGTCCAAGCCTTTTTATTTTACACCAAAAAGTCCTTCACCATGCCAAGAAGACTTTACCATGCCGCTAGCACAGACCTTTAAAGCTAAGAGAATAAGGGACTTTTTGGTATAAAATAAAAAGCTTGGACTAAATGTGTATTAAAAATATTTGAGGGACTTTTTGGTATTTGATCCTTATTATTATTATTATTATTATTATTATTATTATTATTATTATTATTATTATTATTATTATTATTATTATTATTATTATTATTATTATTATTATTATTATTATTATTATTATTATTATTATTATTATTATTATTATTATTATTATTAATATTATTATTATTATTATAATTATTGTTATTATTATTATTATTATTATTATTGTTATTATTATTATTATTATTATTATTATTATTATTATTATTATTTACTTGCGTGTGATAAATAAATAGATAAGTTATTTATTATATGTCGCATATGAGTTAAAGCGATGGTTTATTATTATATGTCGATAGATGTTACATATGTGGGACGACTTATCTTATTGGCGACGCATACGGTCCGCACGTGTCAGGCTCGGTTAATGAAAGATTATCATATTTGTATATAGGGGATTCAGATGACCCTTTTGAGTATACCAATGATCCGAGAAGGATCGAAATAGTCCAAAATAGGCAGTAGGGTGTTATGACTAGGTTTTGGGGACTTTTTAGACATAGTAGTACTCGTATAAGGGTAGGGTGGTATTTTTACACCTAGGGCTAAGTGGAAAATTGGATTAGGGTGAATTAAGGAGGTATTTAACGGTAAGGAATGTGGAATGCATCCCGCATTTGAAATTCTACACAAATGAGTTAGAGAGAAAGTTTAAGAGAAGGAAAAAGAAGAAGAAGAGAAAGGCTTGGAAAAGAGAAGAAAGGCACTCATCTCCAAATTTAACCGATTATCAACGTAAAGAACTTTGGATATAAATCTGCAAAGGCAAGTAGTTACTTTCTTTAAATTACAATTGAATGTAGTTAATCAATTTCATAATTAATAATAAAAAAATCGATTTAAAAATGAAAGATTGAAATTTTTATTTAATTGATTATGAGATGTAGGTTGAGATTAATATCTTATTTAAATTGATTATTAGTTGGTGTTAATCATATAAGAAAATCAAAATTAATTCTAGGTTTATGATGATGAACATGCAGAACTTTGATAGGAATGTTGAATTAATGAAAATCAAATTAGGGTAAAATTCTGAATTAAATAGGATGGATGTTTTATTTGGAATCCTAAGTTTTTGATAAGGGGTGTAGGATTAATTATATGTTATAATATTTTTGGAACATTAGTATAATGATTTATGAGGTAAATTTTATGTATGGGGTGGTTTGGAACCTCCAATCGAGGGTTTGGAGCAAAAAACCCAAGGATGAATATAGCATCCACCTAGAAAACCAAATCAGTTCGTTGAGGGAGCGAACATGATTGCTCAATCGAACCAATTCGATTTTCCAACGAACCAGTTTGATTTTTGGCCTGCCTAGTTTGTGTTCGTGTGTTGTTTTGACCCGTTAGAAATTGGGGAATGATCGTAGGGGCTTTCGGGGTATTGTAATATTACTGGGGGATGATTTCTAGGGTTTGGTATGTGTGAAAGGCCAACGAATAGATGGGTTCGGGTGAGGAAAACCATAAATTCAAGCGAGTGAATGTTTAGTAATTTAATCAGGAAGTTGGTTCAAACTTCGATATTGTGAAACTAGTGCACTGTGGATTATGCATACGAGCTCGGTACTTTGCATATATACATATTAGAGTGACGTGTATATACATATGTATATGTGTATGCTACTTGTTTATATTGAATATACCTACTCGGTAGTGCTATAATACGAAGTTGCTCTCAGTGTGTAGTCCACCCTAGCATTGACTAGCAGGTGCTAGATTGGTTCCCCAGGTCATAGAACTGTTTCATGGACACTATCCATGTGTGAGGATAGGTATTAGTTTGGACATCGATTGGGTGTGATGTGGTATAATTGTGACCCCTGAATGTATGTCTATGACCACCACCATTGTGTGTGTATAGTTTTGGGTTTGATTGTGATATTCCGACCCGATGTCTTAGTGTGATGCATAATATGCCTGGAGCTAGCACACGAGGAATGCATCCACGAGGTCTCGGCTCTAGATATAGGGTTATATGTATATAGCGAGTGATATATATGTATGTGTGCGAGACATGATATGTGTATTTATTTATAACATGGGCATAACTATGTTATTATATTGTGTGGATATCTGTTTATAGCACGAGTGTAGCTATGTTATATTTGTTGTGGGAATATTTATCTATGACACGTGTATCTCTACGATATTATTTATGAATGTATACCTAGTGAAGGTAGTTATACTTAGCTAACTGAGAGTATTAGAGGGATTGGTTTAGATAGCGGTTATAGGTCCTATTTAGACTGGGTAGTTTAATTAGGATAATAAATGAATACGTTAGGTGTGCATTGTAGTTGAGAGGTAAGGTTTTATTTCATGTGAGTGCGATCGATTAAATATAAAAGTAATATGCTATAAGTTTTCTCAATTTAAAACAATTAATTACTTGCAAAATATTTTCAAACTTTTCGGGCTTTGACCCGCGGGGAAAATTATTTTTCTTATTTTCTTTTTAAAACCGTAAATATGTAGCAGCAGTAGCCGGGACCGCATGAATAAATCCTTTTTTTCATTGTAATAGTTGTGGATGCTACATAATTTGACTTAGCCGCCTCAACTCATTCTATCTAGATAAGATCTTATTTCATTCCAGTTTTCCTTTTGGTTGTGTTGCTCGTAGTTGATTAGGAGTTTTTTTTATGTCAGAGAGATATTGTTTCAATATTTCAGGATTCAATTTTAATTTCAGTTGGATGTTACAATTTGGTGACTGATGGTTTATTCGGTTCAATTTTATTATTTATTTATGTGTGGTGATTAATCTATTCATTTTAATGTATGGTTTTATTCATATTATATTATATTGCTTGTCTCAACAATGATGCTAAAATGAGACCATAATGAGGTTCCTATTTTATTTTAGTAGAGGACTGGCCACTCGGTGTTAGCATAGGTGAGTTGTCACAGGACCATATCTTACCAATCACAAATTCTTGTTCATTTATAAAGTGTACATAATGTGTTTATGTGTCTATATTACGTGGGTTTTTATCGGATGGAGTTTTTATCAGCATATAGATTTAGATGCGATAAAGTTATAATTTGATGCTTTATATATCAAGGAACCAATTTATTTCTTATATCATCGTGAGCATATTTTACATTCAAGGTTGATTCCTTTGGTACACGTTCCATGGAGCCATCATAGTGAGGATTAGTCCACTTGGTAACACATGGATATTATACATAAGCAATACCCCTACCTTTTTTAGACACGTATATTTTTGTGAATTGTGAGGATGAAATTCTCTTTCTTCGGGAGGAGACTGTAAAACCTTGTATTTCTCTAAAAACTAAAATTAAGTTTCTGGATCTAATTTAGAACTAAAATTTATTAATGGACGTAACTTGTATTAATAAAATGAAATTGGTGAAGTTAATGTTAAGGTTTTTTATTATTAAAAATATTGATTCAATTGCATGAATTAGTTCAAACTGGAAATATAATTAAATTGATATTATATTAATTAATATGGGATTTAATTAAATTGGGCCTTACTAGGGTATACTAAGTTTTAGTGTAAAACCCTAAGGTTAGTTTGGACAATTAGTTAGGCTTGGTGGGCAAGTGAGGGTTTAGATAAAGATAGTGCATAATATTTGGCATTGCTTGGATGTAGTTAGATGAAAAGAATCAAAGAAATATTTTATAATTTGATCCCATGTTCGAGTGAGGGGAGGTATCTTTCAAGTGATCTTTCATTCAAATGAAGGAAATTCTCGTTTGAATGAGGACATAATTATTTTTTATAAAATCCTTTTTGGGGTTAAATTGACAAATTATCCAAAATACTATCATAAACCCACTCTAGAAATGTCCCAGGTCTATGGAATTTTCACCCTAAAAATCCTAAAGTTTTCTCTTAAAACCATTGCCATTGAGATATCATGGGAGCATTGTGACAACTCGTTCAAAATAATAACGGGTGGCCAGCCCTATACGACATTAAATCAGGTATCTCAGATGGCTCAGCCTCAACATCAACTGACAATACTAAATAATATAAGGCTAACTACCAGAAACTATCAAGAGCGGATGCCAAAATCAAATATGCAACATACAACAAACCAACACTATCAGTTACTATGAGAGATAGAATGCACAAATACTACGATAAAAGAAAGTGCTAGTATTAAAATGAAATGAGTACCTACAAGAAAATATACCCGAATAATTTGTCGGGTCACAGACAGTACAACAACCATAAAAAAGAGATATAAACAGCTACAAATAAACCTTGGGTGTAAACCCGATATACAACATGAATCGTATCTAGATTTACAAGGAGATAGGAAGCGACTACAATCTAAGTCCCATAACAGTCCGCACCTGTTACTTCTCCCGAGACTCTGGATAGAAAAGCATCCGGTATCCATGCAGTAGGACACCTGTAGTAATATATACATACATATATATAGCAAAAGAGAAATATAAACGGGTTAGAGCCCGAGGTATAAAAATGTTTAGCAAGTGTGTTAACCGTGCATAATAAATATCAGTGCACTTATTTCATAATTAAGGTGCATTCGCACTCTCGTGAAGCCCCAATCTCACCTTTCATCTAAGAGTGCGCACCTATTCGCATCCTGAAATCTTAATTAAGTTACCCCACCCATAAGGACAACCTAACTTACAATAGGCACGGCCTATACCCGCAAGACCTGCCATTCTAGCATAACCCGGGAACCCATCCCATTCTAATCACACTTAAATAAATTTACACATATATGCCCTACTAGGCTGAATTGATTCCGATTTATTAACTTATGCCAGTTATAAGTTTTAATATGTTACCCATTAACATTAGGCTTCAATAGTATAATTTAATCTCTCAATAACATCCATACAAAATAATAAGGACAAAACTTCTCTCCACTCTCAACATTGCACTACGTTTCGTGCGTGGGGCGTCTCGCAAAGCGTAAACCAAACAAGGAACCCCCCAATACACTACTCCTTGACAATGTCGATCGTGGGGATCCATCATGTCATCCACACCAATCATTCTACTACTACATATAAGTATTAAGGACAAAAATTCTCTCTACTCTCAACATTGCATTGCACTGCGTTTCGTGTGTGGGGCGTCTCGCAAAGCAAAATCCAAACAAGGAACCCCCCCAATACACTACTCCTTGACAGTGTTGATTGTAGGGATCCATTATGTCATATACACAATCATACTACTGATATATACAATTACAAAGGACAAAACTTCTTGCTACTCTCAACTAGGCACTGCATTTCGTGCGTGGGGCGTCTCGCAAAGCGAAATCCAAACAAGGAACCTCCCGATACACTACTCCTTGACCATATTGATTGTAGGGATCCATGTTGTCGTCACAAAATTTCATTACTATAAGTATGTACATTACTAAAGACAAAACTTCTCTCTACTCTCAACATGGCACTGCGTTTCGTGCGTGGGGCGTCTCGCAAAGAAAAATCCAAACAAGGACCCCCCCCCCGATACACTACTTCTTGGCAATGTCGATTATAGGGATCCATTATGTCATCCACACAATTTTTATTTCTTTAACTTCTCAAATTTGGATTACTACCTAAGATTAACCTCATAATCTCCACTAAATCCTTGGGTTGATGTAACCAAAATTTTCTATAAATGCGATACATCAACCCCCAACATTTTAGTACACCATAATCACCCAAGATGTACACCATAAGAATTTAATATCCTTTCACCTTTAGGATATAATAAATATATATATTTACTTTAAACATATATATATACAACCATTCATTCCCATAGACAAGTGTACATATCATATATAATGTACAATGGCCATACACATAATACAACCAGCTATATACTGCCGATATACTGCACCATGCTATCATCTTCTAGGGCATCACTCATATACCATCATGGGGACCACGGTCGGACTCAATATCACCGACATCGGGGCCAACACACACACACACGACGTTCGGGAAGCGGTCATAGTTCCTAACCGATCAATGA
The DNA here is from genome assembly GCA_949130495.1 of Sambucus nigra. Taxonomy (NCBI): domain Eukaryota; kingdom Viridiplantae; phylum Streptophyta; class Magnoliopsida; order Dipsacales; family Adoxaceae; genus Sambucus; species Sambucus nigra. Next base: position 372,074,552 of record OX422220.1, on the reverse strand, counting down.
GACGAAACATACCCACCACATCTCACCCCAAAAAAATATAAATCACATAATAACACAATGGACGCTATGACCTGGGGAATATCCACACTCTGCTCATCGAGCCAGTGTGCTCACCCTCATCACGCAACTTCCCAATAATAGAATGTGCGGGGTATGCTTAACAATACAAGTATATATATCATTCACATGAACAATATATATACATCCATATGATTACATCATATAACTAAACCTTCATATACGGTTTAGATATTCACGCTTGAGTATACACATATATTCATATCTATACAAATACACACACACACACACACACACACACACACACACACACACACACATATATACATATATATATATATATATATATATATATATATATATATATATATATCCACATCTCCACATATATATATATATATGCACTATCTCACGTTCGTAGATATAGAATTTATAACTCGGCTATAAGTATACATAATCCTCAATATACTAGCCATCGTCAAACACCTTAACTTACCTCGATATATGAATGCGCTTCCTCACTTGAAGTATATTCATCCATATCTCCTATGATATAAATAGTCTTCCAACATAAATATATCTCCACCATTAAGGTCATCACCCAATGTTTAGTGTAGGAAATAATAACTACACATCTCATCTATATCCGAAAGTACATCGATATATCTAGTACAAATTTCGACTATTGGTGTGCACATAACTAATAGTCTATGAACCTCAAGCTCAATCTTAAATTTATCTCATGATCCCATCACTTAGGGAAAATACTACACTGATATATAATCACTATGCCGACTACGGTTCAATTACTCCTATGAACCCCTAAATCTTATTCGTTTACAATCTATTCCTTGAGTCAAACATTACTAATGATACGCAACCACTCTCTCTCGTCGGTCCCCAAATCTTAATCTCAATAGAATCCTATTACTATAAGGATTCGGCACACACCTCGGCCTACGATTTCGAGCCATTCCCTCACCACTCTCTCTCAAAGAGTCCCAAACCTTACGCCGTATGTAAGCTCACTTATGACCTCTAGATAGAACTACCATTCATAAAGAAATTCCCACACTACACCAATACAATAATCTCCAATACATATGTATATAAGTCCCCAAAAATGACTCGATACGTACCCGCGGTCCCATCATGCAAGAAACTTCTAATAAATCTCCAAAACATCTTTCTTATGTCATATAATCATGCCCCAAATCAATAAACCCAACCAAAAAGGATTAGAAATCATTCTAGAGAAAATTCACAAAACAGCCTTATTTCCGAATCGATTCAGCCTGGCCCGAATTGATTCGGTCTCAAGGGCGAATCGATTCGCTCCAACTACGAATCAATTCGGTCCAAAGGACCTGGGACTCTGTCTCAAGCCAAAGCAATTCGCCTTGGGTCTGAATCAATTCGGTCATGCAGACCTGCCACATATGCCTAAACCGAATCGATTCGCTTGGGGGGAGAATCGATTCGGGTCTGCAGAATCAAAAAGGTCTCTTCTTCTTCATGAAATCCACGAATTCTAAACCCTAAAATTTTCACTTCTAACCCTTAAACCTTATTCATATCATGATTCTAAGCCAATAAATCAACCCAACTCTAATTCTAATCATTTCTACACCCTCAAACCCATGTATGAACATAAATCTCAAGATTTAAACCACATAAATCTTGGTTTTGATATTAATACCCAAATCCAATTATTTTATCCACAAATTATGAAATGAAATACACAAATGAAATATTTAGCAAGATTAAACACTTTCCTCGAAATTGTAGAGGTTGGATCGTCCCCGGGATCGCGTTTGGGCCAGAATCTCCAAGCTTTCCCTTCTTTCTCTCGTCCTTTCTTCTTCTTTCTTTCTTCCTTTCTCTCTTTCTTTCAAATGAGAAGGCTTGATCCGTAAGCCTCCTAAACCTTTAAAACATAATTCATAGTTTTAAATTTTAATACACACATTAAATGACTCATTTACTCCAATTCGAGCCAACTAACTTAAAAAATATTTCGAAACCGAAATAAATCTCAAGGACAGTCATTTCGACTATCTCGACCCATCCGAAACCAATGGAGCACTCAGAATTATCATTCGGAATACTTTAAAATGTCCTCAATTTTTGGACTTCAATTTCCAATTTTTAAAATTCTCCAATTTAAATAAATTTTATTTCTCCCAAAATTTTAATTTCTTAGTCCCAAAATCGTGGGGTGTTACAAGAATTTCAAAAAGAGAAAGGAATAAGAGGATTTATTAATGAACATAATCCTGACTAATTTCAATAATTGTAATCTTTCTATAAGTTAATTCATATCCTACTCCTCCCTTTTAATATGATTAGGTTCAACAATCCTAAACACTAATTCAGTCTAAAAATATATGTGAAAGATAATTTGATTTTATATTTTTAATTCATGTTGGAAAATATATAAAATTGAAGAAATTCAGTAAACATGATATATGTAATTATGTTATAAGGATGACTAATGTAAAGTGATAATATTATTATAGTTCATGAAAACTTATATGAAGTTGATATGCTTCTAGATAATGTGTTTAAAATGTGAATTATGTTCTAGTATAACAGATGGATGAATAACCTTTCTTAAATTAGTAAACATCTCATAACTGCACATATTAGAAATATAGATGTTGATTTGTTATGTTAGAATAATGAGACTAAAATGATGAACTTGCATATAATTTCATTATGATTATAATGTGATCTTAAGAATTGAAATGAAAAATGATAGGAAATATAGTAATTGAAAAGTATAGTATTGATACTAGGAAATAAATATATATGGAACAACTTAAACATGATCAAGTTACGTAATGAGTGGTTGAATATGTTAGCAGAGTATTAATGAACCTTTCTATATGGGAATATTGTTATAAACAATAAGAGGTAGAAAATGTAAAAATAATAACAACTCCTCATAATTAGTGTTGCTTCATTTGTATCCAAATGTTGTGATATTTTATTATTATGGCATGAAATTTGATCTCCCTTTTTATTAAGAATTGAAATTTTATGTAGACTAAGGTGGCAATATAATAGAAAGGTTAAAGTTATTTCTTTAATAATAATGGAAACTAACTTTATCTTGTGGGTTAAGAATACACCTAACCATAACATGACATAAGGAGGATCCTATATAATTGGTAATAATTAACTTCAGTTGATTATTATGGTGGAGCAAGTACTTTCTTATGTGCGAATACTTGGGGTACATGTAGTGCAAGATAGCCTATAGTTATTGGCATAATTTGGCTACCGTGACAATATTTATACAATATCCATAAAAAAAACCACTCCACTCACACACGAGATTAGACATGGGTGATCCCATGTATGAGTGGACCGAATATGATGATGGAATTTATGCGGTGTTGTTAGTTGGGGTACAATGATACAACATGATTTATATTTCATCTCTAATCGGACTATGATACATATATATATATATATATATATATATATATATATATATATATATATATATATATATATATATATATATATACACACACACATATACACACACACACACACACACACACACATACTAGTAGTCTGAGTTATACAAGTATGAGGACTTAACATATGTTAAGATCATTAGGATTAGAAAACTATGAGAATTTATTTTTTACCTTTCTCCTTTGGGTTGCGTAGGGATATGTCTTGTTGTGTGTTTGACTATGTAATACCCCGATTTTTTTGTGATATTTATTTATGGGATTAATTGAATTAAATGCGTATTAATTGGAAATTAATCCGGATAAAAATACTAGCGAGATGCGAGTTAGTATTTGATATTAATGAGTATATATGGCTATATATGAATATGGAATTATTGATTTGTCGTGAGATAGAAATACGGCAATTTGGAAATCTTGTTGAGACGCGTGTGACAGTCGCGTCATGGAATATAATTATGATAATTAAAAAGTGAATTTTATTTCTATAAACCGTATGGTCATTTTGAGTGCGCCAACGCGTCCGGAAGGGTCGAAATAGTCAGAAAACACTAGCCGGGGGTTTAGTTTGGGTCCCGGGGCATTTTTAGGCCATACCGGCAACGTTTAAGGGTAGTTTGGTAATTTTAGAATTTTGGGATTTTTGATTAACGAATTTTAGGAATTTTAAATGGAAAATTAAAAGACCCACTAACCCATTACTAGCCATTAACTGATTAGAGGGCTACGGGGGTTATTAGAATTAGCCCAAAAGTTCCTTAGACAAACCCTAGCCTCCATTGCCACCATTAGAGAAGAGCTTGTAGAGGGAGAGAGAAGATAGGAGAATTCTGCAGAGAGAGAGAGAGAGAAACTCATCAATTCGTCATCAAATTCAGAGATACACATAAGGCAAGTGGTTTAATTTCATTATTTTGAAGAGAATGCTTCTTCCATGCGTAGAAAATTCAAATAAATTATATTGTTCTTGGAGTATGATGAAAACCCATTTAATTGGATGTAGAGATTTAAGAATATATTGAGGAAATTGCATGTAGAACGTTGATAGGATGATTAGTCAGATGAAAATACATCTTTTACATCATAAAAACGGATTTAGTTATGTCTATGAATGACTTGATTTTTCTAGGGTTCATGTTCTTGAGATTTGAAAAATAAATGTTGGAGATTTGATAATTTGATGTAGTTTAGGGTGATTTGAACCCATGTAAATGTTGTAATACGGTTGAAACATGTTTAGGAAGGATTATATACCTTGAAACATTTTTGGAATAACATTTAGGTGAGATTAGAGGTGAAGAGAAGTTGGAAAAACGAGTTAAGGAAAATCTGGGCTCGAATCTGGCCACTCGTTAGAATACCTGCCCAGGTCGTTCGAACGAGATCGTTCGAACGAGCTTCTAACGAGTTGAAAGTTTGACTTCTAACGAGAGGGATGTTCGTTCGGTGACTTTCGTTCGAACGAGATCTCGTTAGAAGGCCCAGTTCGTTCGAACGAACTCTCGTTCGAACAGCCTCGTTCGAACGAGACTTCTAACGAGTTGACAGTTTAGGCTTTTTAGCCTGTTTTGATTTCGCATGTCCCGTAACCTTATTTAATGGTAGAGATAACCTTCCCTCGATGATAAATTGATATAGTAGGGACATTTGAGATATAATGAAGAGCAAAACCTAGAAGTGTAGTTGAACCTAAGGGAAATTATGAAGTAGGACGTGAGTGTCTATTACGATGCGAGAACTATTGACGGCCTAAATTATGAAGTAGGACATGCCCTAACTATGAAGATTTCAAGTAGGAACTGATTCAATGACGAAGTCTTCTAAAGCAAGTGCCTGAAACTCTTATATAAGCTACAGCATGTCCAATCCAAAGAACCTAAGCATGACGCCCCTGTGGCTGGGCACCTGTAATACATACATATATATACAATAGAGAAAAAAATGACAGAAAACGGGTCAGAGCCCAAGTGCAAAACAGTTTTAAAAATAGTTTAGCAAGTATTTAAAATGCTTACCGGCTAATATCACAACCATGTTAGTATGAGACACTCTCTTGAGAATCATCACCTCTCATCTAGTGTGCACTCCTACCGTTCTATTAATCTCATAAGTCTATCTAACTAATTTCCCATAATGTTTTATCTCGAGAAGTACTAAGGCCATAATATTTAGAAAATCATTCTCTTCCATATTCTTATGTTACTTATAACCACTTATTATCGTTACGAAAATTCATGAACACTTGTTATAAAGCTGAAGCATTTATTCATTAGATGCCTACTTATACACACAGTAGTAAGTTTCCATATATAAGTACATATATATCAATCCCTCATATAATATATATATATATATACAATCTGCACCCTACATAAGTCTATGGTGCTGGCATACTCTGCTATCAAGTCCCTGTATCACTCGTTCTAAGGAAAATACTAGTTTGGAATCACTCTCGAACTGTATTAACATAATACACACAAAAATGGAGGCGAAGTATAGTTCCAAGTCACTAAGAGGTCAGCACATACCCTCACGTCTCTTAGGACCGTCTGACTATCGATCAAATAGCATATACTAAGGAATACTATGTTCCAGGGTAAAAGTCAATATCCCCCATAAAGGTCCAATCGAGATAAGACTGTCCCAGTGTGGAAACCTACGTGATAGAAAGTAGCCCAGGTATGATTTTTACAGAGATACATAATATATGTACAGTCACATAGTCATATATATAGATATTCGCATTTTCCAAATTAGGTTCACCCACGACCCATAATTATTGTCATCCGTGCTTAGCACACATTTTACCTAATTATCTCGCATAATGGATTTGTCTCTTTTATTCTCATTTATTATTTACTTCATTTTTACTTCTCATCTCTCGAAGTATTCTCTCTCACTAAGTGTAAATATCAGTAGGTATACCCTCACTTACCTTCTAGTCTAAATCTTTCACGAGTCTCAATCTCTTAGTAAACGTACGTATAATTTCCAATATTTGAATAACTCCCTCGTTAACCCATAATTTCCTCTCATTTTAATTTCACTCAACGAAGTCTACTTAGACCCTACTGCTCCTTTTCATAACCCATTATACTCCATAAATAATAATCAAGGGTTCCTACGTATGTTAACCGGATTAAACAAAAAAGGAGAAAAATATGCAGTTTTCCAGGAGGGGTCGATCGATCGAGGAAAGGGGGTCGATCGATCGATATTCTTGAGTCGATCGATCAAGCAGTTCTTGCCCAGTTTTCTGCAATATGCAACCTACGGGTTCAACCATTTTAACCCCTCCAAACCTATATAATTTCATCCCAAACTCCCACCAAAGTAATCCAAGTGTATAAGCAATGTACATAAACCAGTTCTAACATAACGACATCAATAAATCCTCAACGAATCAATCAAAAATGGGTTTAATCTCAAATCTCTTTATAAAACCAAAATCTGCATGAATAATCACCACCCTCTATTTTAATCCATATTTTCTTACCAAATATCATAATAAATTCATGGGTAATCCACTACGTATGATCATGATTTTAGACTATATGGGTTCTTCCTACAACACATAAAAATTTTCTTCCAAAATATATAATTCTTCCATTAAAACATATGACTTTCATTCCTAGACTAACATGGAAGGTATATTACCTTGGAAATCAGCAAGATAGATACTTGCCTGGGATTCAAGGGTCTGATTTGTTGATGAAAAATATATGGTTGCGTTCCTCATCGTGCGATCTACATTTTGGTGGTGGTGGCGATGAAATCGGGTGAGTTCTAGGCCTTGGATTGCTTGAAGACTCTTCACCTTCTTCTCAAATCTCTTCACCTTCTTCTCTAATCACTTCACCTTCTTCTCTAATGTTTGGCTTAGGTTTTGTGTTTGTTAACCCCAAGAGACAACTCCAAATGGCTAATATATACTGAGACAATTCGTGGGTTTAATTAACCAAAAATACAAAATGTCTAAAATACCCTCCTAAGATGCCAATTAGGCCTAAAAATGTCCCGAGACCCAAACTAAACCCCCGGGTACACTTTTTGACTATCTCGGCCCTTTCGGACACTTTGGCGCACTAAAATGACTATACGGACAACTTATAATTTAGTCACTTTAATAATAATAATTTAGTCCAGACACGACATAGGCGCATCCCGAATTAAATTTCCATAACTGTCATTTTATTCACTCGTGACAATTTTAATAAAACCAATCTCATATATTACTTTACTCATCTAGTAATATTCAACAAATTTCCAGTAATTACTAACTCACATTACGCTAATAAATATAAAAAAATATTTTTAGAATTAATATTAAATTAATACCTCAAATTAAATTTAATAAATCACCAGTTTTAAAAGCCATAAAAATACGGGTTATTACTCATCATTTCTTTAACACCAGCCACTGCAATGCAATGTAAATGGTTTCTATCGAAATTTCTCTTAAATAGGGCTTTATTGCAAATAATGTACTGGGAGCCAATTTATGAAGGGTCGCATGGTGTTTCGTATTAGCGTCTTGGGGATACCTACCATGCCCGAGGAGGCACCAAATGTCATAGTGTCAGAACCTATCCATATTGAAATCTTCCTTAGTGACAAGCTTTATGTGGTAGAAATGAGTTAGCATAGCTTATTTTTTTACTAGAAAAGGGACCATCGTTATTCCCTAGAGTATGCCAACCATGAAGACCAAGGTAGCAAGGGCATTGGCTAAACTGTTCTTTATGTGAGGCAGGTAGTGGAAGGTGATATCTCAAAATTGGGAGGCCATCTCCTTTAGGCGGGAATAAAAGGGTAAGATCTTTTCATCTTTGACTTTCCATCTTCTAAAGACTTGGCCAATGATGAGGGAAGAATCCTCATAGAAACCTAAGTGTTTGATAACTTTATTAAGGGCAACTTTGAGGCCTATAGTGCATTCCTCTTATTCAATCATATTATTGGTGTAAGGGAAGTCTAATTTTAGGGCAATGTGAGTGTCAGAGTCATCAGGGGAGATCAAAGAAAATTTTCCATCTGAGGTCTACTTAAGAAGTGTAGACGATATCTTCATTCAATAATTTGGAGACCCAAACGTCGATTCTTTCCATAGGGTAGTCAGCAAGGTAATCGGAGATAGATCTCCCTTTCATGGATTTTTACGTGATGTACACATTATCAACCTCAAATAGCAACATCAACTATCGGGCCATTCGGTTAGACAAGACAGGTCTCTCAAGCGAGTACTTGATATGATCCATTCGGTACGCTAGTCTGATGGGAAAAGCAAGCATGTAGTGTCATACCTTTTGAGTGACCCAGACTAGGGCGACACGTGCTTTCTCCAAAGCAGTGTAGTTGACTTCGTACCCAACCAATTTTCAAGTAATAAATGTCTCCTTCCTTTCGGGTTTCTTAATGTATTTGTATAGGAAATCCCTTACTATAGTATCTATTACAGTTAAGAACAAGAGGAGGGGTAGACCTGGCTATGGCGGCATAAGTACCGAAGGTCGAGTAAGGTATTGCTTGATTATATCAAAGGTTTCCTGGCAAGCCTCATAATAAACTTTGGTACAATCCTTACTTAAGAGTTTGACGATGGGCTCATAAATGAAAGTTGATTGGCTGATGAACCGTCTGACGTATTGTAATTTTCCCATGAATCCTCAAACTTCCTTCTCTGTTTGTGGTGGTGGCATCTCAGGTATATCTTACAACTTCACAAGTTCTGCTTCAATTCCCATTTCACTGACCATGAATCCCCAAATTTTTCCTTTCATGATACCAAAAATGCAAATCTGTGGGTTTAGCCTCATTTGGTATCACCGTAGTCATTCGAAGAACTTCTAGAGGATAGGAATGTGACCTTCCTGAGTCTTAAACTTAATGATCATATCGTCCACATAGACTTTGTCCTCCTTATGTAAAAAATCATACAAGATAGTTGTGGAAGCCCTTTGGTAGGTAGCCCCAGCATTCTTAAGCCCGAATGGCATGACAGCGTAGTAGAAGGTTCCACATGGGTGATGAAGGTGATTTTCTCCTCATGGCCAGGGTGCATCTTGATCTGGTTTTATCCATATAATCCATAGAAAAATGACTTGATGGAGTGGATGGTTGTGTTATCCAAAATCATGACGATGTTGGGTAATGGGTAATCATCATTTAGAGACACTTTGTTCAAATTCTGATAGTCGACACACATGAAGACTTTTCCCCCTAATTTCGATACAAGGATAATATTAGCGAGCCACGTAGGTTACTCAATCACACGGATGAAGCCTACGTTCAACTGTTTGACCACCTCTTCTTTGACTTTAAGTGACCATTTGGTGCAGAGTTTCCTTAGCTTCTATTTAACCTTCTTGCATTCTGGGAATGTTGGTGTCATATGTTGAGTTATTTTAGGGTCAATGTCGGGCATGTCATCGTAAGACTATGCAAAGACATCCATGAACATTTTTAACAGAACAACTCTTCGAATTGCACATACTCATACTCATTAAGGTCGAGATTGATTACAACAATTTCATCTTCATTAATTTTAACAAGGTTATGTTGTTTTTTATTAACCTAAAAATCAGTTAAGAACAGTTCATTTGCAAAGTCATCATCATCAAGAGTTTGATTAGAATCAAGACAATTAATGTAAGGCACAACAAGATACTCGAAATCTTTATTTATTTTATTATTAGGAAAAATAGCGTTGAGAACCTATAAAAAGGAAGACTCAATTACATTGATATTAGAAGAAGGAGAAGCAATAATAGGTGAAGAGATAGGGTAAATAGCAAGCTCGGGTTGAATCTCAGTAGGTTGAACTAGTACAGCATTCTAGTTGAGAAGAGGCCTATCAGTAGCCTTTATCAAAGTGGACGGGTCTGACAGCTGTAGCGTCTGAATGGATCATACATAGAGTAATCCCCAATGTCTATAGGTTGAATGAGTCTTCAAAATCAATTTCCTCAGAATCCCCAGTAACTATTATAACTTTCTCAGTAAAAGGTTACAGTTTATGCTGGCAGTCTTCAGTCTAAGAGTTATTGTCTAAAAAGAAGATTTCCATCCCCGAATTCATCTTCTTGTCGATGTGATTGTAGCATAGTTTAGGGAAGTCACCTAAAGGGAGGTTTTCACCTCCTTTATAAACCTTCCATTCAGAGAGTCTCTCAAAATGGTCTTTGCATCTTCTAAACCCCTTTTTAGTTGTGGTTTGTGGAGCTCTTTGAGTTCTTCTAGTGAAGGAAGATAACCCAGGCCATATGGGGGAAATAATCTTTTAAAACTATGGGCTCAATTATCCCTTATTGACATCTCTACAGCCCCAGTCCAGGCATGAAATGCATGATTTTGAACATATATATCACATTGACATTACCGTGAGGGTTATTTTTTGGATAAACTTGGTATTTAAAATTGACTCCCAATAGAAGGGGAAGTGGATCAACTCTAAAGCTAGAGACTAGCATGTCATTAATCCCATGTTGTATTTCTAATATCAAATTGCTAGTGCTAGCATTTTTTGTACCATCGCCATCCCCCAAAATGGTGATAACTTGCCCTTCGGTGAAGAATTTTAGTTTTTAATGATGGGAAGAAGATACCCCTTAAATGATGTGAAGCCATAGCCGACCAAGAGGAATGTTAAAACATGAAGATATATCAATAACTTGGAATTCATTGATAGGATTGATAGGGCCAACCCCTATTATGAGTTTTATAGATCCCATCACCACTCGGCATGTATTATCATAAGCACACAATACGGAGGAAGTAAGAGTATGGTCACTGACTTTTAACCCCAAGATATTGAAGGTTCTGAGTGGACAAACATTGAGGGTTGATCCGTTATCAAAAAGTGAAATGGGACTATTTTTCCCAACACTTCAACTAAGATGTTGAGGGTATAGTTGTGATTGGGACCAATTTTCAAAATTTCTTCTTCGTGTAAGGAAAGGAGTCTAGTAGAGGTCAAGGACCCATGTATGTTTACAGCTTATTCAGGTATGGTGGAAGGAGGGACTGTAGGCCTAGTGAAAAGTTTTATCAAGGCATTCCAGTGTAATTGGGAAGACATAAAGGCTCCTAATAATGTGATGTTAGCTTCAGGCTTCATGAGTTGGTCGAGGATTTTTCTCTCCTTAACAGTCATTTTTAACATAGGAAGTTCTTCAAAAACTCCCTTTCCCTTATCTATTACTGATGACTGAGGATTCAAAACCTTATAATGTCTCCCTGAACGGGTCATGTGGTTTACTGAGGTAGGGAAAGACAAAAACCCCTTGTCTTTATCTATTTTTGGATGAATGGCTATTGTACTGATCTCCCCTAACAGGTCTTTAAAGGATATTATTTTGCACATCCTGATTATTAGATTGACCTTTCCCTGACTCATTTCATCATCTGAGCTATCAAATTCGTCCCCCATCTGATAGGGATGATGTATTTTTGCCAAGAGAAATCGATGCATTCAATAACCTTGACGGCTTCCTTATATAAATCATCCCACTCAACGGGAAGGTGCAGGAGTGAAGAAACTAACTGCCCTTGAAGCTTCAAAGTAGTGAGTAGTTAAGAAATGTTGCCAAATCTCCCTGGTCTTTCAAAATATATCGGCCATGATCTGTATCACATCATCAAAACTAATTTCTTTGATAGGTATCACCCATTCATCTGATTGTCGAGCCCATTTTGGGGGGTCCATGAACAAGCCATTGAATTTGCGAAAATCAATGGTCATTTCAATCGAAAGTTTTAGCCCGAACTCCAAGATTTGGTTCAATATATCAGGTAAATCCATATCCTTCCCTTAAGTTCGAGTACATACAGAATTATGACACAGCTTGGTCGATGAATAAGGTATGGTGTACGAGAAAATATGGCATACTTTGAGCGATTTGGGTAAAATTACGGGTATGATAGGTACTTTACTGGGCACAATTTGAGTTGATGGGTCAAATTATGGTTCATTTTCTAGGAAGACTTTATTTGCATGTGGGGGAAGTGGGTTGTTGGTGGTATTAGGATTAGGATCTTTTGGTGGAGTAATGAGACCTTAGTCAATCAACCCTTGAACCACATTTCTAAGATGGAAGCATTAGTCAGTAGTGTGGCCTGCAAATTGGTGAAAGTTGTAGTGCCCATTGGTTTTGAAGTTCGTGGTAAGTGAATTTGGTAATGGATGGGGGTCTAAGGGTTTGATGAGGTTTTCACTTAACAAGGCCTGCTAAACTTTAGATAATGGAGCATGGAGCTCGATGTATTCCTTTATGGAGGGATTAGGGTGGTTTTCTGGTTTCCAAGAGGTAGAAGGTTGGGAAATATTATTGATGCTTGAAACTATAACACTGACATGCTTCTCATACTTTTTAGGACTGAATTGTCCTTATTCGGCTCAGCTTCTACCTTGGTAACATTTTCTTTAATTTCTGCACCCTCTTCCAGAAGATCTCGAAAGGGTGGATAATACTGACCTCCCATAGTCGCTCGGATATGGGGCAAGAAATTCTTCTTCATAATATTAACTTGTTCTTCTTCGTAAGGTCGGTTGATCATGGTAGCAGATTTGTCTCTCCACTTCCCTATGAAGCTACTGATAGTTTCCCCAGAGTTCTACTTAAGAAGCTCTAGATCATGACGTGTAACCTCTAGTTCTCCATTGTACTTGTACTGAAACATGAGTTCTAGGGTGACATCTTCCCAACTATGAATTCTAGAGTCTTAAAGGGATAGGAACCATCGGATGGAACTTTCCTTCAAATTCTTTCGAAACATCTGGTCATTTATCTCTTTAGAGGTGCCAAAAAGGGTTATATCTCGGTCATAATTATGAAGGTACACAATTGGGGACCGTCACCCCCTAACTTCTCGATGGATGGCATCTTAAAATTCTTTAACAATCTTACTTTAGGATAAGGAGACATATAGGTGTAGTCCATGTAGTTTTCGAATATTCTAAATTAATCAAATTTATTGGATAGTAGTTTGAGGTCTTCCTTGAACCTGTTCAATTTTTCCTCATTAGGATTAACAGGCTGTGGCAAGTTAGCCCATAGTTGGGAAAGGTTCGGTATAGGGAGATGAGTTCGTGATGGCCTATTGATAGGTGGGGTACGTGGAGAATGATGATATTCTACTTGGACCCAGAAAGTCTCGGGAGTGGGTTGACCCATGGCACGAGGAAAGAGAACCATATATTCTTTGAGAATTCGAACCTGTTTTTGTTGCATCTTATGGACCTGGATTTGAAGATTGTCACTCTTGGCACTGAGTTGGACTAAGACTGCCATCGAATTATGTTGCACGCTCGGTGACTGGTCAGTGTTTTCCATGAATATCTGGTAAAGGTAGATTCTAAAATCAAATGAAGTAGCAGAGGAACTAGTGGAGCTTCAGGGTGGTTTGACAGAAGACCAAAGCCAATTGGGAGCCAAGCTAAGAATTGGGTAAGCAATCGACCTGAGAAGGAAAAATTATTCGAGTTTATTTTTAAAAGAGGGAAGAAGTATTGATTTTTTTTGGTATATTTGAAAGAGAGGAAAAAAATGTTTTTGCCATTTTTCATAAAAGGTGGAAAAATATTTTTGGCATTTTCATTTTTTGAGAAAAAAAGGAGGAAAAAATGAGAGAAGAATCTCAGAATGATTATTAATATTATGTTTTCGCTTGTATTAGGTTTACATAAATAAAAAAATGTCCGACAAGACCCAAGCCTGGGATTTGAAAAATAGGTAGAATATGGTTCGACTTGTTTCCAGGATCATGGACAAGGTTCTGTTTTTAAGAACAACGATATAGCATGAAAATTTGGGTGGCATGCCGACCCATCATTTCGGACGAGTTTCATGTATCAATTGGCAAAATAAATATTAGTGCCTTAGGTTTAATGCCTGTATGAGGTTTATGAAGTTTTTTGGGCTAGTGGTAGGGTTCCCCCCTTTGGAACGACTTCCATGATATACTTCTTGCTTTTGAGGGAAATCAGTACGTGTGGACAAGTCATTTGATATACCTGAGTGTACGTGAATTGCCTTATTATATACTTCGTGGGGACATTATTTGTGAGAGGTAATTCAATATACTTGACGTACGTGAATGAGTTCCCTATTATATACCTCCCGTCATGAGTTCGGTCGAGCGGTACGATGTGCGGGTAACTGTTCGATATACGTCTAAGGTATTAGGCCTATAGAAGGTGAGATTCGTATTACTTATACTAACTGTGACGCATAGGACCAGCTCCCATGACAAAGTGACCTTCTATTATCGAAAAAAATTTGGGTTAATATTGCAATGCTCTTCGTGATGTAGTGTGCAAAATGCATGATTCTTAATTAGTATGTTATGGAGAGAGTGTCTTTTATTTGGCATATTGAGTAAAAGGTACACTATACTAATGGGGAAGAATATACAAGTATCATGAAAAGTAAATTTAGCATGGAACATGAAGACTACACTAAGCATGGTTACATGTAAGTGAGTGATATGTGAATATCTACAAGTGAGTGTGTGATAGCGAGCCTAATCATGGATCAACTACAAGGGGTGTGTGATATGTTCAAGTGAGCATGGATATATACAAGCATGATAAGTGGAGGTGTGTTTTGTGAAGACTAAGTTTGGACATCCTAAGTGGCATGTGATATGTGCAAGTAAGCATGTAGGCATAAGTGATCCTATATACAAGTGTAGGTAGTGTGGAGTGTACAAGGAGGGTATTTACAAGTGTGTGAAGTGAAAAGTGAGTGAGGAGTGATATATACATAAGGTAGATATATATATATAAGAAGTAATATATGAAAAAGGGAACATACAGGTAGGTTCATACACACACATGTAGACAATAATAACACCCATGTAAAAATAGATTCTAGTCCTCAAAGAAGTCAATCCAGTCCCCAGCAGAGTTGCCACTGTGTCCATCCCTCCACGTTCGGCGTGCGTGCATACGGGGGCGGGGGGGGGGGGGGGGGGGAGGTCTCATGCCCTTACTTAGAGATCTTCGGTAGTCGTCAATTTGGGGAGATGTATAGAGATAGAGTTATCGACTTATTTTGCACAAAACAAGCAAAAGAAATATTGTCGCCTCGAGAGAACATCATCAAAGTCATACTGATGCTTGCGAAACCATTTAGTTCAAGGATTTGAGGACTGAGTTATGGAATGGTAAGGTGTTAGGACCCCATCCTGCCCTTTCAGTCTCTCATGGACATGTGTTATACTTCTCATTAGTAACTACGTGAAGTGAGTACGTGTATATATAAATGGAGAGTGGAATAACTCGACTCGCGTCTTAGATAAAAGCGGAGTGAGGTCATCTTTAGGAGTGTTTGAAAAATAGTAATAAAAAATATTATGTATGCATTTGTCGAATCACCGATCGTTTATAGAAGGACGATGGTGAAGGTTGGACAAAACATAAGCATGAATCACAAATATATGATATGAGGATAATATATGAAAGAAAATAGGAGAGCACTCGAATATCGAATTTTACCCGTGACACCTAGGCAGCCTAAAAAGGCATCAAGGTCCACGTAGTTCGTATATAACATGGTGTGGGGTTTATCCCATAAATCCAACCAGGCACTTTTCATATATGTGTGTGCGTGGAAAAAGGATGTTTTAGTGTATGAAAATGTATGAGAAATCCCCATTTAGAATTTACATGCAAGCCCTCTTTTTCTTATTTTTGGATTTTTTATAGAAATTATAATATGTGTAATACTAATAATAAAAAGGTTGGACACTATGTGCGATCTTAATGAAATGCTAAAATAAGAATTAAGTGACTAATACAAAAATAAGAGAGTTTAAAGAAAGAGTGAAAGATTTGGACCTTCTTTTGAAGCCTTGAAGTTGATCTTCAATGTTGAAGGGATGCTCTTACAAGTATATTAAGGTGGTAGGAGGAGAGGGAAGGGAATTTGCTAAATTGAATATGGAAAATATGAAAATGGAATGTGGGAGAGAGGTTTCAATATGGATACCACGCTGACTTCGAGAGAATGTTGTTGAGATCACTAAGAGGGATGCTACTGAGGTGCCTCTAAAATGATCTCATGATATCCTTATATAGGGTCAATGGGAGTGTTGATTGGCATTATCCTTTTCCTATCTATCGGCAGGAAACCTCATACACACAGTCGATAGGCGGGTAAATGGCTTTACCATTCGGTAAACCTCTACAGATTTTCAGGTAAAATGGTTGTAAAATGCAAATATGTAAGTCTGAATCGCGAACGAGATGAACCTATATAAAGGTTACTCAGAGATCTTTAATAATCCATTGGGTCTCTCCCAGGTTCGAGAGTTGGCTATGGTCAAATAGGTCTCGGAAGCATCTGCCAGTCTTTGGACAAGAGGGAAACGGATCATTCGTCCAAACTGTAAGGTTGATTCTCACACGAGATGAACCGTTAGAAAGGTTATGTAGGGCCCTTCAATGTTTTAAAGATCTTCTCTTGGTTCGGAGAGTTGACAAAGGTCAAACGTGTGTTGAAAGTTTTTGGCTACCCTTCGAAGTGAAATGGATCATCCGTCCGTACCGTAAGGCTGATTCGTGAATGGAGTGAATCGTTGGAAAGAGTATTTATATCCCTTCAAGGATTCAAAGGGCTTCGCTAAAGTTAGAGAGTTGATTGGAGTCAAACGGGGCACAGGAGCGCCCGGTGGTCTACAAATTAATTTTGGGGATAAATGGGTCGTTCTTCCGAACATTAAGTCAATTTGTGCACCGGGTGGACCGTTGGAAAGGGGATTCATGTCCCTTCAAATATCCAATGAGATGTCGTTCATGTGAAAAAGTTAACTGGCAGTCAAATGGGGCCTGAGAGAAATCGACGGCCTCTAGATCAGTACTCAGAGTATGACCTAGTGTATGTGGTGAAAGAGCAGGTGCTAAGGACCTAAAGAGATTCTTAGTGGGTCCTAGAATGGGGTGTCTATAGCACCAATGTTTTAGATACATTCCAATACACGCTTCGATGATATCATGTCATACTTGCTACACATGGTTTACATTACACACTTTGTATATGTTTTTAAACATACTTAAACATAATATACTTTTCTCACATGTCTCTCGTCTCTAATGATAATGCTAAATTTTACATTACATTCACATACAAGACATTGAATCATGGTTGATGCATTTTCATAAAAGTAAAGGGGATAAAAAATAAAATTCATGATTTCCATCTTATGATAAAAAGGGATGCATTCGATACATGATAATTTTACATGTTTCATAATGGTTTATAATTTATCATACATTTGGATCTAATCATTACTCCCTAATTTTTTTATAGTGATAAAGAATGAGAGAAAGTATTGATGTTGTAATTAATTTTTTATATTTGTCTCAACACATGAATTGAATTGTCATCATCAAATCTGGGAGAATGTGAATCCAAAATATGATAAAATAATATTTGAATTTAGTGACAACAATTCAAGTAAAGGCATATGTGTTACTAACTATCTTCTCTAAGTGCGTATGGTCTTTTAGGAATCCGTGGAAAGTTAAAAATCAATTCGAGATGAAAAATTAAGGAATCAATCTAGAACAAAATCTCACAAAGTTCCTCAAGCATGTTAACAAGTTCAAAACACACAAGGACGTCAACACACAATGACATTTGGATTTTAAGGGCGTTGGGATTCAATATAAGGTATAAAATATCTCAGTTTATATGATTTGGATCTAAAAATAACTAACGTAAAAACACAACATGTGGGGTGGTTTTAACTACCCTAAAAATAACTTTTCAATCAAAAAATGTTCCTATTATATTTGACTAAGTAAGCTTAAAGTCAACTATGTTAGTAGTCCTCGGATTATCTTTGATTGGGAATAAAATTCTTTGAGTTTGGGTTAACTAAGTTCATAAATTGAACAAGTCGGACACATTCGACTAATTCCAAACAAAGTTGATTATGTTATATTTGTCTAAAAATCGTAATGACTAGTTTTTAAAAATACACAGTGTAATACTAATTCCACTTTTTAATCATGGTTCTTGGAATTATCCATACAATAAGTTTTTCCAAATATAGTACTTCAAAATAATATTATAGATATTATAATATCTTATTAGTCGGGTCGCACCATGTGTTCCTAAAACTATTATTATGACCCTCAATAATCCAAATATGTGCATGCTAAGAAAGAATGTGGTCTTCTCGAGTTAATGATTTAAGATAAAAAAAAATAGTAATTGGATAATTGGGTTTGGTTATGTAAGTGAATATAGATTATCACTCGAATGGAGATCTTATGTAAAAATAACTAAAGGTTTTTTCTTGATTAAGGATACATAAATTGAACAAAATTAAATTAAACAAATAGTATACTAACAAAAAATTAAATTAGAATCTAAAATACATGGAATTTCAAAGGAAATTGATAAAATCTACCCTTCAAAGAGCTTGAACCCTTTTCATGGTTGTAATAAAAGATTAATTGCAAAAGTTTAAAATAATAGACAACAAGAAGAAAAAGAACTAGGAAATGGTAAAATAATTGCATTACGATTCTTTCATCTTGGGCATCATATATATTGTCTTTAACTCTCCACAGTCATTTATAACAATGCTTTGTCATTTTCTTCACACTTCATGTCTCGTTGGAGCATTCAAATTTTCTATCCACATTGACAGGACCATCTCCAATGCATTTTACAAATATTCTCCCCAAAATTACTAAAATCATATTTCTCTCCTACAAGATGTTCCCGTAGGCAAGAGGCAGAGGATCCCTTCTCGTGGAAGACCGATTGTCCTAGCCCCAAAATCACACGCAACAGTTAGAATGTTATGGCAATCATATATAGATTTAAGTCACATTAAGAGTTTGGGAGGCATTTCAATATCTTCCCAAAATTCTTTCTAAATTATTTTATTTGCGACTCATACTATCTTAGCCCCTTAAACTCACGATGTCAACGAGGTTCATTGGTGGTCGACACTCCAACTTGAACATTGTGGGTTCAGCGCACATGACCCGATGTTCCATTAATGATTTTATATTTTTAGATGGGTTGGGAATGTATTCAGGAAATCATTGAGTGTGGTACATGACTCACACGTTTAATTTTCCCACTGGGGAAATAAGGTTTACACTGTTGGAATTCACGTGCTAATGAGGTGGGGAGTGGATAAATAGTTCCACTTGACAATGGAAACGATACATTTATTTATGTCAGTCAGTATCTCCCTAGGATCTACCAGGTTGATGTGAGAGATAACACGATCTAGAAGACCTATTTCACAAGGATGAAGAATTTTTAAAGAAAAACATGCTACCCGATGATCATAGGGGATACATTTGGGGGGTTTATGTTACATATGCTTGGTGAAGTGTTCTTCAATATTGTAAATAGTGGAACCTGGCTTATTTTGTTGGAATCGTTGATTCAAATAGAGCATTTTGGTGATTTTGGGTTGGATGTGGCATGTCAATAGAGTCGTCGATAGAGTAATACTCGGGTAGAGGTTGCAGGCGAATGTGTTCACGTGGATCATTCGGGTAAGTTAACTTCATTTACATTATTTCCCTTGCATAATTACCGGTGTACATTACTTTTACACTTTTGGTGGATTGATCATTTGCGATGCATCCACCCTCTAATAGATGAGGAGCATGTAACGATGATGAATTCCCACACATTTTACAATGAGAATTGGGGTAAGTCACAAGTTGTTATGGGTGAGTTTCATCACAACCTCATTATGTCCCATGGCCAGCTAGAGGTATAGGGAGCCATGGTAGTTGTATAGTAACCACGGAAGAATATCCATCACACTAATATGGGTGAGGTGGTGTAGTCCCACATTTTTACGGGGAAGAGGGAAATTTTATAAATCGGGGACAATATTCACATATGATAGAGGATTGTTGTTGACATTAGAACATTATATCTCTTGTGATCCCGTTGATGGCACTTGTTTTGAGTGTTCTTGAACCTGACAAGTAAATTCAATTTACCTAATATACCAAAGACATTACCCAAGGTATTATGCCAGATTTATACCAATTATCATCGTTAAGATTTTTAAATGCTTGTATGATCACATTTATCTATGTTGTATTATTATTTTGATGTGTATTTGTAAGGAAAAAATTTCAAATAGTTTCAATTTGTATGTATTGGCATTATTCCCAAAAAAAAACAATTTGAGTCATAGATATATTTTCTCTTTCACAATTCCCACATAGTCCATGATGTTGTTTGGAAGACGTTGCTGTAGGTCCCCATATATAACTTTCAACAAAAACTTTTGCTTGAGCGAAATTAAGTTAAGGATGAATACAAAACAATTTGCTCTTTTGAAAAACTCTTTTTCAATTTTTCTAGACCACACCAAATTGTGACACAAATTGACTTAAACCAAATTTATCTTGTTTAACCCTAAGCATGAAACTGGTGATTAAAGCAAGTAAAATAAAGTAAAGCAATACTCACAACATCGATATATCAGGAAAAACTCAATAAAAAAAAATCTCGAGCAGTCTAGGCCAGACAATCACTATGACACTGGTTTTACAAAGTCAGAAGGGAGTCTTATACAACGACTAAATCCACCCACGAGACTTGATGCTCCTCTGATCTTCTACCAATCTTCACAGTGCCTACGCATAATGTAACCTTCTTCCACGATGCTCATCCACAACAGTCGCCTCCACAAATGCCTCGGTATCCACCGATACGACCTTGTGACATAGGAACCTTTTTCGCTTCTCCATCGCAAAACCAATAATGTTCAAGTGTTGAACAAATCCAAATTGGTGCAAGAAAGATCACATAAACATATGGTAATGATAACTTAGATCTTTGTAAACTCTAAGGATGTTTTTATAGTGAAAACTTTGTGCAGAAACCTTTCTGTATGGTAAAATGTTTTTCGTACTGCACCCCCATCGAGAAAACTGAACATGCTTATTTATATTTATTTTAAGGCGGTGGAGGATCTCTCATTCGAGCGAGATACTGCCTCATTCTAACGACAACATCTCTCGTTCGAACAAAGACGTTTGTCATTTGAACGATAATCCCCTATTTAGAGCCCAAACAAGCTTAAACTCTAATCCAACCTTATCAATTTAAACGAAGCGTAAATAATTAAAACACTTTTAAAAACTTTTAAAAACATTTTCTTTTTAAAAATAACATCCTTATTTTTATAAAATAAAATTTCGAGTTTCATTAACATTATGCATTCATACCTGAGTGATCTCGGAAATGAAATTAAGATTTGAAGACGATAAATTTACACCAATGAAACTTTCGCATAATTAATTCCTTGTAGATTTGCCACAATGTCTTCAATGAATCTTCGACATGTCATAGTCTCTGAGTGGATCGTAACAATAAAAATCTACCTATGACTCAAATATGTTTTGTTCCGAGAATAAGTCAAAACTAAATTAAGACTCAATTGAAAATTTGGTCCTTACAAATATCCCCCTTTGAATATTTCGGGACAAAACCAGCAGTGAAATACCAAGCCGGGTCGTCAAGCCGTATGATGGATAAATTCCATCCCATAAAACCCAAAAATAAAATTACATCATCAGTACATGATAAGACTTATAAACGATGGACCGGTATGTATGAAACTTTCTTGAATGCCTGAATATGATGTAGATTTGAAATCTCAAATCTCTTTAAGCTTACCTACACACATGAAATAGACAAATACCCATTGATGTATCGAGGAACAAATGATATAAATCACTGTTCCAAAAAACCCGCCTAGGCTTAAAGCTTAGGACAAACATCCCGCCATAAATTTTTTACGCCTTATTCTTAGTAAAACCCTTAAGGTGCACTTTTGTTTCTAAAAACGATAATGCTTTAGTGAAACGACATCGCCTTT
Source organism: Sambucus nigra (assembly GCA_949130495.1). Lineage (NCBI taxonomy): Eukaryota > Viridiplantae > Streptophyta > Magnoliopsida > Dipsacales > Adoxaceae > Sambucus > Sambucus nigra. Next base: position 372,052,167 of record OX422220.1, on the reverse strand, counting down.
TAAAGAATTTTTTAAATAACCGGACCATTATCTCATCCAAAATAATCAAATAGTATTTTAATTTGCATATATTCAGACATATTTTTATGATACATACAATTTTAGTATTTTAATAGCCTTGTTATGGTTAAAAAATATTAAAATATATTAAGAAGGCCTAAATGCCTTTTCCCGCTTTTTTATGCCTAAGGCTCACCTAGGCTTCTAAGGCTTAAGGCTTGGCCTCCACGCCTCGATCACACCCCGCGTTTTTTAAAACCTTGATATAAATCAATATGAAAACTCAAAATCATAATTATTTGTTATGTGAGTAAATATGAAATCACTTTGAATGAACAAAAATGAAACTCATAAAACTCCCCATACATCACAGACATCTCTCCCCCTTTTTGTCTAGAATAGACAATCCGGTGAAAAGACAAACAAATCTAGCAAAACTTATACCACTTTGATTAAATCAATCCTAGAAGAATAACAAGATAAACATGAAATAACCAGCTAAATATGATTAATCAATGTCAAATCAGTAGCTAGCAAACAGGAAAATCACACAAAGAATATATTAATCAAAGTAGGTGTGATTAAATGAACCAATGCAGTAAAAGATAAAATCTCTAAACAAAAACTGCATAAACAGTATATCCAGAAGGAACCCAGTACCAAAATACACTACACCAAAAAGGCTAAATTTTCACCCTTCAGTCGTCCACCCTTGTCACGATCAATGACCGTGATAAAAAAAAGCAAGCATTTTTTGTCACGGTCATTGATCGTGACAAGTCCGTGGCAAGGTATTGTCACGGTCAATGACTGTGACAAGTCCGCGACAATTGTACTTGTCACGGTCATTGACTGTGACAACGTTAGAAAGTTGTCATGGTCAAAGACCTTGACAGCTCCGTGACAACTTTTCAAGTAAAAAAAAAACTTCCATCTTTTTTTCCCACCGTTTTGTTTCCCCCATTTTCTCTCTCTCTCTCTCTTTCCTTTGTGTGTATATGAATATGTGCATGTGTGTGTGGTGTGTTGCATGTGTGGGTGTATATTGCATGTGTGGGTGTGTGGAGGTGTGTGCATGTGTCAGTGTGGGGGGGCAGTGTGTGTGTAGTGTGTGTGTGTGGGAAGTAGGGGTGGGGGCAGGGAGTGTGTGTGTGTAGTGTGCGTGTGTCTACATGTGTATGGGTAATGGAACAATTAGGGTTTAATACGTAAATGTGTAAATACCCAAATATACGTTGTACCCTTAAGTATAAATACCCAAATATTATTGGCTAATACATAATGATAAGTAATTAACCCTTGATTTCATACGTAAATGTGTAAATGATGATTCTCCCTATGTTCAAGAGGCTTAAAGTTCAACTTGAGATTTTTCTCACGGAATAGTCATAATAGGAATTGGAATTGGGACTTATAATTATTATTGTTAATGTAATTACGACTTTAATTGGATATATATGAGTTAGGAGCCTTTATATTCCCTTTATTAATTGTTGGTTTTAAATTTGTAAGTAGTTAGTTTAAATTGATGTTTAGGATTTTTAGTAATTGTACATATTATGGGTAAGATGTTGTTGTTTTGGAATTTAGAATTAAGTTGTTAACATTAATATTACACTGTGATAGTTGAAGCAGACAAATTGATTAATAAAATATATCTTTAATTGTACCTTTAATTATATAGCTTTAATGATGATATATTTATAAGACGTGATGAAATGAATTAATTGAGTATATGAATTAGAAGGAGTACGTGATACACATTTGTTGGTTTGTTATTGTTGTTGCTATTGGATTATAATGGACCAATGTTGGGTTGGTTAATTTTGGAAGTGGCATGACCACTGGATTATTGTCCAAATGGGGGGGGGGGGGGGGGGGGGGGGAGTTTTCAACTTTTTTCTAAAATTACTTTGTGTCAAGAATACTATATTATTAATTCATATATATAGTATGTTTCATTTATCATAATTAAAGGAAACATACTTGAAATTACATATAGTGTGCATAGATACTAGTCTTCTAGCTCTTATGCGTACGCATTCAATAGCCCTTAGACCCGTTCGAGAGTCATTACCACTGTAATGAGATCTCTCAAATTGTCCTGTTTGGACAATTTGTGACTGCATAATTTATGTATAATTATATTCTTAGTGGCTTAAACTTGTTACTTTTGGAGAAAGTTCTACAGTCGTATCCTAATGTTCTCTGGGTACATACTAGAGTGGCAAGTGTGAGTCTTATTTCAATTGATAAATTGAAATAACACTCATACTTGCAAATATACGTCATGTACTTGGAGAACTTTGGGGATATGCTGTCGAATTTTTCTCAAATCATAACAATGTGCATGAGCAATCATGTATATTGCAGAAATATGTGGTCTTGAATGGGATAGGACCACTCACCCTTTAGAGGAGATGGAGGAAATATGAATTAATATTATAAATTGAATTTGAATTTGAAATTTAAAATTGAATATAAATAAGACATAATTAAATGAAATATACATTAAAAATCTAAGTTTTGCTTATACTAATCCACGAATATACACTTCTTACCTTTAATAGGTGATTGTTTGTAACAGTTGTGATAGGATATCCTGAATACAAAGAGTGGATGGGTGAGACAAATAGATTGGGGGATGTGTTTTGTAGAGGTGCTAATGAATTTTTGAAATACGCAAAGAGATGTCATAATGATGAAGAGTTTACATGTCCGTGTGCTAGGTGTGAGAATGGTAAGGTGTTTGAGTGGAAAGCGGTTGAACTACATTTGTTAATATGGGGTATGCAAGATAATTATCGATTTTGGAGTTTTAAAGGGGAATTGAATGTTCCTTTTATCTCTGAGCAACTTTTACAACAACCTTAAACAAGTAGGATGGATGTAGAAGGAGATGACATAGATCATAATATGTTAGAGGATTTAGTTGATGACGCGTATGGAGTTCATGAATTGGAAGAGAATGAGGTCACTGATGATGTACAAGGTTCAGGTGCTCATGAAGATATTATGATAAACCTTGACGATGACTACCAAAGTTTAAAATTTAAGGAGACCAAACCGTTATACTCTGGCTGTGAGAAAGATCAAACAACTTTACATGCCATGGTTGGTTTGCATAGTTTGAAGACCTAATACGGTTTATCTGTCAATAGCGTGACAAGAATTCTGAATTGGGTGAAGGGCTTTCTACCCAAGGAGAATACGCTTCCAAATAATTATCCTATTATGAAGAACATTTTGAAAGGTTTGGGAATGAAGTATAAATCAATTCATGCTTATGTGTATGAATGCATACTATACTGAAAGGAGTATGAAAATATTGATCGGTGTCCGGTATGTGATGAACCTAGATATGTCCAATTTATTGGCAAGGAAGGTACAAGCTCAAAAGTGCCACAATAAGTGTTGAAATATTTTTTCGTTGGGCCAAAATTAAAGCGGTTTTTCACAGTACCATGGACAGGGGAGGCAATGAATTAGCATGCTACGGTAGAAGTAGGGAATAATCTCATGTGTCATCCTATTGATTCTATATCTTGGAGGAGGATGAGTTATGAGTATCCCGATTTTTCTCGAGAAGAGCGTAACATTCGTTTGGCTATATCAATCGATTTCAATCAATTTGGAAATCTAAGCACAGATCAGAATGAATGGCCAGTGGTCCTAGCCCCATTCAAACTCCCTCCTTCATAGTGTATGACACCTGAATTTTCGATGTTATCTTTATTGATATCTAGGCCAAAGGCACCAAGTGATGACATCGATTGAACGGTTACATATTTGGCGCAAGGGTGTACGAGGAAAGTATAAATGTACATCACTCTGGCATTTCATGCATGGCTCTTACTTTCTTTCGAGCGAACACAAAAGATAAAAAATCCTGTTGAAGCTGAAATGACTTACTATGGTGTAATTCGAAATATATTTGAATTAAACTATGTAAGCTTCAAAGATGTTGAATTTTACTATGATTTGGTAAGAGTTGAGGATAAAAATGCTTGTAAAGTTGATCCTTACATCAATTTGATCATGGTTGACTTTTCCAAGTTAAATAGCAACAAAAACGTGAGCGATGAGCATTTTGTTTATGCATTTCAAGAGCTCAAGCAAATGTTTTAGTCAGAGTATATCAACAACGAGTCGTGGTAAATCGTCCTACAAGCGCCAAAACATCTAGTGTGGATGACTTGGCTTCTATACCGAATATCAATTTATTTTTTATGATAACCCGAATTTGAAACAATTTTAGATTTGTAATAAGTATTCCAATTATTGGACAATAGTTTAATTCTTTTAATTCATTTCTACTTGATCAGTTTAGTGCATGTACTATTTAGATTTAATTCTTAAGTATTAATTCAAAGTCCATGTCTAGTGGGTGTATTATTTTAGTGTATTATTATTATCGGATATCATTTTAATGCTTTTAATTCATTTGTACTTGATCATTTTCTCTCTTTCTCTCTTTCTCTTTTTCTCTCTTTCCTTTGTATATGTGTGTGTGTGTGTGTGCAGGTGTGTGTGGGGGGAGGAAGTTTTCAACTTTTTTCTAAAATTACTTCGTGTCACGACCCACTCGAACAACTATTAAAAATGTGTGTATGTCTTCTTCAGGTGTGTGTGTTCAGGTGTGTGTGTGTGTGTGTGCAGGTGTGTTTGTATTCTTCTAATTCATTTGGATTTGTACTAATAATAACATTTTTTTACAGAAAATGTCTCCTTCGGGGATTAAGGCAAGGATGATAATGACGATAATAATGATGTCTTCTTCAGGGCTCGGCGTTAGCGGAGGCGACGAGGGCTCCTCGGCCCTTAGGCTCCCCAAATGGGGCCAAACTGGGAATGACCGTTGAGAACAAGACGGGAATATCGACAAGATCCCTCGAGCTGGTGAAAACGATTATTGGCCCGGGGTACACCAGTTGGAGGAAGGTGTCAAATGAGCTCAAGTTAGCTATATGGGTGGCACTACAGGTAATGTATTTATATTTATATCTCAATTTCAATTTGTTCGCAACTAACACTTACGTTATTTTTGTTTTGTAATTATTTGACAGGAATAATTTAGTCTGCCCCCAGAACTCCGTGATTCTGTGTTGGATCAACACAAGACATGGAAGAAGAATTTATGGGCCCGATACTTTGGAAAAACCCAGGACTCCATTCTCAGAAAGCGTGGGTCCGTCCCGCTGAAGGAGCCTATCGCATTAGCACAATGGCAAAAGTTCATTGACAATGAGATCAAGGAGCCACAATTGGCATCTTGGTAATTTTGAATTACGTTATAATTTTTTTATTTACTTATTTAACTAATCGTTTGCCTTTTGTCGTTTCAGGCAAAGCCTAAGGAAGTTCATGAGTCACAGTTTGATGCCTACAAGGCATCTTTGTCCATAGATGCACTCAGCCAAGTGCTTGGCACTGATCACAAGGGGAAGACTAGAAGTGAGCTCACGGGTGGGAAAATCTAGGATCATCGGAATGGAGATAAGCAACACCGGGTTGGCTTGTCAGATGGACATGCATGAAGCGAAGCTATCACGGTTAGAGGCGACAGTCCTAGATATGTAGGCATTCATAAAGCGTCAGTTAGGCAGAAAGATCAAGGGCAAGGGCAAAGGTAAGGAGAAGATAGTGGACGAGAAAGTGAATAAGGATGTGGACGTGGACATCGCTGCTTCATTATCGATACGCGTGGACTCACCGCTTGATGATCCAGTCCCTTACTTGGATCCCATCTAGTGGCCTATGTCAACAATCGGTTGGCCGATCATATTTTTACGCGACATATATGATGGTCAGCAGATATCGAGGGGTTAAGGGACCCGAATACCGTCCCAGGTATGCCGGTTCATGGGCGTGCTCTTCAAAACATCGAGGCCAAGGTGCTCATCATGCATGTGATACGTAAAAAGGATAACTCCATATTGTGGTTGCACTAACAATGCGGCGTGACTCATATTGAGGGGTGTTTCAATGCGTATATCATGTGGCCTTCCTTCCTCCTCGAACGTACCCCAGACTCTATGGAGTGACATTATTTCTATCTATTTTTATTTAGACACTTGGATTATATTTGAATTGCTTTGATTTCTTACATTTTAGTTTGGATATGGATTGTATTTTTATTTAATTTGGATATGGAATTATATATGCAATGATTTGGTGCATTCTTTCTATTTTATTTGCATATGTGTTGTTTGAGTAGGTACAATTTTGTTATAACAGGTACAAATATACCGTTGGGCAGTGGAAATGGCCAAACTTCCCAACAATTTTTATTTTAAATTATGCCCAGATTTATCATAGTCATCGACCGTGACAAAGAAAACTTATCACGGTCAATGACCGTGATAATTTTTTAGAATTTTTCACTGGTTTGTCACGATATTTAATCGTGACAAAACTTGTCATGATCAAAGACCATGACAGGACCGTGACAAGTTTAATGAACTTTCCACAGTCATTGACCATGATAATTCCGTGATAATAAAAGTTATCACCCCTAGACTTATCACGGTCATTGACCTTGACAAGTTAGACTTTTCATGGTCAATAATCGTGACAATCTGGCAATTTTGGCGTAGTGATATGAGCAGTATGCAGCAAGGTACTGAAACAATAGTGGTTGAAAAAAGCAAATGTCGCTCGAATGATAAGCAATGTTGTTAGAACGACAGCTTCTCGCGAGAACAGATCTCACTCGAACGAGCAAATCAAACATACATAGTTTCCCAGAAATATTAAACAGTGTTTCCCAGTGAAGAAGCTCCTGAAAATTCTAACTGGAATGGGATCAAATCTGAGAAATAGTAGCAAAACTAATAAAACTCAAAACAAACAAATATGAGTAACATGCTAACATAGTACCGATGTGCCTAAACATGAACATGGAATGTATGGGCATGAACTGCAGCAAGTGAATCACAATCCCAACACATCGAAACGATCAAGAAGCTCTAATTGATACAAATCAATCATCAAACTTTATCTTAGCCAAATGTGACAACTAAAGTTTGAGCTTAATGAACTAAACAAACATCATGCACACGAATTCGGAATTTTGACAATTCTACAAATAATAGTGTCATGACACAATTTTCAACATTTAGGATTCTTTTGTGCAAGACCGTTTGAAATAATGAATCCATCCAAACTCCCTAAAATATATCATTTCTCTTTTCAATGAACTAAACTAATTTGGACCATTTTGGCATATGATTCTTTTTATTTCTTTATGATTTTTAGGGATCTTTTAAACAGTGGCTTCCACGACGAGTTAATTTTACACTCTTGCAACCCTTTCCCGTGAACACTGATCATTTTTCAATTTAATCCTCATGGTAAACGGTTATTACATGCACATTCCCTCCTTAAGTCTACTTATGCATAGATTATAAGATTAAGATAAGAACGTCTCACCAAACTCAAATATGCAAGAGTAGTCAAACATCCATATAAACTAGTGCATGTGTGCAAAGATGGCATATATATACAGTGTCGAATCAAAACGCATATGAACTTCAAAACTACCCCATAATACAATGGTTAAGATCAATCTAGGCATCGATAATAATGACCAAATATCCTAGACACATGGATAATGGAAGGAAGGGGGTCCAAGCACACCAATATGTCATATCAAACATGTTAACTCATGACATAAAAAACAATACCGAAAATCTTTTTGACCTTTTCAAAATATTTTGACTCAAGTAAAAGACTAATCTTTTTTTGTTTTCCTCAAAGTTTTTCAAAACCAAAAATCTTTTTGTAACTTTCAAATAAAATGCAATAAATGAAAAATATAATACAAATGATAAACATGTCATAATACTAGCAAAGTATAAATCATGAATGCAAAGACTATCATATGACAAATATCGTAACACTATCATCCTTTAAATTTAGCATGAGAAGAATCAAGTGCAACCAAATGAGAACCATGAAGTTTTAGTCCTAAAGCCTCTAAGTCTGATTTCCTAACCCGAGTAAGTGTGCCATAACACATGGGGTTTTTGGGAACCGACACGACTTTATTCCTAAACTTCCTTGGAGATTATTAAGGTCATAGCAAAAATCTCTCAAGTGACCTTTCCTACCAAAATCGAAACAAGTGTAAACATGGTGGGAATGATTACCAAAATATCGACCTCTCCTCACTTTCCTAGTGGGCTTTCTCACACGATTGGTATTGGCTTTGGGAATGGGAACAACTCTGTCATCGTAGCCTATACCAAACCTATCTTTCTTGATTTGGATGGTGCCTAACATCCTATCCAATTTCTATGACCTAGACTCCAAGTCAAACTTAACTCTAGACGAGTCTCTTAAACCCTCCTCTAACTCCTTAATTCTAGACTCAAGTAGACACCTAGACTCCTCAAACTCGAGAAACTCCTTTTTCAAATCCTCCATCAAACCTTTAAGGTTATCTCTCTCTTTTTAGATGTACTCTTGCTTCTCCAGAAGCTTCTTTTCCCATGCCCTAAGATCCTCAATCAACGCATAAATATTTTTTACGACAGACTCATTCAACTTAGCTTATAATTTCGAGTTAGCCTTTTTCACCTTCACTGTCTCCTCAAACATCTCTTCAAATGCAACTTGTAACTCTCCTACATCGATCTCCTCATCCTACCTCTTATCACCCTCACTCTCTCGTGAAGCACTCTCAATAGCCTTTAAGTTTCATGAACATGTATGCTCGGGGGAAATTATATCGTCATCGCTCACATGACATGCCATAAACGCAATAAAGTTATGATCAATGGGGGAACTCTCTCCCTCTTTTGGTTCACTATCACTTAAGGTGGTGGTGTATGTTATCGGTCTCTTTCCCTCTTTCTTAAGTCTAGTGGGACACTCAGCTACTTTGTGACCATACCCCTCACACTCGAAACATCTATCAGACTCATCACACTTAGGTTTCTCACTATTATCCTTAGGGGTGGAGTCTCCCTTGTTCTTGAATTTCTTAAACTTTTTGGCATCTTTAGATTTCTTTTGAATTTGAAGAAACTTCATGAACTTTCTTGCCAACAAGACGACATCCTCAAAGTCGGAATCGGAATCGTCATTCGAAACTTTAGTTTCAATCTTCAGGGCTTTCAAAGCAATGCCCTTTTCTTTGTTTGGAACTTGCATGGAGGTAAACATATCAAGTTCATAGGTTTGTAAGTCACCTACAATCTCTTCCAGTTTCGACGAGTTAAGCAAACCAAGGGAATTCATAACGATCACTTTTTTATAAAACCTACTCGGCAACGATCTCAAAATTTTCTTAATCACTCGAGTTTTGGTAATCTTCTCACCTAGGTTAAATTCCGTATTAACAATAGTGGACAACCTATTTTAAAACTCATCAAACGTCTCACTCTCTAACATCTTAATCATCTCAAAATGTGTAGTGAGGTTTTGCAACTTATACGCCCTAACAGTGCCCGTGCGCTTGTGAGTGAGTGTCAGTGTATCCCAAGCTTCTTTCGAAGTTTCACAAGTCATGATACGATTATACTCTTCAAGTGTGACATGTAATGAAATAACGTCCAGACCTTTAGAGTTATACAGTGCAAGCCCATGTTCAGTCTCAGTCCATGACTCAACGGGTTTCAAACTAGTGGCCTCACCCTCTCATAAGATAGGTCGTGTCCTACCTTTTTCAACCGCTAAACAACACGCTCATCTATAGATTTTAAAGCACTTCTTATTCGCATTTTCCAATAAGCATAATTAGTGCTATTAAAAATAAGAGTGAGAAAACAATCATAACCTCCAAAACTCATCCTTACAAGCAAAAAGGGATCAAACACAATAAAAATGTATTTCTATCTCTGATACCAATTTGTGGGTCCCCGTATATAACTTTCAACAAAAACTTTTGTTTAAGCGGAATTAAGTTAAGGATGAATACAAACAAATTTGATTTTTAGAAAAACTCTTTTTCAATTTTTCTAAACCACACCAAATTGTGACATAAGTTAACGTAACCCAATTTTATCTTGTTTAACCCTAAGTATGCAACAAGTTATTAAAGCAAGTAAAATAAAGTAAAGCAATATGTTGATGTACGAGGAAAAAACCAATCGAAAAAAATCTCAGAGGGCCCAGGCCAGACAATCACTATGACAATGATTTTACAAAGTCATACGGTAGTCTTATACAACGACTCAATCCACCCATGAGACTTGACGCTCCTCTTATCTTCTACCAATATTCACAGTGCATACGCAGAAAGAAACCTTCTGCCATGATGCTCGTCCATAACATTCTCCTCCACGAATGCCTCGGTATCCACCAATACGACCTTGTGTCGTCTATGACGTTGAACACGAACGTAACCTTCTTCGCTTCTCCACCACAAAACCAGCAATGTTCAAGTGTTGAACAAATCCAACTTGGTGCAACAAAGATCACATAAGCATATGGTAATGATAACTCCGATCTTTGTAAACTCTAAGGATGTTTTTATAGTGAAAACTCTTAGAAAAATTTATGCAGAAATCTTTCTGTATGGTAAACTATTTTTCGTACTGCACCCCCTTCGAGAAAATTGAACACGCCTATTTATATTTATTTTAAGGCGGTAGAGGATCTCTCGTTCGAGCGAGATACTGTGTCGTTCTAATGATAGCAGCTCTCGTTCGAACGACAGCGTTTATCGTTTGAACGACAGACCCTTATTTAGAGCCCAAACCAACTTAAACTCTAATCCAACCTTATCAGTTCTAAATAACGTTTAAACAATTAAAACACTTTTAAAAACATTGTCTTTTTAAAAATAACATCCTTATTTTTATAAAATAAAATTCTGAGTTTCATTAACATTGTGCATTCATACCTGAGTGATCTCGAAAATGAAATTAAGATTTGAAGACGATAAATTTGCACCAATTAAACTTTGGCACAATTAATTCTTTGTAGCTTTGTCGCAATGTCTTCAATAAATCTTCGACATGTCAAAGTCTCTGAGTGGATTGTAACAATAAAAATCTACCTATGACTCAAATATATTTTGTTCCAATAATAAGTCAAAAATACATTAAGACTTAATTGAAAATTTGGTCCTTATAGTAGCGGCCAAGCTTCAAGATAGATCATGTCGTGTTTATTGGTGCATGTTTTACGTCTTTATATCATATTGCATTCCGAGTATCTGTCATGTATGAACGTATAATGTTTATGGAACTCAAAAAATATGTTTTAAGGGTGTTATTTTATTTACAAATGATTGTAAAATGTTATTATTTTGTTTATTAAGAGATAAATACTTTTTAGAGTCCTATAGATCTTTCCCTTATATTTTGGAAGATCAAACGACATCTTATGTCGTTCAAATGACATCAGCAGCTCGTTCTAATGATATGATTATCTGGTTCGAATGAGATTTTCAAATCATTCTAACGACATGGTAATATCATTCTAACGATTAACCGACTTAAACATTTTATTTAAGGGGTCTTTTACTCAGAATTTTGAGGGGGGAGAACCAAAATTACATAACAGAACCCTTTCATTTTTCTACATTTGTTTACAAAGGTTTTCAAAGTTAAAAATATCCTTTGTGTTTCAAGGTCCGATATTTCATACACATATGCAATAGAGATCTTGGTTTAGAACCATCTAAGGTTTGTTCATCTCGTTGAACAAAATTGTTTCATCTAGTTTTTCATGGAAGAAGCGGCGGACTCCGATTTTGGAATCGTAGGCAGTTTTTGTAGCTGTATCAGTGGATACTGAGGCACATGTGGACTCGTGTATTGTGCACTTAGCATAAGTGAACTCCTGCATTGCACTGTGGAGGAACAATTTAAGCATAGAAGAGCTTCAAGACTTGTGGGTGATCAATTCGTTGAGTAAGTCTACTGTCTATAGTTTGTAAAACCGTATCATAGTGATTGTTTGGCTTGGGTTGTCCGTGGTTTTTTCCCTAAGTGATTTTCTTGTACATAGGCATTTTTTGGACTTGATTTACTTTATCTTGCTTAATCTCACCTACATGTATGTTTAGGATTAACAAGAAAAAATTACTTTTAATAAAAGTGGTTCACAAAATCAGTGCCTATTAAATTTGGAAAAAAAATTTGGAAAAATTGTTTTTGCCTAAAGCACAAATAAAAAGGTCACCTACAAATTGGTAGTAGAGCTAGAAACACTATTTTATTATGTGTGATTTCGTGTGTTTGTTGGTACGAATTTCGAAAATTTTGATGCTTTTAGAACTCCTATTTTTATGGAACTAATTATGCTTATTGGAAAATGCGAATGAAAAGTGCACTTAAGGCTATACATGAGTGTGTTTGGTTAGAGGTAGAAAAAGGGTGGTCACCAAGGGTCAGGAGAGATAAAGAGGCAACTAGCTTAAAACCTATTGAGTCATGGACTGAAGCTGAACATAGACTTAAACTTTATAATTCTAAAGGTTTAAATGATATTTTCTCGTCTATCACCCCGAAAGAGTATAATCGTATAATGATGTGCAAGACGTCGAAAGAGGCTTGAGATATTCTTTCACTTGCTCACTAGGGAACTAGCATAATTAGGGTGTCTAAACTTCAATACCTCACTACCTAATTTGATACGATTAAGATGTTAGAAACTGATACGTTTGATGAGTTTTACAATAGATTGCCCAATATTGTCAACTTGTCGTTTAACTTGGGAGAGAAAATACCCAATAACCGTATCATAAAGAAAATCTTAAGGTCATTTCCTACTAGATTTGGTCAAAAAGTGATCGTATTAACCTCTTTGGGTATGCTTCAAAAAATTTCTTAAGTTTCAAAAGCAATCGAAAGATGCCAAAAAACTTGAGAAATTCAAGAACAACATGGTCGATCACGTCCCTAAAAATCAAAGTGAGAATGATAAGGGGGACGAGTTGGATAGCTTTTTTGGTTGTGATGGTTATAGTCATAATGTAGCGGAGTGTCCCAATAGACTTGAGAAGGAAGGCAAGAAACCAATTCCATATAATGCCACCTTAAGTGATAGTGAACCATAAGAGGGAGGAGATTCTCCCATTGAGCGCAACTTTATTGCATTTATGGCATGTCATATGAGCGACGACGATAAATATTCTCATGAAGATACTCATGTGAATGACGCTTTTGAGGTCGTTGTTTGTGAGTCCCAAGTGAGTGAGGGTGATACTAGCGAGGAGGAGGAGGACATAGATGTGATCGGGTTGCAAGTTTCCTTCAATGATTTGTATAAGGAAATGGTGAAGGCGAAGAATTCAAAATCAAAGTTATAAGCTAGGTTGAAAGAGCGTTCCATAGAAAATAATGATGCATTGATTAAGGATCTTAGGGCACAAGAGAAGACTCTTCAGGAAAAACTAGAATTAGTGAGCTTGAGGAGAGATACTCAAGTAAGGTGAAGTTTTATTTAAAGGCTAGGTGGGAAAAGTTGGATAAGATTTTAGGCACCGTTTAAATCAATGATGATAGGTGTGGTATAGGCTTCGATGATCGTATTGCTCCAATTCCCAAAGCCAATACCAATCGTGTGAGAGAGACAATTAGGAACGTTAGGAGAGGTCCACATTTAGGTAACATTCCTCGTTGTGTTTACACTTGCACTCATTACGATAGGAAGGGCCACCTTAGGTATTATTGATATGACTTTAAAATGCTCCTAGAAAGTTTAATAATAAATTCATTTCGATTCCCAAAACCCCCATGCGCTGTTACACACTTACTTGGATTAGGAAATTAAACTTAGTGGCTTTAGGAATTAAACTTCATGACTCTCGTTTGATTTCACATGATACTTCTGATGATATTTTTTAGGGATGATTGTGTTAGCCATATATGTTATATGCTTGTTTTACTTCGTGATATATATTTTCTAGTGTTATGACATGTGTATCATTTTGAATTATATTTTTTTCATTTATTTTGAGCCTTATTTGGAAAAATACAAAAAGATTTTATTTTGATAAAAAAAAAATACCAAAAGATTTTATCTTTTGAGTTAAAAGTATTTTTGAAAAAACACAAAAACATTTTTGATTTATTTTTGTGTCGTGAGTTTACATGTTTGATGTGGCATATTGGTGTACTTGAACCCCCATCGTTTCATTATCCATGTGGCTAGGACATTTGGTCATAATTGTAGATGCTTAGAATGATCTTAACCATTGATTAATGGGGTTGTTTCAAAGTTGATCTACATTTGGATTCGACTTTGTATATATGTTGTTGCACACAGAAGCATGCGCTTGTATGAATGTTTGACCTCTCATGCATATTTGAGTGGGGAGACGTTCTCCTCTCAATTTTGTCATCTATGCGTAATTAGACTTGGGAGGAGGTGTACATGTAATAATCCTTTCCCGTGAGGATTTATATTGCTTAAATTGAAAAAAATGATGAGTGTGCACGGGAAAGGGTTGCGAGAGTATAATAAACTTGTCGTGAAAAACCACCATTTAAAAGAGCCCGAGAAAAAATGAAGGCAAAAAAAAGAATATATGCCAAAATGGGGCCAATGGGATTTCTCTAAGGTAAGAAAGTAGAAACCTTAAAAGATCTATAAAAGAAACTATGAATATATGAGGGTGTTTGGATTGGAAAAGTACAACGTATTTGCACCACAAATCCTAATGTTGAAAAATCGTGTCATAACACTATTATTTATAGAATCGTCAAAATTTCGAATTTGTGTGCATGTTGTTTGTTTAGTTCATTAAGCTCAATATATTAATTGTCACATATGAAGAAAACTTACTTTGATGATATTTAGCTATCAATTAGAGTTTCTTTATCATTTCAATGTGTTTAAATTATGATTCATTTGTTATAGTTCATGCACATTCATTCCGTATCCATCTTTGAGCACATTGATATTATGTTATCATGAAACTCATATTTTATGTTTTAAGTCTGTTTTGCTACTGTTTCGTATTTACAGTTGCTGTTTTGAGGAAAAAAAATCATTGGGCAAATCCTAAACATTTTTTTAAAGCTGGAATACAAAGTTTTTAAAGTCGTTCAAATGATTTATAGATGTCATTCAAACGACAGATCTATGTCATTCGAGGACTGTATCTAACGACCCTAGTAACGAGATGATAAAAGTGTCACGTATGGATGTTTCATAGGTCGTTTTTAAGGTCATTTTTTAGATACATCACGTGACATGCTACTATTTAAGTTCGTTTCTTTCCTGGTTCTAACGACATGCCAATGTCATTTCAACGACCAATCATTATCATTCGAACGACCTGAGTTGACTTTTTGACTCTTCATTATGTTTTTGCACCTACTTCGTATATATGCGGATATTACACTATTTTTGTACTTCTGGGTTATTTTGGACATTTTACATGTAGTTGATATTGATTATCCATGCTTGATTCATATATTGCATTGATTTGTTTAGTCACACCATTCTTACTACTGGTGATTCGTATTTCTGACTATTTTCTAGCAACGATTTAGTACTTTGTGATTATTATTATTATTAACTGGCTACCCATGTTTATCTAGATATGCTTCTTATGATTTTCCTATGCTACATATGTGCATGTTTGTTTATCTTTTTCACTTATTGTTTATTCGAGGCAAAAAGGGGGAGAGATAGTATATTATATAGGGAGAGTTTTATGAGTTTTGTTTGATGAGCACATATATCTTTTCATGCTTATATTTTGTTATCATGTTTTGATCGTGCTATTTAAATATTGGTATCATTGATTTGAGTTATATTGAAAAATGTGTATACAAATTGGTATCATATGTTTTACTCACATGTTTAATAAATGGGTTGTTTTATAATTTGGTATCATAAGGCTTTATATCATTTCTACCTCCATACTTCACATAGTATTTGTTTGTTTTGTGTGTATAGTGATTCATCATAGATTCAATATTTTGCGGCTACATCACATGGAGATAGTTCATGCTACCGAACCAACATTTATTTACTAGATCGTGTCCTGTATTTTCTTTATGGGTTTATGGGATGGGATTTAGATCGTATGGCTTGACGGACCGGCTTAGGCACTTCACTGTTTTTTTGGATTTTTCCTAAAATAGGCAAAGGGGGAGATTTATAAGGAAAAATTTCCACTAGTGTTAATTTGTATGTATTAGCATTATTCCACACAAAAACCAATTTGAGTCATAGATAGATTTTATCTTGTCACGATTCCCACATAGTCTATGACATTGTTTTGAAGATGTAGAGGCCAAGCTTCAAAATAGATCATGTCGTGTTTATTTGTGAACGTTTCACGTCTTCATATCATATTGCATTTTGAGTATCTCTTAGGTATTAATGCATAATGTTTATGGAATTCAAAAATTATGTTTTAAGGATGTTATTTTATTCAAAAATGTTTTTATTTTATTTATTCTCAGATAAATACATTTTAGAGTTGTAAGGATCTTTCCCTCGTGTTTTGGAAGATCAAACGACATTTTTTCTCATTCAAACTACATCAGCAGGTCGTTCTAACAACATGCTTATCTCGTTCAAACAAGATTTGTAAGCCATTCTAATGGCATGGGGATGTCGTTCTAACAACGCACTGACTTGAAGATTTTATTTAAAGGATCTTTTGCTTAGAATTTTGAGGGGGTAGAACCAAAATTATACAACATAACCCTTTCATTTTTTTGCACCTCTTTACAAAGGTTTTCAAAGGTAAAAACATCCTTTGTGTTTCAAGATCCGATCATTCATACACATATGAAATAGAGATCTTGGTTTAACACTATATAGAGTTTGTTCATCTCTTTGAACAAAATTGCTTCACTGAGTTTTATGGTGAAGAAGCGGTAGACTCCGATATCTGAATCTTAGGCAATTGTCGTAGCTGTATCGCTGGATAGTGAGGCATACTTAGACTCATGTGTTATGGACTTGGCATAGGCGGACTCTTGTGTTTCACTAGGGAGGAGCAGTTGAAGTATAGAATAGCGTCAAGAATTTTGGGTGATCGAGTCATTAAGTAAGTCCAATGTCTGTACTTTGTAAAACCATATCATAGTGATTTTCTGGATTGGACCATCCGAGGTGTTTTCCCTTAGTGATTCGTCGTACATTGGCGTTTTGTGTACTTGATTTACTTTATCTTTCTAATTCTCATTTAGATGCATGTTTAGGATTAACAACAAAAAATTGATTTAACTAAAATTGGTTCACAAAATCAATTCATATTAAAAGTGACAAAAGTTTTTGGAAAAAATGTTATTACCTAAAGGAGATATAAAAAGGGAACCTATAGTATTAACTTGTGTCATTAATTAAGGAACAAACCTAGAGGCATGTATGTCAATGAATCCTAGTAGGTTGCAGTTTGAGAAAGGGGATGTATGACCAGAACCAGATTCACAATCACTATATATGGAATACACATGGCTCACTAAGACAGACTATGTAGTTTTTTATGCCATGAGCATAGCCCACAATGAAATTCGTATGGAGCATGGTGTCCTCCAACAATGGTACGACTGGTCAAAATACATTTAAGACAAGTCGGAGTCATCATCCCCTCCGAGACGACGGAGATTGTGTTGTAGTAGCTAGGGTTGTGCATCCTTGTGTATTTTTATTATTTTTATATTAAAAGTTGTTTAACGATCCTTAGTTTTATATTCATGAATTTCGATAATTTGGTTGTGATTGATCTTTCTCATTTAATATTAAATCTTCATTTTATTTTTCTGAATTCACCAGTAAGAAAAAATATTCATTCAAATTGAACAAAAAGAAAATTAGAAATATAAATAAATAAATAAAAGGATGGCTTACAATGGCATTCTAGTATTTTGCCAATTTGTTGATTGCCTTAGAGATGGTCTAATTAAGTTTAATTTTATCTAAAAATGTAATCACTTTCTTCTACTTATGTATCTACTTCAATTTGGCCTCAAATTCTAAATAATGTGATGTCCAAGAGTTTTTTTTATTAGATATCTAACAACATACAATTTTTATAAATTATTATGTTGTAAACAATACAATGAGGGTAATTTTTTTCAATTCTTTTTTCTAAAAGTAGCTTTTATCAAAGGACAAAAACATTCTAATTTATTAACTACACCTATACTACCTCCAATCAATTGATCAAAATGTATTTTACCCCTTTTTTCCAAAATTAGGAACAACAAGGCGAGGAGTAAAATGAGTTTCATCAATTTCTCAACCCAAATTTTGACTCATTTTGCCCAAAAGTTTTGTTATCAATAGACTATCAAATGTTGGAAAATATGTACGTATTTTTATGTTGGTGGGGAATCAAATATGAAACATACTCACATGAAGGGAAATTCAAACGATAATAAAAATTAACACACCAAAATTACAAACCAGATGAAGTAAATTAATGTCGGACCATATGTTTCACGCAATTTCCTTAAGAGGGATTCATCCAATCATCAATGTTCAAGGTTGGATGAATGTATGTCTCCCAAGATAGAATATCATTTTCTATTTTCATATTTCTTTATTTTGATTTTGATTTTTATTAGTTTTTAATTTTTAATCTTTATTTTATTTTATTTTATTTTATTTTTATTAGGATTAGTTTTTAGGAAATTATATTTTTGTTTTATTAGATTTTATCTTTCTTTAGTTTTATTTTATTAGGATTATATTTTATAGTTTTAATAAATTTTTATTTTTATTTTTATTTTTATTTTGTGTCTTTTATTTATTTTTTTAGTTTTACTAGGTTTTTATTATTTTTTTTTATTTCTTTTTATTTTTAGGGTCTTTTAGTTTAATAGGTTTATTGTTTTTATTTTCATTTTAGTTTAATTTATTTTTAGTAGGATTTTATTTTTATTTAATTTTTATTTTAAATATTTTTTTTATTTCAATTTTTTTAAGGGTCCAAACAACACACACAAAACTCACACTCACCCTCACACACATATCATACACCTTCACACACACACAATACGATCCCACTTTATTTTCAAATCCAATCCCCACTTGTCAAAACTTTCAACCCGAGATCCAAACAACTCCTTTACCCCTTAACCCGAAACCATCTCGGCCTACATCTCTAACCCGCGAACCTGATCAATCCGAAAACCAAACTCCAATACCCACCATTAACAAGAACAAACCACCTTATGCCTCCACTACACCCATTACCACCAGACCTGCCAACAACACCAATCCTTTCTCTCTCCAACCTACACCACAAACCCAATTTCCATTAACCCACATCAAGACCTGACCCTGCAGGACCCAAAACCATTTCAACCCATGTCTCCACCCAAACTCGAAACCCCTCCTCAATATGTCACCAAATCCGGGACACCCATGCCAAATCGGAAACAAAGAAACCCACGTGCATTAGGAGAGTTGTTCAATTGAAAAATAAACCTTTGACTTGGTTTAAAAAATCCCAAAAATCTCTCATCCAACAAAAAGCTTTGTGGGTTACAAAAAAGGGGAAAGATCTCATTTTTAAAGGACTCTAAAAAAAGAACAATAACGAGAGACAGAAAAGAAAAAAAGAGAGACTGCAGAGGGTAGAAAAAAGTCAGAAAAAAATATTAAAAAAAAGTTTAGGATTAGAAAAAATTTGTAGGTTCAGTTTTTAATTTTAGTTTTGTAGTCCAGATGAGTATTTGTGACAAGTTTGGACGCGTGTTTATGCACACAGTTGACTCAAGGAACTAATGCGTATCGTATCTCTTTCTCTCTTCTTTAATTTCTTGTTATTTAATTGTGCTTGTGCTAAATCTTTAATAATGTCTGGCTAAACACCCTATTCAAGGGGTGGGATGAAACGCGTATGTTGAGTTATTTAATTGAGTTATTGTTCATTGATGTGTTCTAGGCTAATTAAATATGGAAAAATCACTGATTAATTTATTTAACAAGAGTTAATAGATTAGTGTTGAAAATCGATATTTGATTTTAGGATTTGACTTAGAGATAGGTCCGATTCTTAAATTCAAGTATTAATTCTTTGTGTGCAATTCAAAGATCCGTACAATTTTTTATGAATTGATCTTAGAAGATAATTTGTAAGAACAAGTATGAATCTTAATTTTTTTATATGTAGTGACAATTCCTGATTTAATTGCTGAAAAAAATAAAATTGAATTTAGGATTGTAACGAGAGCTAAGTTTTAAATTCAATATTATTTCGAACTTTTCAAATCAATAATTAGGACATTAAATTAATTTGACTCTGCGGTGTAATCCCATCTCTTGTTTCTTCTCATAAATTCTAAACTAGATTACTTTTTAATTGCATAAATTTTCGTTTTCTCCCTTGAGATTGTTTTAAACATTTAAAAAAAAAACACAAAAAGATTTTAATCAAAATTGAAATCGCAAATTGTTTACGATAACGGTTTTGACGCTTGAAATTGGATTGATACCCGAATTTACCACGATACTAAATTTTTAACAAGTTTTGTAGGTGATTCAAGCGAATTTTGGTACTCGAAGTTTGACCGCAACGCCTCACGAATCAAGAAAATAAGTCACACAAAAGAATAACTATCAAATGGCACCGTTGCTGATTTCTTGCAGATTGAAGCCTGTGAAGATTTGTAATTTTTATTTTTATTTTTATTTTTTGTTTTTAGTGTAGTTATTCCTTCTTCTCCCTCCTTAGACTGGTTGTTTAGGATTATTGGGGCCTTGTGATTAATTGGGATGCACTTTGACACCATTTTATTTTTTATAATAATTATTCAAACATTCAAAAAAGCGAAAGGGAAACCGGACAAGGTAAAGAGAGGGCGTCGAAAGGCGAGGATTTTTGAAGCCTCTCTACTTTGGGTCGGTAGGACTCCCGGGGACAACTGAAGTAGGCGTACTTCCCCCCGGTCGACTTAACTCGGTCTTCACCCCACTCGTGTAAAAGGTGTGGGAGATAAACTCTTTATCACTCACGAATCCCTTGCAAGAGAGTCAATGTTTGTGTGCTACTTGCTCCTATATACTTTTCATCTCTGTATCGCACTTAAATGGGATGGTTTGATGAATAAATTTACCTAAGACCTACACCCGGTCCTTGCAACGAGTTGGGATTTCATCACCCACTCAATCACATCTTCATTTGCTTGTTACACATGCTCTCACTTAAATTAAAAACAACCAACTAGCAAGCTAATTAGGAACAATGTTCATTAGGACCCTTTCGGAATGAGACCCTCGTAGGATACTCTAGTGAGTCCTTTCCATCCCTGCAAATCTTCATTAAACTATCTTATGACTTTTTGTCTAGGGAAATTGGGTTTTACTCCGCCCAGTAAAACGGGTTTGTGCTTTCCCCAATGTGGTACCGGATAGTTATTTATTGTAGTAGCTAGTGTGATGAGCGTTAACTAGTGAGCCTCTTGTCTCTCGGAAAGAAAGTAGGAGCACGCTTTTACCGGTGAGGCCTAAGCTTCAGTGTTTTTCTCAACCGCAGACTAATTAAAATTGACTACCCGACTCACTTAAGTTAAAGATAATAATATGGCTATGTGCTCGTTCGGAATTGTTCCCTTTGTGTACATGTCTAAATTGTTCCTTTAGGTAGTCAATTTTTCGCTTCATCTGTCAGTTTCTCCAACGTAAGTCCATCGCTCCTTTTTTTTTCTTTTTCAGATTTTTTTTATAAAAACTAAAAATACAAAAATATTTTCCATTTTTCTTCCACCTCATTCTTCTCTTTTTTTTCTCTAAACACCAAAAATATTTTTCATTTTTCCTTTTTAGATTTACGAAAATCCAACAAAAAATTTCCTTTTTCCTTTTTCAAAAAACCCAAAAATATTTTCGTTGTTTTTATGTCAAATTGGCACCGAATTGATCATCGATTAACACGTTCCCCTAGTGCTCCATCTCTAAATTCCCTCTTAGGTGATTATGCTCTTCTCGTTGGTTTTCCTCCTCATCTCCCTGATCCTTGTTCTTCTTCATCGGAGGCGCCTAGTTTTCCCACTTCCCCTGGTTTCGTTACCCAACCCATCATGTCTGACGAATGCGCTTTAAGGGACTACTTTATCCCGATTACGTTCTTCTGCCCACTCCAGCCGTGAAATTTGAAATTCGTCCCGCGACTATTTCTATGTTGCCAAATTTTCATGGCCTTCAACGCGAGTATTCTTGTACTCACTTGCAAAATTTCTTAGTGTGTCCGCTACTTTTAAAAATAAAAAATTAGATGCAGAGAATGTTTATCTTCGGTTGTTTCCCTTTTCTCTCCACGATAATACATCCAAGTGGCTCCATTCCTTGCCCCCGAATTCTATTCAAACTTAGGAACAACTTGTCAAGAAGTTTGTGTCTAAGTTTTATCCTATGAGCAAAACAAATGAAATGCACCAAGCCATTCAGGATTTTAGACAACAGCCTACCGAACAGTTTTATGAAGCATGGGGCCATTTTCAAGACTATATTAATAGTTGCCCACATCACGGTCTCAAGAAAAGTCGCTTAGTCCATAGTTTTTACAATGGTCTTATCCCTTCTTCTCCCACCATGATTGCAGACATGTATAAAGGGAAGTTCATGCATTTAACTCCCACTGTCGCCTATAATTTTCTCCTTGAATTAGGCGATGACTCCCAAGATTGGGAGGGTATTGATGAGTTTTCGAGATCCGACCCACCACGTGTAGGGACCACTTCTGAGGTAAAAAATGATCCGAATTTTAAAACTTTGCTACAAATCTTATACCCTGTTGATGTAAAAAAACTAGATTTGATCAGATTAATTAATCACAGATAAAAATGAGTAAAGAAATAAGACAAGAGCTTTTTAAAGTGGTTCAGCCTTATGGAAATGGCATATATCCACTGGTTTGTATTACTGGGTGTCTTGCCTTGATCTCGATTATGTTCACTTACCCTAACAAGAAGGTATCACAATGTATTTATAGCCTTTGGGCTATCAATGTGAATAGATACTGTGCCTTTATTGAATAGGCGTATACATATGTACATGGTAAGGAATGATTGTAACACAATAAGCATTGAATATGTCTTGTCGTTTGGCCTTCCCAATAAGTTACGCGATCCGCTGAGTAGCTCGATACATTGAATAGCTCGGTACTTGAACTCGTACCATGTTGGATGACACGTGTCTTCATATAATTGGTCCACATCAGCTGACTAATTTTTGTATCAATAGAAGACCCCAATATTTCACGGCTGAAGTTGAATGCGAGAGTGTGGAACATTTTACCTAAAAAGTTGTTCGGGCACATTTCCATGGCTTGGTTAATTATAGACCTTCAACACTTGTAAAAATTTTCCACTTTACATAACAGTTTTGAGCGCGAAATGGAAAATTTGTAAATATTTTGGGTTCTGGTGAACGCTTGGGTATTTGCGTCTTTTTGCTATGATTAGCCATTGAGAACGCAACCTTCGTCACTTTTCATCATTAATTTTCACGTTTTCCAAGGCGAAATATATAAAGGCAGTAAAATCTGACCGTCTTCTACCTTTTGCCTTCTTATTTCCAAAGTCCTTGTTTTCTCATTTTTCTTCTTACGAACACTCTTTCTATCACCTGTCTTAGCTGATTCATTAATCTTCTGTAAGAATTTCTTCCTTCCTTCTTCTTTCTTTGCTTTAGTCGCCATGGTTTACTTTATCGAGTCATTACATAAGTTAAAAATCGATTTTATGATTCCTTCCTGGGTTGATTTGGAAGAACCTGTTTATTGTTGTAATTTCTTTTCTTTAGTGGAGGGACACTGGTTTCCCTTCATTTTTGTAGCTGAATGTGGTTTTTCTTTCCTGCCTAATCCCCTATGTTTGGAATTTTGCCAATAATTCGATATTGTACCTGCAAAAGTAATTCCAAATACATAGAGGGTAGTTAATGGTGTACACAGGCTTAATCAAATACATAGAACTCATCTAGGGATTTCGAAAATTATGTTTTGTTACAAATGGGTCACCAGTGACACCACTTTTTATTTAAAAACTAGGTTTGTTAATAGAGCTTTAGTGGTCAATCTCCCTGATTCTAATAGGGATTATTTTAAACATGGGGTTATGATGAAAAATTGGCAACAACCCCCAATACATGGAAATGACATGAACCATAGACCCAAATGTCCACCTTATGGCAATGGGATAGGTTGTTCTTTATTTTTAAACTAGCTTTGTTTTTATTTGATAAAATGTTTCACTAACTATTACTTTCTATGATTTTAATTTATAGTTGACAGTAAAAGAAAACCCCCAAAAGAGAGTGATATTAATATAAAAGAGTTGAAGTTTATCTGGAGTCTTCAACAATCAGTTGTTGGGGAGCACGTGAGATCTACTTCCAATTTTTTGAGATACAAAAACACTATTTCCTCTTTTATTGCTCGGCCTGTTATTCCATCTACTTTGGTGATTGACCTTGAGCAAATTTCAACATCTCTTTCAGTTATTGAAGAATCTTCCTCTGATTTGGGTACCTCTCTTACTGATGTAATGACGAAGAAGAGAAAAGTTACTGATCTTTTTGCTAAGATTGTCCCTAATGATGAAAGGGTAAAAAGGAACAAAGAAGATATCCCAACTGACGGGATTAAGAAGACGGATGTTGTTCCATCTGAGGGTATAACTACATCTGTAAAGGAGGTTACCAAGAAGCCCCATGCTGCTCAAAAAGAGGCAGTACCTTTAATTGAAGAGGAAGTGGCTTTGAGAAGACTGAGAAGGGGTCTTATTGAAAAGGCCATTGATGTTGTCGCTCAACCTGTTGGGGTTGAATTACGTTCCTTAAGTGTTGGTCCTCCAATATTTATTACTCCTGGTTTGGCCTGGAAATTGATCTGGTTTGGAACTCTTCTTGATCACAGAGTTGTCGATACCTCTACTCCTCGGGGAAAAGTCTCTGATTTGGCAGCCCAACGCCTTGCATCAGTAAGTGTTATTTTACCTTGACATTTCAATTTTTCTTTTAATTTTCATACACTGACTTGAGTTCCCTTTGTCTTACACTTTTTGGTGTATTTCAATAATATCTTGGAAAAGGATAAATCTATCAAAGATTCTTCTTCTTCTTCCAGTGAAGTAGAAGAAGCCCTTGTTGGGTTATCAAAATCTTTAGAGGACTTTTGGCAAAAATATGAAGATGACAAAACTTCATAGGAGAATAAAATCAAGGATGTTGAAAAGGATAAGCAAGCAGCTGTGGATGCTGCAAAGGGGACAGAGGAGAGACTGAAGGTTACCAGCAAGATGAAACTGAGAGCAAGCTTGAAGAGGCTGAACGGCATAAGAAAGATCTTAAACAGAAGGTAAAATTTGTTGAATTTCTACTTAGGGAGAATGCTTCCTCGGAGAGAACAAAGAGAAGGTCTGTTGTAAAAAAGCCCTTTAGATCTGGCTGGGATAAAGGGTGGAATAAGGCTCTAACTGCTGCCTATGCTCAAATTGATTATGTAAGTTTGAAATTCTTTAGAGATAGATGGTTGGCTGCTCTAAAAAGTTAAACACTGCTAAAGATTCTGAATTATTTTAAAAATATGTCCATGGTCCTCCTCCTCCCTTTGGAGAAGAAGAAGAAGAAGAAGAAGAAGAAGAAGAAGAAGAAGAAGAAGAAGAAGAAGAAGAAGAAGAAGAAGAAGAAGATGAAGCTAAATCTGATGAATCTTCTTTGATAGTGGTGGAACCAATATTTTCTTCCATTATTCTTCAGTCTTCCGAGCAAGCACATGAGACAATGCTTTCTTCTGGCTAACCTCAGCTTCCCTCTGAGCAACTTCAGCAATAAACTCCTTCTTCTGGATAGCCTCAACCCCTAATTCCATCTTCAAAATCAACTGAGAAGGTGGTGGGTGATAAGGAGAAGGTGTAAAGTTATTCAGTAGTTTTTCTTTGCTTTCCTTTATTTTTCCCTTATTTTGTACCTTTAGTTGTACTCCCATTTGCTATGATTAATAAAATTGACTTGTTATTTATCAGCACTTCCCCTCTAATGTTCAATATATCTTTTGTTGATCTGCTTTTACTTTCCCTTGCTAGTTTATTACCAGGATGGAACTATTGTCAGCTCATGACACAGAGTTGATGAAGAAATGTACAGACTACATCAAGGTTGGTCGCGCATATTTAACTAAGGCACAAATAATTAACATCCTTCGTCCTGATACCTCCAAATGAGCAATTAAGGCTTACCAATACTTAAAATGCTTACTTGATCATGCAATAGAAAATAACGTAGATTACTACGAAATGATTCAATATCTTTAAGGAATAATTAAAGAACTTAAACTTCAACACAAGGAAGCCACTTCTATTCTTCATGAAAGTTATGAGAAGAAATACCAACAATTGAGTGTTGATTTGGGTTATGATAAATTTATTTCTTCCCATAATAAAAGAGAGTGTGCTAAAATTTAAAATTGAGGCGCATAGAAACATTGCTAAACCACGGGAGGAGGAAAATAACGCTTTGAGAGAAGAATTGAGACAGTTAAAATCGGCTTCTTCCTCTGGAGCTATAGTCCCAGTCAATGATGAAGGTTTTTCCTTTTTGGAGACTGAAAATGCTTCATTAAGAGAAGAGTTGGAAACTTTGAAAAGAGTTAGACCCGCATCCACTTCTCGGGGTAGAATAAGAGCAGGTCGGAGTAGCATTGAAGATACTAGAACTTAGTAAGTCTTAGAAAATTAAGTTGCTCAATTGAAGGCAAAAAATTAAGCTCTGGAAGATATGTCCCAAAAGATTCAAACTCTTACAGAGAAATTATCCACTCAGAGTTCTTCATTACAGAATAAAGAAAGCGTGCTAAAACTACACCAACATGTTGAACGACTAACTTATCAATTTCACAAGTCGCCCAGAGAGTTCTGGATGGAGGGATACAATGAAGCTTTATATCATCTTGATGCCAGATTGAAACAATCAAACAATGAAGGGTATAAACAGGGATAGATGAACGATTTAACTGTAATGAAAGTTGAGCAAGCAATTAAATTATGGGATTGGTATGACCATGGGCTACTTGATCTGCCAAAACCACTTTTCCAGCTAGATGTTAATTGGATTCCAGTTAGCTCCATTCCTCATTGTTTGATTTCCAAATACCTAGGTGATTAAAGTCTTCATAAAGAATTTTAAAAATCCCGAACTCCTCATTTTCTTGACCGACCAAGTTCAAGTAATGCCAGAATGCTTCAGGACTTGAATTTTATCAATTCTTCTTATGCGTTAATGACCCTCCATTTGGAATGGATCATGTATCAAAATCTGAAGGAAAGAAACCAATACAATCGGCTATTTATATTTTGTTAGTTATTGTTGTTGTAAATGAAGAAAAATCATATTCTTGTAATTTTGTTTCCTTGGAAACAAAATAATTGCATGATGTTTATCCTGTCAATCTTTGTTCATAACATGAGATCAACGATATTAATAGTATACTAATAACAGAACATGAGATCAACGATATATATATATATATATATATATATATATATATTTGAATGGACATTTTGACTTTTTTTATTTGATTGCCTAGACAATGGAACTTTTACCCCATGTGTTTTTCTAGTTATAGTGATTTTTTTGTCACCCATAAGTGCCTAAGCAATGAAATTTTTATCCCATATTCCTGCTTATTTGTAATTATCTTATCTATATTGCCTTGGTTACCAGGCAGTGGATATATTACCCAACTTCTTGCCCAGTTTAGATGCCTTCTTGGGTCACTTATAATCAAGCAGGGTTTGCATTGCTCGATTGTTTTACCAACATTATTAGTGTCTTTATTGATGCCGACCAACATTTAGCTGGTGGTTATTGATGCCGGCCAACATTTAGCTGGTGGTTGTTGATGCCGACCAACATTTAGCTGGTGGTTATTAATGCTGACCAACATTTATCTGGTGGTTGTTGATGCCGACCAACTTTTAGCTGGTGACTGTGCATTTCCAAATGCTGCAAGCTATTGAGTGTAGTGTGTAGCACTAGTACTTCGGAAAAAAAATGAATGGGGAAATTATCTGTTTTATTCATATTGAAATAATTGAATACATTAACTGTTACATCACTGGCAGTAGTTTCGTAGATTCTCTGCATTCTAGGCATTCTTGAATTCTTCCTCTTCAAGAGTTTCTATTCTGTAAGTGCCAGGTTGGACAACTGTCGTGATGCGATAGGGCCCATGCCAATTGGCCTCCAACTTATTGTGTTTTTTAATGACCTTCTTGAGCATGTAATCACCTTCCTTCAGAACACATTTCTTTACCCTTTTATTATAGAACATAGCAGTCCTTTGTTAATAGGCTGTATTTAGGATCGTTGCATCTTCTCTGACTTCTTTGAGCATGTCCAAATCCAACCATCTCATCAAATCACTCATCGGAGAATTGAAATTGAGCACCCTATGAGTAGGTAATCCTAATGCAGCAGGTATTACTGCTTCACTCCCAAAATCCAACATGTAAGGGGCTTCTCCAGTTATTGTTCGGGGAGTTAATCGGTAATCCCATAACACTGATTATAACTCGTTAATCCAATTCCCCTTTGCATAATCTAATCTATAAAATTTATTATCGGGCCTATAAAAACTAGATTTAATCTAATTAATTAATCACAGATAAAAATGAGTAAAGAAATAAGACAAGAGATTCTTAACGTGGTTCAGCCTTAAGAAAATGGCCTATGTCCACTGGTTTGTATTACTGGGTGTCATGCCTTGATCTCGATTATGTTCACTTACCCTGACAAGAGGGTATTACAATGTATTTATAACCTTTGGATTGTCAATGTGAATAGATAGTGTGCCTTTATTGAATAGGTGTATACATTTGTACCTGGTAAGGAATGACTGTAACACAATAAACATTGAATCTGTCTAGTCATTTGGCTATCCCAATAAGTAGCTCGGTACGCTGAGTAGCTCAGTATATTGAGTAGCTCGGTACTTGAACTTGTACCATGTTGTATGACACGTGTCTTCATATAATTGGTCCACATCAGCTGACTAATTTTTGTATCAACACACTCTTTGATTAAAATCGTTGACGCTCTCAGTTGTACAATGCAAAAAGATGTTTCACTTTCTAAACAAGCGATGAATGTCAACGATTCGAGTCATTCTTCTTGTAGTGTTTGCCAAAGTCAAGATCATTTATCTCATTTATTCCCCCTCCTTCATTATGATCCCAAACCTACCATGGCCCAAGCATATGCCTTTGATACCGCTATGAAACTCGTTCCCCTGTCGTTTACTTATAATCTTAATAATAGATATCACCCCTATTTATCCTATAGGTACGATCACAACCCCGCTCCTTCCCAACCACAATAATAAGTTGGTGGTCCCCCCGGGTTTGCACACAACCCACAAAGGCAACATCTCCCTCCCGTCCCGCATCCGTCGGTGTCTTATAATCAACAGCACTATCCTCATCCTTTGTCCCCCACGGTGGACATTCAAATAACAACAATCATCTTGTTCTTGTTCCCCCTCCTTTATATGAGTATTCACAACAGCTTAATTCTTAGCGTGAGTTGGTACCGTAACGATCTTATGCCCATTCGCCCAATACATTCACATCTTCTCTCAAGAACCTCCTCACCCAGTTTTTGACCACTCAGAGTTAATCCCATCAACAGCTTGAGCAGCGTTTTAACCAATTTGATTCTGAGCGAGAGAAAGGTCATTTTCACAATCAAAACATTGCTAACCCTAAGGGGAATGGCAAAGAGTCGGCCTATGAGTTTTGTTCCACTTCCACTCCACCCACTTACCAAGCGGATATAAAAGCGGTGTCTACTCTTCGCACGGGAAAACAAGTTGATAATGGTGTTAACAATCCCAGTGACATCCCAAACCCACCCATCCCATCTTTAGACCCTCTTCCTCCGGTTCTCTCATCCTCCAAAACTCCATCTACTGTAGTGTCCAAGCCTCCTGAGCCCACCTCGATTTACGTTCCCAAAGCACCCTTCCCTCATCGATTGACTCCCACTAAGACAACCCAATAATTTGATGAGATCAATAAAGTCTTTCAAAATGGTCACATTAACATTCCCTTCCTCACCACGATTCAACAAGTCCCTTCGTATGCCAAATTTTTGAAGGACTTGTGCACTTTTAAGCGTAGGACCAATGTTCCTCGTGATGCTTTCCTTGTTGAGAAAGCTACGTCCCTTCTCTATGATAATGGTGTTGTGAAGTACAAAGACCCTGGTTATCCAACTATCTATTGCATGTTAGGCGATAAGTTCACTACTAGTGCTTTACTTGATCTTGGGGCTAGTGTTAATCTGTTACCTTACTCCCTCTACCTTGAGTTAGGTTTATAAAACATGAAACCTACACGGGTTACTCCTCAACTTGTTGATCATTCATGAAAGTACCTAAAGAAATCATTGAAGATGTTTTGGTGAAAGTTTAAGAATTTTACTATCCTGTGGATTTCATCATCTTAGACACTCTTGTGCCCAACCCAACCAACACTCCTATCATATTGGGTCGCCCCTTTTTGTCATTGCCAATGCCATCATTAATTGTCATGATGGGACCATGAGTCTATCTTTTGGCAACATGACTGTCGAAGTCAATATCTTCCACCTCATGCAACAATAGGTTGATGTCGATTCTATTGATGAGGTGTGTGTGATTTGCTCCTTAGTTAATGAAATGTTGTACCAAACTTACCCGTTCGATCCTCTCCAATAATATTTGGCTCATTTTGGATCCGACTTTAACATTGATTCTTCCATCTCTGAACTAAAATGCCATGTTAGATTCCAATCCATTGATGTACACTTCCTCTTGGGATTCTCCCTTCGAGACCCTCCCTGTTGATACACTTCACTATGTGGATCACCTTGTTCCACCTTCTAAAATCACTGCCACGTCAAATTTCTCCACTTTATGCACTGATAGTTCTTCGAACTCTGTTGTTGTGTCTGAGTCCCATGTCACTCCTGTGCCACCTACTAGTTTGGAGATTAATCCCTTACCTCCCAAGTTGAAACATACTTTCTTAGGCCCTTAACAACCATCACCCTGTCATTATTTCTTCCGGATTGACCCATGCACAAGAAGAGTAATTAGTCCACACTCTTACTCAGCATAGAACTTCTATAGGTTGGACCATTTCAGACATTCACGGTGTGAACCCCAATATTTGTAGTAATATCATTCATTTGGAGGACAACGCCTAGACTTCTTGTGAACCCCAACGTCGACTCAATCATACTATGAAAGAAGTCGTTTTCACTGAGATTTTAAAATTTCTCGATCCCGGTATTATCTACCCTATATCGAATAGTCAATGGGTCAGTCCCATTCACATAGTACCGAACAAGTCTGGTGTCACAGTCGTCAAAAATAGTGACAATGAGCTTGAGCCTACCCATATGCAAACCGGCTATCGAGTTTGTATTTACTATCGAAAGCTTAAACGTTTAGCTGGCCATGCGTATTACTGCTTCCTTGATGGCTATTTAGGATACAGCCAAATCCTCATTGCCCCTGAAGACCAAGAGAAAACTACCTTCACATGTCCCTTCGGCACTTTTTCCTACTCTCGCATGCTATTTGGCCTTTGCAATGCACCCACGACTTTTTAACGGTGCATGATTAGCATTTTTAGTGACATGGTAGAATGTTTTCTCAAAATATTTATCGATGATTTTTCTTTGTTTGGTTCTTCCTTCGAGCAATGCCTTTCTCACCTCACTATGGTCCTCAAACGTTGTCAAGAAAAGAAATTGGTCCTCAATTGGGAAAAATGACACTTTATGGACAAAAGGGGGATTGTTCTAGGTCACGTAGTCTCTTGCGATGGTATTGAAGTAGATAAAGCAAAAGTCGACTTAATTTCCACGCTTCCCATTCCTAAGTCTGTTAAGGACATTCGCTCCTTCTTAGGACATGCGGGGCTTCTACCGTCGTTTCATCAAGGACTTTTCTCAAATCGCTCGACCTTTAATAACCCTTTTATCCAAAGATGTTCCCTTTATCTCTGACGATGCGTGTATCACTTATTTTGAGCGCCTTAAGGTCGAGCTCACTTCTGCTCCTATCATTCAACCTCCTAATTGGTCTTTACCTTTTGAGCTCATGTGTGACGCCTGATTTTTCTCTAGGTGTTGTACTTGGTCAAAGGGTTGACAAGCGCCATCCAGTCATTTATTATGCTAGCAGAGCCCTCCATGACGCTCAACTTCGTTACACGACCACCAAAAAAGGAGTTATTGGCTATTATATTTGCACTAGATAAATTTAGGTCATATTTCATCGGTTCCCCTATCAACATTTACACTGACCACGCCGCCCTGAGGCACCTTCTTTAGAAGAAGGATTCTAACCCATGATTGATAAGGTGGATTCTCTTGCTTCAAGAGTTTGGCCTCAAAATTCGAGATAAGAAAGGGTGCAAAAATTTGGTTGCAGACCATCTCTCTCGAATTACTATTACATCTAAATCTGATCCCATCCCTATTTCTAAAACATTTCCCGATGAGCAACTTTTTACTATCTCCACCTCACCTTAGTATGCTGATATCGTTAATTTCCTTATTACCGACCAACTTCCCAATTATTGGTTAAAACACGAGTGTCCTAAGTTCATGTAACAGGTGAAGTTTTAATCTTGGGATGATCCATTCCTTTTTAAGTATTGCACTGATCAAGTCATTCGCCGATGTGTTCCTGACCATGAACATTCCAGTATTCTCTCATTTTGTCACTATGGTGCATGTGGTGGCCACTTTAGCTCCAAGAAAATCGCCACAAAATTTTTGCAAAGTGTTTTCTACTAGTCCACTCTTTTTCGAGATGCCCACCACTACTGCCAGGCTTGTGCCAAATGCCAACACTCTGGGCGTATCTCTCGTCATCACATGATGTCTCTCACACCCATTCTCATCGTCGAAATCTTCGATGTGTAGGGTATTGATTTCATGGGTCCTTTCCCCCATCTCATGGTTTCCAATATATTCTAGTTGCAATTGATTATGTTTCTAAATGGATAGAAGCCATCGCTTGCCGCACCAATGACCATCGCATTGTGATCAATTTTCTTACGGAGTATGTCTTCACATGTTTTGGAACTCCCAAAGTTATCATTAGTGATGGGGGTGAACATTTTTGTGATCGAGTCTTTGAACATCTCGTGAAAAAGTATGGTGTTACCCATAAAGTTGGTCTCTATTACCACCCTTAGACTAGTGGTCAAGTTGAAATTTTCAACCGTGAAATTAAGCAAATCCTAGAAAAAATAGTTAATCGTAATAGGAAAGACTGGTCCTTACGCTTGAACGATGCTTTGTGGGAATACCGTACTGCTTTTAAGACTCCGATTGTCATGTCTCCTTATCGTTTGGTCTTTGGTAAACCATGCCACTTACCCGTCGAGCTTGAACATCATGTCTATTGGGACGTCAAAACCCTTAATTTTGATATTGACAAGGCGAGTGTCTATCAAAAGCTCCAACTTAATTAGAGGAGATACAAAATGATGCCTATGATTTGTCCAAGAAGTGCAAGGACAAAATGAAGTGGATCCATGACCAAAGCATTCTACGCAAAAAATTCCACCCTGGTCAGAAAGTTTTGTTATATAACTTTCGTCTTCATCACTTTTTCGAGAAATTAAAAACCAGGTGGTCTAGAACCTTTGTTGTTGAATCTGTTACTCCATATGGTGCCATCATAGTTCAAAATCCTAAGGATGGTAGCCTCTTTCAGGTCAACGGTCAACGATTGAAACCTTTCTTAGAGCTAGGCCCCAGTCACATAGAATAAATTGACCTTGTTAACCCCATTTATGAAGACTGACTGTTTAGTTTTGTTTGGGGGTGATTATAATCACCATAATTTTCTGCCACCCCTCGCTTTCATAATTCTTATCTATTAGGTGAGTTCCCGATCGGTCTGGCTGAAGACGTTAAACTTAGTGCTACCGGGAGGCAGTCGCTCGTCTTATATTATTTTTGGGTATGAGTCTTATCCAGTTTAGGGGTGCTGTTTCACATCACCCACTGATTTTCACATGGTTTATATACTTGTACATATTTTTGTGTCGCATCTGTTCTTTAGGTCCCATCCCTGCTCCACCATGCGATACACTTTCATAAGCGGTTCATTATAGTAATATCTTTCCTACCTTGTCCTTTTCATTTTCTATATATAGTTTTAAACATCGAGGACGATGTTCCTTTTTGTTTGGGGTTGGAAAATTTATCAAAAATGTACCTCTTTTGAAAAAAAATCAGAAACAAATGATTTACACTTTTTGTGCAGTTAAAAATAAATGATAAGATTTGTCTATCATCCCACTTTTAGAAATCTCGGAATACCCATTTTCGAACCTAAAATTTCACTTTATATCATAAAATTAATTAATACCTCTTAAAGCGTACTTACACAATGAATTTATAAACTCAACAATTTGCACTATCACATTTACAATCAAAAGTTGAAGAGTAAAGCATTCTCAAGTGAGACATAAAGATCACTATTGGCGACTTAAACCCGTGAGATTTGAGCTTTTCACCTTTTGAGGACTTTTATGTATCTCCGAGTCACGAGTTGACTCAACTTTCTTTGGGTACTGCATTTAGTCGTTGCATGGTCTCATTATTTTTCAAATTTGGTTAAATCACTAAGAATTACATTACTTTCGATTTGTAAGAAACATGTAGCTTGTAGTTTGTCCCGAGCACTAAATCGATTTTGCCATACACTTACCATTTTTACCCTTCACTCCACCTATTATCATACCCATGTTTTCCTTACCCATATATGTCCCATATACCATCCATATATCATTCCCCATTACTACCATCATTTTTGAGAAAAAGAGTGTTTGAAATTATCAATGTAAATAGTCTTCATTTTCGTTATGAAAAGAAAAATGCATCGCAATAAAAAAAAGAAAAAATAAATAAAAAAGGAGAAAAGAAAAGAAAGCATGCGATCATAAATCCAAAAAATGAAGACATTAGTCATTCTTGTGTCACAATATTCTCAAAACACTTCCACTATATCATTCATCTTCTTCATTTTCCCCTCATACCTTACATAAACCCTATTTTCACCCTTGGTGACGTGTTCGGTCAAACGAGAAGTCTATATGGTGAATAACTCGACATTCTCAACATAGTGGTTAGCATTCCTTCATAAGATCAATTTTATTTCATGTATCCGTCATTTTTATAAAGTGTGTGAGATGTTTGAACTTTCTTACATTTACTCACCTCCTCACACACTAGAGAGATACACTTACCCAGTTCTCAGAGAGTTCGATTCAGAGAGATATATCTAATGAAAATTGAAGTCAAAGCTTTGATTCTATAAAGGCGATCTAAGAATTACTCTAATGATATCTAAGATTGTTTCACACTAACACACGCTGAGTTTTAGGAAGGATTACGCTTTTGGTATTAAGTAATTTTATATCTCATTTTGATAGTTGAATATGGTGTTCCTTGGCGTCCTTTTAAGTTGGGTTGTATAGCATTTCATCATCAAAATAAGAGACTCCATTTACATAAATTTTGAATTTTATGGGTACATTCACTGCAAACCCTCACGAGACACCACTCGTCATGTGGGGCAACCTATAGGTTTAACGGTTTGTTGCACATGCTAAGTGCAATCGTCAGTGCCTGCGAAAGTGGCACACTTTTGGTTACTTATCTCTCTTTTCTCACTAATTTTTGGTCGAGGACTAGCAATGTTCTGTTTGGGGTGGTATGATAAGCACCCAAAATTTTCTATTTTATATCCCGAATAGATGCATTTTAGTTACTCATTTTAATTTAAAATGGACGTATGTTGGTATTTTATCATTTTGCAGGTCACTACGCAGTCATGGTATCAAAGTGTGCTAAATCAGTGTAATTGCGACACATTAGCGGTTAAAAGCGTGCATTGAAGAAATTAAAGCGATCGAGAATGATGAAGTCCCGTTGAGCTTGCTCCGATGTGTTTCGATGCCCCAAACCCTGTCCTTGGAATAGACCTAAGCATACACCTAATCTAGACCTACCCCGAGCTCGGTCTGTGTTGAGTTTGTACTTTTGTTACTTTTTTTATTTTTTTTATTTTTTTTATTTTGAGTTGCTTTATTTTTAGGATTTATTTTAGATTTATTTAGAATTTTCTAGTATTTATTTTCTATTTTTCTATTTCTTTTTTTTATTAGTTTTTAGTTTTTAATTTTTAATTTTTAATCTTTATTTTATTTTATTTTATTTTATTTTATTTTTATTAAGATTAGTTTTTATTTTCTAGTTTTATTAGATCTTATCTTTCTTTAGTTTTATTTTATTAGGATTATACTTTATTGTCTTAATAAATTTTTATTTTTATTTTTATTTTGTGTCTTTTATTCTTTTTATTTAGGATTTTTTTTTAGTTTTATTACATTTTTTTCTTTCTTTTTATTTTTAGGGTCTTTTTAGTTTAATAGGTTTACTGTTTTTATTTTCTTTTTAGTTTGATTTATTTTTAGTAGGATTTTATTTTTATTCAATTTTTATTTTAAATATTTTTATTTTTTTTAAGGGTCCAAACAACACACACACAAAACTCACACTCACCCTCACACACCTATCCTACACCTTCACACACAACACTAACCCACTTCATCTTCTTCCCTCATCACCCACCGTCCATTTCTCTCTCCTCATCCACCATTAACACACCAACCCATCTAAACCTTACACTCATTTCAAATCCAATCCCCACATGTCCAAACATTCAACCCGAGATCCAAACAACTCCTTTACCCCTTAAACCGAACCACATCGGCCTACATCTCTAAGCCGCGACCCTGATCAATCCGAAAACCAAACTCCTATACCCACCATTAACAAACACAAACCACCTTATGCCTCCATTACACCCATTACCACCGAACCTACTCTGACCAGCAACACCAATAACCTTTCTCTCTCCAACCTACACTACAAACCCAATTTCCATTAGCCCACATCAAGACCCGACCCTGTAGGACCCAAAACCATTTCAACCCATGTCTCCACCCAAACTCGAAACCTCTCCTCAATATCCCACCAAATCCGGGATACCCATGCCAAATCGGAAACAAAGAAACCCACGTGAATTAGGAGAATTGTTCATTCGAAAAATAAACCTTTGACTCGGTTTAAAAAATCCCAAAAATCTCTCATCCAACAAAAAGCTTTTTCGGTTATAAAAAAGGGGCAGGAGATCATTTTTAAAGGTATCTAAAAAAAAGAACAACAACGAGAGACAGAAAAGAAAAAAAGAGAGACTGCAGAGGGTATAAAAAAGTCGGGAAAAAAAAGTAGTTTAAGATTAGAAAAAATTTGTAGGTTTAGTTTTTAATTTTAGTTTTGTAATCCAGCTGAGTATTTGGGACAAGTTTGGACGCGTGTTTATGCACACAGTTGACTCAAGGAATTAATGCATATCATATCTCTTTCTCTCTTCTTTAATTTATTATTATTTAATTGTGCTTGTGCTAAATCTTTAATAATGTCTGGCTAAACACCCCATTCAAGGGGTGCGAAGAAACGCATATGTTGAGTTATTTAATTGAATAATTGTTCATTGATGTGTTCTAGGCTAATTGAATTTGAAAAAATTACTGATTAATTTATTTAACGAGAGTTAATAGATTAATGTTGAAAATTGATATTTGATTTTAGGATTTGACTTAGAGATAGGTCCGATTCTTAAATTCATGCATTAATTCTTTTCGTGCAATTCAAAGATCTGTACAAATTTTTATGAATTGATCTTAGCAGACAATTTGTAAGAACAAGTATGAATCTTAATTTTTTTTATGTAGTGATAATTCCTGATTTCATTGCTGAAAAAGATAAAATTGAATTTAGGATTGTAACGAGAGTTAAGTTTTAAATTCAATATTATTTTGAACTTTTCAAATGAATAATTAGGACATCAAATTAATTTAACTACGCGGTGTAATCCTATCTCTTGTTTCTTCTCATAAATTCTAAGCTAGATTACTTTTTAGTTTTTCGGAGTCATTTTAATTGCATAAATTTTCGTTTCCTCCCTTGAAACTGTTTTGAACATAAAAAAAAAGAAAAAAAACACAATTTTTTTTAATAAAAATTGAAATTGCAAGTTTTCACAATAACGGTTTCGAAGGTTGAAATTGGATTGATACCAGAATTTACCTCGATACTGAATTTTTAGCAATTTTGTAAGTGATTTCAAGGGAATTTTGATAGTCGAAGTTTGACCGCAACGACTGACGAATCAAGAAAACAAGTCACACAAAAGAACGAGTATCAATATCCAGTCAACTAGGTCGAGTTACCACCATGATAACTCTTAGTTAAATAAAAGGCTTTCTACTATTTCCTTGATGAACTTTCCTTACTCTCAGATAAATGGATCCGCATTCTTTTCCATTAGGTTTAATGTTATCATTATAACAGAGATCAAACTCTTTATGGTATCATGTTTACAACATTATGAGTTCTGACTTACCACCTTATTTTATGACGTTTTAGTTGATGATTGACTGCCACGGGGGCATTGGAACAATCAACCAGGATTATCCTCTTTTAGAAACTTTAAAGTCATTTTCCTTTTTCTTATAATAGATCTAGATTTGACAGTAAATCTAGTGCACACATTTATTTAGATTATTTACAACCATTAGCATCTTTAATTGTGCTAACATATCTTCTCGGAACTATGAGCCTTAAGAAACATATATTTCCTTTAAGAGAAATCTATGAGTTTTCAATGTCTATGTTATTTTTCATTATTATCTTGGTAATCATATGAAGATATCAAAATTGTATTTATACTTTAACGTATTTGATCCTTTATCTTCCTTTCAAAGATTCGTGAACATGCTTAATCATTTTTCCAATCTTGGATTACGATTAAAGTACTCATTTGCGTTTATAAAAATGCATAGTGAAAATATTACAACATATTAAATGTTCTTGTGCAACCTGTGAATACACATTCAATGATCTTATTCTCGTTTACGATAGGAATCATTACCTCAAAGAAATACACCCACATTTGTGAGAATTTATATAATGTTCATGACATTTCTTGTATCCAATAACTACTTGTCTTGCGTAAATTCTTTAAGAATATAACTATTATAGAATGAAATACTCCCCATAATTTCAAACATAAATTTGAAATTATTCACAATTAAATTCTATATGCTACACCTATTTTCATCCCTTACAAGCTCTAGTCCTCAATTAAAGTGAATTACAAAAAAGTCAGCAGTGATATTTTAATTTCAGTCTACCATCCTTAAAGTAGTCAACAAACCGTTCAGTTCTGAATCTATTTATAAATTCAATGATTATGATTATAATCACACCAGCCTGCATTCTGACATTATTCAATGGATTGTGCAATTTATTGAGGATATAACACTTTTTCAGATAACATGTAGTGACACATCCACTACAAATAAATAAATAAGTTCAAGACATGATAAATAACCACATGATATTAAAATTTAATTATATAGGTACACAACATGCATTATTTAATGATCAAGTTAAAATATTTGGCAAAGCATTACTTACAGAATAAATTATCTCGTACACACCTATGCAATGTATAATAAAAAAATTATTTCAATAAATACACTTTGTCAAAATGGCAGGAGAGACTTGATCCGATATTTAAATTATTGACTTTAAAATTATACTATCAACATATGCATGTGATACCACAAATGACCATTATTTCATTACATATATTATTTTCACATTACGACAATTATAGTTCCACATAAAAGACATGTAAGACCCTCGCATTACCCACTAAAAGACATGTGAACACACACATCATACAAAATGTGCCTACAATTCAATATGTTAAATATACACAAAATAACACATGCAACCTGATACACGACTTCTTTCACACCGGTCAAATGCCTTATGAAATAAACCAATCACTTCTCATTTTCATCCCTAAATGGCCCAACCCAACACAGGTGTCACATTTTCACCCTATTAGCCTGTGTAATGTGATTTATAAAATAATCTCTTCCATTTTAGTGGCAAGGATGAGACCTCTCCTTCAATATTCGGTGTCCCCATTTCAAGCAGCGTTTGTGAAGCAACGTCACATTCAGGATAATATCCTTATCCTGCATGAAATGCTTTATACACTACGAAAATTAAAATCCCACAAAGAAAACTGTGCAATAAAAATTGATATATCTAAAGCATATGATCAGATGGAATGGCCTTTTATTCAATGGGTTCTCAAGCAAGATGGGCTCCCAGACTAATGGATCTCGTATATCACTGCTTGCATTTCGACTACCTCCTTTCAAACGCTAATCAACGAACATACTAACGCATACTTTAGGCCTTCCAGAGGGTTGAGACAAGGGGATCCTTTATCCACAATCATTTTCATCTTAGGATTAGATGTGTTTCTAAGGAAAATATAATAAGAATGTTGCCTGAAACACATAACTGGGCTCAGACCTTCAAAGGCAGGTCCGCAACTACCGGGGATGGCTTTTGCATATGATTGTATCTTCTTTCTACAACCCACCACCGAGACAATTACCAACTTCTGAACGATTTTGGAAGAATGCTCTTCCATTTCTAGTGAAACCATTAATCATGATAAATCCATGATAACTTTTGGGGGCAGGACCCCGCGCACCACTATGACTACCACACATACAATGCATGGGTTTCACTAAGACACGGGTCACGAAAAGTACCTTAGCCTACCATTAATTATTGGAAGAATCACGCGCAATCTGTTTATTGAGCTCATAGAAGACCTAGATACTAGACTGAAGACATGGTACTCCTATTTTCTCTCTTATGTGAGACGGGCCACCCTTATTAACACAGCTTGCACTTCCCTGCCCGCATATAGTATGTCAGCATATTAATTACCCAGCTCCAGTCTCAATAGCCTCACAACGAAAATCAAAGCATTCTTTTAGAAGCCACATCACAATACAGAAAGACCCCCACCATCCCCTGGGCCACCATCACACTACCAAAACCATATGGAAGCGTAGGTATAAAAGATCTTCACACACTCAATAACACCTTCATGCTTAAACTTCTCTGGAAGCTTTTTTTAACCCGTCAAATTTATGGGTGAGTGTGTTAAAAAAAATACTTCCCACACGCCTCCCTTATTCACTCAACACGCCTTACCCAAGCTTCCTAGTTTTGGACTGCTTCCTTTATTTAAACAGGGGCTGAAATGGAAAATTGGGTTGGGGTCGATCACATTTGGCAATCATATATGGGTTCTTTATTAAACACTATCCCACTCGTTTCCTGGATATCCCCTCAAACATTCTGCAAGAACCGCTCTCGAGCTTTATTTATCATCATCAATCGAATATGTTCCGGCTAACCTTATATCTATTGACCGAGTTCCTACTATTTATGCAGTCAATCTATATCTCTCCACATGCGGAACGGGATTCCCTGACTTGGTGGTCGAGTCATCAGGTAACATTTAATA
This sequence comes from Sambucus nigra, assembly GCA_949130495.1. Lineage (NCBI taxonomy): Eukaryota > Viridiplantae > Streptophyta > Magnoliopsida > Dipsacales > Adoxaceae > Sambucus > Sambucus nigra. The sequence continues at coordinate 372,010,751 of OX422220.1, read as the reverse complement.
TTAAAGACAATTATCGGTGGTTAGAATTACCACAAATAAAAAAACATATGCTAACACTTCCATGGATATGGCTATGGAAGTGTCGACTACCTCCCAAATTAAAAATATTCTTATGGTTCTTAATTCATCAGGCTTTGCCTACAGCAGACCGACTCTAATACTTCCATAAAATATCAAAGTCTAATTGCCCACTATGTGATCAACCAAATTCTAATAACCACATATTCACAGCTGTCCAACGACGCTCGAAGTGCACCCTCTTCATGATGAGATCGAAGTATCTCCGATCCCAATTTTAAGACAGTTAAATCCTACTTGCCAATATGCAACTCTCACTTTTCCAGGAACTAAACCTTTATTTGCCTTTTGTAACATATGGCTTTCAAGAAATGAAGAGTTATTTAGACACAAACCAATAGTGAAAGCCATAATAACCAATTCCATCTCCGACCAAGTGATCCAATTTATACAAATTCACCGCAAGCTGAATTCGTCAGTGCTCCAGTAAAAAATGGATTTCCAGATTTCCTGGGATCCCCCATCACATCCATTCTTCAAATGCAACATGGATGGGGAAAAATCCCACACCACAGGGTTAGCCTCTATTGGAGGCCTAATTAAAAATCACAAGGGAGAGTTTATCCTAGGTTTTACTAGTAACATGGGTTATGTGTCATCATTAACTGCTAAACTTTGGGACTTAATAGTTAGTATCGACCTTACTTTACATGCACGTATAAGATGGATTGAACTAGAAACAGATCGTCAAAATGCATTCAGTATGATTTGCAGGAATCAATCCTACCATCCAGACCATGAGGAGCTAATCCACCCAATCTGTGAAGTCCTTCAAAAACTCTAACATGTAGTCATGTCCCTGTGTTTTCGTGAAGCGAATGCATGCACTGATGCTCTTACTGCTTTTTCTTTATCTAGTCCATTTTTTAATTCTTTTTTTAAGTATGTTCCTTATTTTTTATGTCTTGTTTTATGTCATGATCAGAGTCGTTGTATAGTTATTAGGTCAACAACACAGAACATCTTAGGTAAAATACTTTTGTTTTGAATAAAACTTCGCGTTTTGAGAAAAAAAAGACACATGCATATAAATAGAACGTGAAAAGACGTATCACAAAGAGGACATGATATAGGTTAAAACACTTATGCAAAACAACTATTTATAGGCATATCCCAAAGATTTTTTCATTTTAAATGTTAAATGACTCACTGTAACTCTTAACAATGTATTTTTCCAATTATTTGAGGTCGGCTACATGAATTTAATTTTTCCATTCCATTATGTCCAGTGCAATGACCTAGCATTAGCACGTATATTCATAGGATTCGTGTTCATAAGGATATGACAAAGTTTTATTTCGGTTGTCAGCTACCTAACGTAACCCTCCTCTTTTATCTGGACTTGGGACCGACAGTATAAAAAAATGACTCACTGTATCGTTACTAAAAAAAACTAATAGATGGTGATTATAAATTTATAAAGTCACCAATTACTAAGGGACTTCAATTTAATTTAAGGCTTGAAACAGTGATAATCGAGAGCACCGATTCAAACACATATTGCCTTTACACGAAAATATGAAATGTTCTCTTTTTATACAATGAGACAAGATTGCTCCAAAAAATATGTATTTCCATATCATCAATACCCGATGATATATGTATATATATATATATATATATATATATATATATATATATATATATATATATATATATATATATATCATGAACCCCTTTCAATATCAAACAGTTTGAGATATTTTAATCGCATCAAGTTGTTACTACCTATTTATAAGAACTAATTCCATTTCAATATAGAATCGAGGGTCATTTATTTTTTACTTATCATTACTTTCTATTTTTAAATATAGAGAATATGAAGGAATCATCAATCTAATTACCATCCTTTGCTTTACACAAAGATCACCAAACCAACTTGGATTTAGTGAGGGTAGCCAATGGAAATTTATATTATTAGTTTATTCACCAACTTGAAAAACATAACTAAGGGTACAAAATTTATATACATGAAGCCATGAATAAATAAACCGAAATATGCTTGAGTCTGTGTTTATATTTATGTATAATTATATGTGCATATTTGTAAACTGCGTGACAATATATTGATCTTATTATAAAAGCACAAATTGCACATACCACAATAAAAAATGAAACTTGTCTTTAGATTGTTGGAAAATATGTGTGTGGTTTTGTGTTAGCGAAGAATCAAATATGAAACATATTCACGTGAATGGAAATTGAAACAACAATAAAAAATTAATCCACCAAACTTCTAAGGAAATTGATGTCGAGCTTTGTGTTTTAGACAATTTCCTTAAGATAGATTCGTCCACTCATTGGTGTTCAAGGTTTGATGAACATATGTCTTCCAAGATAGAATGACATTTTTGTCTTTATATAAGTGACACTTCATTATATAAAGTTTCAGCGAATTCAAATTCAATGTTACACTCTTTCATGGATTAACTCAAGAAGGAAAGAAAAAATGACAGAGAATAGACTATCCAAAATTAAGATTTTAGAGAATAAAGGAGGGATGTTTTATTTATAGAAATGTAGACACCATTTCGAATAGACACAATTTCATGAATAGTCATAAACTTTCATGAGTGGACATAACTTTTCACAAACCATTGTGTCTATCAAAAATGATTTTTTATTTTCACTCATTTAAAATTATTATTATACTGTGATAAAATAATTTTCAACATCAAATGCCTTATTTAGGTTGCGATTCAACTGTCACCCAAAGATTTTCCCTTTTTTTGACGTTTTTCTATAGGAGCAGTAATAGAAGTATCGCTCAACCCTCTCGTAGTAATTATTGTGCCACCCGTCCAAAGAAATTGTCAATACCGCCACAACAAATGTTGTGTCCTCTACCAAAGAGAGTCTCAACGTCTAGAGTTCCAAACTTTTGAAAAATAGGAAAATTTTATTTCAGTTATTTTTCCTAAATAATTCTTATATAATGTAGAGTAAATTATAACTTTTTCCCCTAAACGATTGCCAAATTTCAGTTTTTCCCCTTATTCTTTTTTTTTTTGGTCTCGTTTTAGCCCTTTAACAATTTGGTGATTTAATCCATTAAAAATCTTTAGTTTTAGACCGAAATACAAAAATCCATATTAAAAAATAGGTGAGTTTACGAAAATACCCCTCAAAATACAAAAATCAATTTTAAAAACTCTCCTGTCACTCCTCTCTCTCTCTCTTTCTCTCTCTCTCTCTCTCTCTCTCATTTCAAGAGTTTATAAAATATGTTTTTTGTATTTTGATGGGTATTTTGGTAAATTCACCTCTTTTTAATATTGGTTTTTTTATTTCCATCTAAAAACTAATGGTTTTTAACAAATTGATGATTTTGAAACCACCCGATAGTTAAAGGGATAAAACGAGATAAAAAAAAAGAATAAGAGGTCAACTAAAATTCGACAATAGTTTCGAGCCAGAGTTGTAATTCACTCTATAATGTACTCACTCCGTCCCAAATTAAGAGTCAACTTTCCTTTTTTGAACATAATCAACATTTCAAATTTCTCGATAGTGATCATGTGTTGATCTTGGCCATTGATTGAAGGTACCCTTAATCTACACAAAAACAATATGGACTCTTAATTTGGGAAAGATAAAGTACAATATTTCCTTGTATCTAATAAATACATTGTCCAATTTATTATGTTCATTAAGCTCCCAATCGGGGAAAAAAAAAATAAGGGTGTCGTGTAGTGCTAAAATCCAAATGTGAAGAAGTTTGGAAAATTCAGATTTTTGGCACAAAAATACTCTCACATCTCAAAATAGAAAAAAATATTTTCATTTCGAATATATTAAGTATAATCTATGGCTGAGATAATAATAAAAAAAAAAGTGACCTATAAATCTATGGTGGCCAAAAAAGAAATAACGTACGATTTCATTATCTTTTAAAACCCCATAGCTAATAGTATAACTCTAAGAGCTGATCAGAAAACTCGACCCGGACTAAGTTTGCCAAGTTACAATACAAATTGATATTGTAATTCAGAATTCGTAACTCGACAAATTTTCCATCTTCTATTATAAGTTTGAGCTCTGTCCCTACATGTGACTGGTAAATGGTAGCATCTTTACTTTTTGTCTCTCGAGAACTAATCAGTATAATTATTTGAAATGATGACCAATCTTATTTGTAAAATTATTTTAAGCTGTAGGGACATTAAGACCCTCCAATCGATGTAAGCGCTGACATAATGACATGTCAAAATGAAAATAAATCAATGCAGTACCCTCAAATCACACTTGCATAAAAAAAACTATTCTAACTAATTTTGTAAGGTACATGTAATACGTATAGTGACAAATCCAGCAAGTTTCAACGTACTTATAACAGCATCTTTGTGTCTAAACTCTGTCCATATGCGCTAAAACCAGAAGTTTCTATAGTTACCTCATTGTGTCCAGTTACCTTTCCAATAAGTTTTTTTCCCCTAAAAGTGAAGCTTCATTCAAATCAATAGTATTTTACAAGAGATTTTCGATGTTTCATACCTAAGGATTGTACTATGACTCATATCATGACATAAAAAAGGAAAAACAAACCTAGGAACTGACGTAAAAATTATAGAAAAAAAAAAGACGAGAAATCGAAAATGCAGCAAGAACATCAGCACACATATTTGCTTCACCATACCAAAAAGACAAGATTACATGGTGAAATTGCTGAAGGCCTTCATGGATGAGTTGCAGCAAATCCTCGTGGGTTTGATGATGACCTTGGTTCCTGGCAATCATTTCGAATTCAATTTGATAATCCGTTTCGATCTCAATACATTTTATCCCTTCCTGAAAAGCTAGATCTAGACCAGTTTTTAAGGTCCAAAGTTCAGATGTTAATGATGACATATTTCCCATGTTTTTGGTGAATCCCGGGATAAAATCTCACACCTCGCATTTTTTATTAAGTCTCCTATTAAAGCGAGACCAGTGATATGAGATTTTGCCTCATCTGTGTTACATTTAAGGAAACGGTGAGAGGGGGCTGTCCACGCAATGTGAAAAGGCACCAACTGTTGCTGATCCGGCCCACGCATCTACCCTTGGTGGGTGTGGAGAAACTGGCTAACTTGGTATGATATGGCCCGAGTTATAAGAGATTTCACAATTGGTTTATGGTTAAATAACATCTCATTTCGTGCGAGCCAGAGGTTATGGAACGCGAAAAAAGGTTCGATTCCGCAAGAAATGAGCTTCTCTGGCTGACAGCTACCCCGTAGACGTCGCAGAATGGCTAATGAAGGTACGCTAGTCTCAGCATGAGTCATGTGAACTTCAAATATTATCGGACATGCTGTAATGATATGATCATTTGAGTCTGGGAGATCACATAAAGGAAAGTTTGGATGAGGAATGTTATGGTAATAGAATAGGCAGTCCACCATAGGCAAAGCCTGATGAATTAAAAACCATAAGTACAGTTTTATTTTCGAAGGTAATCCGCTCTTCCAGAGCCATATCCATGGTAATGAAGGCATCTATCGTTTTACATTCACGTTATTTAGCCAAACGTAAGTGTCTTTAATGGTAAATCTCATTCCTTGACTCGTCCACAAAAAAGGGAAATCCTTTTCAGGCGTGGGAGATATGTAGATGGCTAGAATAAAAAATAGAAAATTCGATGGCAGATATTGGGCAAGTAATCCCAGATTCCATTGATAGTTATCGATGAAGTGATATAGCGGCTCTGCAGAATGTTGGAAGGTGTGTTGGGGAACCGATGCTCCAATATTTATTGAATGAACCAAATATGTTTCTCAAAGGTGATTGTACCTGGTCCAATTCTCCATTTAATTCCTTGGTTGAATAAGGGGATTAATTTGGAGAAACGAATCTAGAACCAAGATGCGTTTGAAGGACCTATTGCTTCAAGTAGTGAGAAAAGAGGATAGTATTTTTGCTGGAGAACTCGTACCTAGAGGTTAGTCTGGATATAGTAAAGCTTCCATATTAGTTTAAGCATGAATGAGGTGTTAAGGGTGTGAAGATTTTTAACTCCTAGTCCTCCATATTGCTTGGGTGATGTAATCGTGTCCCAAGATATGGATGAGGTCTTGTGATTTTGTGAGTTTTCATTCCAAAAGAATTTCTTGATTTTATCGTTGAGTGTGGAAAGTATGGATTTAGGCATTGGGTAGGCGGACATACTGTAAGCTGGCAAAGAGTTACAGACTGCATTGATGAGAGTATCCCGACAAGTATAGGAAAGAAAATGTGAATACCATGTGGTAAGCCGAGTTTCAAGGTCATCTATGAGGTCAATGAACAGGCTACGAGTGACACGACCAGTACTGAGAGGGAGCCCTAAATACTTTTTGTGTTCTAAGTTTCTCTGAAATCGTAGCATCGAGCGAGTTACACACATAACAGTGCGTGGAGTAGAGCACCCAAAGGTCATAAGAGATTTGTCGTGATTGATTGTTTGACCTGAATCTTTCAAAAATTCATCTAAAATTTTTCTAACCCTGGATATCATTTGGCTTGTTGGTTGTAAGAAGAGAATACAATCGTTTCTAAACGCTAATCCTAGGATTTTTGGGCCATTTCTGGAGGGGCAGAGGGTAGTTATTGTTTTGAGTTGACTTTCCAGATCAATATGACGTAAAAGGACATATAGACATAGGATAGAGAGTAGTGGGGACAACGGATCTCCTTGTCTGAGACCCTTCGAAGGCCGAAATTGGGGTCCCATGTGACCATTAATCAGAGTTTAAAAAGAGGTAGAGGAAATGCATGCGATCAGATATGAGATCTATTGTTCCAGTATTTCGTGCTGGTAGAACCCATTGCAGGTAAGGCCATTTCATGTTATCGTATGCTTTGGATAGGTCAATTTTCATGGCGCAACTCCCTTTTTTGGATTTTGACTTACGAATTGTATGGAGCATTTTGTGAGCTATCACTACACCAAATCTGCCCATTTGTCAAGGTCATTGACCTTGACAAATTCACCTTGTCAAGGTCAATGACCGTGACATTTCGAGGCGAGACAACTTTTTTTGTCACGGTCGTGTCACGGTCATTGACCTTGACAAAAAACTCGCGTTTTGTGTCACGGTCGTGTCAAGGTCAATGACCGTGACACCTTTGTCACGGTTTACAACCGTGACAAAGCCGTGACCCTTTTTAAAAAAATTGTCAAGGCCATTGACCGTGACAATTCTGGGCAGAATTTAAAAAAAATCTGCTGGGCAGTATGGCCACTGCCACTGCCCAGCAGTATATTTGTACCTGTTATAGCAACGTTGTACCTGTTCCAAACATCATATATCCAACACAAACTAAAGATAATGCAAATATATATTCATGACAGTATAATCCAAATCTTCAAAGTAAAAATAATATACATGACGATATAATCCAAATATAATTAAAATGGACAAACTAGAAAATAATGTTACTACATGTCTTGGATAAAACTGAGGAGGTGAGTAGGCCACACGACATACGAATTGACGCACCCACTAATATACGTCGTGCCGCATTGTTCGCGCAACCACAATAGGGATTTCTCCTTCCCGGTTATGACATGCGTGACGAGCACCCTGGACTCCATCTGTTGAAGCACACGTCCATGGACTATTCCACCCTCGATGATATTCGGGTCCCTCAACCCCCGCCCTATCCGCTGGTCATCAAATATGTCCAATATGAACACGCTCGGCCAACCAATTGTCGATAATGGTCTGTTGGAGGGCGTCAAATAGGGAAGTGGATCGTCGAAGTACGAACGTGTCGGTGATGAAGCAGTGAGGTCCACATCCTCGTCATCGTGCGCCTCGTCCTCCCGCACCTCCTCGTCCTCCCGCACCTCCTCCTCCACCGCCTTTTCCTTCCCTTTCCCTTTACCTTTCTCTTTACGGTCTCCACCCAACGTTCGCTTCATGAATGCGTACATATCTTGGACCGTCGCCTCCAAACGGGACAGCTTCGCGTCGTGTGAATCTACCGTTCGAGCCAACCCGGTGTCGCTCGTCTCCAATCCGATGATCCTAGATTTGGCCACCCGCGAGCTCACTCCCCTTGTCCTCCCCTTGCGATCAGAGCCAAGCACTTGGCTGAGTGCGTTTGTGGACAAAGATGCCTTGTCGGCATCAGACTGCGACTCATGCACTTCCTTAAGCTTTGCCTGAAAAGACAAAAAGCACATGATTAGTAAAATAAGTAGACTAAAAAATTATAACGTAATTAACAATAATTAAACTGTCGGATTACTTACAATCGTGGCCGCGACGCTCGGGGACACCTCCTTGTCCTTCCCCTTCTTCGTCCGAAGAGCCACATAAGTATCGAGCCTATGTGGCTTACCCCCTGGCCCACTCCCTACCCCCTGAAATAAAATAAAGTAAAGTAAAATTAGTATCGGCCCCGCAAAGTAAAATAATATCCAATAATATATTTCTGTAGTTATAGATAAATTAAATATTACCTTCATCCTATGCTCCACCTCAGCGTAAGAGGTCCGGCCGGAGTAGTGCACGTCCGTCTTTTTAGCCCGATTTTCCCTCCCCGATTGGCGAGATGCCAATTGTCGATCCTCGATCTCATTGTCAATGAACTTTTTCCATTGTGCCAATGAGATCGGCTCCTTGGGCGGGACGGATCCGCGCCATTGTAAAATGGTCTCTCGTGTTTTTCCAAAGTACCGTGTCCGCATATTTTTTTTCCACGTCTTGTGTTGCTCCCTCAACTGCTCCAAGACGGAATCGCGTAGCTTTGGATCCAAGTTGAATTGTTCCTGTCCAACAAATACAATGTTAGTTGCGAATAAATATAAATATAAATATAAATATAAATATAAATATAAATATAAATATAAATATAAATTGAAATTGAAATATTCATATAAATATTACCTGTAGTGCCGCCCAAACAGCTAACTTGAGCTCATACGGCACCTCCTTCCAACTCATAAACCCTGGGCCGATGACCGTCTTTAGCAGCTCGAGGGATCTCGCTAAAAGCTCCGACTTGTTTTCGACGGTAATCCCAAATTTTCCATATTTGGGGAGCCTAGGGGCGGAGGAGCCCTCATCGCCTCCGCTACCACCGAACCCAGACGACGACATCATCATAAACAGCATCATCATCTTCGCCCTAACATCTGAAGGAGACATTTTTGCTGTAAAAAAATGTTATTAGTACAGATAAAAAAAATGTTATTAGTACATATAAAAAAATGTTCCGTCTATATTATAACGTATGTGTAAGTTCCGTCAATACCATTTCGTTTCAATTTTGTAATATTATGTTTTTTCCAAATATTTAAAGAGTTATTAAATGGGTGCCCCACCCCTGCCCCCTCCCCCCGCCACACACACACGCACACCTACGCACACACACACACACACACACCCCACCCCTACCCACCCCACCCCCACCCCCACCCCCTCCCCCCACCACGACCGTGACAACTACATAGAGTTGAATTTTAATATTAATCCTTTGGTTTATTTAACTAACTTTGGTTTGGTTTATTTCTAGTTGAATCTGAGTTATAATTTTTAGATTATGTATAGGAATTGAATTTTAATATTAATCCTTCATAAATCCCTTGAATACATGCATAAATTTGTAGAGATTGAAATTAAATTGCTTGAGATTGAATTTCTATGTTTCGGGGTCATTATTTGAAAATACTTAATTACCCTTTGAAAACCTTTCATAACACACCTATGTATTAAATATGGGTTAGACCTCTTAGCTTGCTCAACCACCCATTTACACACTTACTTTACCTTTTATTTACATTATGGATATTAATCAATTCACACGTTTTTCGTCCACTTCAACCTTTACTGAAATATTTATTAATTCATTCAAGTTAGGTAAAACCACGCAAGTATCTAATACAAATATTATCATTCAACAAATTAAGTCCCATCGATAATAAACCCCCTCCCCCACCCTGCCCCACCCCGCCCCACCCCAATATTTTTCAACACTGTATCCCCCAATAGTAATAATGAATTAACATATAATTTTCAACTCCAACAACATATGCTTCAACTTAACCCAATCTTCCCAATAATACCAACTAATCAACACCCAACATCCAAATCCAACAACATAGGTCTAGAACCAAAGTCTGTACATAATAATTTATAGTCTCCAAGAAAGTACCATTTTTATTCATAATATTTACGATTATCAGTTTCTCGTGTATTAGCCAAATTTCCACCCCACCCTGCCCCCCTCCCCCACACCCTGCCCCACCCCCTGCCCCCCTCCCCCACCCCCACCCCACCCCGCCCCACCCCCTCCCCCACCCTGCCCCACCCCGCCCCACCCCCACCCCCACCCCCACCCTGCCCCACCCCCCACCCCGTTCCCCACCCTGCTCCACCCCCTCCCCCACCCCCACCCTGCCCCACCCCCACCCCCTCCCCCACCCTGCCCCACCCCGCCCCACCCCCCTTCCCCCCTCCATCACCCCTACCCCCATCCCGCCCCACCCCGCACACACATACACACATATATATATATACACATACACACATAAATATACAGACAAATATATATATATATATAAATGGAAGAGAGAGAGAGAGAGAGAGAGAGAGAGGGAGGGAAGGGCGCGGGAGGGAAAAAAGAAGGGGGGTAGGGTTTTTGCTGGAAAAGTTGTCACGGTCGTGTCAAGGTCTTTGACCGTGACACGAATTGTCACGGTCATTGACCGTGACACGATCGTGACAAATTGAATTGTCACGGTCGTGTCACGGTCAATGATCGTGACAATTCGTTGTCACGGTCGTGTCAAGGTCAATGACCGTGACATAAAACGCGTGTTTTTTTGTCACGGTCAATGACCTTGACAAGGCTGGCCGGCTGAAAGGTGACAATTTGCCCATTTTGGTGTAGTGTATTAGGATGTTATCCTGATTGTGTCGTCCCTTCACAAAAGTTGATTGGTATGGTGACACAATATATTGTAAGATTGGTCGTAGTCTCTCCACCAAAATAGTGGACATAATTTTTTAAATCACGTCACAAAGACTAATAGGTCGATAGTGAGCCACTTGGGTTGTATTTTGCCTTTTAGGGATAAAAATGAGAAGCGTATGATTTATGTGCTGTTGCATATGTCCTATGGAAAAAAATCGCACACAAGGTTACAAACAGTTGGACCCACTTCATGCCAATAGGTCTGGTAAAATTCTGCAGGGCCTGGACTTTGTTGTTACCCTTTCGATTAATAGTGGCCCGGATGTCTCGTTCCGTGACTGGTTAAAATAATCGGAGTTTATCCGAGTCACAAATTTGTGTGAAGGGATATATCCCTTCTACCTGGGTCAGGTAAGTAGTTTGAAATAAATTTTCATAAAAGTTCATAAATTGGGTTTTAATATCCTTTTGTGTTTTATGCCATCCAGTATCAGGGTTATAAATTGTGTGGATGTTATTTATACGGCGGCGGTGCGTGACACAACCATGAAAAAATTTAGTATTAGAATCCTCGTCAAGTTTCCACTTGAGTTAATATTTATTTTTCCAATACATTTTTTCTTGGTTAAGCTGATAAGACAATTTCGCCTAAATTTGTTTTTCATATAATATAAGAGCCGAGTCGGAATTGGTCTCAATAAGGGTTCGGGTGTGAATTAGTCTCTGTTAGAGACGGGATATTTTTGTTGCCATATTACCGTAGACATTAGTTTTCCAGGCTAACGCCGCTTGTTTGAAGGAAACAAAATTCCTAATAAAATAGATGGTTGGCGTCCCTTTCAGTGGTGGGGCCCAATGAGACTGAAGAATCTCATAGAAGGAAGGATATGATGCCCATTCTTTATAGTAAATGAAACATTTAGGATTTCATAGGGTAATTGTCTGAACCTGCATTAGGGAGGTGTGTGATCGTAGTAGTAGGATATAGGTCCATCAATTCAGTATTAACTTGTCCCCTGGCCAACCTTTCACAAACATGATGACCAAAAGGGTGTTAGATTTCCACGTAAAAGACGGAGCCTGAAATCCTAAATCATGGATATCATGTGTCATCATAAAATTATTTAAGTATTTGGCTCGACAGGGCTTAAAATCCTTGCCTCCTAGCTTTTCTTGTGGGCCTAAAATGGTATTAAAATGCCCAAGTAGAATCTAGGGGTGGATAGCAGAAGTGGACAAAATATTTAGTTTTTGCCATACCTGGTTTTGAGCTGCGAGATTTGGGAGCATGTAGACAGCCGTGAATTTTGTTAGTCCCGTCACAGGATCATACTCTATCAGGACGTGAATGAAATGCGAAGAGACTGTGATCTTGTATACTGTGGTGGGGCCTTCTATCCAGAGGACCTAAATACCTCTAGATTGGTCGGGCGTAGGAGAGAAAATATGATTACAAAATGGTAGTTAGCCAATCTCATCCAGGGAACGACAAGAATCCATTCTAGTATCCAGAATAACAACCATGTGAGGCTGATGTCGATGAACAATATTTTGAAATTCAGGTAGAAAAACTGGTCGTGCCACTCCTCTAGCATTCCATAGTAGGATTTTCATTAGGTGCACTTGGTGGTGAGACCTCATTAATATCGGGTCTAGGAAGATGTATACAAACTCGTTTGGACGCATTGGGTTTATCAGCAGTTGCGCCTCATTTGGAATTGGATGAGCATGGAATGTGAAGATGGACACAAGTTCTGCTTGAAGCATGTCTCGGTGTTGGCTGACCTCTATGTGCACGCGGTGTTGCAGAAGCTAATAGTGGAACACATGGGGTAGTGTGTAGTTGGCTTGTATTAGAAGGTCGTGAGGTACTCTTTTAATTATTTTGTGTGTATCAAGTGGTGATCGGGGATTGGGTTGATGGTTTTCCCTGTTGGAGCTTCCTAGTTGAAGGTGGCGAATGCCGGGTGGTAGATTTCTATAATAAGCCGCTTAATTAAATACCGGGTCGCCAATCATTTACCTAATTAACTCGAATTATTTAGTTGGCTCATTCTTAGCATCACTATCAAAAATATTATTCTTTCTTTATTAACCACCTAGTAATCAATTAAGCTAGTGTTAAAATTTCCAATTTTAATTTTTTTATAAAATTCTTTTTTTTACAATACCAACAAGTTATAATATAAACCATCCTACAACAATGAATAATTAATAGGTATCATCACAACTTAATGAAAGTAACTGGAATAAACTTATGAGTTTCAAACATCTCAATACAATAAACCAAATAAAATCAAATGTATCCAAAACAAATAAAACCACTAACTGAGATAGAATGATAATGACACGAATCCTTTGGCAACATGTCATAAAAGAAATGACTATAGAGTACATGAATCAATAGAATGATGCGTTTAATGCAAAGTCCACAAACTCCATAAATCCATAGCAAATAAATATTCAATCCTCTATGTTGGATGTCCATGTGGCTGGACACCTGATATAGTATATACAAGAGGGAAGATAATATGTAAGAGAAAATGGGTCAGAGCCCGATTGTAAAAGATTTTAAAAATAGCAAGTAAATAAATTATACAATTAGCAATTATTATATACATGTTAGATTCTCGGACTCTCTCTTGAGATTCTCACCTCTCATCTAGTGTGCACGCCTAACGTATCTCCAAGTTATTCTAGTTATTATTTCCACTTTCACTAGATTATATCACTGTGTCAACTGTCCATAGCCCTTATCTTTCCCACGTATTTTCTTCGTAACACATGTAATAAATATATATTAGTTTAATTCTCAGTATAATTAAGTGTTCTCAAACTTAATTAATTTCATATTTCAGTATCTTTCATGTCTACTTAATTCGCACAATAGATAATATCACAAGTATATATATGCATGCACTCTATTATATATATACAATGCTGCACCCCGAGACATAGTTGCGGTGCATGCATACTTTGCTATATAGTCCCAGTACATCTCGTCACTGTATAAAGGACTGTTGGTTCGGTATATCCCTCAAACCATAAATATCAAAACACAAGTATTGGAGGCGAACATAGTCCTAAGCCTTTGGGCTACGCATATACCTACACACCCAAATGACTGTTTAATACAATTATTCTCACTAATGGCAATCGAACCTAAGTCCTATGTTCTGAGGCAACAAGTCAAAAATCCCCCATAAGGCTCATGAGGATATGACTGCCCCCAATGCGCAAACCTCCCGTCGATAACAAGTAGACTAGGTATGTCATACACATAAATCATCAAGCAATAGGTATATACTCAACCTATATAATAATAGGTACACACTCGATCTATGTCTCATATTAGAAATTCATCCCACCCCAAGTACCCGTTGTCTTTCTCGAATACCACCCGTACTTGATAATTACGATTTAATCTCATTATCGTATTTTATTATGTAGTTATCACTCATATAATTCCTTTTTTAATTCAATATTTAATTTCTTAACATTAACCCAAGTCTCTCACTCTTTATTAATGTACCAAAAACTATTCAGAACCTACTTGTGCTAAAATACAAATTTTCAAACTTTTCTGGGCTAAAACAGGATTTCTGAAATCTCGTTAGAAGTCCCTGAATTCTCGTTCAACCAAAATAGAGTCTTGTTTATAAGGGTTGGCTATCCTTTTTTACTGTGTTGCCACGTATGTTAATAAGGGTCCCATCCAGGTAATTGTTATGCACCTGAGAGGCGGTCAGTGGAGAATTATCTGTTAACTGTGGTTCGTTTTGTTTGTCCTTAGTTTCCACTGCTGTTTCTCTCATATGGGACCCTTTTTTCTAGTTGTACTTGAGTATTTATCAGAGGTAAGCTGCTCCAGTTGGAAACCTCCAACCAAGCTTTGGCTTCTTGTCCAGTTGCACGAGTAATCAATTCCACCTTCGTTTGTTCCTATGGTGTTATTGTGTTCGTTCCCCCTAGTTTTCACATCATTCCATGTTTTAAAAGACTATTTTGCCCCTCCATATTTTTCCTCATTGGTCGACTGTCTTGGCCGTCAAATTTTTTTCCCATCTTTCCCTAGTTCCTTTAGCGATTACTGAGCGATCCTGACTAGTCATCGGAGAATGTTGTTTCTGGCGTGGTGGCCTACGGGTTACCATTTTCCACTGTTGATCTAATTCCTTGTCAATATTCGCTTGCTGCATGGTAGTTGTTGTAGCGTGTTTTCAATGTCCTTTTGTATGGCTCACTAGGGCACATACAAAATATATGTCCGTCTTGAGTTAGTAAATACTACGAAGGGTATGTCCAGTGATGGATTCAGGATTTTAGTTTAATTCGAGTTAAATTAATTTAAAATTATATGTGCAAAAATTTCGAGTGTTATCGGGGATTCTGGGGCGGTAGCGCTCGAAGCGATTTTTGGGGGGTTATTTCTAATTTTAAACAAATTATAGCTTTATAATACCCAAACAATTACTCTAAATCATTATTAACCATTTGAGACTACACAAACATACATACAAATTACACAAATTTGAGACTACATATTTAAAAATTTCTCCACATATTTTAGACTACATTTATCACCACATATTTAAAAAAAAATAATTAGGGCACATATTTTTGGGACACAAATTACAGAAATTTGATATTTTTTTCCGAATTACAGAAATTATAGAGATTTTTTAGAGAAATTACAGAAATTTGACCTTTTTTTTAGAAATTGTATGAAAAATATATACCCTTATTTCTGTACAATTTCTCAAAAAATCATAAATTCACCCAATCAAATATTCAATCAAAATCCTATATTTTACACAATCAAAATCTTATACAGAAATCATACATTCAATCAAAATCATACATTCAATCAAAATTATACATACAATTAAAATTTTTACACAAAAATCAGATTAAGGGACAAAAAATACCTGACAAAAAATCAGATTACAGTGGGCTGAGCGTGGCTCTGCTCTGCTGGTGGTGGGCGTGGGGTGGTTGCCCTGCTGAGAGAGGAGAAGAAATGAGGTAATATAGAGGCTTGAGAAATTTAGGGCCGGCTAGCTACTACTTCTTTTCATTTAGCAAATTTAGTTTTTTAAGTAATTACAAAAATAATTATAGGTATACCTTAAAGTATGAAATTTTATTAAAAAACCTTAAAAAAAAAATTTTTTTTTGGGAAAAACTGAACCGGGGCTATAGCCCCCTTTGTCCTCACCTCCATGCGCCCTGGATACATCCAATTTTTATTTTTGGATGGAGAGTTTGTTTGATATTAAATTCATTACAAAGTCAATCATAAAGCGCACGTCCCATTGATTTCATATGAAGATCAATTTTTAATGGCTTTCTGAGTGATGTTACAATACGATGTAAGAATTCTCGTTCAAAATATTCTATGGGTAGTTCATGAATTTTCACCCACAAACTCATATGTTTGATCGTTGCAATGGAGGGCCTAAAATTTTTACGCCATCTTTCGACTGGCAGATAGTGATCTTCCATAAACCACGACCCTCCTGCTAATACAGTGATATAGTCTTCCAAGGATGTCAGATTAACTAAATAATAGTTATTGCCTAAGTCGGTGATAAAAAGACCAGCCTTTAAGTTCCAGAGCCTCGATAATCGTAGTGCAAGTCGTTGGAAAGATAGGAATTTACCAAGTAATTTGATTATTAGTGATTGTCGCCATCATTGTCTGACCTGTTGAAGTTCCTGATTGGAGATTTGAATTTTCGGAATAGTGATGTGTGTGTCTATATTTGTTTCTAGTTCATCTTTCGAATCATAGTCATCTATGTTTATTTCCATATCACATGACAAAAAGAGCGTATGCTTTTAGTGGTTGTATGCGGGTTTGGATAGGCGAGTATGTTGCTTCCCATGTCTTTCATCCCACTAGTAGAAGTGTGCCTCTTTTTATCCTTATACGACATCCTCTGGGGTGGTTGTGGTAGCTCATGAGGGTTTCGATGGTTTTCTTGGTTGGAATCCATGTTGAAACAAGCAGCTTCGGTTGTTTGATTATGGTTTGGTAACTTAGGTGGAGGTAATGTAGAGATCTGGTTCAGGTTTCGCAGGGTCTCAGGAGAGAGAGCGTTTTCCATTTTTTTTTATCTCCAGAGAGAAAGAGTTCAAGATACTACTGTTTTAGTATCTTTTTGTTCACGTGAAAGTTAACGTTGGCTTTATCATGAACACTTTCCAATAAGTTTTCTAACACATGTTAATGGTCTAACAAGAGTGTTATACTATTGGTGCAATAGTAATCATGTATGTGAGAAATATCAAATATGTTGCTGTAAATTGATATTACTTATTAGTTGTAATGTCATAACCAACTTATTAGATGGATATACTTATAAAAAACTAAATTTTATTGGCAAATCTACCCTCGTTCCAATTTTATTAATGACGAATCGACCCTCATTTGCACTTCTTCCTCTACTTCCTTTGTCTAGGATTCAAGGGGAACGAGGGTAGATTTGTCTCTAACAAAAAAAATTCTGCATAAGCTAAATGTTGAGCAGTTTTAGAGGGTTGTGTCTAGCTATAGTTTATACGGGGTGTTAAGTCTAATTACCTATTACTAATTGAGGTATCTCAAAAAGAATACATATATATATATATATATATATATATATATATATATATATATATATATATATATATATATATATATATATATATATAATGCTCATGTACGGACTAGTCCTCATTTTAAGAATGCGGACTGGACATGTGTCACCTAACGGTGTGCCTAGAAATTATTACCTAAATTATAGGCACACTCTCTCTCTCTTTTCTGGGGTCACCGCCAGGTGACATATTTCCGGTCCGCATTCTTAAAATGCAGACTAGTCCGCACAAGAGCAGGACTAGTGCGGACCAGGCATGTGTCCCCTGGCGGTGAGCCCATAAATTATCGGATAAATTATAGATGTTGTTTCTCTCTTTTTTGGGCGCACTGTCAGGTAACACATGTTCAATCCGCACTGTTAAAATGTAGAACAATCTGCACAAGAGCAGTATTGTGTATGTGTTATATATATATATATATATATATATATATATATGTGTGTGTGTGTGTGTGGTAGAGGATCATAAGTGGACTTAAAAAGCGAAATTTTTAATGGACCTTAACAAAAAACACCTAACAGCCCATTAATTTTAATTCTTGTATTTTAATTGGTCCACGCCAGCGACAACAGACACGCGTATCGATCAAATATTTTTTCACAACCCCCAAAATCCCCCCCCCCCCCCCCCCAAACCTCCACCATGGCAGCGCTTACCCTGAATAAATAATCCAGCAACTTATCTTTTTTAACTAGTGGTCTGCCATGGTGGGGGTAAGGGGGTGGGGGTGTGGGGAAGTAAGGGGGTCTCAGTTCATATGCATGTTCATTGCCGCTGGCGTGAACCAATTACACTATATGAATTAAAATTAATGGGTTGTTAAGTATTTTTTTATTAAGATCTATTAAAAAGTTAGCTTTTTAGGTCCGCTTACAGGAGAGGTCCTCTCTCTCTTATATATATATATATATATATATATATATATATATATATATATATATATATATATATATATATATATATGAGAGAGAGAGAGAGAGAGAGAGAGAGAGAGAGAGGGGGGGGGGGAGGGAGTATCTCTTATGGACTCCTTAACTTGCATTCCTCGGTGTGGGTTTAAATTTGCACACACAAACCCAAAAGCCAATAAAAGCTATCAATGTAATACTCTGTAATACCCCGTATTTTTACTGATTTTAATTAAAGGATTAATTGAATTAAAAATGTGATTTAATCGGTACTTAATCCAGATTTAAATACTAGCGAGACGAAAGTTAGTATTTGATTTGATTATGATAATTATGTTAAATATTACTGAGCGATTATAGTAATATATGATTATGAATTTATTAAAATTGTCACGAGTGGAAAATACGATAGTTTTGAAAATTAAGTTGGGGCACGCGAGCCAGTCGTGTTGGGACCAATTTAATGGATTATAAAATAATTTCTTTTTATGTCATTCTTATGGTCATTTTGAGTATGCCAATGTGTCCGGGAGTATCGAGATAGTCAGAAAAGACTACCTGGAGGTTTAGTTTGGGTCCCGGAGCAGTTTTAGACCAAACCGGCCATGCGGAAGGGTATTTTAGTCATTTTACTATTTGGTAAATAGTGACCTACGAAATTTAGGTTAAATATATCATCTAAACCTTAGAATCATTAGAGTATTGGTTGCTATAAACGTGAGAGATAGAAGTAGAGACAAAGGAAGGGTTTCCAAAGGTTGCTAGGGCCAAATAACCATCTTGCACCACCACCGCCGTCGAATTTGTGACAACCGGAAACAGAACACCACCACTATATCATCTTCCCCAAAGGATAAGAACTTATATTTCCAGGCAAGTGATTTAACTTGTTATGACTCAGCAAATATATTATCCATGGTAGTTTAGAATTGGAGACTAAACTTGAAATATTGATAGTTTCATGAATTGGAAGAATTTAATCTTGAATATGGGTAGCATTTGCATGTATATAAGTTATGGAAAGATTAGAGAATTGAATTATTCCCTAAATGATATAAATCACGGATCAAATCTGAGTAATTGGCTATCTTGAATTGAGAGAAGTTATCCTACAATTTAAATATGTAAACTTGATGAACAATTAGATTTGTATGCAATTTTCGTGATGATTTGATGATTCTGGAATGTTAGAAATCATGTGTTTAGGTTGATGTAACATCAAGTATGGTTACTTTGGAGAATGGAATCATGTAATGAATTTTGGAGACAAATCGATGGCCAAAAATGCTAAAAATTCTGGGTTGTAACTGGTCGATTGATCGATCGACATTCTTAGTCGATCGATCGACTCCCCTGCATTTGTGACAAAATTTACTTTTAAGGTTTAACCAAATTCTTACTTTTAAGAATTATTAGTGTGGACTATTTGAACATATTGTAACTTAGAGAAGGTCAGTATGGGTGTATTTAAGGCCCGGAAAAATATAAGTTTGGTTTGGGATTAAATGATAAATTTACGAGTGTCTGACGAGAGTGTTACGGTTGGAAATTTTGGAAACTTTAATTTGATTCGGATAAACAATAACTTAATATTAGAGACAATAGTAGGGAGACTTTAATTTACTAAAATAACTTTAGGGACAAGTGGGAGACTTTGTAACCTTTTGGGGATAAGTTTAAGTACTCGGATTTATATGACGAGAGTTGTCGTGCTAAACATATTACGTAAAATAATGAGGATGAAACTATATTATGTATGAGACTTGTAATATAGGATAGGAGTATACCTATATTGATATGATGATTATTTAAGTTGTGTGATTACCTAATATATGGATTATTATGTGTATGACATACCTACCATACTTGCTATCACGGGAGGTTGTATGAAGAGGGCAATCTTATCTTGTGTGTCTTCGGGGGGATTTAGATTTGGTACCTCAAGAACATAGGACTGTGAAGACTTATTTGTGAGTTGATAAGTCAGCTAACTATGGGAGCGTAAGTATGTGCATGATCCATGGGTATGTGAACTATGTTCGCCTCTAATATGTGTGATTTGTATTGATACGGTTCCTGAGTGATTCGAAACTCGTGATCCTTATGTACGTGATGTACATGGATTCGATAGCAGAATATGCATGCACTAAAACTCAGTCTAGGGGTACCATATGTGTTTATATATATATATTAAGATTGATATAAATATATACTTCTAATTATTCATTGTTCCTTAGTAGATGAGAACGGCTAAGATATTTAAATGACTTAAAGATGTGGGAGCTTAAATAATACATGGGATAATTGATTCAATTAATGAGTATTTGAGATATAGTTATGTCTTAATTGGGTATTACAGGTAGACATCGTAAAGAAGTTTTGTATAGATAGATTTAATACACACTAGTTAGGTAGTAGCATAACTAGAATGGGCTAAGGATATGCGTTAAGCGTGCATAATAGTTGAGGGGTGAGAATCTCAAGTGAGAGTGTGTGATTAACATGTATATAATATTTACTGTTTAATGCAATTAAACACTTGCTGTTTTTAAATATATTTTCACATCGGGCTCTGACATGTTTGCTTTCAAATCTATATTTGTAAAAACCTTTTAGGTGCTCAGCCACAGGGACGCCAAGCATAGGAGTTCCATTATATGGCTGCTATGGAAGTTACAGGATCTCGGTATTATATGCATCCACATATATCTTCGCTTCCTTCAGAGTCATTCATATCAGTTAGAGCATGTTTCACATTCTTATCTAAAGATAGTGGTTTAATACTTTCATTCATTTCAGTTGTTGAATTTATTATTCAGACTCTTGTTTTGGGATTATTTTGGCATTGAGACTATTATTGGGGTGTTTACTCCAGACTCTATTATTTCTTTTTAATATTTATTCCTATGAGATGGTTTGTGTGAATGTTGAATGGTTGGTTATTCATAACTTGGTTGTAAGTTATTTTAATCAATAAAATTGCCATCTCATTTTTTCAAATAGCAGGTGGCTTGTAACTACTTAAATGTTTTTCGACAGTGATGCTGAGACTGAACCAACTTGATATTATGTATTAATTTAAATAAAGGAGTAGCTACCCAGTATTTAATTAGACAGGGTGTCACCGTTGGTATCAGAGCATCAGGTTCTAGAGTCTTTAGGATCTGTACGACTTGTTATGCTTTTCGCGTAAAGTTCTTTGATATAGAACCCTATGTTTTAGGATTGTTGTCTTCTTTAATTGCGCATTTTACGTCTTCATCTATTTTGTGATATTAATTGTGGACTCATAAAGATTCTCTCTCATTTCAGATGCCTCCTCGACGTGCATAGTGAGTTCCCAGGGGTTCCCAACCCAAGCCTTAACCAGCACCAGTTCAGGGTACTGTGAACGCCGCTGAAGTTGCCGCTATAGTATCACAGGAGGTAAATGAAGATTTAGCAGTAGTGTAGCAGGAACCACCTTAGGCACCGGTGGTGGCCCCAGTTCAGGCTCATGCATTCCCGTCTCCTTGGAAACGTATTAGAGATGCCTTTCAGAAGGCACATCCTCCGAAGTTTATAGGGAGCTCCAATGTTGTAGTGGCGAGCCAATGGAAGAAGGACATCCAGAGGCACTTGAGGATGCATGAGTGCACAAACGTACAGAGGAAGATACTAGCTATTTTTAATCTAGTTGGAGTAGTGCTGCAGTGGTGGGAGTCTATTACCACTTCTGAGGAGAGAGATGTCTTTACTATTCAGGATTTTTAGGTGTCATTCGACCGTAAATATTTTCCTTTACTGTTCAAACTGAGATGAGGCGGAAATTACTAAACCACACCTAGGAGGGGAAGACCGTAGCTGAGTACGAGGAAGAGTTTACCAGACTGGTTAATCTGGTACCAGCAGAGGTACTTACTGAGGAGAAAAAAATAGAGATGTTCATGGATGGCCTTACCTATTGGATTCGACAACCTCTTCTGGGTAACCTCTCATTGCAGACCTATAATTATGTGCTTAATAAAGCACGACTTCACTACCAGTACCGCCGCTTCCATTTGACAGGGAGCAAGCGAGTAAGGGAGTCCCGTCAGCAAGGCAGGACAAGAAGTAGTGGTGCCAGTGGGACATGGCCAGCATAGGGCCAGTAGAGGCAGGGTGATCAGAATTACCAATAAGGGGATTCTAAGCATTTCAGATTGTGAGGTTTTTTACACGATCAGGGAGGTTATAGGCATTGCCAGCAGGGTTATCAGGGTCAGCAGGGACATCAGCAGTATCAGTAGGGCCAGTAGGGCCAAGTGAGAGGTGGTAACAACCAGTAGGTCTGAGGTAATCAGGGATAGAGAGGGGGAAATTTTAGTGAAAAGTGTTTCATATGTGAAAAGATTTGACACAAATGTCATGATTGTCCTGAGTGGGGCAGGGCCCCATAGCCGCTGAAGCAGGGTGCTCGACAGGAGCCTTAGAGACCATTTTTTCCCACCTCCCTCCCAGCACCACCACAAATGCCATCTTTGCCAACCATATAAGCGGTCCCAATTTAGCAAGGGCAGTTATAGTATGGACGTGTCTACAACATTCATCAAGTCGCAGTCCCACAGGCTCCACCTGTGATTGAGGGTATGTTTTCTATCCAAGGGACTTTGGGGCATATTTTGTTCAACACGGGACATCACATGTTTCATTGTCACTAGTTTTGCACGCATCACAGGGTTATTAGACACGGTAGAGAGCACAGTTACTAATGTAGATTCACCGTTGGTCTATGGGTCATTGATATTTTTTATATGTCGGGGAGTAGGTATAGAGATTGGGAGATTATTATTACCGGCAGATATGCTTATCTTAGATATGCATGAGTATAATGCGATTATCGATATGGATTGGTTCATTGCATACAGGGCTATGATCGATTTCTTTCGTAGGAGTATTATATTTTCTATACCGGGTCAGGAGATATTCCTGGTGACGATGCTTCATCCCGAGGGAGGATCGTCCACTCACTTGTATTATATAGAGGAGGATACCTTTAAGGGAGTAGTAATCCCGCTTGATTCGATTCCCATTGTTCGGGAGTTCGCTGATGTATCCCAGGATATACCAGGATTGTCACCTAGTAGAGAGATAGACATTAATATAGATTTGACACCGGGCACTAGGCCAATAGCTTGCGCGCCTTATCGCATGGCTCCGACAGAGATGAGGGAGTTACGGGATCAGATTAAATAGCTGTTGGGACAGGGGTTCATTCGGAGGAGTACCTCGCCTTGGGGTGATCCCCTGATGTTTATAAAGAAAATGGATGGATCCTTACAGTTGTGTGTTGATTACCAAGAACTGCATAAAGTCACAATACGGAATAAGTATTCGTTTCCCCGAATCGATGACTTATTCGATCAGTTGAGAGGAGTTGTCTTCTTTTCGAAGATAGACTTGAGATCAGGATAACATCAGTTGTGTATCAAGGAGCATAACGTTTCTAAGACTATATTCTTGACGAGATATGGATCCTACGAGTTTAGGGTTATGCCATTTTGGCAAACTAACGCAACTGCATTCATGAACTTGATGAACAGGGTGTTCACAGAGTTCATTAATCATTTTGTCATTATATTCATAGATGACATGCTGATATATTCTCAAATTGAGGAGGAGCATATCGAAAATTTGTGACACGTGTTGCAGGCACTGCATCAGCACGAGTTCTATGCCAAATAAGAGAAGTGTGAGTTTTAGCTGAAGGGAGTCCAGTTTTTGGTAGACATTGTATCTGACAGAGGGATATCTATGGATTCGAGGAAAGTGTCAGCGGTAAGGGATTGGGTGCATCCCACGACAACAATAGAGATACGTAGTTTCTTGGGCCTAGCAGGATACTACAGGAGGTTTATTTAGGGATTATCGAAGATAACGGGTCCATTGACACACCTGACTCGCAAAGGGGTGTCATTCATCTGGAATGATGTCTGTTAATTAGCCTTTGATGATTTGAAGGATAAGTTAACTTCAGCACCCGTCCTAACACTACCCAAGCCGGGAATAGAGTATTTAGTCTACACTGATGTGTCCTTACAAGGACTCGGGGGTATGCTTCAGTAGGAGGATCAGGATATAGCTTATGATTTTCGAAAGCTTAAGCCTCATGAAAGGAATTACCCCACCCACAACTTGGAGTTAGCGACAGTCGTGTTTGCACTTCGAATTTGGAGGCCTTATCTCTTGGGGGAGAAATTTCACTTATTTACAGATTATAAGTCGCTACAGTACCTCGTCACCCAGAAGGAGTTGAATATGTGACAGCGCAGGTGGCTTAAATTTTTGAACGATTATCAGTTCGATATCCAATACCACCCGGGGAATGCTAACGTGGTAGCAGACGCATTGAGCCGTAGGCCAGTAGGTGAGGTGGCCGAGGTGTGGAATGTAAAATGGAAGGAGTTGGGACACCAAGATGGAGTGGACCGATCATTTATGTTTGTTATGATAATTATGCCTCAGATTATTACGAAGGTGATATAGGCTCAGGAAACGGATCTGTCCTGCCAGGATCAGAAAGTACAGTTGCTGGCACAGGGGGCCGAGTCTTACACTGTTGGTTCGGATGGAGGGTAGCGCTTCAATGGGAGATTGGTTATTCTTGAGGGGGAGGACTTGCGACACTAGGTGGTGACAGAGTCACATGGTTCACGTTTTGTGGTACATCCTGGTGGGGATAAGATGTACCAGAATATGAGGTGACAGTACTGGTGGAGTGGAATGAAGAAGGATGTTGTCGAGTTTGTTTCAAAATGTGCCACATGTCAGCTGGTAAAAATGGACCACCAGAGGCCTCTGGGGCTCCTATAGCCGTTAGAGATCCCTATGTGGAAATGGGAGAGTATTTCCATGGATTTCATCATGGGGTTGGCTACATCTCAGCGAGGTCACGATTTGATATGGGTGATTGTGGATCATTTTACCAAGGTAGCTCAGTTTCTACCAGTTCAAACCGATTTTACTATGAGGCAGTACGCTCAGATCTTCATTGTGGAGTTAGTGAGACTGCACGGGGTGCCCCTTGATATAGTGTCCGATCGGGACAAGATTTCGTGTCCAAAATTTGGGAGAGCTTTCAGGAAGCTATGGGTACGAAGTTACGATTGAGTTCGGCTTATCACCCACAGACTAATAGGCAGACTGAGTGGACGAATTAGATGTTCGAGGATATGTTGCGGATGTGTATCCAAGATTTTGGCGGGGGATGGGAGAATTATCTCCCACTAGTGGAGTTTGCCTATAATAACTCCTACCAGTTTACGATTGGCATGGCTGCATTCGAGGCGTTATACAGTAGACCTTGTCCTTCTCCAGCGTGTTAGTTAGAGGTGGGGGACAATAAGATACTTGGGCCAGAGCCAATCCAAGATACCTAGGCTAGGATATAGATGATTCGAAGTCGTATTTGGGTTACTCAGGATCGACAGAAGAGTTACGCCTATGCCAAGAGGTTCTTTCAGGAGTTCAATGTGGGAGACTAGGTGTTGCTGAGAGTATCTCTTATGAAGGGGGTAATACATTTTAGTAAGAAAGGGAAGTTGGCGCCGAGATATATGGAGTCATTCCCTATCATCGAGCGGATTGAGCTAGTTTCTTATAGACTTGGGTTACCAGATCACTTGCATAGGATCCATGATATGTTCCATATTTCTTCGTTGAGGAGATATCTTCAGGATGAGTTGGCCCATACTCACATTGCTTTGGAGGAGATTGATTTGCAGCCTGATAGTTCCTACGAGGAGGGGCCAATTTCTATCCTCGACCGTAGAGAGAGGAAATTGAGATCGAAGGTAGTACCGTTAGTACGTGTTCAGTGGCGACATCATAATGCCGAGGAGTCTACCTGAGAGCGAGAGGATGAGATGTGCGAGAAATATCCCGAGTTATTTTTACCAGGTTTACCTTTATTTCTTAATTTCGGGATAAAATTCCATTATTAGGGGGGAGTATGTAACACACCGTATTTTTACTAATTTTAATTAAAGGATTAATTGAATTAAAAATGTGAATTAATTGGTAATTAATTCGAATTTAAATACTAGCGAGACGAGAGTTAGTATTTGATTTGATTATGATAATTATGTTTAATATTACTGAGTGAGTATAGTAATATACGATTATGAATTTATTAAAATTGTCACGAGTGGAAAATACGTCAGTTTTAAAAATTAAGTTGGGACGCGTGTGTGAGTCGTGTCGGGATCAATTTAATGGATTATAAAGTAATTAATTTTTATGTCATCCTTATGGTCATTTTGACTGCATAAATGTGTATTGCAGTATTGAGATAATCAGAAAAGACTACCTGGAGGTTTAGTTTGGGTCCCAGGGAAGTTTTAGACCAAACCGGCTACCCGAGAGGGTATTTTAGTCATTTTACTATTTGGTGAATAGTGACCTACGAAATTTAGGTTAAATATATAAGGCAACCCTTAGAATCATTAGAGTATTGGATGCTATAAACTTGATAGAGAGAAGTAGAGAGAAAGGAAAGGTTTCTTCAAAGGTTGCTAGGGCCAAACAACCATCTTGCACCACCACCACTGCCAGATATGCGATCGAAAAGAGAACACCACCACCATATCACAAAGGATCAGAACTTCTATTTCCATGCAATGAATTAACTTTTTATGACTCAGCAAATATATTTTCCATGGTAGTTAGAATTGGAGACTAAACTTGAAATATTGATAGTATCATGCATCTGGAGAATTTAATCTTGAATATGGGTAGGATTTGCATGTAGATAAATTCTGGAAAGATTAGAGAATTGAATTATATCCTAAATGATATAAATCACGGATCAAATCTGATTAATTTGCTATCTTGAATTGAGAGAAGTTATCCTAGGGTTTAAACATGAAAACTTGATGAACAATTAGATTTGTATGCAATTTTTGTGATGATTTGATGATTTTGGAACGTTAGAAATCATGTGTTTAGATTGATGTAACATCAAGTATGTTTACTTCGGACAATGGGATCATGTAATGAATTTTGGAATAAAATCGATGGCCAAAAACGCTAAAAATCATGGGTTGTAACTGGTCGATCGATCGATCGACATTCATAGTCGATCGATAAACTCCCCTGCATTTGTGATAAAATTTCCTTTTAAGGTTTAACCAAATTTTGACTTTTAAAAATTATTGGTGTGGACTATTTGAACAAATTGGGACTTAGGGAAGGTCAATAGGGGTGTATTTGAGGCCCGGGAAAATATCAATTTAGTTTGGGATTAAATGATAAACTTACGAGTGTCCGATAAGAGTATTACGGTTGGAAATTATGGAAACTTGAATTTGATTTGGATAAATAATAACTTAAGATTAGAGACAGTAGTAGGGGGACTTTTATTTACTGAAACAACCTTGGGGACAAGTGGGAGACTTAGTACCTTTTGGGGATAGGTTTAAGTACTCGAGTTTATACTACGAGAGTTGTCGCGCTAAACATATTACGTACAATAATCGGGATGAAACTATATTACGTATGAGACTTGTAATATAGGATAGGAGTATACCTATATTAATATGATGATTATTTAATATATGGATTATTATGTGTATGACATGCCTACCATACTTGCTATCACGGGACGTTGTAGGAAGAGGACAATCTTTTCTTGTGTGCCTTCGGGGGGATTTAGATTTGGTACCTCAAGAACATAGGATTGTGAAGACTTATTTGTGAGTTGATAAGTCAGTTAACCATAGAAGCGTAGGTATGTGTGTGACCCATGGGTTTGTGAACTATATTCGCCTCCAATATGTGTGATTTGTATATATACAGTTCCCGAGTGATTCGAAACTCATGATCCTTATATACGTGATGTATTGGGATTCGATAGCAGAGTATGCATACACCGCATCTCAGCCTAGGGGTACCATTTATGTATATATGTACTGAGAGTGATATAAATATATACTTGTGATTATTCACTGTTGCTTAGTATATGAGAATGGCTAAGATATTTAAATGATTTAAAGATGTAGGAGCTTAATTAATGCATAGGATAATTGATTCAATTAATGAGTAGTTGAGATATAATTATGTCTTAATTGGGTAGTACAGGTAGACATCATAAGGAAGTTTCGTATAGAAAGATTTAATAGATACTAGTTAGGTAATAGCTTAACTGAATTGGGCTAAGGATATGCGTTAGGCGTGCACAATAGTTGAGGGGTGAGAATCTCAAGTGGGAGTACGTGACTAACATGTATATAATATTTACCCTTTAATGCAATTAAACACTTGTTGTTTTTAAAAATATTTTCACCTCGGTCTCTGACCCGTTTACTTCCAAATCTATTTTTATTTTTGTAAAATCTTTTAGGTACTCAGCCACAGAGACGCCAAGCATAGGAGTTCCATTATGTTGACGTGCGGTAGTTGTTGTGGAAGTTATAGGATCTCGGTATTAGACGCCTCCACATCTATCTTTGCTTCCTTCAGAGTCATTCATTTCAGTCAGGGCATGTTGCCCATTCTTATCTAGAAATAGTAGTTTCAGACTTTCATTCATTTCAATTATTAGATTTATTATTCAGACTCTTGTATTGGGATTATTTTGGCATTGAGACTATTATTGTGGTGTTTACTCCAAACTTTATTATTTCTTTCTAATATTTATTCCTATGAGATGGTTTATGTAAATGTTGAGCGGTTGGTTATTCATAACTTGGTTGTAAGTTAATTTAATTAATAAAATTGGTATCTCATTTTTTTAAATAGCAGGTAGCTAGTAACTAATTAAATGTTTTTCGACAGTGATGCTGAGACTGAACCAACTTGATATTATGTATTAATTTAAATAAAGGAGTAGCTACCTGGTATTTAATTAGACGGGATTTCACACACTCTCTCTCTCTCCTCTACCACTGATTGAAGTCACGTACAAAAGCCAAGAACCAAATAATGTAAAATATTTTTCTCTCTCTTATCAATATACTTACACAAAAGAGAACTTCTAAATCGGCTTTTCTCTCTGCTATCGATAGATATAAATCTTCCTTTAATTACCAACAAAAATCAATTTAAATATAATATATAATTTTATTTATTTTACATTTTAAATAAAATTAGACAGAAAAAATAATATATTTTTTACCTAATATGAACACACAGAACAAATAAACCTGACACAACACAACAGGACATAACATGAAATCTTGTTGTTTTTTATTAAATACAAATACGACTCAAATAAATATTGACACGTCATAAAATTGTATTATCTCACCTAAAAGGAACACGACCATAATAATATGAGATAATTTATTTTTACCCAACACGAACACGGCTAAAATAAAACAAGACCCGACATAAATCATCATAAAAAATAATGTCGTATTTTATGTGTCATGTTCATGTTAGATAAAAAATTAAGATTTTGTGTCGTGTAGTTTCATGTTTTTTCTAATTGAATTGTGTTCGTGTTAAGTCAAAAAATAACAATTTAATGACATAAAGCCAAATTTTTTACACGCATATAAAAACGTGATACAACACAACACGACATAAAATCTTAATTTTGGCACCTAAATCACATTTTTTACACGCATATTTTATATTTTTAATATTTTTTACCTTTTAAATAGAATGCAAAGACACGTATAAAATGCAATACTATTTTTGTTCAAATATAAAATATTTCGGGGGGGGGGGGTGGGAAATTAAAATATTAAAATATATGAAACTATCTATAATTGTTGAGTCTCTAGTGATAGATCTCTTGGAGAGAATTTCAAATAAATAAATTTATGTTAAACGGACTTATATTTTCCACCCGACAAATTAATCAAATCAATAAACATTGATTAAAAAGTGTGAAAGCTTATGATATGTCTATAAAATGTATCAGTTTGTATATGCATGAGAAATTGCATTGCGATTATGAATTTTTTATTTTTTAACAAATAAGATCACGATCCAAATAAAAACGAAACGTGAAATTGAGCCCTATTTTTTTCATACCATTGGCGTTGACCATTTTTTACTATTTTAAAAATAATCTTTTTACTATATTTAAATAAAATGTCTGCCCCAACGGAATTTATAGACAGTCTGACCACCTATACATACCGCTGCTGCGGACCAACATATTAGAAAAAATGGTCCGCGCCAATGCTATATATCATTTCTGAAATGAAAAAATAATATGGAAATGAAATGAAACATATTTTAACAGGTATTTTACAAAATTGAATATAAGCAAAATCGTTGTTTTAAAAACTATAACAGTTGTTTACAAAATTAAAAAAATTAACAGTAATTCGTCTAAATGAATGAAAAAACCGATATCAACAACAGTTGTTTACAAAAGAATTTTACATTTTACTCCAATCTTCTAAATGAAAAAGAAACATTAATCCAATTTAGAAGTTCTCTTTTTTGTATAAGTCTATTGATTAGAGAGAGAAAAGCATTTTACATTGGTTGGTTCTTGGCTTTTATGCATGGCTTTTATGCGTGGCAGAGGAGAGAGAGTATTACATTGTTAGCTTTCGTTGGCTTTTGGGTTTGTGTGTGCAAATTTAAGCCCGCACGGAGGAATGCAAGTTAAGGAGTCCGCTGGAGAAACTCTCTCTCTCTCTCTCTCTCTCTCTCTCTCTCTCTCTCTCTATATATATATATATATATATATATATATATATATATATATAGGTACACTTTCTCTCGTTTCTCAGCTCACCGGCAAGTGACACATGTTCGGTCCGCACTCTTAAAATGCATTCGCACAAGAGCAGTACTATATATATATATATATATATATACTAGTGGAATGCCCGTGCCTGAAAGTCTCTCTTGGTTTTATCAAAATGAAAAGAACCATTTAAGTAATCTTCGGTGACAATAACATCGTCCATATTTTATAATTGACATATCAATATAAAATAAGTGGATTCAAAAGCATAAATATGTGTGTGAACCTACAAACAGAGCACATAAAGAACAACAAACATAAATATTCCTTGCCCACCTATAATCTTTTCACATTTACAAAACATATGCAACTACCATTTGACATTGTGTTAATTTTACCATAAATAACTATGAAAGTTGACCAGAAATGGTACTTGTATTATAAAAAGAGAAACAAATGGAAATACTAAGGAAGTTATGATAATTGTCTTTTTTAGAGGTATAAACATATGCATTACACTATGTTACTATTGAACAAATATAAGACAACTGTCCGAAAGACATCCCTGCTATCCGAAAACACGACCCTCATAAAAAAAACTATCTTTAGGATAGACACATATTGAAAGTGCGGAAGCCCCCAATTTTTAAAATCAAATATAATGAAATGGTTCAAATTTTAATTTTCCAAAAGTTATTTAAAATTTTCTTTTCTTAAAGAGAACAAACCAACTTATGAAGAAAAAAAAACTAAACTAAAAGTGAAATTAAAACTACACACACAATTTTCAATTCGACTTAAACACACATTAATCCAATTCAAGTTAAACTTGCATGTTATCAAGATAAAGTAATTTTGCACTTGAATTAAATTGAACATACCCAAACATTAAATTTGCACCAAATTAAACAGATTGTGATTTTGAACTAATTTTATCTTTTAGTCCTAAGCATGCATCTAGGTGATATAGCAAGATAAAATAAATCTCAATCGCACTACGCCGGATGTACGAGAAAAACCCCAATGGGAAAAATATCAGACGGCTCTAGCCTTAAGTCCACTAAGTACGGTTTTAAAATTACAAGACAGATGACTTACTTCCTCAACTTGACTCCCTTCAAGCCTTGACGAGTCTTCTTGTAAACACCTCCGCCTAGTCGACAACCCCGTAACTCCACCGGAACATTGGAATCCACCAATGAGACTTTTGGGCAACCGTCAACCCTCAATGAAGCCTTTCTTCGAGTGGGAATATCACATCAAACAAAGCTCTTCTCCCTTATGAGTTGAAAAGAAAACTCAAACCCTCTACTTCAATGGTGTAGAGAAAATCGGTGCCAAACACTCCCAGCAATATATATATGTTGAAACTTGGATAAAGACAAACATATGGGTGTATATGTGTTTTAAAAGGAATTTACTCCATAAACTTAACACAAAAAAAGAAACTTTTTCTTCAAAGTATTTTGCTCTAATAACTCTTGGAAATGTGAAAAGGTTGTCTTCAAAAAGTTAGTTCCCGCACTTAAGAAGTATATCAAAAAGGAAGTGGGGCAAAGTAGTGGAAAAGTGGAAAAAACTGGCTTAAAACCGTTCCCGCTATTTTTTCGTTAGAAATCTCATTCGAACGAGACTTCTAATGAAGAGAAAAAACGAAAAAAAATATCTCGTTCGAAAACTCGTTCAAACGACTTCTCGTTCGAACGACCTATCTAACGAGATCTTAGGACATGGTTCTAGATAATTTCGATACGAACGCGTGGCCGCCAGTTCCGTATTTTTCTAAATTTTTTTTGGATTTGATATGATTTTTCTACTGAAAGGTGTCCGAGAACAAAATATTTAGAACTATGAATTCAAAAAAAATTAACAAAAAAATACGAACACCCAAAATAAATTTCTAACATAGACCCAATAAATAATGTTCCAAGCTCCTATATATATAATACAATGCATTCATACCTTAGGAGCAATGGAACCATACTGATGACATAGAAACGAGGCACAACACACACGGCATTTGATGAAGCTTTAATATCTTGACCGCTACGTCTTCAACAAACACGTCATAGGCTTGAATGGATAAACTTGAACTCTATCCTATGACTCAAATGTTTTTGTCCGGAATTGAGCAAAAACTACAAAGGACTCAATTGGAAATTTGTGTCCTTACAAATCTCCCACTTTGGATATTCCGGTACAAAAACTAAATAAAAATCCTAAAGGGTCGTCAAGCTCACTAGACTCAAAAATAATGTCCCACCCAAAATAAAAATACAATGCTTGACTCAAACAACCCAAGGATCAATATCTTTACCGATGTTGAATGTTGCCATTTATAAGTATTCCTGCACACTTAGGCAAACTATCAAACGCATAAGAAATATCAAAATATTAAAAGCAATTAAATAATTACTCCCCCTAAATTAATTCTCCCATTTATCAAACAAATGACCTACTTAGAAAGACGTCTCCCTCTAAGATAAATCTCCCCCAAACTAAGATACGATAATAATAGGATTAGATACCATTTCTCCCACTATCATTCTCCCCCTTTTGTTCAGGAATAGAAAAAGGCTAAAGAATCAAAAATTAACTTATCTCCCCCAATTAAAACATATACACCCCTTAAACTAAACAAGGGATAAATAGAATGGGATAACAAGCTAAACATGCATTAGTGCATAAAGTGATGAGAACATTAAAGTACATAGGCAACGAAAATTCAACTAATCCACATAAAGATATGAATATCAACTATGATGCAACAAAATGATACCAATATGATACATAAAGCATTAAGCATGCGATATCAACAAGGAATGCAATAAGATGGATACCAATTATGAATTAAAGCATAGATGGACTAGAAAGCAAGGCAAAGACCAAATAAAATATCATATATATACATACTCTAGATATACCAAAGATGCACAAGTAAATATATATATATATAGATATAAACACACAAATGACACAAAATAAGATAAGCTTTTCACACTCGTATGGCAAAAATGTGTCATATGGAAACGGAAGTGTTGGGGTGTGAACTAGAAACCAATGAATTAAAACCTAATCACTTAAACGTGTTCACGTAGTTCGCATTTGATTGCAAAACTTTATCAACTAGAACTTAACCTTTATGTGACAGGATAAAGTGAACTAATGAACAAACAAACACAATGCATACAAGCCTAGAATGTTGATGATTCTACAAACCAATAGAGTCATCACATTGAAAACGCAACTAGGATAAATGGGCATTGTGCAAACCGTTGATATACCATCCAAACTCCCTCAATTAAAGCATATTATTCTAATCTTTTGAATGAGTAAATCAACTAATCAAATTAGGCCTTGGGAAATTATTTTTCTTTTAATAGCATATTTTCTTTTAGGACTTTGGACCACGTATTTCTTTTAGGTCTAAGAAAACGGTGGCTAACTATTGGCAAAGATAATAATTTCTTTCGGAGCCCTTCCTCGTTCACATTCATATATATCATTTTTTATATCTCACAAATCTCACATGCAACGGATTTTGACATGCACTAATCCTCCTAAGTCACATAACATGTAGATGACAAGATTGGTAGGAGAACACCTCACAAAGCTCAAATATAACATGTGACGTTAAGGTTTAAAAAGCTCGTGCATGTGTGTAAAGGCATATAAAAGTGAATCCATTAAGCAAGTCAAACTTAAACTACTCCATGTAAGCATGATAAAGAACATTATAAGGATTAAAATTCTAACTAAAAGTTCTAGTCACATGGAAGCGAAATGAGGATTCAAACACAAACATATACCACAAAATGTCTGTATAACCAAAATACACAAAAATAAATCTTTTTGAGTTTTTCAAATTTTTAACCAAAATAGAAATACTTACTCAAAAGACAAACAAATAATCATTTGTATTTTTCATTAATCCTAAATTACTAAAAGGTGAAACACACATGATAAACAAAAATCTTTTTGTATTTTTCATTTAATGCAAGCAAAATGAAAGAAGTAAAATACAAAAAATGAACAAGTCATGATTTCAAGCATGAGATACGAAATAAACCAAAGACTTGAAAATTACTAAACATGCATACACCTAGCAATCATATATAATATGAAGCACAAAAAGCTAGAGTCTGCAAACAAAACTAACACATTCAACCTTTAAATTTAGCAAGGGAGGTTTCATGTGAAAGCAAATGAGTATCAACAAATCTAAAATCTAGCGCATCTAAAAATGATTTCCTAACCCATATAGATGTATATTTAAAATGATGGGATTTGGAAACAAATAAAATGCTAGACATAGACTTCCTAGGACTCCTTTTAAGATCAAAACAAAATTACCTAAGGTGACCTTTCCTACCATAATACAAGCATGTGTAAACATGAGGAATGTTACATAAGGTGTGACCTTTTATAAATTCCTTGGATAAAGTTGACCCTCTAAAACAAACAATGGTTTTAGCTTTAGCAACGAAAGTATTTGAACTAGATGAGCTAGAACCATTACAACTGCTAGAGTCTTGTAAATCATTTTTTATTTTTAAAATTTTGGACTCAAGTAAAAAATTAGACTCCTCAATTTTATGGGACTCCTTTAAATTTTCAATTACACCTAGAAGGTTATCACGCTCCCCCTTAATGTGAGCAAACATGTCCCTAAGAGCCTTTTCTCAACATGCACTCTGTTTCTTGGACTTTTCTAAAATATAAAAATTGTAATTTAAGTCCATGAGCATTTCACGAAAAATATCTTTTTGAGATAACGACGTTTGCAAAAATTCAACTTTAGCCTTAAAACAAGAATTTTCATCTTCAAGAAATTTAATTCTTTTTGCAAATCTCAAATTTAATTCTCTTAATTTTTCGTTACATTTGTTAAGCTCATTAAATTCCTCTCGGATAGCAAAAACTTCATTATCATTAGAAATGGGCAAATTTTCATTAAGGCGTCCCATCGAGAGATACAAAAAAATGAGAGAGAGTAAAAAAATGAACCACCTAAAAAAAGAAAGGAGCAATAAAATTATAAAAGCTGAAAAACGGATCTTTGACGCGATAAATTATCGCTCCGGTTCTAATACCAATTTGAAAGTGCGGAAGCTTCCAATTTTTAAAATCAAATATAATGAAATGGTTCAAATTTTAATTTTCCAAAAGTTATTTAAAATTTTCTTTTTTTAAAGAGAACAAACCAACTTATGAAAAAAGAAACTAAACTAAAAGTGAAATTAAAACTACACACAATTTTCATTTCGACTTAAACACACATGAATCCAATTCAAGTTAAACCTGCATGTTATCAAGATAAAGTAATTTTGCACTTGAACTAAATTGAACATACCCAAACATTAAATTTGCACCAAATTAAATAGATTGTGATTTTGAACTGATTTTGTCTTTTAGTCCTAAGCATGTATCTAGGTGATATAGCAAGATAAAATAAATCTCAATCGCACTATGCCGGATGTACGAGGAAAACCCAAATGGGAAAAATTTCGGACGGCCCTAGCCTTAAGTTCACTAAGTACGGTTTTAAAATTACAAGACAGATGACTTACTTCCTCGGCTTGACTCCCTTCAAGCCTTGGCGCGATTTCTTGTAAACACCTCCGCCTAGTCGATAACCCCGAAACTCCACCGAAATCTTAGAATCCACCAACCCTCAATGAAGGCTTTCTTCGAGTGGGAATGTCACATCAAACAAATCTCTTCTCCTTTATGAGTTGAAAAGAAAACTCAAACTCTCTTCTTCAATGGTATAGAGAAAACCGGTGCCAAACACTCCAAGAAATATATATATATGTGTTAAAACTTGGATATAGACAAACATATGGGTGTATATGTGTTTTGAAAGGAATTTACTTCATAAAACTTAACACAAACAAAGGAACTTTTACTTCAAAGTATTTAGCTCTAATGACTCTTGGAAATGTGAAAAAATTGTATTCAAAAAGTTAGTTCCCGTACTTAAGAAGTATGCCAAAAAAGGAAGTGGGGCAAAGTAGTGGAAAAGTGGAAAAAACTGGCTTAAAATTGTTCCCGCTGTTTTTTCGTTAGAAATCTCGTTCGAATGAGACTTCTAATGAAGAGACAGAATGAAAAAAATCTCTCGTTTGAAAACTCATTCGAACGACTTCTCGTTCGAACGAGGTCGTTCGAACGACCTATCCAACGAGATCTTAGGCCATGGTTCTAGATAATTTCGATACGAACGCGTGGCCGGTAGTTTCGTATTTTTTTGATTTTTTTTATTTGATATGATTTTTCTACTGAAAGGTATCCGAGAACAAAATATTTAGAAATATGAATTCAAAAAAAATTAACAAAAAAAAATACTAACACCCAAAATAAATTTCTAACATACACCCAATAAATAATGTTCCAAGCTCCTATATATATATATATATATATATATTAAAATGCATTCATACCTTAGGAGCATTGGAACCATATTGATGACAAAGAAACGAGGCACAAAACACATGGTATTTGATGAAACTTTAATATCTTGGCCGCTACGTCTTCAACAAACACGTCATAGGCTTGAATGGATAAACTTGAACTTTATCTTATGACTCAAATGTTTTTGTCCGGAATTGAGCAAAAACTACAAAGGTCTCAATTAAAAATTTGTCTCCTTACAAATCTCCCCCTTTGGCTATTCCGGGACAAAAATTAAACAAAAATCCTAAAGGGCCGTCAAGCTCACTAGACTAAAAAATAATGTCCCACCCAAAATAAAGATACAATGCTTGACTCAAACAACCCAAGGATCAATATCTTTGTCGATGTTGAATGTTGCCATTTAGAAGTATTCCTGCACACTTAAGCAAACTATCAAACGCATAGGGAATATCAAAATATTAAATGCAATTAGATAATTACTCCCCCTAAATTAATTCTCCCATTTATCAAACAAATGACCTACTTAGAAAGACGTCTCCCCATAAGATAAATCTCTCCCAAACTAAGATACGATAATAATAGGATTAGATACCATTTATCCCCCTATCATTCTCCCCCTTTTTGTTCAGGAATAGACAAAGGCTAAAGAATCTAAAATTAACTTATCTCCCCCAATTAAAGCATATACACCCCTTAAACTAAACAAGGGATAAATAGAATGGGATAACAAGCTAAACATGCATTAGTGCACAAAGTGATGAGAACATTAAAGTACATAGGCAACGAAAATTCAACTCATCCACATAAAGATATGAATATCCACTATGATGCAACAAAATGATACCAATATGATACATAAAGCATTAAGCATGCGATATCAACAAGGAATGCAACAAGATGGATACCAATTATGAATTAAAGCATAGATGGACTAGAAAGCAAGGCAAAGACCAAATAAAATATCATATATATATACATACTCTAGATATATTAAAGATTCACCAGTAAATATATATAGATATAAACACACAAATGACACAAAATAAGATAAGCTTTTCACACTCGTATGGCAAAAATGTGTCATATGGAAACGAAAGTGTTGGGGTGTGAAATAGATACCAATGAATTAAAACCCAATCACTTAAATGTGTTCACGTAGTTCGCATTTGATTGCAAAACTTTATCAACTAAAACTTAGCTTTTATGTGATAGGATAAAGTGAACTAATGAACAAACAAACACAATGCATACAAGCCTAGAATGTTGATGATTCTACAAACCAATAGAGTCATCACATTGAAAACGCAACTAGGATAAACAGACATTGTGCAAACCGTTGATATACCATCCAAACTCCCTTAATTGAACCATATTATTCCAATCTTTTGAACGAGTAAATCAAATAAACAAATTATACCTTGGAAAATTATTTTTCTTTTGATGCCATATTTTCTTTTAGTCCTTTGGACCACGTATTTCTTTTAGGTCTAAGAAAACGGTGGCTTACTATTCACAAAGGATAATAATTCCTTTCGTAACCCTTCCCCGTGAACATTCATAGATATCATTTTTTATATCTCACAAATCTCACATGTAACGGATTTTGACATTCACTAGGCCTCCTAAGTCACATAACATGTAGATGACAAGATTGGTAGGATAACACCTCACAAAGCTCAAATATAACATGTGACGTTAAGTTTAAAAAAGCTCGAGCATGTCTGTAAAGGCATATAAAAGTGAATCCATTAAGCAAGTCAAACTTAAGCTACTCCATGTAAGATTGGTAAAGAACATTTTAAGGATTAAAATTCTAACTAAAAGTTCTTAGTCACATGGAAGAGAAATGAGGATTCAAACACAAACATATGCCACAAAATGTGTGTAAAACCAAAATACACAAAAATAAATCTTTTGAGTTTTTCAAATTTTTAACCAAAAATAGAAATATTTACTCAAAAGACAAACAAACAATCATTTGTATTTTTCATTAAGCCTGAATTACTAAAAGGTTAAACACAAATGATAAACATAAACATAAATATTTTTGTATTTTTTATTTAATGCAAGCAAAATGAAAGAAGTGAAATATAAAAGATAAACAAGTCATGATTTCTAGCATGAGATACGAAATAAAGCAATGACTAGAAAATGACTAAACATGCATACACCTAGCAATGATATATAATATGAAGCACAAAAAGCTAGGGTATGCAAACAAAACAAACACATTCAACCTTTAAATTTAGCAAGGGAGGTTTCATGTGAAAGCAAATGAGAATCAACAAATCTAAAATCTATCACGTCTAATAATGATTTTCTAACCCATATAGATGTATATTTAAAATGTTGGGATTTGGAAACAAATGAAATGCTAGACATAGACTTCCTAGGACTCCTTTTAAGATCAAAACAAAATGACCTAAGGTGACCTTTCCTACCACAATGCAAGCATGTGTAAACATGAGGAATGTAACCTAAGGTGTGACCTTTTATAAAGTCCTTGGATAAAGTTGAACTTCTGAAAAAACAATGGTTTTAGCTTTAGCAACGGAAGTATTTGAACTAGATGAGCTAGAACCATTACAACTGCTAGAGTCTTGTAAATCATTTTTTATTTTTAAAATTTTGGACTCAAGTAAAAAATTAGACTCCTCAATTTTATGGGACTCCTTCTTTAAATTTCCAATTACACCTAGAAGGTTATCACACTACCCCTCAATATGATCAAACATGTCCCAAAGAGTCTTTTCTCCACATTCACTCTCTTTCATGGACTTTTCGAAAATATTAAAATTGTAATTTAAGTCCATGAGATTTTCACAAAAAATATCTTTTTGAGATAACGAGGTTTGCAAAAATTCAACTTTAGCCTTAAAACAAAAAAGTTCATCTTCAAGAAATTTAATTCTTTTTGCAAATCTCAAATTTAATTCTCTTAATTTTTCATTACATTTATTAAGATCATTAAATTCCTCTCGAATAGCAAAAACTTCATTATCATTAGAAATGGATAAATTTTCATTAAGGCGTCCCATCGAGAGATACAAAAAAATGAGAGGGAGTATTCAATGTATGTATATGTGATATCTTTATTTAAATTTGTGGATTTAGGGTTCAATCGGGTTTTGTTGTTTAAAATTCACGGTTTTAAGTTTTAGATCTTTAATGCTTCTGTTTTTTCTTGTTCTTTTGAGTTTGCGTATCTTCTTAGGTTTCTATGGACAGAAGATAAATTCCTAATAGAGGTGTTGGATCAGTTCTTGCTTCAAGGTATTCTTTATTTGATTTATTGTTGTCGTATTATTTATAATAGTTGTAAATTATGTTCTAACACCCACTCAGTAGCCGTCGTCGCATCCTTTTCGTAGCCGCCTCTCTAACACACTCCTACAGGTTCAAAATCTAAAAATTGAGAGTTTGTGTGATCACTTCTCACTCACATTTACAATTTCATATTTTGGTAAATCCCCTCTCACTCTCTCACATTTCTAATTGAACTTTTATGATTTCTAATTCGTGTTTATATTTTGTTTTTCTGGTACTAATTGGAGTTTTAATTTGTTTTCTGGGTTCAAGATATTTAAGGTATACTCTCTGCTGTTTTTTTTTCCTTTTTTAAATTTTGGAATTTTTTCAAATATAATTGATGATGCCTTTACCAATAGAAAATTGAGAAGATGTGTATAGTTGTATCAATTTCATAGTTTCTTCTCTCATTATATCCAGAAATTAACATGGTTGTTGTTGTGTTCTATGATTTAGGATAGAACTATCCTTTGGATTAAAGTATAAGTTTATGGA
This sequence comes from Sambucus nigra, assembly GCA_949130495.1. Classification (NCBI taxonomy): domain Eukaryota; kingdom Viridiplantae; phylum Streptophyta; class Magnoliopsida; order Dipsacales; family Adoxaceae; genus Sambucus; species Sambucus nigra. Next base: position 371,969,351 of record OX422220.1, on the reverse strand, counting down.
TATATGTGCAAGGACACAAATTTCCGATTGAATCCTTTGTAGTTTTGGCTCAATTCCGGACAAAAATATTTGAGTCATAGGATAGAGTTCAAGTTTATCCATTAAAGACTATGACGTGTTTGTTGAAGACGTAGCGTCCAAGATATTAAAGCTGCATCAAATGCCGTGTGTGTTGTGCCTCGTTTCTATGTCATCAATATGGTTCCATTGCTCCTAAGGTATGAATGCATTTTAATATATATATATATATATATATATATAGGAGCTTGTAACATTATTTATTGGGTGTATGTTAGAAATTTATTTTGGGTGTTAGTATTTTTTTGTTAAATTTTTTTGAATTAATAGTTCTAAATATTTTGTTCTCGGACACCTTTCAATAGAAAAATCATATCAAATTTAAAAAAATCAAAAAAATACGAAACTGGCGGCCACACGTTCCTAACGAAATTATCTAGAACGATGGCCTAATATCTCGTTAGATAGGTCGTTCAAACGACCTCGTTCGATCAAGAAGTCATTCGAATGAGTTTTAAAACGAGAATTTTTTTTCGTTTTGTCTCTTCGTTAGAAGTCTCGCTCGAACGGGAACAGTTTTAAGCCATTTTTCCACTACTTTGCCCCACTTTCTTTTTGACATACTTCTTAAGTGAGGGAACTAACTTTTTGAAGACAACTTTTTTACATTTCTAAGAGTCATTATAGCAAAATACTTTGAAGAAAAAGTTCATTTTTTTGTGTTAAGTTTTATGGAGTAAATTCCTTTTAAAACACATATACACCCATATGTTTGTCTATATCGAAGTTTCAACATATATATATATATTGCTTGGAGTGTTTGGCACCGGTTTTATCTACACCATTGAAGAAGAGAGTTTGAGTTTTCTTTTCAACTCATAAAGAAGAAGAGCTTTGTTTGATGTGACATTCACACTCGAAGAAAGGCTTCATTGTCGATTGACGATTGTTCAAAAGTCTCGTTGGTGGATTCCAAGATTTCGGTGGAGTTTCGGGGTTGTCGACTAGGCGGAGGAGTTTACAAGAAGACGCGTCAAGGCTTGAAGGGAGTCAAGTCGAGGAAGTAAGCCATCTGTCTTGTAATTGTAAAACCGTACTTAGTGGATTTTAGGCTAGAGCCGTCCGAGGTTTTTCCCATTTGGGTTTGCCTCGTACATCCGGCGTAGTACGATTGAGATTTATTTTATCTTGCTATATCACCTAGATGCATGCTTATGAGTAAAAGATAAAATTAGTTCAAAATCACAATCTATTTAATTTGGTGCAAATTTAATGTTTGGATATGTTGAATTTAATTCAAGTGAAAAATTACTTTATCTTGATAACATGCAAGTTTAACTTGAATTGGATTAATGTGTGTTTAAGTCGAAATGAAAATTATGTGCGTAGTTTTAATTTCACTTTTAGTTTAGTTTTATTTTTTTTCATAGGTTGGTTTGTTCTCTTTAAGAAAAGAAAATTTTAAATAACTTTTGAAAAATTAAAATTTGAACCATTTCATTATATTTTATTTTAAAAATTGGGGGCTTCCGCACTTTCAAATTGGTATCAGAGCCGAAGCGCTAATTTATCCAGTCAAAGATCTATTTTTCGGCTTTTATAATTTTATTGCTCCTTGCTTTTTTTAGGTGGTTCATTTTTTTTACTCATCATCTACAAAATCGAAAAATAGTTACAGCAAAACTCGGTTAGCGTATTATCAGTCCAAACGATATAAACCAAGAGTCTATAGAGGCTAATTAGAAAGCTAAAATCGAAACTAATCAAAACCACTTCAAACTTACGTTACCTGAAATGGCAGCCTCGGTAAACAATCATCGGCATAGAGGAGGGGAGGAGGGACGGCGGCTGAAGCTGCGGGGAGAAGAGAAGTCGAAGAGAGAGGGTCGGTAGGTTGCGTGTGTGAAAGAGTCTAGTCAGGGTAAGGGATTGAAAAGTGAGATAAAAATGGGATAATACCATTCTACCCTTGTTTTTGAATTTTGAACAAAGGGGGAAATAAAGTAGAGTGTTTTAAAAGAGGGGGAATCCAAACATTTATGGGGCAAAAATGGTAAACGGGGTATTTTAATCTCATCCATTGGATCGTTGCCTTGTTGGATTAATCTGGACCCCTACTTAGCTTATCAACTTAAGGAATAGTAACCAACATTCTACTCCTTATTATACATACATATATATATATATATATATATATATATATATATATATATATAACAAATTTATATTTACGGGGACATTTAATCATCAAATTTATATACAACAAGATGAGCATCACTAAGTTTTTCTAAAGACTTAAGAATTATCTATCATGTCTTATTACTTTTAGTTAAATCAAGTTAGGCGCTTTTCAATTATATAAATTTTAGGGTCCGTTTGGTTGACGTTGGGCAAAATAGTAGGCATGGAAAATTTTGTCGTGGCAAAGATCATTTTGTACTGTTTGATAGGATTTATTTGCACGCTGGTAAAAACTATATTTGTCAATTGTTTGTGATTGATAGGCATCATTTGCCTACTTAAAGACACTTATTTGCCTACTCATGTTGTTTGCTAGCCAAAATTTATCCAGGAAAATAAAAACTTTGCCAATATAATGTTGTAAAATTCTTGCCATTTTACACATTTGCTTTATAACTAATTTATCTTACTTACGTTTTATTTTTCATTTTTAAGATTAACAATGTAATTTCATATGCGAGTCAAGTCGGATGACTCCTTTGAATGTGGATGAACAAACAATTATTGTTGGGCATAGTTACTATCATGTACATTTGTATTTAATTTAACTAGATAAATTACTTAAAATGGCATTTATTTGGACAAAATATGTTTCAAATGAGAGGACATTTATGTGACCAAAATCTGTTGAAATTAAAATAACTCGTTGATGAAACAACGTGGATAAAATTATTTTAAAAAGACCCGTTGATAGTGCTGTGGAATTGTGTTATACAACCAGATTAAAAATAATAAATTAAAAAATAAAAAGCTAATTTAAGAACTCAAAATTAAATTTTAAAATTTACCTAATAAATCCAAAAAGGCAATAAAGTTACATATTAATTACTTTGTGGTTTCCTGGGCGACCACGGATCGCAACATTATGCATTCCTATCACCCATCAACATGTTTGGTAGATGTTGAACAAAATCCATGTTTGTATCATCCATTTTCTTGTTTGGAAGTTTCAGATCCGATGCATACACTCGATCGTCAATTTTCGTATTTATCAGATGTTTAAAATACTAGTGTAATAATATTTTTTCGATCTGGTCAATATCCCGTTGTAGTAGAAGGATACATTTCACACTGTCTTTGGTTGGATCTTTGCAATATTCGCTGATTTTGCTTGTGGCACGGGTATACAATAGAAATTTTAATTGTAGTGTTTATCATACAGAAAGAATGTTTCCTTTTTTTGGAGCTAACCATTTCATCACATAGCCAACCTCACCTAAAGAATATAGGGTGCATATAGGAATGTGTTCAAAAACCCTCTTCTCCCTAAACCAAATCCCTCCGTGAGGATCTTCGTATATTCCAGGGTTTGTCATAACTGGTGCAACATCATCAACTTGGACAACATCAAATGATGTTAAGGCTTTAGAGTTACACTTTAATTTCATGGGTTGTTTTTGTCTAGCGAGCGTTTGATAAAACTACAACGTATTTGTTAAATCGTATAACTATTTATAAACTAAATGGAAGTGTGTTTTACAATCAACTTTCAATTTGAAATTTCAAATTCGAATTTCAAAATTCAAAATTCCCCTACTTGTGCAATAATTTCTATAAAAAGGGTAAGTGGTCTAATAAGTTTTCATCTAAAAAAATGACTTCACATGAGAGAGGAAAAAATTTGATAAGTGGTTTTTACGATGGTTGGGAGAAAGTAGAAGATTTCCTACCAAAAATTTTGATAACAAATCTCGGTACCTACGTCGACCCGTCTGGTATAACTTGGCATGGTGAGAAAAGAAAGTTTGAGAACAAGCCCATCGACACATCCATTTCCTGATTACATTGGTCATGTAATATTTTACCCACCATCTGAAGATGAACGTAAGCTTCTGACCGTTTCCAAAGGTTATGCAATGTGGTCGTGTTTGTTTGATAAGAGATATGATCTTGAAGTTTATTGCAAATGTCATGGACTGCGAGTCCCATAAGTAAGGTCAGCCATACACTTGAATGACATGACAAAGCAAGACAAAATTGTCCATCTTTTAAAAAGGTAAATCCAACAAATGGAACGTCGACTACTCCGTGTCCAAGCGAAAAATTATTTCAAGAAGGACATTGCCGATCCACTTTAAATATAAGACCCATATATGTCAGACTACTTAGACGATGACTTAGACGGTGCTTTTGTAAGCTATCTCCCACGATGATTGATGGGTAGAAAAATGTCGCATTGCTGCTCATCATGGATTCCTGTGTGAAGTTTATGTCACTTCTTTTCCTTAATAAATGTTCGTGTTGAAGAAGATGTGGTTTAGTTTTAATTTTACCTTTTCAAGTATTTCATTTTCATGTATTATGTCTTCTAAGTTGGTATTTCAAGTATTCCAAGTATTCAAATATAATGACAATCGCATATTATAAAATCATCAGCGATTTTATAAATGGGTTCCCAAAATAGCCTATAATGTAATATCATAATATAGAATAAAACATATGTAGACAAAGTTTCACAATCATTTAGGTGTGCATTACACAATAACATTCAAAATATAGAATTGAAAATGTGGGCTTAATTACCATACATCTTGTTGAGGGCCCAACTCTTGGCAAACGCCTCCTTTTTGATACCCATGAAGATGCGGCCCAATCCTTGATCCACCTCAAATATAACAAGCAATCCTAACATATCACTTTCACTCAATTCCATTTCCTCAAGGAGATCAAGAATGTCTTGCCTTTTGACATGCTCTAGGGTGTTCAACTTCGCATTTGAGTCCATGGCAGTTACTCTCACCCGCGAGGATTCAATAATAATGGCCAATGCACGGGTACTCTCGTCTAAGACATTGTCGCTTTTACGTTTTGTCCTTGGCATAGCATCAGGTCTTGGTACTTGTTCAGAACCTTTATGTTTCCCTAGGTGGAGTGAGGTGTTATGTAATTCATTCTCCGAGAACTCATTTTAAGTTACGTCAACAAAGTTTTCCTCTTGTTGAAGTATTCCTGGTACAATAATAAATAATTTATCATTACCATTTACGAGGTTACTCTTGATTTTAATTATCACAGCTTGTCTTATGCATTTACCTTCCATTGATGGGAAGTAATCATCACCAGATTGAGAGTTTGACCCCGTCGCGGTGTCATTGCCATATATGGTGGCAAGCTCATCATAATATAGGCAACACTTGCCTTTAATCTTCGTAGCCTTCGGCTTATCCTTATATCATTTAAGTCACCATTTGTATTTTAAGATATACCGTCAATATGCACTTTAATACGTACCTTGACGTAATAGGCCCACACACTTGGATCGGCAGTTACATAGGACTTAGTCGGGTCAAATATAAATCCACCGACTTATAATAGCTCCTGTACTTCCTTGTACTCTTTTTTATGAGTCTTCAACCGTAAGCGAACATGGGGGACTCCCACAATAACATGACAGTCATTCCGAATACCATCAATCACGATTTTCATAAGTGCAGTTTTGAAACCATTATCAGCCTTCTTGGTTCCAGCAAGTTCCTCACCCATAAGAGCAGACATCATGCACCCAATTATTTGATCAGTCCAACGTACTTGTGGCATCTTTTAAGGTACTTCCACTTGTAAGTCAGGTGTTTCTAGATTGATCGGAATATTTGCTTTTGGTGGTCGAAAAGGAACGTTGATTCGGTTTTGGGCCATCTCCGTAATGCAAAAACAATCAGTATATCATCCACTAAAAATTAGTATATCAGTTCATAAAAATCATTTTATCGGTATACCAATTCATAAAAATCAGTATATCAGTTCATATATCACTGACTATTCAGGTATCATCTAATACTCTGGTTCAGTTAAATCCTATAGCATGTATCCATCATCCAAGGAGGTATCAATTAATAAAAATCAGACAATAAAAAATCCTATAGCATATATCCATCATCCAAGCAGGTATCAGTCACTAAAAATCCTATAGTAGGTATCAGTTACTAAAAATCCTCCCACATTATCAATCATATATGAACTGAATTATTAGGTATAAACATGATACGTCATCCAAAATCCTATAGCATGTGTCGCCAAAGTCATATATCAGTTACTAATCTGGTATTCAGTAGAATTTACTAATCAGGTATCATCCAAATTACACATAAATTACTAAACTAAACACTAGTTATTCTCAGTTACTAAATTAAACACCAGCAACATAAGTTCAGTGTTGCAGCATCCAAAATGGTATCAATTACCAAACTCATATATTAGCTACTGATCATTTACCAATCAGTTACTAATCAGGTATCATCCAAATTCACTAGCATTTATTAATCAGGTATCATCCAATAGCTATGCTTAAGTAACAGTTATGCTTAAATTACACATTAGTTAACAAACTCATCATATCAGCACATTTAGTAATCAGGTATCATCCAAATTCATTAGCATTTACACATCACTAGAAAAAAAGTTACACATTAGTAGAAGAAAAGTTACACATCAGTAGAAGAAAACATACACATCAGTGACATTTACACATCAGTACAAATCAAGTTTCATCCAAATTACACATCAGTAGAAGAAATGTTAAGCTCAACTGGCAGCATAAGTTTAGTGTTGCAACATCCAAAATGGTTCAAAATGTTGATACATCATCGACACATTCAAATCCAACACAGTTAAAATACAAGAAGGCTAATATTACATTATACGTATTACAACATGCTTTTAACAACTACGTACAAACTTAATAGCATAATGACATATAGCATCCACTTGAATGATCGAAGCATATCCATCACCGCTATGGATTACACATTATTACCCACTCCGAAATTAAGATTATTTAGAGGAATGGTGGAAGTTGATGAACCACATTTCCCGTTGAGGTTATTTAAGTTCATTTCATTAGGCAACGTCGTAGATTTTGATGATATATCATTCGGAGACGGTATTGCCCAGACTACTCAAATCCCACAATTGGCACAACAATTGTAGATCCTGCCGAGGTTGTTGTTCTTATCTGACTTGGTAATTCTAATGTCACCTACGGCTCCACACTTGCATTTTTTTTAATTTGACCATCACATTCAAGTAGTTCGCATTAGTTGATGTAGGCATGGAATCTGAAAAATCTAAGGAATAATAAAAAAAGGTTATCTTTAAACCAACTTAACGAAGAAATTGCAAAAGCGTTATCTGAATTATTACAACAGCTGAATGCAGAACGAAAAATATAGATCATCAAAAGCAAATGTCTCAATATGACTTGTTCCTCTTTCTTCCCACATTTGTGTCTTCATTGTATTTCTCTTATCTTCCCAACATGCCTATGTGGCAAAGGTAATATGCTCATTACCATCAGGTATACTTATGGGTGTTGGGTTCACATCATTATCACTATCACTATCGTCATTGTACATATCATCCCTATCATCATCCCTTAAAAATTTATACAGTGCACAACAAGCTAACACAATCATAGCTTACATGTCAATCCCATGAAACGATTGATGGCATAGATAAGCAAATCTTTTTTTCAATAATTCAATAGTGCGCTCGACTACATTGCGCAAAGATGAATGGTAGAAGTTAAGTAATTCTTTACTAGTTTCTGGACGTTGACCCTCCACGTCTCTGTGATGGTATCATGTCTGACGAAATGGTGATAAAAAACCAGGAACCAAAGGAAATTCGATATCCGAAAGATAATATTTTCTTACGAAAATACGTTGTTTATTTTTCGTCAAATATATGTCGAAGGTAAGATGTTTATGCAACGTTTATTCAAAATAAATACAAGAAATCAACCGGCATACTAACTGGAACGGTAAGTTTATGTCCTGGTCATTGTATAGCCGCCCTAAGTACACAACCATCATGTGTTAACCCCTCCCATCCAGATAACACATATGTAAATTTCGTGTCGAACATTCACGCTATTAGAACATTTTGAAGGATGACTTATTTTTTATTACGATACCTAGGTTGATTGACAAGGGAACATTCACAGATACGTGGGTATCGTCTATCGCTTCTACGGCATCTTGTTGGGATACTACATGTGTTATTGCATGCAATCCATTTAAAAATTTATTAACTAGTTAATCTATTGAGAATGAATTTTCTTATCGAAAAGTAATGATACCAACTTCTATTACCAGGATTGTCGTTCGAGGAGTTATCATGCGTTGCATTTATGGAAATTTCCTTATACATAGTTAGGCAAACCGCCAATACTTTATGAAAGTACAAACTAATTGCATGACTTGATCTACAAAAAGTGTTACTCTCGATTTCACAACGCTCATCATGACCAATAATATTCAAGAAAATTGCAACTTGTTCCTCAACCAAAACTGACCGCCAATCATTTAGCCCAAACGCACGGAGGTGATCACATAACCTATGAAATGAACTAATATTCATACGTAATGAATCATGGCATAAACGATCACTCATCCCGTACATTCGGTACAAGGATTGGTTACGATGATCATCCCAATTATACTGAGGTGCCATAGGAATGTCAAATAATGACCTTATATGTTGGTAGATAACTATCCCCCGTATCACCATCGATCAAGCAACACCAAAGCGTTTACGTTATATTTTGGAATTATGGCCTTTTTTCCTACAAAATAATGATTCACAAGTCTCATTATTTGATATTAATTTTAAAAAAATATGTCAAAGTTATAATCGGTAACAGAACAACGAAAAACTAACAAAACAAACTGATTCAAATGAATAACTCAGATAATACGAATCCTGAAATGAGGGACAAATGTGTGTTACACAAATAATAATTAACTATTTTTATATAAAAAGTTTTCTTTTACCGCTGGAATGTTTTTGGCATTTTAATATTTACAAATGCGAAGGGTATATATGACTTGTTGAATAGTGTATATTTTTTTGTCACTACAAATATACACTATTGATTTAAAATATATACCCTATGTGTTTGTAAATATGAAAATGCCAAAATACATTTTACATCAGCCCATTTCAACTCACAATATTAGAATAAAAAAAATTCAGTCCACATTACCATTTCATAAATTAGGAACAAAATCATACCCTAAATATGGCAAATCTTGCTAAACCATAGATATGTTAAAACATAACAAATATTAACTCAAACCCTAGATTAAAACCTTGGACATAAGCAAGAATGATATTAACTAACCAAAATAAAACCTAGTTAGTGAAATCAACAGTGGAAAAAATCACAAAAAAAATTAACTCAAACCCAATAAATGAACTCAAACCCTAGATTACAAATATTATAGGAAGAAATCACAAATTGGGATGAAATAAGAACAAATAATCTTATGTTTGATGTTGATATACTCATTGATTAAAAAAAATCAGTTGATTTACAAGGATGGATACCTTCGAGATTTTCTTCTCCACACTTTCTTCTCCAATTGTCAATCTTGGATAACAAAGATTGTGAGCCATCTTGGATTAAACGCAATATCAAAGCGAACCCTGTACTACCAATCTAATCAACCCGACTTCATGTACAACAATGAAACAAACCCCGCTCCAATTTCCCATCAAAGTTTTGCAACCGAAATAGCTAAGCAAAAAATGCCCACGAAATCGGCAAAAACAGGTCACGTGCTCACTTTTGGGCAAATTTTTCCATGTGTAAAAATTGTCTATCAAACACTACACTTTGGATAAACTGTGTGAAAAACCCATTTGCCAGACCCTTAATTCAAACGGAGTTATTGTTGATGTTAAAATTTACCACCCTACATGGACCAATGAGAAGTCGACACTCGTCCTCCTACGTGGCGATCTTCATAGTATTTACTTATGTGTTAGGCTCCGAGACAGTTTATCGTCCAACTAGACGACAACCTAAAGAATATGAACCATTAAAAGCCATTGGTGTGGAGCCACCAACAGTCATTGTACCCAAGAATATCAACAGTTATATTGAATATCAACTATAATATTTATTGTATATAGATATAAATGCCTGAATATATAAAGGCATTTCATCTCTTGAACTCCCTATAAGGACATTTTTCTCAAGTCTCATATGTTACATTTGTGTATGTCGCACACCACTACATTTGGCACGTCACTTCACGATATCACATGATGGCTTCTATCCGAATTCTAGGAATCAAGCATTCAACATCTCCATCAAGTGTCCCACATTTGCCTCAACGACTTTACGTTCCACGATTTTATGGATTTTATGCAAATGGTACACTAGAGAAGTCAAAATAATGAAAGAAAGACAAGATAGGAAAGTTCAAGGTCATTTTGGTAATTTTAAAGCCATAGTCCAGAGGTCTAGTCAATAGGAAATTTGAATAGCTCGATTCTACGAAGATACGAGAAGAAACGGCACCTCAATCCGAGCTACGATAAAGGAGTTATGACCTTTTGAAGATGAAGAAAATTCCATAGAAGAATGCTAATTTTTTAAACCCCAAACCAGCGAGGTATCGCAAACCACATAGCGAACTGGTTCAGGGTACATAGCGAACCGGTTCGGGGTACACGCACAGCAAAAGTCCCTCCTACTCAAAACTCTTTTGGTTTTCCTATAAAAGCCAACTTCGGGAGAGTTATATTTTAAGACTTGGAGAGACGTTTTTGAGAGTTTTATTAGCTCAAGTCTTCATATTTTTTAGTCCCAAAAACTCATGTTTTGATTCACACATCATTCCCATATTTTTGTGAATCCTTTTGGAACCCAAGAACACTACTTTGGTTTTGTTCATCTTTGAGGGGGATCTCTGCAACCGAGGGTTGCATGTTATTATTGAGGGAGTCTCTATGAAGTTTTATGGTTGCGTGTGATTGACGAGTGCTGCAGTTCTTCCTTTGCTGATTGGATTGTGGTCCATGTGGGTTCGCTGCGTGTGGATTCATTGCTGACAATACCGACAGACGCCTGCGGGTATTCGTGTGTCACTGTATTGTGACACCCCGCCTAATTAATCCCGGGTGATCAGTCCTAAATCAAGTTAGAACAGGTTTCTCATTTGGTCCATTCTTAGCATCACTGTCGTCTTATTTAATTACTAACCACCTAAGTGAGAAAAATAGACTGGTGCCAATTTTTATCTTTCATTATTTAAACAAACACCCATGCGGAATCTAAAACTATATAACAATCACAGATAACTGAATTAATCATCCACAAGTAAAAACAATTGACTGAATAAACCAACGGTCCAAATAAATAATCCCGTAAAGACAAGAATAAACTCCCAACGAGTCTAATACAAATAAATGGAAAGTGAGCAACATGCTCGAATACTAATCATGAACTTCTACATTTAAGAATGAAGAATGAAGCGTCTATCAAAACCCCGCAACATCCACATATGCTGCAGCAACGGATCCCTGGAATATAGTCAAGGCTGGCGTCCCTGTGGTTGGACACCTAAAAGGTTTTTAAAAGTTTTTATAGCAAGGGTTAGTACCCAAAACATTTGAAAAATATTTAACAAATGATTAACTTGCAGTAATAAATAAATATGCATGCTCTTCATATTTTTAGTTAATAACGCACTCTCTTGAGGACTTCCTTACCCTTCCTCTATTATACCCTACGAATGCTTTAATTAAATTACCTAGTTACTCATCTCATGGCTAGATAATTAACAAGGTTCCTTTATACCCACCCTACTCTAACTGAGTATGTAGTGATTTTGATATATAAGTTATCGGTAACATCAACTTAACTAAATCACTTCCCTTTTTATATTCATATAACTTCTACACTTGTTATACATGTGAACTAACTCACTTTTCATTAATATTCCGTATATAATTAATTATAAAATTATATACTTAAAATCATATTCCAGCATTCACAATCATACTGTAATATATATAATAACTTGCAACCTCCCGAGTAAAATACTCCCGGGATGTAAATTCTATAAAGTGCTATCCCACTAGGTACAATCACATAGCCTAGTTATCCCAAGTCAGAATTTTCACACCAACTTGATAAAAATAAAATAATTGGAGGCGGTCATATTCCTTCCCTGAAAGTGAGTTGTCCCTCACCCATATAACGGACGCTATGACCTCGGGAATATACTCACCCTACTCCTCAAGCTAGGGGATTCATCCACTACGCGCAACCTCCCCCTATAGCACTATAGTAACAAATATCTAATCACTGATATTAATTGAGCACACCATATATATATATACTAACGCCTCCGTATATATAAATATAAAAGTCCCGGCTATACCGTTCACTAAAATCCGTAACATAAGCCTATTAAAATTATTAAGAGTTTATGGTCCAACTCTAAGTATTAATTAAATTGCACTTTAATTAATTTAGTTATTATTGGTGTCGCCCCCACCATAAATTTGGACTTACTCCCGTAGCCCAAAATAAATTTACCCGAGTCACAATTCCTGACTCTAATTTATTAGCCTCAAACCCTAATTAATTTATCTACAATTAATTAGATTTAAACTCATGTATTTAATTTCTCAATAATTAATTACATAAGATTTTTATATAAATTTTCCCTCTTATATAACCAACTGGCGAAACTGCAAGATTCTGGCGACCGTCGATCGATCGACCCAGACCGTCGATCGATCGATCGAACAGGTCTTCGTCTTCTTCGCGAAGACAGGGCAGCCATGGACGGATTTTCTTAAACCCTAATCTCTTCTAACATGAGATTTAAGCCTTCTTATCACCAGAGCATACTAGAAACCTTATTAGGATTACCCAGAAAACTTACAACAATCATCAATTCGTCCATAAACTACTGATTTATAAATTTTGGGGAAAACCTATCTTTTTCCTTAAACCCATTTTTACTCCAAATTTCTTCATTAAATTCGTTTTAATTTATCTGAATATCATCCTAACAGATACACATCAATATTCCAATATCAGATTTTACATGACTCCTCATAATTTCGGGCAAATCAGATTCATGTTTTCTTTTGAATTATCAAAACCCCATGTTTATACCATGAACACCAAAACGAATTTTTAATTCATAACAGCACACAAATATGAATTTGAAAGACATATTTTATGCTATTGCAAGTTATTCACTTGCCTTAGGTTTCGTAGTGTCTGAATTTTCAATGGATTCCAAGGTTGAAGATGACCTAGTTGGTTCTTTGAGATCCCCAAATTGGCTTTGGCTGCTGCTAGGGTTTCCTAACCCTTTAATTTCTTTCTCTGCTTAAGCTTAGCCAGCCCTTATTTCTTTTTATCAAGTTAATTAATCCATTCCCGTTTTTTGACTAATGGGCCAAGCCCAAGTGACCAAAATGCCCCCGAATGGGCCCGACTATGTCTAAAAACGTCCCGTGACCCGTTTACTACCCCTGGGTACACTTTTCCGACTATCTCGGCCCATCCGGACTCAACTGTACACTCAGAATTTGCATCCGAAATAATTTATAAAAATACTTATCCCCCACCCAATATAGTCTATACCGACTTCCGGATGTGATAAGTACATATCTCGTCATTAATACTCGAAACGACGAAATTACATTATTACTATACACTCAGTAAATAATTTTCCCTAAATATTAACCATTCAATCCCAGATTAATATTTATATATTATTCTATCATAATTAATTCATTAACTTACAACACACTAGTAATTTAGAATTTCCGAATTAATTAAATTTTAAATGTACCAAAAATACGGGGTGTTACATACTCCCCCCCTTATAAAGGAATTTCATCCCCGAAATTAGACTGTACCTGCGTTGAAAAGCTCTGAATATTGTTCCCGCATATCCTCCTCTCGCTCCCAGGTAGACTCGTCAACATTGTGATGACCCCACTGTACTCTAACCAATGGAACAACCTTGGATCGTAATTTCCGCTCACTATGATCCAGAATAGCTACCGGCCTCTCCTCATACGAGATGTCTGGCTGTAAGTCGATCTCCTCGAGTGTAATGTGCCAAAAGGCTCTCTCGCTCCTTCGATATTTCTTCAGCGATGCCACATGGAATACATCGTGTATCCGCTGAAGATGTTCTGGTAACCCAAGCTTATACGCCACCGGTCCCACCCTCTCAATAATAGGGAAAGGTCCTACGTATCGCGGTGCTAACTTACCCTTCTTGCCGAACCTCATCACCCCTTTCATTGGGGATACCCGGACTAAAACCTGGTCCCCAACTTCTAGCTCCACATGTCGTCGAGAAGCGTCAGCATAACTCTTTTGCCTATCCTGAGCTATCCGAATTCTTCCTCAAATCAGCTCTATCTTGGAAGATGTCTCTTGAACAATCTCCGGCCCCAAGAGTTTGTTGTCCCCCACCTCTAACCAACAAACGGGTGAACGGCAAGGTCTCCCGTACAGTGCCTCAAACGGTGCCATGCCAATCGTGAATTGGTAAGAGTTGTTATACGCAAACTCTACCAAAGGAAGATATTTTTCCCATCCTCCCCCGAAGTCCAAAATGCACATTCTGAGCATGTCTTCCAGCATCTGGTTAACTCTCTCAGTCTGTCCGTCCGTCTGTGGGTGATACGCTGTACTCAAGCGCAACTCCGTGCCCATTGCCTCCTGAAAGCTCTGCCAAAAGTGGGCGACAAAGATTTTGTCTCGGTCGGATACAATATTTATAGGCACTCCATGCAGCTTAATAATCTCTGCTATGAATAGCTGTGCATAACGCATCGTCTCGAAGTCTGTGCGTACCGGCAAAAAATGGGCCACCTTAGTCAACCGATCCACAATAACCCATATGGAGTCGTGACCCCTCTGCGATACAGGTAACCCTGTGATGAAGTCCATGGAGATGCTCTCCCACTTCCACACGGGAATTTCTAACGGCTGTAGCATCCCTGATGGTCTCTGGTGGTCAACTTTCACAAGCTGACACGTGGCACATTTCGAAACAAACTCCGCTATGTCCCGTTTCATTCCTGCCCACCAATACTGCCTCCTCATATCTTGGTACATTTTATCCCCACCGGGATGTACCGTAAATTTCGAACCATGGGATTCTGTCATAACAGCGTGCTTCAAATCCTCATCCTCTGGCACCATTAACCTCCCATTAAAGCGTAGGCCTCCTTCTGAGCTAATCGAGTAACCCTCTGCTCCCTCAGCTAACAACTGGCCCACCCTATCCCGGCAAACCTGATCCTCAGCCTGAGCCTTCACAACTCGCATAATGATCTCGGGTGTGATGGATAAAGCTGACATGCAAGCCTTGGCCACGTCATCCTCATATTGAAGCTCTCTCCACTTCGCTTTCCATACCTCTGCTATCTCCCCCGTCGGCCTTCGGCTCAATGCGCCTGCTACCACATTGGCCTTACCAGGATGATACTGAATATCAAACTGGTAGTCCTTCACGAATTCTAGCCACCGCCTCTGCCTCATATTCAGATCCTTCTGAGTGAAGAGATACTGAAGTGACTTGTGATCCGTGAATAGAGTAAACTGCTCTCCTAGAAGATAATGCCTCCATATCCTCAAAGCAAAAATGACCGCTGCCAATTCTAGGTCGTGAGTGGGGTAATTCCTCTCGTGGGGCTTTAGCTTCCTGGAAGCATAAGCTATAGCCCTCTCCTCCTGCTGGAGTACACCCCCAAGACCCCGTAAGGATGCGTCTATGTAAACCCGATACTCTAGCCCTCCCTTTGGCAATGCAAGCACGGGCGCAGATGTCAACTTGTCCTTTAGCTCGTCGAACGCTAATTGACAACTATCATCCCACTTGAAAGGTACTCCTTTCCGAGTCAGATTCGTCAAAGGTCCTGCAATCTTAGAGAATCCTTTAATGAATCGCCTGTAGTAACCGTCCAAACCCAGAAAACTGCGCACCTCGGTTGGTGTCGTGGGCTGTCCCCACTCCCTCACCGCCGACACCTTATTCGGATCCACTGCAATACCCTGATATGACATGACGTGACCAAGGAACTGTACCTCCCGAAGCCAGAATCCACACTTCCCTAATTTGGCATAGAGCTGATGATCCCTCAGTGTCTGCAAAACCATGCGCAAATGCTCTGCGTGCTCCTCCTCGGTGCTCGAGTAGATTAGGATGTCATCAATGAACACGATGACAAACTGATCTAAGTACTCTCTGAAAACCCTATTCATGAGGTCCATGAACACTGCTGGTGCATTGGTGAGCCCGAAGGGCATCACCCTGAACTCATATGATCCATACCGCGACAAGAAAGCGGTCTTAGGAACATCCCCCTCTCGGATACGCAGTTGATGATACCCTGACCTCAAGTCGACCTTGGAGAAGTAAGACGCCCCTCTCAATTGGTCAAATAAATCATCGATCCGAGACAACGGATATTTATTCCGTATCGTCACCTTGTTCAGCTCCCTATAATCCACGCACAAGCGGAGTGAACCATCTCGCTTCTTCACAAACAATACCGGCGCACCCCACGGCGATGTACTTCGCCGAATAAAACCCTGACCCAGTAGTTGCTGAATCTGTTCCCTCAATTCCCGCATCTCTGAAGGGGCCATTCGGTAAGGTGCCCGAGCAATCGGTCTCGTCCCCGGAGCCAAATCGATAACAAATTCGATTTCTCTGTTGGGTGGTAATCCTGGTATTTCCTGGAATACATCCTCAAAGTCCCTCACTACAGGAATAGAGTCTAAAGGAACTACCACTTCCTGTGAGGTTTCCTCCTCAATGTAATATAAATGAGCGGTCGAGCCTCCCTCTGGGCGAGGCATCGCCACAACAAACATCTCTTGTCCCGGAATGGCAAAAATAATGCTCCCACCGAAGCAATCAATCATGGCTCTATAGTCAGCGAGCCAATCCATACCGATAATCACATCGTGAACATGCATATCTAAAACCAACATGTCCACAGGTAATATCAAACCACCAATCTCCACCCCCACTCCCGGACATATAAAGAATATAAGCGACCCATTCCCCAATGGTGAGTCGACACACGTAACAGTGCTCTCGGCGGTGGTTAACAACCCTAAAGCCTTCGCGAAATGTGTAGCTATAAAGAAATGTGTAGCCCCCGTATCAAATAATACCCGACCCATAGTGCCATGGATAGAAAACGTACCCTCGATCGCGGGCGGCGCCTGCTGTGCTGGGGGATTAGGAACATCCCGAACGTTATACACACGTCCGTAGTGCATTTGCCCCTGCTGCTGTGGGGCGGGTGGGGCTGGTGCTGCTGGCGGCATCTGACCCTGTTGCCCCTGCTGGGCACCCTGCTGCTGGCCTCTGCCCCTCTGCGGGCACTCCCTCTTGAAGTGTCCTGGTTGGCCACAGGAGAAACAGCGTTTCTGGTCGTCACCCTGCCGTTGGCCCTGCTGACCCTGACGTTGCTGGCTCGGTTGGCCTCCCCCGTTGTTCCCTTGGCCCTGACGGCTCTGAGGAACCTGCTGTTGCTGATTAGGGCCTGGTTGCCCCTACCTGAACCCCTGTCCTCCCGGTCGGAACCCACCAGGATTAAACTTCTTAGCCTGATTCCCTTGCTGAATGATGACCTGCTGCTGTGTGCCACTCATCTCACTACTAGTGACCGCCTTGCCCTGCTGGCTCGGCTCACCTGCCTTCTTGTTCCCCTTAGCATGGAAACGATGATCCTGGCAATGTACAAGTGCGGCATTAACGACATATGTATAAGTCACTAACGCCGGATTTCCAATCAAGTGTTGCCTGATTCTCCAGGCTAGGCCATCCATGAACTTTGACTTCTTCCGCTCCTCATCGCTCACCTCATTTGGCACAAAGTTTGCCAAACGGGTGAACTCCTCCTCATATTTCGCTACTGACCTGTCACCCTGTACCAACTCGCTGAATTTCTTTCTCATCTCAGACTCTACTGCTGGAGGGAAGTACTTGCAGTCAAACCGCACCCAGAATTCAGAAATCGGCATCAAATCCCGCTCCTCAGCGGTGGTTACGGACTCCCACCACTGTAAGGCTGCCCCCGACAGACGAAAGGTAGCCAGCATCTGTTTCTGCACCTCTGTACCCTCTAACATGCGCAGATGGCGCTGAATGTTCTTCTTCCAGTCACAAGCCTCGACCACATTGGTGCTACCTCGAAACTCAGGTGGGTGACCCTTCTGAAAGGTCTCCCTCATTCGCTGCCAAGATGGTGGCCCCACTGGAGCCTGAACTGCTGGAGCCAATGGAGGCGGTGCCTGAGGCTGTGGAAAATGAGCTGCCATAGCTCGCATCGCTGTCTCGATCGCTTGGGCCACTATCACTGCCACCTGAGTGGTAGAAATCAACTCGGGTGGGGGTGGTGGTGGCGGTACCTGTGGCTCCTGGCGAGCCTCCCTCACCTCATCTCTAGCCTCAGCCCTTTCCGCTCTCTGTCTCTTTGGCGGCATCTGAAATAGATTGAATTGTATAAGTACACAATTTATACAAAAACTAATAGCAGGAATACGATATCTCACAAGCGGAAAATATAATCAACAGTCCTAATAATAGGGCTCTATAACAACCGAACGCTACGCTGAAACGTAGAAAGCCGCACAGATCCTAAGGACTCTAGAACCTGATGCTCTGATACCATCTGTGACACCCCGCCTAATTAATCCCGGGTGATCAGTCCTAAATCAAGTTAGAACGTCCATTCTTAGCATCACTGTCGTCTTATTTAATTACTAACCACCTAAGTGAGAAAAATAGACTGGAGCCAATTTTTATCTTTCATTATTTAAACAAACACCCATGCGAAATCTAAAACTATATAACAATCACAGATAACTGAATTAATCATCCACAAGTAAAAACAATTGACCGAATAAACCAACGGTCCAAATAAATAATCCCGTAAAGACAAGAATAAACTCCCAACGAGTCTAATACAAATAAATGGAAAGTGAGCAACATGCTCGAATACTAATCATGAACTTCTACATTTAAGAATGAAGAATGAAGTGTCTATCAAAACCCCGCAACATCCACATATGCTGCAGCAACGGATCCCTGGAATATAGTCAAGGCTGGCGTCCCTGTGGTTGGACACCTAAAAGGTTTTTAAAAGTTTTTATAGCAAGGGTTAGTACCCAAAACATTTGAAAAATATTTAACAAATGATTAACTTGCAGTAGTAAATAAATATGCATGCTCTTCATATTTTTAGTTAATAACGCACTCTCTTGAGGACTTCCTTACCCTTCCTCTATTATACCCTACGAATGCTTTAATTAAATTACCTAGTTACTCATCTCATGGCTAGATAATTAACAAGGTTCCTTTATACCCACCCTACTCTAACTGAGTATGTAGTGATTTTGATATATAAGTTATCGGTAACATCAACTTAACTAAATCACTTCCCTTTTTATATTCATATAATGTCTACACTTGTTATACATGTGAACTAACTCACTTTTCATTAATATTCCGTATATAATTAATTAAAAAATTATATACTTAAAATCATATTCCAGCATTCACAATCATACTGTAATATATATAATAACTTGCAACCTCCCGAGTAAAATACTCCCGGGATGTAAATTCTATAAAGTGCTATCCCACTAGGTACAATCACATAGCCTAGTTATCCCAAGTCAGAATTTTCACACCAACTTGATAAAAATAAAATAATTGGAGGCGGTCATATTCCTTCCCTGAAAGTGAGTTGTCCCTCACCCATATAACGGACGCTATGACCTCGGGAATATACTCACCCTACTCCTCAATCTAGGGGATTCATCCACTACGCGCAACCTCCCCCTATAGCACTATAGTAACAAATATCTAATCACTGATATTAATTGAGCACACCATATATATATATACTAACGCCTCCGTATATATAAATATAAAAGTCCCGGCTATACCGTTCACTAAAATCCGTAACATAAGCCTATTAAAATTATTAAGAGTTTATGGTCCAACTCTAAGTATTAATTAAATTGCACTTTAATTAATTTAGTTATTGTTGGTGTCGCCCCCACCATAAATTTGGACTTACTCCCGTAGCCCAAAATAAATTTACCCGAGTCACAATTCCCGACTCTAATTTATTAGCCTCAAACCCTAATTAATTTATCTACAATTAATTAGATTTAAACTCATGTATTTAATTTCTCAATAATTAATTACATAAGATTTTTATATAAATTTTCCCTCTTATATAACCAACTGGCGAAACTGCCAGATTCTGGCGACCGTCGATCGATCGACCCAGACCGTCGATCGATCGATCGAACAGGTCTTCGTCTTCTTCGCGAAGACAGGGCAGCCATGGACGGATTTTCTTAAACCCTAATCTCTTCTAACATGAGTTTTAAGCCTTCTTATCACCAGAGCATACTAGAAACCTTATTAGGATTACCCAGAAAACTTACAACAATCATCAATTCGTCAATAAACTACTGATTTATAAATTTTGGGGAAAACCTATCTTTTTCCTTAAACCCATTTTTACTCCAAATTTCTTCATTAAATTCGTTTTAATTTATCTGAATATCATCCTAACAGATACACATCAATATTCCAATATCAGATTTTACATGACTCCTCATAATTTCGGGCAAATCAGATTCATGTTTTCTTTTGAATTATCAAAACCCCATGTTTATACCATGAACACCAAAACGAATTTTTAATTCATAACAGCACACAAATATGAATTTGAAAGACAGATTTTATGCTATTGCAAGTTATTCACTTGCCTTAGGTTTCGTAGTGTCTGAATCTTCAATGGATTCCAAGGTTGAAGATGACCTAGTTGGTTCTTTGAGATCCCCAAATTGGCTTTGGCTGCTGCTAGGGTTTCCTAACCCTTTAATTTCTTTCTCTGCTTAAGCTTAGCCAGCCCTTATTTCTTTTTATCAAGTTAATTAATTCATTCCCGTTTTTTGACTAATGGGCCAAGCCCAAGTGACCAAAATGCCCCCGAGTGGGCCCGACTATGTCTAAAAACGTCTCGTGACCCGTTTACTACCCCTGGGTACACTTTTCCGACTATCTCGGCCCATCCGGACTCAACTGTACACTCAGAATTTGCATCCGAATTAATTTATAAAAATACTTATCCCCCACCCAATATAGTCTATACCGACTTCCGGATGTGATAAGTACATATCTCGTCATTAATACTCGAAACGACGAAATTACATTATTACTATACACTTAGTAAATAATTTTCCCTAAATATTAACCATTCAATCCCAGATTAATATTTATATATTATTCTATCATAATTAATTCATTAAATTACAACACACTAGTAATTTAGAATTTCCGAATTAATTAAATTTTAAATGTACAAAAAATACGGGGTGTTACATGTATTTCATTATAATCCGTGTAAGTTGCGATTTCCTTATTATAATGAAATAAAAGGTTTTTCCCTTCGGGGATTTTTTCTAAAATTTGTGTCACGTGTTTTATTTATGGTTTGACACACGCACACACGTAGTTGCTTGTTTAGGGGTTGTTTATAAATAGACTCTAATATAATAAGTGTGCCAAATTGGATATTTACGAATTTAAATCGGTATCACACATCGCATCATACGTTTTACAAATTGATATCAAAGTCGGTTACACCAATTTATCGCGTATTCCTATTTTTCGCAAAATTGTGTGATATTAATTTTTTTAAATCAAGTTTTTGAAAAATCGCAATTTTTCAATGGAACGTTCATTTAATAAGGTGCCTATTTTTTATGGGAATAATTATGCCTATTGAAAATCTCGCATGAAATCTAGTTTAAAAGTTATTGACGAGCGTGTTTGGTTGCTTTGCGAAAATAGATGAAATCCACCCACTGTCACCGTTGAAAATATCACATCCTTAAAACCTGTGTCAGATTGGACTGAGAATGATTTTAAAATGTCGAATTTTAATTTCCGTGGACTGAGTGCTATTTATGGAGCTGTCACTATTGATGAGTTTCGCCGAATTATGATGTGTACCACGTCTAAAGAGGCTTGGGATGTTTTGAAATTGACACATGAGGGTACGAACGCGGTTAAAGAATCAAAATTACAAAATTTGGCCATGCAATTTGAGACTATCACCATATCTGAGTTTGAATGCTTTAATGATTTTTATGTACGTTTGTCGGACATTTTTAACACATGTTTTAATTTGGGTCAAGTGATTGATAACACACGTGTCATTAAAAAGATTTTGAGATCTCTCCCAAAACGCTTTATTCCTAAAGTCACTGTTTTGAAGTCTTTGGAAAATTTTAAATCACTTAAGTTGGAAGAACTTGTAAGAGATCTTCAAACCTATGAGATTGACATGTTTCCCCATTTTATTGAGGCTAAGGGATAAAGGTGTTGCTTTAAAGACCCATCTTAAGAAAAAGAAAGAAAAAGTTTGTGAGTCCGATTCTGAGGGAGACTTTGATGATTTGGCTTTACTTGCGAAAAAATTCAAAAAGTTTCTCAAAATTTCTAAAGAAAATTATTTCAATAAAAAGAGATTTTTTGAGAAAAATAAAAAGAAAGAAAAGGCCAAAGAAAACGGTGATAGGGAAAAAGAGAATGACTCAGATGAGGAGTGTGAGGAGGAGTTTGAGAACGTGACTTGTTTTGAATGTGGGGGTAAGGGGCATAAGTCGTTTGAGTGTCCTACGTGGGTTAAAAAGAAAGGAAAGAAAGTAGCCATGCCCGCCACACTTAGTGATAGTAGTGAAGGTGAGGGTGATGAGACTAGTGGTGTGAAGTTTGTATCTTTTTCGAGTCGTTTGAGCACACCCACTTTGTCCCACAATAGTGATTTGAGCGCTTTAAGTGAGGGAGAAAGCGAGAGTGAAAGTGGAGATGAAAGTGAGCTCCAAAAAGCGTTTAGAGATTTGTACACCGAGACCTTAAAAATAAGGAAGTATAATAGAGATTTAGGTCGTCGGGTTATTGATTTGGAGAGAGAGAATGAGGTTTTAAGAAAGTAAAAGTGTGATTTGACCAACACGTTGTCTAGTCTGACGACATGTGTATCCCAACTCGAGAGTGATCTCGAACATGCCAGGGAGGTCAAAATTAATTTTGAGAACGCACCTAAGAAGGTTGAAAAGGTCGTTCTTAAGGGTAAAGGTGAGAAGTTAGGAATAAGTCATGACGGTGATTCTACTTCCCAATGAGCACCCGAGTCGGTTTCCACGTTAGTGTTAGATTCACGTGAGTCTCACCTTAACCCACCAAGGCGTCCCATTCCTATTAGGAGAGAACGTCCTAGAGTTTTTGAGAAAGGTGTTCCTAGGCCAATATATGTTTGTTCTCGTTGCAAAAGGAGAGGACACCTTAGGGAATTTTATTTCAAGTTGGATTATGTGTCACGTTTTGCTACCACACGTGTTTTTGCCACATATGCACCCACACATGATACTTTACATGCTCCCAGAGACTACATGAGAGAGTTTGCACATCTAGGTGAGCAAGTTAAATTTTTAGTCAAAACTTCACAAAATTTTATGGAGGTTTTTCATAAGTTGGCACCACCTTCGGAAAACCCCTACGCACATAACGATTGAGGTTTGACTTGTTTACTAGTATATGATGTTTTTCATGATGTCATTATTTGCCTATTGCTAGTATGTATCATTTTTGTATGTTTTATTTTTTTGAAAATTTTTGAAAAATACAAAAAGATTTTATTTTTGATAAAAATTATGAGAAAATCCAAAAAGATTTTTGTATTTTATTTGCACCGTTTATGGATTGGCACTTAGGATGACCGAGTCACAACATCATTCCATTTTTCATATGACTATTTGATAGTGTTTTGAGACAATAGGTCAATTCATCCATGTGCTTTATAATGTTTGGAGTTATTAAGATGTAATTGAGTGTTACTTCCTATATGTTTAACTTATGATTTCCTTTATTGCACACGTGCACGGATTTGTTTGATTATTGTACTTGTCTTATCACATGTTGGTTGGGTATTTTCACTTCAATCATATCCTTAAAACGAACCAAGTGCGAGAAAACTTGATAGAAAGTTGTGCATGTAAGAGCCGTTTATGAGGTTGTGTGCTTTATTTGAAAATGATGAAGGGCTACGAAAGATTATCATTTATCCTCTGCGATTAAGCCGCCGTTTTAATTGGACCTAAAAAATTGAGAAATTTTATTATCCGGGGTCCAAAGAGGTTTAAAAGAGCCCGAAAAAATTTAAAGGCAATAAAAAGAAATTCATGCCAATTATGGGCATTTAGATTTTTGCACCAATTCTCCAAAGTTTGAGAATTTAGTTTTATATGCCTCTAAAAGAAAATATTTTTGAGGGAGTTTGGTTGGATAATTAAAGCGGGTTTGCACGTCCTTAACAGTCTTGACAAAGCGCTAACTAGTTTTGGACGTTATTGCTGGAAATCACTTTTATTTTGATTTGTTGATTTGTATAAGACGGTGTCATATAAATTCAACAAATTTTTACACCTAAGGATACTTTTGATGTTCATTCGTTAGGAATACACGTATTCACCGTGCACATATGATTGATTGAGTTGATTTAACTATCGAATGTGTTCAGACCCATTCATTCCATTTCCATGACTTGGTTATTTAAGTTTAAATCCATGGTGTGAGTTTTAGTATCTTATTTTTGTATGAAATATTTGAAAAATTCAAACATAGTTTGTGAAAATTTTTTTAGTATCTCTTTACAAGAGCACGTTTGCCATTGGATTGATGCCTTGTTTTGAATGCCGTGACACCCCGATTTTGCTTGTTTGATTTTATTCTTCACTTTTATCTATTTGGGGACATAATAAAAAGGGGGGAAACGAATTATGCTATTATGGGGGAGTTTTGATTATCTATGTTTATCTCATTTCAAACTCGATACGTGATGTGGTATTTTCTTTATCTCATGTATGTAGGTACTACATTTATGGTCATCAATTGCACACCCTGATGAGAAAAGATTTGAGATTTTAAAGATTTGAAGAACAAATGATGAAGACTTACTCATTTGTATCTTTCCAGTTTTGGGTTCATGGGAGGATATATTTGTACAAGTCAATTGAATGATAATAATTCGAATTTTTTATTTTGTACCGGCATAGCCATAGGGGGAGATTTGTAAGGACATTTTTCTCAAGTCCGATATGTTACATTTGTGTATGTCGTACGCCGCTACATTTGGCACGTCACATCACGATATCATATGACGGCTTCTATCCGAATTCTAGGAATCAAGCATTTAACATCTCCATCAAGTGTCCCACATCTGCCTCAACAACTTCACGTTCCATGATTTTATGGATTTTATGCAAGTGGTACACTAAAGAAGTCAAAACAATTAAAGAAAGACAAGATAGGAAAGTTTAAGGGCATTTTGATAATCTTACAGCCATACTCCGGAGGTCTAGTTAACTGGAAATTTGAAGAGCTTGATGCTATGAAGATACTGGAAGAAACGGCACCTCAATCCGAGTTACGGTAAAGGAGTTATGACCTTTTGAAGATGGAGAAAATTCCATAGAAGAATGCTAATTTTTTAAACCCCAAACCAGCGAGGTACCGCAAACCACGTAGTGAACCGGTTCGGGGGGAACCGGTTCAGGGTACATAGCGAACCGGTTCGGGGTGCACGCACAGCAAAAGTCCCTCCCACTTAAAACTCTTTTGGTTTTCCTATAAAAGTCAACTTAGGGGGAGTTATTTTTTAAGACTGGGAGAGACGTTTTTTAGAGTTCTATTAGCTCAAGTCTTCATACTTTTGAGTTCCAAAAACTCATGTTTTGATTCACACATCATTCCCATATTTTTGTGAATCCTTTTGGAACCCAAGAATACTACTTTGCTTTTGTTCATCTTTGAGGGGAGATCTTTACAACCGAGGGCTGCGTGTTATTGCTGAGGGAGTCTCTATGAAGTTTTATGGTTGCGTGCCATTGAGGAGTGATGCGGTTCTTCCTTTGCTGATTGGATGAGCCTGCGGGTATTCGTGTGTCACTGTATTTCATTATAATCCATGTAAGTTACTTATTATAATGAAATAAAAGGTTTTGCCCTTCGAGGATTTTTCCTGAAATTTGTGTCGCATATTTTATTTATGGTTTGACACACGCGCACACGTAGTTTCTCGTTTATGGGTTATTTCTAAATATACTCTAATTAAATAAGTGTGCCAAATTGGATATTTGTGAATTTAAATCGGTATCACACATCGCATCATACGTTTTACACTCCCTAACATTATAAATACATGATCTCCCATAGTTCAAAGGGACAAGTGAATCATTCGCAAGCACACCCAACTGTGCTATTGTAATCACTATAAATAAAACAAACAATGGACATAAACTTTCTTTATAGCTGAATCACTTTAAAAATCTTTGTCTCTTGTGTGTTTGCATAGGTTGTTTAGCTTTATTTTATTTGTTGACGCCATTTAGAACATTTTTAGACATCAACACTTATATTTTGAGATACAGTTTTCTAAAATAAAATTCTGGTTAGAATAATTCCTAAACGAGATTGTAGTTAGTTTATAATCCGAGTTCCACGATATCATAGGAAAAGAAGAAAAAATGGACTTTCAATGTACAAGGGAAAGAAATCTTTTTTCTCTCGTTTTATCTGGTAGGAATTGTAATTATTAAATCATTATAGTAATTAATAATATGCTTTCTCTTTTTTCTTCCGTTCCATCTTTTACTTCTCATATAAAATTTTGTGGAATAAAAAAAATACACATAAAATTGCTACTTTTTCCTTTTTCCTTCCTTCTATTTTTACATTGTACCAAAGAGGATTAAATTATCTTCAGGGTATGTTTGACAACCCAATTTCAAAGCTTGAAATTGGAATTAGAAGGTCAATTTGAATTTCGCGGCATTAAAATTGCCCTCCCAATTTCATTTTCATGGGTTGGAATTGAATTGTCAAACGAACCCTTAAAGTTGTGTGATACTATCCCTACTGAAATTTTAACTATGTTTACCTGATTGAGAAGTGAGTATTAACATGTTTACCCTTAGGGTTCGTTTGGTTGACAATGGGCAAAAGAGTGCGCATGACAAAATTTGCCTAGACAAATTTTGCCTAGGCAAATTTTACCTAGTTTTTTTTTACATGAGGCTATCAAACAACCATTAGGCGAAATTAAAGTCAATCCAATTAATTTATTTAAAAACAGTTTTTATATTATATTCAAAAATGTTAAAAACAGTTTTTACAATATTTTATATTAAGTTTTTTTTTAAAAAAAATTGTAAAACATTTTCTTAACAATTTTTTATAATATTAAAAACAATTTTTAAAATATTACAAAACAATTTTTAAATATTCACAACAATTTTTTTAACTATTTAAAATATTTTTTATTTTTTTTTTTAAACTTTAAAACTGTTTTTATATTATATTCAAAACAGTTTTTAAAAATGTTAAAAACTATTTTTACAATATTTTTATATTACGATTTTTCAAAAAATTTGTAAAACATTTTCTTAACATTTTTTTATAATATTAAAAACGGTTTTTAAAATATTACAAAATAATTTTTAAATATTCACAACAGTTTTTTAAACTATGTAAAATAGTTTTAAAAAATGTTTTTTAAAACTTTAAAACAATTTTTATAATATATTCAAAACAATTTTTAAAAATGTTAAAAACAGTTTTTACAATATTTTTATAATACGGTTTTTAAAAAAAATTATAAAACATTTTCTTAACAATTTTTTATAATATTAAAAACAGTTTTCCAAACATTACAAAACAGTTTTTAAATATCTATAACAGTTTTTTTTAACTATTTAAAACTGTTTTTAAACCTATTTTTTAAAACTTTAAAACTTTTTTTATAATATATTCACAACAGTTTTTAAAAATGTTAAAAACGGTTTTTACAATATTTTGTTAATACGGTTTTTAAAAAAATTTGTAAAACAATTTCTTAACAGTTTTTTATAATATTAAAAATAATTTTTAAATATTCATAACAGTTTTTTAATTATTTAAAAAAGTTTTTAAATTATTTTTTAAAACATTAAAACGGTTTAAGAAGTTGACAAATTTATTGGCAAATATTTCCCACTCAAATAGGTAAGCAAATTTTGCCCACAACTTGTGCATAGGAGGTGTTGTACATTGACAAATAATTTATAGACAATTTTGTATACTAAACACACCAAATTATAGATAAATACTCTATTTATCAACTTATTTGTCAATACCCATGACTTTAGCAAAACGGACCCATAGTTCATTGGTTGTCAAGACAGGGAATACTATAAATTTAAGCAGTTTAACTTCTCTACACTTTGTCATTGAGCGAGGTCTCACTGCCTATAAATTATAAACTTGGAATCTCCATAAAAGTGTCACTAATTATTTTATCACTAAATTCCTGAGATACTGACGGGTGGCAGTGGCAATTTTGAGCGATTGACACCAAATCAATGCTTTTGTCATTGATTGAACAACAATGAAAATCAAATGTGTTTCATTGAACAAACTTTCAATGGTGCCTTTTGAGGACTTGGAAGAAAAGTAAACAATCAAAGAACTCTTTAAGCAAAGAGAGTATTTAATGTAAATATGAACACATTTGATGCCAGCCAATTTCACCCCTACTACAACCATTCTCTACTTTTCTTTTTCCCGACTCCAAAGCTACCTTACAATGGTAAAGTATTGAAATATAATCTTATTATGCATTCTTTGTTACTTAAAAATAACACTAGCGTCATATTGCGTCCCAAACTATTAATCTGATGAATAGTTGTCAATAAGTTTATTATTTATTGTAATTGAATTTTAAATATTTTTACTATTAATTACTTAATGAAATTTCATGTCATGGAAGCTTACCGCATCAATATTTTAATCAAATTCGGTGGAGATGATCTCCTTAATGACAAGATCATATTGTTAGAAAATCATATTCTACTAATTTTTTGAGGACAGTGGGATCTAACGCATCAAAAGAATAACAAAATATCACTCGTTTGATACACCAATCTTTGGGGGCAACAATCCAATATTTTATCTGAGTCAAAAATAACATGAGAATAATACCGAAAGAAATGACACAAACGCACAGGACAAAAATTACGTAGTTCGGCAAATATTGCCCACATCCCAAACTCACACTCAGTGTCACTATAAAATTAAGTGAGACCGCACTTTCATTGAACACAATTATAACGAAGCAGCTGCTTTTAACTTATGTTTTGTATCTTTTTCCTCCTCTCCTTGGTCGCGTACACTACTCAAAACTGGCTACATTTTCTTCTGGTATTTGCAACCACTTGTACAGAAAATAAAGTGGAGATGTTGGTTAAAATTTCAACAGTCATACCCTACTTATATCTCTAAATTTTGTATGCTTTTCAGTCACCATTTTGTATGTTGACAAAGAGGGTGTCAAATAGGTAGCCAAACTTAACTTGCAAATAGTGTCTTTCAGCCTTACTATTCCAATAGCCTTTGTTCTATAATACATATTCAACAAATTTCATGAAAAAATTGAACCTGAGGTGATCATTAGACCTTGTTTGTATGTGTGAGTGTGTGGCCTATGTGAATAAGCCAAAAAAAGGACTTGTGATTAGATTCAGCTATTAAATACATTGTATCACCGTAATAAAGTATTCCAAAGAGCCTTTAAGTAAATGAGAATCAGAATGGATTAAAAAAAATGGAAAAAAAATAAGATAAAAGACAAAGGAAAGCAAGTAACTCGAGGTAGACATCGAGGTATCAATATAATATTCAATTAACAGGTTGTTTACATGGCATCTCTCTGCCACGAACTTGCATTAACATTTATGACAAAGTAACTACATAAATGAGAGTAAAATATAAGAAAACGAGGTGGGAACACAGTTGATTCCATTGGGTACGAGAAAGATGTTAATCCAATCTAGAAAATAGTACGTATAATATGCTATTTTATGAGGACAAGATTTTAAGTGTGATTATTATATGATAATTTGTGGGGACAAAGGTTATGTTTTATATGTATTAATTAACTTAATCCTTGACTTTCTTGTATATCTTATCCAAACAAGCTCTATAGACAATTTGATTCATTTTTGTGTTTGTTTAAGTGAAACACCAATCCTAATCCATATGTCTCCTATCGTGAAAAAAAAAAGTAGAAACAATCTGATTCCGACAACCCCTTCTGGGCCAGATATAACCTGTTTAAAGTCGGTTATTGTATTTATAATTTATTTATTTATTCTTAAATTTGACAATTTGATACTAATATCTGGTTAAAGGAAGCTAATTAGCATCAGTGGAATCTTAATGGATAATATCATGCATGTGGCGCCATCAAGAGAACCATTTCATGTTAAAATTTGAATAGAATATGACTATTAATTGCAGAAATCAACTAGCTTTTCGAGAATACATTTGAATCTTCAATCGCAACAGATTCTTTTGAACAGAACTTTGGCACTAATGTAATCAATAACCAATTGCCCGTTATTAAATGTTGTTTCAATATAATGAGATGTGGTACCTTCATTACTAAACAAAGCTCGTACTTTGGAACCTTAATAAAGGAACCCTCGTATCACTTATGCTCTAACAAATGCTTCCTTAAATTAAGGAATTTAACATGTCTTTTGAAAGGGTAAATGGTCTTCATGCTCATGAGAATATTTTCACTAAATTTCATCAAAAAATCCAATAATATAGTGAGTGAAATTGTGATTAAAAGTTTCAACCGCACAAATATTCACCCATGCTTGCCCACACATTTTTTTTTCTAATTTAATTTACCCATCATTTTTTCGACTAGTTTTGCAATACATTTCCATTTTTTTCTAATTCTAATAGCCCCCATTTTGTTAATTTTCCATCATTTTTGTTTCTCAAACCTATTAACATGGTTTGGCGAACTACAATATTAAATTGAATAACTTATATATTAATTAACAAAAACTACACAAATTAGTGAATTAATCAAAAAAGGCTCTCTCTTTATCAAAACAACAACATCGGATGCACCACCGCCCAATGCGCCCACCGATTCGAATCACCATCGGAATCTCTCCTTCTTTCTTCGATGATAAGGCAATCGGTGGTTATGTGTTTGTATGTGTTTATGTGTGTGTGTGTGTGTGTGTGTGTGTGTTACACTTAGTGAGAGCTTGACCTGATTAATAATGGCCAATCATTTAAGACAAAGATAATTAAGAAGAACATGGAGAGAGAGAGAGAGAGAGAGAGAGAGAGAGAGAGAGAGAGAGAGAGAGAGAGAGAGAGAGATTAATAGTTAAAGAAAAAAGGATTCTTATTTCCACGGATTATCAATTACAATTAGGGCTGGGTATCGGTCGGTTTGGTCGGTAAATCGCCCATACCAATACCATACCAACTTTGAAATCATCAAACCAAAATTACCAGTTTTACCAGTCGGTACACTAACCCATAAACCAAAACCATACCACGTGGTACATCGGTAGAATCGATTTTTTGCGGTAAAATCGATTTTTTGGAAAATACGATAATTTCGGTAAATTTCTCTTTACGGTAAATTTAGTAGTACTCGGTACATAATGGTATTTGTTTTGTATAACATTTAACAGTTACATTTAATATTTTGACATTTAACATTTAACATTTAACATAAACATAAAAATTTATAACATTAAAAATTGCATTTTCTATATTTTGACTAAAACATTAAAAATTACTATTTCTATATATTCAACAGTTACATTTAATACAAATCACTTAAAATAATTACTACAAATGACTTTAAAATAATTACTATTTCTATATTTCAACAACAAAACTAGTGTTGAGAGAAGGTAGAAAAAAATTGTGGCCGGAGGAAAAGACTGTGGCTGGAGGATAGCCACTAAACATAAACATATTATGAGTACATCTCAAATGCAAAACTCAAAGTGTATATACTATTATATGATCAGGGGTCAACAACTTGTATATATGATAATGATTATCTGCCTATTTTGCAATGAAATGAAGATAGTTTAAGGTGACAAACACACAGCTACATCTTATGATCCCCCATACACACGCGAGCGAGTACTATTCTCTTGATTCTTAAAAAATACGGTTTAGTACATAGCCATTAACCATTAACCATTAAACATAAACATAGCCGAAAAAAGGTAGAAAAAAAATTAAGAAGTTACCTTCAGTTGTGATGTGCGGACGATTGCGGCAGGAGGGTGATGAGAGAAGTGAAGAGTAGAATGAAAAGGAAGTAGGGTTTCTTTCTTTTATACTTAAAAATGAACGGAGGAGATTAGTTCAAAAAATTAAGGGTAATGATTCATTTGGTGTATATATTATTTTGAATATAATTTTAAAATAACAGTATTGATTATTTAAAAAAAAATGATATTCATTATTTAAAAAAATAAAGGGTATTAATTAATTTGGTAATATGTGCGTGGTACGGTAATATACAAAAAATTATGGTACGGTATTTCGGTATTTTATTTCGGTGCGGTACGATCGGTAAATCGGTTTTTAAAATGCTAAAACCAAAACCAACCATAAAAAGTTCGGTAATTTCGATTTCGGTAGTTTCGATTTCGGAAAATAAAATATGTAAACCATTACCATTAATTTGCGGTACAAAACGGTACGGTACTGGTTTTTACCGTACCGCGAACACCCCTAATTACAATCCATCCATCAACCATTTAAAGATTAAATATTTTACAACAATTATAATTGAATGATCCAAAACATTTCAATCTTTAATTAAAAACATCATTTTCTAATTCAGTTACGCCGTGTGGATGGTTGACAATTGATGGACCCATGTGCTGATTGTCAACTATTACAAAAGTAACTACACCACAATGGTTATTTTGCAACTAATATAATATTTAATTTGTAAGTGTTTAAATTAACATCGATTTTTTACACTTACAAAATTTGTAAGTATTCAAAACCGTTATAAAAAGACTATGTTCGTACATAATGTACATGAGTCCCGCGTGCTTGTAAGGTAAGGGTTAAAATTAATTTGACTCCAAATAATTCACTTTGCGCCTCTATCGAACAAAAGAAAAACATATTTCCTAAATTCCTTCATTGTTTCAAATTTGTTGTTGTTTGTGTGAAAGTCCAAATCTCTCCATCTCACTACCATAACAATCAGCTCACATTAGCCATCCACATCCCCCCCCGATGCTCTCTTTCTCTCTCTATCTCTCTTTGTGTGTGTGTGTGTGATAAAAGGTACAACTAACCCTCTCTCTCCATTTTTGGCCAAATCTTTTTGTCCTCTCTGTACTAGACATTTGAACCGAAAATAAAGTAAATTCATGCCTGCGATAACAGGTATGCCTATTAGCCTTTCAATTGATGTATTATTGAAAGTTAAATGAGCATATTTTTGTTGTTATTCAAGAAGGGGCGGACCCACCCCATCCCAAAGGGGTGCGGCCGCACCCATAACAATCTCAGAATTTTGTGTCGGGTATAGTGGAAAAAAAACTATGGTCCTATGTGTAAGTTATGAAAATAAGGGGTTAGCAGTAAATAATTTTTTGGGGGCAGATATATAAATAGACTAAAGAGAAGATTTTAAATCTAACCTAAATCTATTCTCTCCCTCTCTCTTTCTTTAACTCAACCGCCAACCTCTCCCTCCCCCAGGGGCGGACCCATCCCATCCCGAAGGGGTGCGACCGCACCCATAACAATCTCAGAATTTTCTGCCGGGTATAGTGGAAAAAAAAACTATGGACCTATGTGTAAGTTATGAAAATAAGGGGTTAGCAGCAAATAATTTTTTGGGGGCGGATATATAAATAGACTAAAGAGAAGATTTTAAATCTAACCTAAATCTATTCTCTCCCTCTCTCTTTCTTTAACTCAACCGCCGACCTCTCCCACCCCTCCTCTCCTCTCTCCCTCTCCCTCCCCTCCCCTCCCCTCCCTTGCAAACTGCTGTCCGTTCCTCCTCTCCCCGGTGCTGCCAAAGAAGCAGTAGCTAGTAAGTAGGAGCTGCCCGCTGTAATACCCCGTACTTTTGGCTATATTTATTTTTGGGATTAATTAATTAAATGCGTATTAATTGGAAATTAATCCGGGTTAAAAATACTAACGAGATGCGAGTTGGTATTTGATTATGTGCATACATGTTTTTATATGAATATTGAATTATGAAAAATTTGTCGTGAGATTTATATACGGCAATTTGGGAATTTTGTTGAGACGCGTGTGACCGCCGCGTCATGGTATATTATGTTAATTATAAAAGTGATTTTTATTTCTATTATCCGTATGGTCGTTTTGAGTGCGCCAACGCGTCCGGAAGGGTCGAGATAGTCAGAAAACACTAGCCGGGGGTTTAGTTTGGGTCCCGGGGTATCTTTAGGCCATACCGGCAACATAAAGGGCATTTTGGTAATTTTGTATTTTTGGAGAATTAAAAGTGACGAAAATTGGGAGTTTTAATCTGATTGGGAATTGACCCACTAAGCCACTAACCAACCCATATTAACCCAACAAGCTACGTAGGTTATTAGAATTAGGTTTTCTAATACCTTCCCAAAGCAAACCCTAGCCACCATAGCCACTATTGGAGAAAAAGCTTGGAGAAAGAGAGAGAGAGGGAATTCTGCAGAAATCTTCACCAAACCAACACCAAAATCAGAAATCGAATCAAGGCAAGTGATTTAAATTACATTCTTTATGCAGTGAATGCTTCTTCCATGTTAGAAATCTTGATAATCTATCTTAATTAAGAGTTAAAGGAAAACCCATGAAATTGGAAGTTATTAGCTTAATTTTGGATATAGGTTTGCATGTAGAAACGTTGCTTGAAGTTTGAATTCAGAGATTTCATTTTATGTAGTGTAATAACGGATTAAATTCTGGGATTTGATGATGATAAAAATCTAGGGTTCATGTTCTTAAAAAATTGGGGAAAAGTATAGAATCTTGTGATTTAATGATGTTTAGGATGCATTAATGCCTTAAAAGATGTTAGTATATGACCTTAGCATGTTTTAGGATGATTAGAGAACTTAAAACATTGTTGGAACGAACTTTGGAGAAGATTTGAGGAGTAAGAATGGTGAAAAACGAAATTTAGAGAAATCTGGGACGAAACTAGTAGGTCGTTAGAAGCCCCTGCCCAGGTCGTTCGAACGAACTCGTTCGAACGAGCTTCTAACGAGTTAACCAGTCGCTTCTAACGAAAGGGAACTTCGTTCGATAACTTCGTTCGAACGAGATCTCATTAGAAGGTACAGTTCGTTCGAACGAACTGGATCTCGTTCGAACAGTCTCGTTCGAACGAGACTTCTAACGAGCTGACAGTGTAATCTCGTTCGAACGAGACTTCTATCGAGCTGGCAGTCTGGGCCATTTTGGACTGTTTTGATTTTTGGAGTCCCGTAAACTTGTTCGAGGATATAGATAACATTCCGATGATGATGTAATGATAGAATTGGGACTTTTGGGTATTTATGAGAAGGAAATTATATACGAGTGATTTAAATCAATGAACCGTTTGGGTTGAGACGTGAGTGTCTACTACGACGTGAGAATAGATTATAGCGCGTATGATTATAAACCGGAATCGTATAAAGTGTGTAAATTATATATTGGTACTAGAATGAGAATAGTACTACGATTAAACTACGGGATTACTAAGACGTGTGTTTACTTAGTATTGGTATATGAATTGTGTGTATGACATACCTACCATACTTGCTATCATGGGAGGTTTGCGTTCTCTTAGGGCCCTCTAATCCTTGTGTTGCCCGAATTTAGACTGGTTACCTTGATGAACATAGGTCATAGAAAGACTTATTGGGATATTAATAAGTCCGCTGATCGTGGGAGCGTAGGTATGTGCGTGACCCATGTGATGTGACTGTGTTCGCCTCCATTATTTGTGATGTTGTTATCTGTGAACTATTCCTGAGAGATTCGGAATAAGTGATCCTTTTGTACGTAATGTACCGGGATGGATAGCAGAGTATGTGTGCACCGCAGCTTAGTTCCCGGGGTGCTTGTATTGTATATTTATGATGTGAATAATATACACTTAATTAACGGTAATCTTCATGATTAATGTTGTGAATATAATTACGGTATTGTTTCGAGAAAAACATAACGGGCTAGTTGATAGTGAAATATATTGCATATTGAGCATATAAGTTCACGTTAAACCCCTATTTAATTACGAGCGTATCATGTTAATAGAACCGAGTAATAAGGGTAGGACCTATAACAGTCTAGATAGATATGATGTCACTTAGCTAGTGGGTTGCGTCGTAGTAGATGGGTACTTACGTTAGGAGTGCATAGTTAGACGAGAGGTGAGAATATCATGTGAGTGCACGTCCTAACATGTACTTTGCATTTAATGTTTTAAATGTTTTTAAAGCACTTGCAGGTTTTTAAAATATCTCCACATTCGGGCTCTGACCCGTTTGCTTTCAAATCTATTTTTCTTGTAAAACCATTTTAGGTGCCCAGCCACAAGGACACCATGCATAGGATACTCATTCAGATGACGAGCTGTAGCTGTTTGTGGAAGCTACAGGGATTTGCTTGTAGACGCTTCTATCATTTGGATTCCAGAGTCATTATCTATCAGTTGTAGGGCATGTTGCCCATTTCTATTAGAGACATCTTTCCATATCAGTTTTCAGACTTTGGCATGTATTGTTTTAGTATTCGGTTTACTTATTTCAGTTGTGGGATTGTAGTGAGGAGTTTTTCCTCCAGACTTTATTTACCTTATGTGATGGTTATTCTTTTTACTTCAGTATGGTGAATGGTGTTATTATTCTTCATTACACTTGTTGCATGTTAATCAGACTTTAAATAAAATTTTGCACTTACTTTTTAAATACTAGGTGGTTAGTAATCATTAAAATGTTTTCGATAGTGATGCTATTAACTGGACCAACTTGGCATTTTGAATTAATTTAATAAAGGAGTAGCTACCCAGTATTTAATTAGTCGGGGTGTCACAGGTGGTATCAGAGCATCAGGTTCTAGTGTCCTTTAGGATCTGACGGCTTATTATGTTTCCGCTAAGTTTCCTTGATATAGAGCCTTATATTTTAGGACTGTTGTACTCTTTTTGTGTATGCTTCGTTCTTCAGCTATCTTAAGTTTATAAACAGCGAACTTATAAACTTTGTTCTTATTGCAGATGCCTCCACGACATGCACGACGAGTTCCCAGGGATGCAACGCCCGAACCCCAGCCCGCTCCAGTTCAGGGCATGATGAACGCCGCTGAGGTTGCAGCTATAGTAGCCCAAGCGGTAAATGCCGCAATTGCCGTTGTTCAGCAGGCACCACCTCAGGCGCCGATTGCCGCGCCAGTCCAGGCAAATGCATTCCCGTCTGCTTGGGAGCGTGTACGTGACGCTTTTCAGAAAGCGCATCCGCCAGAGTTTGCAGGTATCTCAGATGTGGTAGTCTCGAGCCAATGGAGGAAGGATATGCAGAGGAACTTAAGGATGTATGAGTGCACGGACGTCCAGAAGCAGGTGCTAGCTACTTTCAAGCTAGTTGGATCTGCACTGCAGTGGTGGGAGTCTATTACCACCATGGAGGAGAGGGATACTCTCACTATTCAGGACTTCTGGGTGCGGTTTGACCGCAAGTACTTTCCATCGGCTGTTCATACGAAAATGAGGAGGAAGCTGATGAATCTGAGGCAGGAGGGTAAGACCGTGGCCGAGTATGAGGCCGAGTTCACGAATCTGTTAAATATCGTTCCAGATGAGATACCAACAGAGAAGAAAAAGATTGAGAAGTTCACCGACGGGTTGACTTGGAGGATCCGTCAGCATCTGTTAGGGAACCTTTTGTTGGCCACGTATTCTGATGTGGTTAACGCTGCTTTGTTACACTGCCAGGACCATCGCTTTCATATGGCTGAGGGCAAGAGGTCGGGAGAGTCTAGCCATCAGGGAAGGACTGGAGGACATGGTGCCAGTGGGGCACAATCTGTTCAGGGGCAAAGACAGGGTGAGCAGGGTTCGCAGCAGGGGGATCAGAAGAGGTTCCGATCAGGGAACTACAGGCAGGGACAGGGAGGTTTCCGTCAGGGCCATCAGGGTCCAAACGGCCATCAGGGCCAACAGGGGCAGAATGGGCAGCAGTTTCACTAGGGCCAGCAGGGCCAAGGGAGGAACGGTAATGGCCACCAGGGCCGGGGACAGCAGGGGCAGAGAGGAGGGAACTTCCCAGGGAAGTATTTTGTTTGTGGCAAGACTGGTCATAAACGACAGGATTGTCCTGATAGGGGCAGGGCCCCGCAGCAGCAGCAGCAGGGTGCTCGCCAGGAGCCACAGAGACCTATATTTCCCGCCGCTCTCCCCGCACCGCCACAGATGGCAGCATTGCCACCCATTCCAGCAGTCCCAGCTCACCAGGGGCAGTTACAGTATGGACGTGTCTACAACGTCCACCAGTCAGCAGTTCCACAGGCACCACCCGCGATTGAGGGTACGTTTCCTATCCATGGCACTATGGGTCGGGTATTGTTTGATACGGGTGCTACACACTATTTTATAGCTACACATTTCGCGAAAGCTTTAGGATTGTTAGCTACGGCAGAGAGCACAGTGACGTGTGTCGACTCACCATTGGGGAGTGGGTAACTTATATTCTTTATATACCGGGGAGTGGGAGTAGGGATTGGTAGTCTAGTATTACCTGCAGATATGTTGGTATTAGATATGCATGTTCACGATGTGATCATCGGTATGGATTGGCTCGTAGCTTATAGGGCCATGATTGATTGCTTCAGCGGAAGCATTGTTTTTGCCATTCCGGGGCAAGAGATGTTCGTAGTGGCGATGCCTCGCCCAGAGGGAGGCTCGACCGCTCATTTGTATTACCTAGAGGAGGATACCTCTAAAGAGGTTGTGATTCCTTTAGATTCGATCCCAGTCGTTAGGGAGTATTCGGATGTGTTTCAGGAGATACCAGGCTTACCACCCAGTCGAGATATAGACTTTGTTATAGATTTACTACCGGGTACGAGACCTATAGCACGCGCACCGTACCGTATGGCTCCAGCTGAGATGAGGGAGTTACGGGATCAGATAGAGCAGCTGTTAGGTCAGGGCTTTATTCGCAGGAGTACCTCACCTTGGGGCGCTCCAGTTTTGTTTGTGAAGAAGAGGGACGGTTCACTGAGATTGTGTGTGGACTACCAAGAGTTGAATAAGGTCACGATACGGAATAAGTATCCGTTGCCTCGAATCGATGACTTATTCGACCAGTTGAGAGGAGCTTCTTTCTCCTCGAAGATTGACTTGAGATCGGGATACCATCAGTTACGTATCAGGGAGGAGGATGTCTCGAAGACTGCGTTCTTGTCGAGATATGGTTCTTACGAGTTTCGGGTTATGCCTTTTGGTTTGACCAATGCTCCAGCAGTGTTTATGGACTTGATGAACAGAGTGTTCAGGGATTTCCTAGATCAGTTTGTCATTGTCTTCATTGATGATATTCTGGTTTACTCCCAGACAGAGGAGGAGCACGCCGAGCATTTGAGACAAGTTTTGCAGACACTCCGTCAGAACGAGTTGTATGCAAAATATGAGAAGTGCGGGTTTTGGCTGAAGGAGGTTCAGTTTTTGGGACACATTATTTTCGACCGGGGAATATCTGTTGATCCAGGGAAAGTATCCGCGGTGAGGGAGTGGGGGCAGCCCACAACACCAACGGAGATTCGTAGTTTCTTGGGTCTAGCAGGATACTACAGGAGGTTTATTCGGGGTTTCTCGAAGATAGCAGGTCCTTTGACACATCTGACTCGTAAGAGTGTGCCCTTCATCTGGAGTGATGCCTGTCAGTTGGCATTCGATGAATTGAAGGACAAATTGACCTCAGCACCTGTGTTAGCATTGCCAAGACCGGGAGTTGAGTGTTTGGTTTACACCGACGCGTCTTTGCAAGGACTTGGAGGTGTATTACAGCAGGAGAGACAGGCCATAGCTTATGCTTCTCGTAAGCTTAAGACTCATGAGAAGAATTACCCCACGTATGATTTGGAGTTGGCAGCAGTGGTATTTGCCCTACGGATTTGGAGGCACTATCTTTTGGGGGAGAAGTTCCAACTGTTCACGGACCACAAGTCCCTACAGTACCTGTTCACGCAGAAGGAGTTGAATATGCGGCAGCGTAGGTGGCTTGAGTTTGTGAAAGACTACCAATTCGATATCTAGTATCACCCAGGTAAGGCTAACGTGGTAGCAGACGCGTTGAGCCGTAGGCCAGCAGATGAGGTGGCAGAGGTGTGGAAGGCAAAGTGGAAGGAATTGGGACACCAGGATGCAGTGGCCCGATCGTTCATGTCTGTGATGACCGTTACACCGCAGATTGTCACGAAGGTAGTACGAGCACAGGCTAATGACTCGTTCTGTCAGGAGCAGATAGTTTGATTACTAGCAGAGGGAGCCGAGTCCTATACCGTCAGCTCAGACGGGGGATTACGCTTCAATGGGAGATTGGTAGTTCCGGAAGGGGAGGCATTGCGACACGATGTGATGGCAGAGTCGCACGGCTCACGGTTCGCGGTACATCCCGGAGGGGACAAAATTTACCAAGACATGAGATGCCAGTATTGGTGGAGCGGTATGAAGAGAGATATCGCTGAGTTTGTTTCGAAATGCGCCACTTGTCAGCTTGTAAAAGTGGACCATCAGAGACCAGCAGAATTGCTACAGCCGTTGGAGGTTCCGGTGTGGATGTGGGAGAGCATATCCATGGACTTTATCACGGGGTTGCCTACGTTGCAGAGGGGTCACGACTCCATTTGGGTAATTGTGGATAGGTTGTCCAAGGTCGCTCACTTTTTACCCGTTAGGACTAACTACACTACGGGACAGTATGCCCAGCTCTTCATTTCAGAGATTGTGAGACTTCACGGTGTGCCCCTAAATATCGTGTCTGACAGAGACAAGATATTTGTTTTGAGGTTTTGGGAGAGTTTCCAGGAGGCCATGGGCAAGGAATTGCGATTGAGTACGGCTTATCATCCGCAGACTGATGGGCAGACCGAGCGCACAAATCAGATGTTGGAGGACATGCTACGCATGTGCATTATTGACTTCGGGGGTGGATGGGAGCAGTACCTTCCACTGGTGGAGTTTGCTTACAACAACTCCTATCAGTTCACTATTGGCATGGCTCCGTTTGAGGCATTGTACGGTAGGCCTTGTCGTTCCCCAGCATGTTGGTTAGAGGTGGGGGACAACAAACTACTTGGACCGGAAGTGATTCAGGATACTTCGGCAAGGATTGAGTTGATTCGGAGTCGTATTCGGGTAGCTCAAGACAGGCAGAAGAGTTACGCTGATGCGAAGAGGTTTTTCAGGGAGTTCCAAGTGGGGGACCAGGTTTTGCTCAGGGTATCTCCTATGAAGGGGATTATGCGTTTCGGGAAGAAGGGGAAGTTGGCACCAAGGTATGTGGGGCCGTTTCCTATTATTAAGCGGATCGGACAGGTTGCGTACAGACTTGGGTTACCGGAGCAATTGCATTGGATTCACGATGTGTTTCATATTTCCTCGCTGAGGAAATACCTTAGAGATAATCTGGCTCATTCTCACATTGCTGTGGAGGACATCGATCTCCAGCCGGATAGCTCCTACGAGGAGGGGCCGATTGCTATTTTGGACCGAAGCGAGAGGAAACTGCGGTCAAAGATAGTCCCGTTAGTGCGTGTTCAATGGAGACATCACAATGTCGAGGAGTCCACATGGGAGCGCGAGGATGAGATGCGCGAACGTTATCCAGAGTTATTTTTAGCAGGTACTTTCTAGTTTCGAATTTCGGCACGAAATTCAGTTATTAGGGGGGAAGTATGTAATACCCCGTACTTTTGTCTATATTTATTTTTGGGATTAATTAATTAAATGCGTATTAATTGGAAATTAATCCGGGTTAGAAATACTAACGAGATGCGAGTTGGTATTTGATTATGTGCATACATGTTTTTATATGAATATTGAATTATGAAAAATTTGTCGTGAGATTTATATACGGCAATTTGGAAATTTTGTTGAGACGCGTGTGACCGCCGCGTCATGGTATATTATGTTAATTATAAAAGTGATTTTGATTTCTATTATCCGTATGGTCGTTTTGAGTGCGCCAACGCGTCCGGAAGGGTCGAGATAGTCAGAAAACACTAGTCGGGGGTTTAGTTTGGGTCCCGGGGTATCTTTAGGCCATACCGGCAACATAAAGGGCATTTTGGTAATTTTGTATTTTTGGAGAATTAAAAGTGACGAAAATTGGGAGTTTTAATCTGATTGGAAATCGACCCACTAAGCCACTAACCAACCCATATTAACCCAACAAGCTACGTAGGTTATTAGAATTAGGTTTTCTAATACCTTCCCAAAGCAAACCCTAGCCACCAGAGCCACCATTGGAGAAAAAGCTTGGAGAAAGAGAGAGAGAGGGAATTCTGCAGAAATCTTCACCAAACCAACACCAAAATCAGAAATCGAATCAAGGCAAGTGATTTAAATTACATTCTTTATGCAGTGAATGCTTCTTCCATGTTAGAAATCTTGATAATCTATCTTAATTAAGAGTTAAAGGAAAACCCATGAAATTGGAAGTTATTAGCTTAATTTTGGGTATAGGTTTGCATGTAGAAACGTTGCTTGAAGTTTGAATTCAGAGATTTCATTTTATGTAGTGTAATAACGGATTAAATTCTGGGATTTGATGATGATAAAAATCTAGGGTTCATGTTCTTGAAAAATTGGGGAAAAGTATAGAATCTTGTGATTTAATGATGTTTAGGATGCATTAATGCCTTAAAAGATGTTAGTATATGACCTTAGCATGTTTTAGGATGATTAGAGAACTTAAAACATTGTTGGAACGAACTTTGGAGAAGATTTGAGGAGTAAGAATGGTGAAAAACGAAATTTAGAGAAATCTGGGACGAAACTGGTAGGTCGTTAGAAGCCCCTGCCCAGGTCGTTCGAACGAACTCGTTCGAACGAGTTGACCAGTCGCTTCTAATGAAAGGGAACTTCGTTCGATAACTTCGTTCGAACGAGATCTCGTTAGAAGGTACAGTTCGTTCGAACGAACTGGATCTCGTTCGAACAGTCTCGTTCGAACGAGACTTCTAACGAGCTGGCAGTCTGGGCCTTTTTGGATTGTTTTTAT
Source organism: Sambucus nigra (assembly GCA_949130495.1). Taxonomy (NCBI): domain Eukaryota; kingdom Viridiplantae; phylum Streptophyta; class Magnoliopsida; order Dipsacales; family Adoxaceae; genus Sambucus; species Sambucus nigra. Next base: position 371,926,093 of record OX422220.1, on the reverse strand, counting down.
TTTTGGAGTCCCGTAAACTTGTTCGAGGATATAGATAACATTCCGATGATGATGTAATGATAGAATTGGGACTTTTGGGTATTTATGAGAAGGAAATTATATACGAGTGATTTAAATCAATGAACCGTTTGGGTTGAGACGTGAGTGTCTACTACGACGTGAGAATAGATTATAGCGCGTATGATTATAAACCGGAATCGTATAAAGTGTGTAAATTATATATTGGTACTAGAATGAGAATAGTACTACGATTAAACTACGGGATTACTAAGACGTGTGTTTACTTAGTATTGGTATATGAATTGTGTGTATGACATACCTACCATACTTGCTATCACGGGAGGTTTGCGTTCGCTTAGGGCCCTCTAATCCTTGTGTTACCCGGATTTATACTGGTTACCTTGATGAACATAGGTCATAGAAAGACTTATTGGGATATTAATAAGTCCGCTGATCGTGGGAGCGTAGGTATGTGCGTGACCCATGTGATGTGACTGTGTTCGCCTCCATTATTTGTGATGTTGTTATCTGTGAACTATTCCTCAGAGATTCGGAATAAGTGATCCTTATGTACGTGATGTACCGGGATGGATAGCAGAGTATGTGTGCACCGCAGCTTAGTTCTCGGGGTGCTTGTATTGTATATTTATGATGTGAATAATATACACTTAATTAACGGGAATCTTCATGATTAATGTTGTGAATATAATTACGGTATTGTTTTGAGAAAAACATAACGGGCTAGTTGATAGTGAAATATATTGCATATTGAGCATATGAGTTCACGTTAAACCCCTATTTAATTACGAGCGTATCATGTTAATAGAACCGAGTAATAAGGTTAGTACCTATAACAGTCTAGCTAGATATGATGTCACTTAGCTAGTGGGTTGCGTCGTAGTAGATGGGTACTTACGTTAGGAGTGCATAGTTAGACGAGAGGTGAGAATATCATGTGAGTGCACGTCCTAACATGTACATTGCATTTAATGTTTTAAATGTTTTTAAAGCACTTGCAGGTTTTTAAAATATCTCCACATTCGGGCTCTGACCCGTTTGCTTTCAAATCTATTTTTATTGTAAAACCATTTTAGGTGCCCAGCCACAAGGACACCATGCATAGGATACTCATTCAGATGACGAGCTGTAGCTGTTTGTGGAAGCTACAGGGATTTGCTTGTAGACGCTTCTATCATTTGGATTCCAGAGTCATTATCTATCAGTTGTAGGGCATGTTGCCCATTTCTATTATAGACATCTTTCCATATCAGTTTTCAGACTTTGGCATGTATTATTTTAGTATTCGGTTGACTTATTTCAGTTGTGGGATTGTAGTGAGGAGTTTTTCCTCCAGACTTTATTTACCTTATATGATGGTTATTCTTTTTACTTCAGTATGGTGAATGGTGTTATTATTCTTCATTACACTTGTTGCATGTTAATCAGACTTTAAATAAAATTTGGCACTTACTTTTTAAATACTAGGTGGTTAGTAATCATTAAAATGTTTTCGACAGTGATGCTATTAACTGGACCAACTTGACATTTTGAATTAATTTAATAAAGGAGTAGCTACCCGGTATTTAATTAGTCGGGGTGTCACACCCGCTCCTCCTCTCCCATGCCTAGGCTGCCTTCCTTTTGACACAAAACAGGTATGTTAATTTAGTTGTTAATTTTAAAGTTTAATAGTTTAATAGTATTTAGCTGATATGAAATTGTATTTAGTTGTTAATTTTAAAGTTTAATAGTTTTTAGTTGTTATTTGAAATTAGTTTAGTTGAATTTTTTAGTTGAAATTAGTTTAGTTGCATAATTTTTTTAGTTATTGTTATTGTTGCTGAATTTTTTAGTTTTTGTTATTATTGTTGAAATTAATATGTTGAAATTAGTTTCTGATTTTTTTTAGTTCTTATTATTGTTGCTGAATTTTTTATTTTTTGTTTATTATTGCTGAAATTAATAGGCTGAAATTAGTTGCTGATTTTTTTTAGTTCTTGTTATTATTACTGAATTTTTTATTTTTTGTTATTATTGCTGAAATTAACTGCTGAATTTTTTTTGTTTTTATTATTGTTGCTAAAATTAGTATGCAATTGTGCTTAATCTTAAGCAATTTGATCTTTGCGCTGAATCTTCTGCAATTGTGCTGAAATTAACTGCTGAATCTTGTGTAATTTGATCTTTGTAATGCAATGTGACACCCCGCCTTATTAAATATCGGGCGATCACTCCTTTATTAAATTAAAATCAAGGTGAACAGTTGGTTCATTCTTAGCATCACTGTCGTGAAAATAATTTTTTCCAAATTAACACCCTACTTAATTAAGCTAAGTGTCAAAACCATTTAAAACCTTATTCTCATTTTATTAAATCCGGTTATAAAACCTAAAACCATTAACATCTAAAGAGTCACACAGTAAGAAAAAATAGAATTGAACATACACGAATTTAATCATCAATAATAAATCCCAACATTTACAACACTAAAGGAAAACATCCTGACAGTAATAAATCCCGAAATAAAGGTACTAAAAGTAAAAATTTCAATCTCTGATAATACCAACTAAATAATAGAAAGAGGGCGACACATGCCCCTGCTGGATAAAACTGAACTAGGAGTAGAATCAAATGGATGAAGTCGTCTATACAACAGGCCTGCAACTCCCACCTAAGCTGCAGCACGTTCCTTCCAAAGGATCCTAAGTAAGACGCCCCTGTGGCTGGGCACCTGTAATACATACATATATATACAAGAGAGAGAGAGAGAGAGAGAGAGAAACGGGTCAGAGCCCGATAGTGTATATGATTTAAAAATTGTTTAGCAAGTATTTAAATTGATACAGGCCAATGCAACAACATATTAGTGCGACACTCTCTTGAGAAATTCTCAACTCTCTTCTAATGTGTACACCTATCGCACTAACCTTCCTAGTGGTCTATCTCATCATATATCACGCTATCCTTTCCCAATGGTTTAACTTATCTTAGGTTATTCGCAGGATTCAAAATTTAACGATACAATTGTTTGAAAAGAATATTTCAATTAATAACCAAAGTTCTCATTTTAACTTTATTAATCAATAAAGTTTTCCAGTGTCATATTATACTTTCTCAAAACAAGTATTTACAATTTGAGTCATCAACCATGTCCTACATATCAATTCACAGTAGGTAGTTCTAAATTTCAGAATTTCATATATATATTAACTACTCGTAAAATATATATATATACCATAACAGCACCCCAATTAAAAACTATGGTGCGAGCATACTCTACTATCCAAACCCCGTATCACTCATTTTAAGGGGAATACAAATTCGGAATCACTCTCGAATTGTATTAACACATACACAAACAATATTGAGACGAAGTATAGATTCCAAGTCTCTAAGAGGTCAGTACATACCCTCACGTCTCTTAGGACCGTCTGAACTATCGATTCGATAGCCTGTACCAAGGATATCTAGCTTCTAGGGTACAAGTCAATATCCCCCATAAAGGTCCCATCGAGATAAGACTGTCCCAGCGCGGTAACCTCAGGGATAGCAAGTAGCGCGGGCATGATTTTCACACATAGATAGCATATGCATACACAATCATATAACTATACTAATATTACCATATCAATATTAGGTATATCTCAAATCCCATAGTTACGACTTTTATCCTTATTTTCCACATTATTAGAATCGCGTATAAGGGTTTGTCTCTAACCTTAATTCGGTATTATTCCAACTTACCACATAACTCTCATGGCTTTATCCTCCCAATCATAAAATTCTGTAGGTATTCACCTATTCTCTATCGTAACTATTTGACGTAATCTTTCACTTTATATACGTAGTTTCATCGTTCCTTATATAATTATCCCAAAAATACAATTCTCGTCACATATTAGAGGTCCCAAAATTATTCATATGTCCTACTGATCTTTCCTATCTCCCAAAACACTTTATTAAGGATGTCCAATAATTATTTCACATTAAATTGAATTTAACTAACTTAAAAAGGGAAAACATGAGTCTCCCAGGAGGGGTCGATCGATCGAGGTCTGTGGCTCGATCAATCGAACCTTCGATCGATCGAAGCTCTGGGCTCGATCGATCGATCAAGCAGGTATTGCAATTTCTGCAGAATTGCAGTCACGGGTTTCATCTTCTAACCTTCACCAAATCCATATTTTTCAATACCAAACGTCTCAAAAATTGTACTACCAACATTATATCATCCTACTAGGTATTTCCAACGTGAAGCATGAGGAATTCTATCATTATACATGGATTAACCACCCAAAAATTATTATAATTAACAAGAACCCTAAAATTCTCTTAAACATGGTTCTAACAAGTATTTCCAGAAATTTCTTCCTATTAACATCATAATTTCGTGGATGATTCCTCTACATGGCAAGGGTTTTCAGGATTATCATTTAAACCATAACTACATGCGATTCCTATCTCAAATCTTTGGTTTTCTTCCATAAAAACTCATTCTAATTACTCCTACACTAATATCAAAGATGCACCAACGAAATAAGCAAGATAAACACTTGCCTGGGATTTTCGACGTTCTGGTTTGCGGATGATTTTGGTGTGATTGCGTTCTCCGTCGTGCGATCTACGCGTTGGTGGTGACGGCGGTGCAATCGGAGGTGTTCTTGGCCTAGAACTCCTTGGAGAGCTTCTCCTCTTCCTCCCCAATGGCCGTCATTAGTATTTCATTGTGTTAACCCTAAAAGATGACACTTTCCATCTGATATAACCCTATAAAATCCGTAGGTTTAATTACCCATAATTGCGAAATGTCCAAAACACCCTCCCGGGATACTAATTAGGCCTAAAAATGCCCTGAGACCCAAACTAAACCCCCGGGTACACTTTTCTGACTATCTCGACCCTTTCGGACGCGTTGGCGCACTCAAAACGACCATACGAACAACTTATAAAATATTCACTTTTATTAATCCACATTTAGTCCCGACACGACACAGGCGCGTCCTGACTTAAATTTTCACAATTGTCATTTTATTCACACGTGACAATATTATAAAAATAAATCTCATATATTACTATACTCATCCAGTAATATGCAACAAATAATATATTCCCAATAATTACTAACTCTTGTCACACTAGTAAATATTTAAAACAACATTTCGGATTAAAATTAAATTAATTTATCTCAATTAAATTTAATAAATCCTTAAATTTAAAAGCCATGAAAATACGGGGTATTACATGCAATTGTGCAAGACAATTTGACTATCTATATATGTTAATTTTGATTATACGTCACGTTTTTTTTTCATATGTGTTTCGCCCACACCGCGATAAATTCCTGGGTCCGCCACTGCCCTCCCCTCCTCTCCTCTCCCTCTCCCTCCCCTCCTCTCCCCTACAAACTGTTGTTCGCTCCTCCTCTCCCCGGTGCTGCCAAAGAAGTAGTAGCTAGTAAGCAGGAGTTGTCCGCTCCTCCACTCCCATGCCTAGGCTGCCTTCCTTTTGACACAAATCAGGTATGTTAATTTAGTTGTTAATTTTAAAGTTTAATAGTTTAATAGTATTTAGTTGATATGAATTTGTATTTAGTTGTTAATTTTTAAGTTTAATAGTTTTTAGTTGTTATTTGAAATTAGTTTAATTGAATTTTTTAGTTGTTGAATTTTTTAGTTGAAATTAGTTTAGTTGCATAATTTTTTTTAGTTATTGTTATTGTTGCTGAATTTTTTAGTTTTTGTTATTATTGTTGAAATTAATATGCTCAAATTAGTTGCTGATTTTTTTTAGTTCTTATTATTGTTGCTGAATTTTTTATTTTTTGTTTATTATTGTTGAAATTAATATGCTGAAATTAGTTGCTGATTTTTTTTAGTTCTTGTTATTATTACTGAATTTTTTATTTTTTGTTATTATTGCAGAAATTAACTGCTGATTTTTTTTTGTTTTTATTATTGTTGCTAAAATTAGTATGCAATTGTGCTGAATCTTATGCAATTGTGTTGAAATTAACTGTTGAATCTTATGTAATTTGATCTTTGTAATGCAATTGTACAAGACAATTTGACTATCTATATATGTTAATTTCGATTATACGTCGTGTTTTTTTTTCATATGTGTTTCGCCCACACCACGATAAATTCCTGGGTCCGCCACTGTATTCAAGGGTTTGAATTTTTAGAACAGGGGTCTGAACATCACCCGGGGCAATTGGGGTTTAATGCTAAAGATGAAATCAAGCGCAATGGTAATTCTTTAATTTCTAATTGGGGTTTTGTTTCATGACCTTACTGTGTTTTTTTATTTGCAACCGTATTTTTGTGTCTTTGTCATATGCTACAAAGCTATATATAGATTCCAAATCAGTGCTACATTCACTGATATAAACTGAACAAGTACAAAATCGTTATCCCAATGAAAATTCAACCTTTTGGCTCTCCAATTTTTGTAGTGAAAAGTGATCAAAATTTATATATTATTTGGTAAAAGACTGTATTAGAATTAGAACTTCTTTCCAAAAAATTCAATCAAACATGCCTAAGACATGTCAAACTCTTTTCGACGGAGGCTAGGTGCCACGTTTTATAACTATGGTGATTTATTCCAATTTCAGTTTGATTTTAGTTGACACTCCCAGTTTAAATATGATGATTATTAAACATACACTTAATTAATGATCAAGATCAAGAATTTTGTTCAGTATCGTGGAATTTGGTAATATTCAAATGAAGTATGACTCATGATTTAAGATGTCTTAAAAAGAAAAGTAGGACTATAAATTTGAGACACGACTAATATGATATATTATGATAAAAGAATGGTATTACACCACAAACTTGGACTTTATGTTTGTTAGTTTTCATTTGTTATTTGGTGATATCTTATATTTGCATTATGGAAATAATTCATTTAGTGTCTATTTGATTGGCGTTGATTTGTTTTAAAGTATTTGATTTTAAATACAATGAAAACATGAGTTATAAATAATAAGAGTGTTCCATAGTGTTATCACTTTCAATAGAAAAAATTTCTTACCCAACTCCCAAAGAATTGATTTCTATGGAAAACTTCAAAAATACAACCAAACTATCCCTATCTGTTTCCACTAGTTTTCAACTTCTCATAAAAATGAACTATTTTCAACCACTTTCCAACTTTGCCATCAAACACATCCCTATTGATATACTTTTATCTATATCTTCTCATATCCGTATGATAGAATATATGGCCAATCAGCATGATATTTGAGTTCAAACTTGGGGTGGTATTATTTATCTAAATGCAACAAAAAATACTTTGAAACAAATGTTTCTCTCCATCATTCGTAACTTAGAAATAGTACATTTGACAATGGTGATACACTTACTATTTTGATATATCATATGACACAACACCGTGAGAATTATAAAAAATAAGTAAAAATAATGATGAACAGGTAATTATTCTACCGGCGATATAGTCCCCTGGCCATACCAAATGTGTGTGTGGTTGTATCAGGTGCAAATTTGTATTTGGAACGTCTCAAATACTACTAAGAAGATGATTGGGCTTTATAGATCTATATGTTGTTTAAGGATGAATTACTTGAGTAGTTAGAGATTCAATTGGCGTCAAGTGAAGGTGGTTGCTGTGTTTTTGCAAAATGTGAAATTACTGGTATTTTTTTGTAAGCATCAAAATTCGGGATGGTTTGACCAACATTAATATGCATCAGATGAATGTATCACCTAAAAAATTATTATTTTACAAGTTTTGTGATGAAAAGTTCAAATCGAGCCTTATAGTTCCACATATTATCAGTTTATTGCGACACGCCACAATTCTTCTTTGTTTATGTAACGCGACTATAAATGTGTCTCTAGTGCGTACTAATTACGGTTCAAGTGCAAATCGTTCGCTCAAGTAATAATCCCAGTAAGTTGGGGTCGAATCCTCAGGGAATAGGACGATCGCTCATGACGATAAAGGGTAGGAAGACTAATCCTAAGGTTGACTATAAAAGAAAAGAAAGAAAAATGATTTTGATTTGAAAATTATCTAATAACTAAATGAAAATCAATTGAACTAAAAATTAAACTAAGCATGCAAGACTAAATTATTTAAGAACCATGTAAAATGAATAATAAAATAGGTTGGAATGTAATCCCCCAAACCCTAGTATGTTTACCAGATATAAAATAAGTCGTAAATTAGATAATTAATTAAACCTAGTCTTTATTAATCTCAAGCATTACATATATAAGGGCACAAGCCTGCATCATACATAATCAAGAGTAAGAATAAAGCGATGTCTATATAGCTAGCACGCTCGTCACACTTTTAAACACTCGGGTTACCTATGACAAACGAGGTATAAAGCCCTACGACAGTTGTGACAACCAATCAACACGATCCAATCATTTATTTAATTTAGACGACTAATTTTATAGTCATGAAAACCACATCGGGGTAGGTTCATGCATCGCAACCCTTAGAAATCTAGCTAGACATAGTATTATAAATCTGTACGTAAAAACACATTAACATGCACCAAAACATAACGAAATAATAATCAAAGTGCTGGATATCAAGGTTACCAAGATTAAAGAACATGAACATGCAAGAAGAAATCGAATCTTGAAGAAAAACTGAAAAAGGCTCTCGAATTTAAGGTGCAAACTTGTAAAATATTCTCCCAGATATTCATCCTTGATTAGAAGCTTTTACATGAATGAAATCTCCCTTAAAAGAATCATAATATGAGTATATATAAGTCTTGGGTCGTTTAGAAGAGTCCCCAAACGATAAAAATCTTTTGGCTAAAAAATAGGACCAACCAAAATAAAAATCCCGCTTATGGAAATTGGTCACACTTTAATAACATGACTAATTTTGTAACGGATCTGGAGCATGACAAAAGGCGAACCGGTTTGGTTCTGGTCCATCGGTTTGGTTCATCCTTGACAGATTTGCCTTGTATTTCTTTCTCAACTTCAAATCGTCATAACTTCTTCACCGTAGCTCGGATTGGGGTGTCGTTTTTTTCAGTGTTCTTGTAATTTTGAGTTATTCAAATTTCTCGTGGTCCCCACCTCCAGAATATGGGTAAAAATTACGAAAACTCCCTTGAACTCTCCATTTCTTAGTTTCTTTCATTATTTCGAGTTCTCCTTCGCACGTTTTTTAATGACATACCAGTAAAACATATAAAAGATACACAAAACATAAAATACTTGTCCAAAGGGTTTAGTAGCATAAATATGAGATAAATTCATATAAATTACAATGCACGGGGACATAAAAATACCAAAATTAAGGGGATAAATGTGAAGAATTTATGCCTAATCAAATCCCCCTAACTTAGACTTTTGCATTGTCCTCAATCAAAAGGACTAAAATCTAAAATAAAAGAAGAATAAGTGTGAAAATAAAAAGAACAAATATTAAAATGCAATAAGACATTATATAACTCCAACACATGACTCAAAATACAAAAAAAATCACCACATACACGTCAGGGGTGAGACAACCTCTCTCTCCCCCCTAAGACTTACTCGACCCCGTCTGTGGGGTTCGATAATATCCTCTCCGTCTCTCCCCCATCATAAATCAAAATTCGAAACAAGTGAAAATCGACCCAATAGAAAAAGTGGACACCTCGACCCACATGATGAATGAGATGAGTGAAATCATCGAGTTGCCCAATCACCTTGTAGCATAAATGGACCGACTTGAAGGGACTATCATATTGTACTTTTGAAAGACCTGGACTGTCCCTAAACTCGAGAAGGCATGGATCGGTCTCTAAATCGGATGAAGCTCTAGCCAACGCCACGATCGCATTCGAGAACTCAAGTGGCACAGACGAACGTGGTGAAAAATGATAATGCGACCTGATAAACCATGCGTCACCAGTTGGAAACGCTCGAAATACTTTCTCAATCTTGTCACCAATAGATAAAACCTCACGTTTCAGCATATAATCTAAAGGCTCTGGTGCATGCTCATAAAGAAGGAATTTATCTATCCTTCCATTCCATTCGCTCTCATCTAGGTTACTAGATGAGTCCAGAAATAATTGGACTTCAAGAGTGAGGTCCTCATCCACCGGGCCGAATTCTTTGTCAAAATTTTCAAGACTTATATCTAAAGGTAATTCGATTGTGCCACTATCTCATGGGGTGTTTTCAAGACTCATATTTTTTCTAAATTTAAAAAAAAAATTATTTTCTGATTTTTTTGGCTTTTTTTTAAGAATTAGAGTCAAATTTTGGATTAAATAGACCTAACCTAAAAGTCTACGTAAATTCACAGCAACGGCGCCAAAAACTTGACGAGATTGAAAATGTGTCTCTATTGAGTGCTTATATTGGTTCAAGTGCAAATCGGTCGTGTAAATAACAACCTTGTAAGACTGGATCGAATCCTCAGGGAAATAGGACGATCGCTCGTGACGATGTAGGAAAGATGACTAACCCTAATCTGACTCGAGAAAAGAAACGAAAAAGGTGATTAATTTTGGAGATTGAAGTCTATTATCTAAATGCAAACTAATATTAAAATTACTAATTAAACAACGTGCACAAAATTAAAACTACTGCGAGTGATTAAATACGAATGAGGAAAGTAGGTTGGAATACAATCCCCCAAACCCTAGTACGTTTGTCGGATAGAAAACTAACTTGTGAATTAGATAGTTGATTAAACCCGGTTTTTATTAATCCCAAGCATTACATATATGAGGGTACAAGCCCGCATCATATGTAATCAAGAGCAATAATAAAGCGGCACTGCAATAGTTAACACGCACATCGCATTCTTAAACACCCCGATTACCTAGGGCAAATGAGGTTAAAAGATCTACGACGGTTTCCGTTCACTACACAATATGATTCAATCAGTATTTAATTCAAAACTATTTTTTTATACGTGCAAACTAAATCAGGTTGGGTTCATGCACCCTAACCCTTAGTAATCTAGCCTAGCATACTCTAACTAACTAAACAAATATTATCTAGAGTGTAGGAAATCCAAACCATCATGATGTAAAAAAAACTAGATGAGAAAGAGAAACTAAGAACACTTTGAATTAAATAAACTTTACAGGAATTGAATTGAATTCAAATAAAGAAGAAGAAGAAGAAGAAGAAGAAGAAGAAGAAGAAGAAGAAGAAGAAGAAGAAGAAGAAGAAGAAAGAACAACTTCACTTGCAGAATTCTGAATTGCAAATCAAAGCTTGTAAAATAACTAGGGTTCTTATTTAATTTCTCTTTCTAAGTTAAAAGGACTCTAAACTATCTCTAAAAAGGACCTTTTTAAACTCTGGGAATAGATTGTAATATATACATTTTTCTTTTACAAGAGTTTCAACCATGTACAACTCTTACTTTGGAGGAGGATAATTCAGAAATTCGATAGTTGAACCGATTCGGTTCGATCCATCGGTTCTGTTTGATCTTTACAGCTAATTTTTCCCACAATCGGACCGGTCCGTTTTTACTCCCATGGGTTCGATTCGTTCCTTACAGCAACATTCTTCACCGCTAAACCGGTTCATTTTTCACTCTACCAGTTCGGTTTGGTCTATAAAGAAACTTGGCCAGCATCCGAATCGGTTCATTTTAGCCTCCATGGGTTCGATTTGGCTTGATCAAAACTTCCTCCTTACTTGTGATTTTTCTCTCAACTTTGAAGCTTTGTAACTTGTTCTCCCGTACTCGAATTTGGGTCTCGTTTCTTTCTATGCGCTCATAGACTTAAGGTCTTCAACTCTTATTTGGGCTTCTCGTCCGAATTCTATCTACAAATTACTCTTTGGCCCTTTTAACTTTTCTTCCTTTTTCTTATTTATTTCCTCCGGTTACTTTCTTTCTTCTCGTTCACTAAGGGCCTGTAAAATCTATGAGAAATACACGAAACTCGGTGTACTCGTTAGATAATGTTAATAGCGATAATATGGGATAAATCAACTCAAGTTACATCGCACGGAAGGTTAAAAGATTCTAAATTACGGGGATAAATGAGAAGAATTTAGGCCTAATCAAAACCCCCCTAACTTAGAACTTTGCGCGTCAGCAATTTATACGAATCGAAACATGGTCAAACTCTTCTCAAACTCTTTATTGGGATAGAATACCTCTTTCGCGGGCAAGAGATTGCATTTAGCGTATTCAACAAGCCTTTAAACCCCTAGGTTACCCTAGTAGGACGAGTGTTGTCTCGTGAGGGTTTGTAGTGAATATACCCACAAAATTCATTTTTGACTCAAAAACAAATCAAAATACCTAAAAATCGTACAATTTAAATTTTTCTAAAAATTGTCACCATAAATTTATATTCACAAGTCCCAATTCGTAGTTTGTGTGCGCGAAGCCAAAAATTTAACCGCTAATTTCCACCGATTGATCATTACGTTACTTTCCAAAAATTCGTTTTGATTTCAAAATCTCATAGGATGCTCTAACAAATGAATCACTCGGATTGTGTATATTTCTCTCGGTATGCGTGATTTGTAAGAGTAAATGTAATGAAATGCAAATTCACACACACAAACTTGAAAGACGAAAATTCATGGGTGAAAAGATCTCTTCATCGGGTTACAGCCAATGGAAAACGGGAAACATCATATTTAATTCACATCAATTAATCTCTTTTATTATCTTTTTGTGTCTTAGCTCTCCACACGGTAATCAGTTTCAAAATTCGGACTCGGTTAGGACTTTTCTAGGGTTATAAGGTGTATTGGGTAAATTAGGTTTTGTTGGGAAAGTCGGAATTGGAAAATGTTCTTATGATCTCCTTCAGTGTTTTTTCGGGCTTTTGCTCATTTTTCTTTTCTTTCTATTTTTGTTGAGCATTTTTCTCTCATTTTTTTCTTACCCCTTTTTATTGCACCTTTTGGACTTTATTGATGAATTTTCCAATTTTCACAACTCCGAACTAATTGGGCTATTTAGGTGATCAAACGAAAGGGAAAATTTCATTTAGGCTCAAAATGGCTAACAAAAGGATAATTTTTCACTACTTTTTATGGCTCATATTTTTGGGTAAAAAAATGAGGGCCGAAATTTAACGCGTAAGAAACTTACCAAACAGATGAGGATATTGCTTCTTCATGTTATTATCGCATTCCAAAGTGGCATACTCCACATCACCTTAACTAGTGAAATGGTTTTATTACGTAACACTTGCTCATTTCGATCTACAATAGCAATGGGTTCCTCCACGTAGGTCAAGTCATCTTGAAGCTCTATCGGTTGTGAAATAAACACATGTGAAGGATCATACATATACTTCCGTAACATGCATATATGAAAAACATAGTGTATCCGAGACAATTCTGGTGGTAATGCCAACTTATAAGCTATAGCTCCAACCCGTTTCACTATCTCGTAAGGGTCAATGTACTTGGAACTTAACTTTCTCTTATTCCCAAATCTCATAACCCCTTTCTAGGGAGAAACACATAGGAATACTCAATCACCTTCCTCAAATTTCAATTCTTTCCTTCAGTTATCTGCATAACTTTTCTGTCTACTTGGTGCCACTTTCAAGTGATTATGAATAAGATTTATCTTTTAGTCTGCTGCACAATTTTTGGCCCAAGTAGTTTTCGTTCTCCTACTTCAGTCCAACACACTGGAGTTCTGCATTTTCTCTCCTACAATGCTTCATAAGGAGCCATCTCAATACTCTAATGATAGCTATTATTATAAGCAAACTCTATTAGTGGCAAGTGTTCATCCCAACTGCCCTTGAACTCCAATACACAAATTCATAACATGTCTTCAAGTGTTTGGATCGTTCTTTCTGACTACCCATCAGTCTGAGGATGAAAATATGTACTAAATTTCAATTTAATCCCCAAAGCTTGTTGTAAACTAGGCCAAAAGTGAGAAGTAAACTTAGGATCTCAATCATAAATAATAGAAATAGGTGCACTATGCAATCTGATAATCTCATCCACGTATATTTTTGCATGTCTATCCAGGGAGTAAGTAGCTTTAACAGGAAGAAAATGTACAGACTTAGTCAACCTATCAACGACAACCCAAATAGAATCAAACCCTTGTGATGATTTTGATAAACCTATAACAAAATTTGTAGTAACATGATCACATTTCCACTCAGGAATAGGTAAGGGATGTAGTAAACCACTCGGCTTCTGATGCTCCGCCTTCACCTGTTGGCAAACTAGACATCTAGCAACAAAATCTGTAATGTTATATTTCATTCCCGATCACCAATAACATTGTTTCAAATCTTTACAGAGTTTCGTGTTCCCTGGATGCATAGCATATGAAGAACAGTGGACTTCCTCAAAAATTATTCTTCTTAAATCAGGCACGTTAGGTACACACAAACGGTTACCATACATAATAATGTCATCATCACGAATAGAAAATTCATTTGCTTTACCCTTTTTCATATTATCTCTAACTTTCTCCAATTATATATTTCCTGCCTGTGCTTGTTTTATCCAGTCTATCAATATGGGTCTAACATTTAAATATGATACTATTCCGTAAGACTCATTCAAAGTTAACTCCACCCTCATTAAAGTTAACTCTCTCAGCAGGTCAACTTGAATATAATAAATACAAGATACTATGCCTCGATATTTTTAACACAAAGGTGGTGCATCTTAATAAGCCATTATCATCGTTTGATTCTGGTTTAGCGATCATTACTCCAGTGGGGGTTTAGTTTTTATTGATAAGGTGTATAGGGAGTGCGCGGTGCGAATAGGTGAAAAGGAGTTGTTGGTTAACTTATTACCCCTCGATATGCATGACTTTGATGTGATACTGGGTATAGATTGGTTAGCCTCATATCATGTATGTTTAGTTTGCTTTAAAAATAAGGTAGTGTTTTGGTTACCGGGTGAACCTGAATTTAAATTTATTGGGGAATGAAATTTCACTCCAACTTGTTTGATTTCTGCTACAAAATGTTAAGAACTTCTAAGGAAAGGATGTGAGGGTTATCTTGCTCATGTGGTGGACACACGACAAGAGGATGGAAAACTATCAGATATACCAGTAGTTAATGAATTTACAGATGTCGTCCTAAAAGAACTCCCAGGGTTAGCACCAGACCGTGAGGTAGAATTTGTGATTGAGTTGGTACCAGGCAGTACAACAATATCTATTGCACCATATCGTATGTCACCTGTAGAATTAAAAGAGCTAAAGATACAGTTGCAAGATTTGTTAGATAGTGGTTTTATAAGGCCTAGTGTATCACCGTGGGGAGCCCCAGTATTGTTTGTGAAAAAGAAAGATGGAACCATGAGATAGTGCATCGATTATCGTCAATTGAATAAGGTGACTATCCATAACAAATACCCACTACCCCGCATTGACGACTTGTTCGATCAGTTGCAAGAAGCCAAAGTGTTTTCCAAGATCGATCTCAGATCCAGATACCATCAATTAACAGTAAGAGACTATGACATTTCTAAAACTGCCTTTCATTCCAGGTATAGACATTATAAATTGCTTGTCATGCAATTTGGGTTAACAAATGCACCAGCTGTATTCATGGATTTAATGAGCCGTATATTTCAACCATACGTGGATTCTTTTGTTATTGTCTTCATTGATGATATTTTGATACATTATCATAGTAGGGATGAGCATGAGCACCACCTGCGTATTATTTTACAAACCTTGCGAGAGAAGCAGTTGTATGCTAACTTTTCTAAATGTTAATTTTGGCTAGACCGGGTAGTATTTTTAGGGCATGTTATTTTTGCTGATGCTATTTGTGTTGATCCCAAGAAGGTAGAAGCAGTAATGAATTGGGCAAGACCTATACCGGGGTTTTCTTCTATTGCATTGCCATTGACTAAGCTTACCATAAAGGAGAACAAGTTTGTCTGCAGTGGTGATTGTGATAAAATCTTTGAAAATTTAAAGATTAAGTTAACATCATCTCCAGTATTGACTATCCCAACGAGTACAAAAGGTTTAGTCATTTATAGTGATGCGTCGTATCAAGGACTCATTTGCTATGTCGAGCAAAACGTCAAACATGTGGTATGCATTCTTGCTGCTTTAGGGCGGATTTTAAATCAAAACTTCAAACTATCACCAAAGATTCATTCCTTGGTATTTTTACACAATTTTCGGATATGTTATACATGTATGAGTCTATTTTACTCTCCAACTAGAATCAGTTAATTCCAATAAGTATTCCATGATTTATACCATTTTTAGCACAACTAGGTCGAAAAAGAACATTAAAGCATAACTTAACATTTTTAAGCATACATAACCTATACATTGGGTATCAATCATGGAAACATATAATAAACATGTTTCAACATATATACACATCAAAAACCTGAATTTCCTAAATTAAAAAGCATCACAAGGAGGGAATTTAAATCATGTTAACTTTAAAGTTAACATTTACGATCCTAATACACGTTCTTACACATGTTCTTAAACCATCCTTGTTCCAACACAATTTAGCAATATGGGTATCATTAAAATATTTATCCAAATAAAAAATAAAAATATACCAAGTGTAGAACTCATCCATGTGACCAACTTTAATAAAGAAGTAATTACCTTGCGAGGATTCCTCGATTTATAGAAATTTTCCAAAGATTTCTTCCTTAACTTTCTTCTCTTTCTCTCTCTTTAGGCAAAACTCTTGTTCATGGCTGAATTGGCTGAACAAGGGGGATATTTTAAGAGGTTTAAGTTGGCCAAACCATAACCTACCCTCTAACCAATCAAAACGTCCACATCCGAATTACTTATTAATTTACCATATGCGTCTAGAGATTAATTTAATTTAGAGATATGTTCGCGCATTTTTAAAGACAACATCTCACACATTTCCCGTAACTGATCAAAGCAACAATTTAGAGATTATCAACAACTTATTTAAAATTCTTAATTGAACTTTGAGTTAACCATTAACTTGGATAGATTTAATACTCAAAAAAATCAATAGGCTCGAAATCTCACCGGGTTATTTAATCTCCACACTTATTCGTAAAGTCGTCAATTTTCTTTTAATTTCCATCTTGGGTCAATTTCGGCTTTGTGCAATTGAATTTTTATAATTTGAGACTTTAAACAAAATTTTAATGATATTTTTGAAAATTTTAAATTCCAAATTTTATTTATTTTAAATAAAAATATTTTTGGCTGTTTTTCAAACAATTTCAATTTTTTTTTTGAAACTTTCTAAATTTTTTTTTGTTTTGGGGCATTTTGAACTTTGTGAAATTTTTGAAGCTCATGTACCCCCCCTAACTTAGACTTTTGCAAAGTCCCGATGCAAAAGGACTAAAAGCTAAAATAAAGAGAGAATGCATAGAAAATAAACAAAGGACAAAATGCACTAATAAAAACAAGCAAGTATATGAAATGAAAGGATAGGCATATCAAAGTTCTCCATTACATAATAGAATTACAAGAAGGTGTGGACAGAAAAATGGAAGAACTATTAACTCAAAAATAGAAATTTGATAATTCTGAAATTCAACCAACTCAACCATGTACAACTCTTATTTTTGGAAGAGGATAATTCAGGAATTCGATAGCCGAACCGATCTGGTTCGATCCATCGGTTAGGTTTGATCTTTACAGAGAATTTTTTCCACAATTGGACCGATTCATATTTTCTCCCATCGGTTCGGTTCGTTCCTTACAGCAACATTCTTCACTATTAAACTGGTTCGTTTTTCACTCTACCGGTTCGGTTTGATCTTTGCAGTAATTTTGCCAGCACCCAGATCGGTTCCTTTTAGCCTCCATGGGTTCGATTTGGCTTGATCAAAACTTCCTCCTTCCTTGTGATTTTTCTCTCAACTTTGAAGTACCGGGACTCGAATTCGGGTTTCGTTTCTTCCTATGCGCTCATAGACTCGAGATCTTCAAATCTTCTTGAGGGTTCTCATTCTAATTCCAGCTGCAAGTTACTCTTTTGCGCTTTTGACTTTTCTTTCTTTTCTTCTTTCTTTCCTCCGATTTCTTTCTTTCTACTCGTGCACTAAGGACCTGAAAAATCTATGAGAAATATACGAAACTCAGCGTACTCATTAGATAATGTCAATAGCAATAATATGAGGTAAATTAACTCGTGTTACATCGCACGGAAGGTTAAAATATTCTAAATTACGGGGATAAATGCAAAGAATTTAGGCCTAATCATTATGCTATCATATTCGCATTTCCCTCATGATATTCATTTTTTAATATGCTTTGGTTCTTTCTATTTTTGGTCATCTTATATCTCATCAATGTGTAGGTTAATGGTATCTTGTAGATGCAAGTAATTTACTTATGAAATTCTATTGAGTTATATGTTTAGTGTTTTTATATCTTTATTAACCAGATGTTATATTCAATATATCACAGTTTTTAGGAGATGAAGAATGGTCGTTTAATTTTTGTGAATAAGGTACTGGAGATTTTAGTTTCCCTTCTGGAAAAAAATCCTATGTAAACATACCAAGAATACATTATCCTTGGAGAAACAAACTTTTCCATCTTTAAGGTCAACTAAGTCCTAAGAGAACTTATTAGAGAGTGGCCTAGAAACATTTATGACTTGTTAGCAAAAAACTGCAATCGCTTATATGATAAGTTATGTGAAAGTCTTGGTGTGCCTAAACTTCCTGGTAATATGAATGTTCACCTTTGTGTGTGTGTGTGTATATGAGCAATCTTATATGAGTTTTCATCGTGTACTAGCCTTTATTAAATCTATTTTCTAATACTCTCTCGCATATGAACTGCCCAATTGTTAGTGTGATTTGCATTTACTATCCTCAAACACACTATGTTGCCTCCTCATACGAGTATAGTTGTACCATATTCGCTCATTGGGAATTTTTTTGGAAAAATTAATGTCTTTTGACATTTTATTCTTGATATGTGTTTCCTCTTTCATTGATGGAAGATACTAAATTGTGCATTGGGCTAGGTTGAGTGAAAATTTCGAATTCCATTACTATTAGCCTTTAATTAAACAATTACATTTAGTAGTTTAATAATTGAATAACTTAGGACTCATCAATGCATATGAAAATACCTGCAACAATAAAATATCAGGTACTCTATAAGACCAATTGAAAACTTTTTAACATACGATATTTAGAAGGTAGACTCTAAATGAAAAATCAAAATCAATCTAGACATGTGGTATCACAAAACTCTTGGAAATGGAGAATAAAGCAGTAGAAAACAGTCGAATCTCGTTTTCCATCCTAACAATGAGAAGCATAAAATTGATGTAGACTTTATTACAAGTTTCAGCCACATACTTTTTCGGATAAAAAAATAATAAATAAATAAAGACACCCTAAAAAACATGTATGTGTTAAAGAGTTGACTATTTGAAGGCATGGGGATGTTTAGGATAAAATCTTCGACAATGGGTGTATTATGTTAAATTGATACTGGTATACTAAAGAAAAGTGGTAACATAATGGACAATTGTGGAATTGGACACAATTAAAAAAGGAGGTTTTAGGTTTCAAACAACTACTAGTGGGTCACTTGCACACGACAACCAACAGGTTGTTATATGTCACCAACAATCTTCAAAAGGGTTAGCAAAAATGGTCCAGCATAGGAGACTTTTACCAAGCAATGGGGAAGGAAAATGTTTAAACTTAAGATTACCCATTACAATGAGTCCATCATATACTAGCTTGCCTATTGTGAATGGCCTTAGATTAGTCATGTCAAATTGGAACTGAGGGAAAGATATGAGAAGAAAAAAATTAAGTGAATAAGATTTGTTTTTGTTGTTCAAGAGTAAATGTTAAAGCTAAAAAAATATAAATTTGCAAATTCCAATTCTTAAACACTTCACCCCAGGGATAGAGATATACCTAGGGATATTTGGGGGACAAATTAGGGAATCATATTTTAAAATTATAACAGTTTGTATGAGTAAATTTAAAAAACATCTAGTAAATTGTGTATTTTGTTTAGCATTTAGGGGGCATGACTGCCTAAGCTTATCTTGTGTTTCCCTATTCAAATTCCAATGGTAACTTGTAATCTCGGAATATCTTCAAATACCTCCAATAAAATTCCTCTTCATGATTTCCTCTAATGTAAGAGCAATTTATGCTTCTAATATTAGTCATGTGTATTAAAGTCTAGTGGAACCAATTTTTATTATCAATGGGCTAAACTAACCAACCATACGATTGATCATTTATTTTAATTTATACCTCATATACCTTTTATGAATGTAGAATTATCACAATGAATATTTCCAAAAAGCAGACAAATACCGAAAGAAAATAAAGCAGTCACACGCACAAGAAAAAATATATGTGGTTCGATAACTTGCCTACGCTCATGGAGAGGTCACTATTTTCTTGCTAAGTTTGTCTCAAATGATCAGAGTTACATCCCCTTGACCTGAGAGTGAGGGTTTACATTTATAGTTGCGTTTAAGAGGTTGAATTGTGCACGCAATTCTTCCTGCCTCGGTGTAGCTCGTAAGATGTCCTAGAATATCTCTTCGAGATTGTTGATAACCGATTTAAGATCATCATGATGTATTTAAGCACATGTTAATATGCATAAGTAAAATTATCTGCTTGAGTTGGGCCAAATAGTCTTATCTCGTAGTGGGCTCGTCGTCCAACTTTGTAGATGGATCTAGTGAATTATTTTAGCCCCCACAATTTCCCCTAAAATCTCTGGAGTGTGACTTGTTGTGTTAATAGATTTTAAGCATCTATTGTTGTTGAGGTCGGTAGGGCGGTCTCGTAATAACCTTTAAAGTTCTAAGGGTACGCTCGTCTGAACAAGGTTGTCATGGGAGACTTGTAGTAATCCTTGAATGGTGGGGGTAATCTAGTCTGAGCAATGATCTGAAGCGCCAAAAATTGTTCTCAAGAACTAAACCCCACGATTATACACAAAGTTTGAAACAAAACTTTGCCACTCACTACACCAAAACACTCTTTTAGTAACAGGCTAATTTTTTTATTACTAACATTATTATACCATTACTTTCTCACAATAGATTACCGTTACTAATATCATATAAGTTCTACTAATATTAGTTTAGTATCTTACAACTGAAAATTAGAAGAAAAAAAGAGAGGTAGTTTTCCCTCCTAACGAAAAGATAAGCCTCGACTCTCACACACCCAAATGAAAAGTCCCAACTCATCACCTAGGGTTCTCCCTGCAATTCTCATCCCATCGAAACCGTTGGTACACAATCTCTCTGTTCTTTTCTTGAGGTATATATACATTTAGATTCATAAACATAGGTTAACTTTACATTGTTAGGGTTTCAAATTACTTTTGTTTGTTTTTATTTATTATGTTGAGTTTGGTAGAATTTTCTTTAAATAAACTACATGTTAGAAATATCTTTCTATCTTCAGTCGCTAGATCTTAGGTTTTGAATTTTGTTTATCAATGTTGCTCAACTCAAATGTTGTAGGTTTGATTTGAAATTGATTTTAAGTTGCATTGAAATCACTCAACAATGTCAAGTCAAATATGTGATTTAGTGATTTGATGTAATATTCAAATTTTTATAGGTAGAAATAAGTGTGAGAAAGTTGGCGATTTGGTGTAGTATTCAGAATGTTATAGGGTAGCTTTTTAAGCTTCTTTGGTAAGCATAATCAACTGGAGAATTCGTATACACCAATTAAATATGGGGACCATAACTTTAAACCCATCCCATTTTCATTGTGTCGATTAAGAGACTTCGTAAGTGTAGTGGGTGGAGAATCGGTCCTTCTACAAACATCTCTTGATCCTTTCCCTCTTCCAATTGTCAAGGCTGGCGAAGCTCTAGAAAATGGTGTGAGGATAGAAGAAGAGAAAATTAGCAAACAGCTTCAAGCTTATTATAGTGATTCGATTTTCGAGTTTCATGAGATAGCATCAACAAAGGGTTATTTGGGGAAATTTCTTAAAGGAGAGATGATGGGAATTGTTAGACATTTCTAGAGCTTGGACGGTGATCTTGGCTATGGATCAGAAGTAAAGGTCTCCCAATAAGTTATTACTCCTAAACTAACAGTAATGTATGATTTGGCTTATCTATTTTGAAGGCTTCTTTGGAGATTCTTATAGAACAAATTTTAATTTTAATAAAAGCCTGATTTTAGATGTTTGTTGTAAATTCATATGCATCTGTGTTGGTGTCATTCAAGTTTTTAGTTCTATGATGTAGTCAGTGTAGATGATATTTATTATACCAATTCAACTAGATTAAAGCTCATGGCCCATAATATCTTATATTTGACAAAATGTAATAGGCATTTCACTTGTATACTCACCATTGACAATTTGGGGAATGTTGTCAGTGTTCATAATTTCTCATTTTAAAAGTACATCTAGGGTTCATTGTGATTTTTATAATATCTAGTTTGGACCACAACTTGGGGGTTTGATAGCATTGTGATTTGTAATGAGACATGAGGATTTCAACCCATCTATTCTGCATTCATATGATGAATATTAACATGCACTACCATCTGATCTCTTTTTCACATCTCATGTATATGAACATCAGCCATTCTTCTCTTGATTTTTCTTACAAAACAGAATTAAATCCACACAAAGTTTATAAAGATATTTTCTTTCAAGACATTTGATTCCTTTGAATATATTTGTTCTTGTAAATATAGGGATTCCTTGCTCTTGTAAATATAAGGATTCCTTGAATGTGTCCATTATAAACCAACTGGCATAGGGTTATATTTCCCATTGATAAATAATCACTCTATATATATATAGCCTTTACAAGACCGTTAGCCATGTCTTCTACAAGGTTCTATTTTCTATTGTAGTTAATTTTCTCTTTTATAGTAAGAGATGGTCAAAATAAAATTTAGTCTCACATGATTTTTATACATGTGATAATTATTGATCTCTTGGATTTTGTAAGCCATTTTTTTATATTGGATATTAGGAATTTTGGTTTCGTGAGGCAGGTGTCATAAGAGGCTTTTTTGACATGGGGAAGTTGTGTATGAAATCTTTCTAAATATTGAGGATATACCAGAACTAAAGTACATTGATTCTTAGTTGAATGCTTAAGTGAATGGCCTATGGAATTATAGAGTATTGTCAAATGTCCTTGTTATCTTTGTATATCGTTGCTGATTGTTATTGTGAAGTTTTGTAGGGTTAGTGATTATCGGTGTTCCAACATGCAATTAGTGAGAAGGTATTGTGTGAACTCTCTTATCTCCTTTTCCATTGTCATTTATTTTCTCAACTATAACTGTGAAATGAAATCCAGTATGTTTATTTTCTTTTCTTTTTTTTACTGTGGTGCTAAAGAACGAAATGGCTATATTTGGTAGTTGGTTGTGCACTAATGTGGGACCTATGGGTTATTCTCCAATTTAATAGTGCATATTAGTAAACATGAATAGAAGTAGTTTTACGGGGCATGGAAAATGACTATTGCCTATTTGATATGCTTGTGTGGATACTGTAAAATGTAAAAGAAAATTGACATGGGAATTTAAGCAAAACTTTCTCTTACTCCTCAGTTGAAGAGTACCATATAAATTTCGTCTTTTTATTTTTCGTTGGTTATGCGTTACTTCGAGAGCTACCACGCACATCAAGTGATGCCCCACCGCCATTTATACCGAAGCATTCCTTACTTTTGCAAGTTACTATTGTTTTACCAACATGAAAATTAATCAATGTGAAAAGGAATTTGTCTACCTCGGATAAAGATGATCCAATATGGATACATGCATATGTGAGGATTGGACTCAAGAAACTAACCAATATACTTGCTCAAATCACTGTTACAATCGAATTTCCAATTCGCAAAACTTTCTAAAATATCTGGTTGAGGTTTTGTGATTTTCTTACATAAACATAGAATTCCAATACCCGCATGATTTTTTTCTTTTGGGTTTTATCTTCTCTGTTGGAAGCTCAGGTAGGGAACTTCGTACATTATCTTTCAACATGTCTAGCGGGGTTGGTGGTTGGTTTCGTGTCATCATGGAAGCTAGCACTACTGAGTGTTGCAGTGATTCCAGGAAGCTAACATAAGTTTTGGGATGCCCGAGGCTCCCTCATGATGTATCCTTGAGAAATAAACTCGTTGAAAATGTGGGAGTTAGTATTGATACATTAAAAGGATCAAACCTCTTCTCTTTGATCGATGGATTTGGTGAATATGATCCCGTGCTTTTTCATTACTTGAGGTCCACAGGCAGCTATTATAATTTCTTTTGTCTTCTCTGAGCTTATGGTTTTTGTGAATATTTTTTTGAGATTGTCTTAACATTTTTACCGGATTTTAGTTGCCTCACTTGGAATTGTCCCTTGTGTATCTTTGAAAGTAATTCCTATTTTTGTAGATGTGAGGAAGTTTCAATTTCCTACAGCTGAGGTGAGAATGTTTTTATTATTGTTATGGCAGATTCAATACTGTAGTTGTTATTGTCCTCTTTTATTTCCTTTATTTCCCGTAAATGTTCTTTGCTTATGATAAAAAAAAATGCGACTGCAGTTCATGATGTCATGTTTAACTGATTGTTATCCTAAAACTGGTCAGGTATACCTCTTGACTGTTTAGAAGGGTCTCAAACATCGTCTTGTTGTTGGTAATATTACCTATGATTAACTTTTTCTTATCGTGTGTTAAATTTAATCTTAGATTAGAGAGGGAAAGACTATGATCATCTGCCTCATCTCGGGCTATTATTCCTATATCCAGTCCTTAATGGTGATACCTGTACCTATGGCCATAACTGCTACTTCCGGCATTCCCTCACAGAGGAGAAGAGTCGGTCAAGCATTTGGTAAGTTAATCGAATACTGAATTAAATAAATTTATTTTCTTTTGCAAAATAGGGTATGCTTTTGTAAAACTACCAAAGTCATGAGGAGGCATCTCTACATTATTAAATGATGTATTCGAGGAGGAGTAAGCGAGGCGTATTTTAATAGGCACGTGCCTGAGGGCCATAGGCGCGATGCGCACTCAGGCGTTAGGCGTGGGACTAGGCGCGCTTTTCACTATTTAAGTTGTGTGTTGAAAAAACAACCGGATCCTTTATTTTGCATCTAATACCAACTGGGAAGACCTATTTTCTGAAATACAAAAACCAAAAAGAAAAAGTCAAAGACCTTACTCAATAAAAAAAAAAAAAGCTCAGGTACTCCGGTATTCTTCTCTCCATATTCCGGATATTCTCTCGAACCTTCAGCGACCTCTGACTATTATCTCAACTCTGGTAGTTAGGTATTTATCCATTTTCTGCTTCTTTTTATTTATTTACTTTTTACGCCTATTTCTTCCCCCGGACAATTTTTTTTATAGTGTTTGTGCAATTAATTTTGCTGGTGGATAATTTTTTGTACTAAATTAATTTTGTATGACTAAATGTTGATATTATGACTAATATGGCAATTTTATTTTGTTTGATAGAATGTCAATTTTCGATCCTCATCATGTTCCGGCGTTGATGGTGATCATAACAGAATGGAAGTTGATATTCAATAACAACGGACTGCTTTTTTATATTTCATTTGCTTAGTTATAATATAAAAACATTTCATTTTGGGATGATTGTATTAGGATGTTATATTGAATGCATTTATGAAATTAATGTAACTTTCGGGGTGATTTATTACGATGTTTCATTTGTTTGGTTTAAGTTTCTTTTGTAAATAAAGAGTGGAGGCTTATATAAAATGTAAATGTTGAATATAAAGCCCTGGTTTATGTGAACTATTTTTGTATATGTTCTTAGGATTTGAATATTGTTGTAAGAATAATTAAATTTGTTTAAATTGAGGATATTGGATCTTAAAAAATATATTTTTTTTTAAATATGTCTTAATATTACTAACGGATCTTTACCGTTACAAAATCAGACAAAAGTGTTACAAAAAAGGGTGTAATAAGGTTTAAATGGTAACACAAAAGTCCATTACTAAATCAGAATTAGTAACGGTAAAATATTGTTGGTAATTTCAAAATTAGTAACAGAATTTTACTGTTACTTTTAGTAACGGTAAAATTATGTTACTAATTTCGTGCCCCATGCCTTTTTTCTAACAAAAAATTATGTTACTAATATTTTTAGTAACGGTAAAGTTGTGTTACTAAAGGCGTGTTTTGGTGTACTGTTCAAACTGTCATCTTACATTCCTTAGCTTTCTTTTTTGCAAATCTTCTGAGAGTTTCATTTCTTCTTCCCATTTTTGCGAGAGGTTCTTTGCATTATCTTTTTCTCTGTAAGTTCCTATTTCTTGCTTCTTCCGTTCACAGTTTCCTTCTCTATTCTTTGTTGCTTTGAACTTCTTCCATCTATGGTTACTCTTCACGACAAAAGTGTTGAGGAGTTTAGAAAAATTTACTCCATTACTGCCTGGGTGGAAATCGACTGTTCCCCCATGACTAAAGATGTCAAGGATATGGACGAAGGGTACTAGATTCACACCCTTGTAGTGGTCCAAGGGGGTTTGACGTTTCCCTCAAATCGATTATTTTTAGAATTTTTTGATTATTTTGAAGTTGTTCCCACCCAGTGTGCCCCATTACCTGGAGAATAGTGAATGGGGTACACAGGATCAACGAGCTTATAGGACCAACTTGGGGGGTCCCAAAAATCAAATTCTTTTATGTTTGGTCCCACATCAGTGATGGTCTTCATTGCTTAAAAGCGAGGAAAGTAATAGAATTTTAGTTGTGAACCTACCATATTTCAACAAATGGTATTAGAATCAAGGTTTTATTCCCAAAAGCTGGCAACATCCTCCCCTTCCTAAGGGCAAAAGATACACTGGATCTTTTTGCCTTGACTGGAAAAAGATCATATAGGTTGCTATTCATTTTTTTTCTTTTTATTGATCACTTTTTGTTTATGTCACTTATTGTACTTGCTAATATGTGTATGCCTCATTTTTTGTGCATCTCTCACTAGAAATAAGGAGTCATCTATCCAACATATAAGGTTCGCTGACCTTCTAAAGGTTTGGAGAATCATGGATAAACTGCCCGATGGTGAACATCCTCGGTTAGCTTCCTATCTTCTGGAGTATACTAACACCACTTCCAGTTTTGTTACTCGGCCCCTAGAGATCACTCCTCTGGATGAGGAAACTTCCTGCTTAACTGAGGCAGTAGACGTTGATTCTTTCTTTGAAGAAGAAGAAGAAGAAGAAGAAGAAGAAGAAGAAGAAGAAGAAGAAGAAGAAGAAGAAGAAGGAGATTAAATGTCTCCCCACAAGAGGAGGCTTCTTCTTGCTGATAGTAAGAAGGATGATCAAATCCTCCTTTCTATCAGGGCTAAGGCCCTGAAAAAGTCAGAAGGGGATTCCCCTTGAACTGGTGTCCCCAGTATAGGGTATAAAGAGAGAAAAGAAGAAGAGAAGAAGAGAAGGGGAGAGAGGAATATTTCCTCTTGTCTTTAGTACTTCTGAGGCCAATAGTGTTCCCCTCAATCCATATCTTACCCCTGGTTTATAGAGGGAGAGCACTCGATGAGGCTGGGTCCTGACCAACTGTCTTTGTGATATGCCCAGGCTCTTGTCTTGGTAAGTGTTCTCTTATTTCTTTATCCTATTCTTTTGAATTGCGGTGTTTGCCAGTATTTACTTCTTTCTTGTTTCACAGTTTATAGAAGATTTTCCCACTCCTCTGAATGGTAGTGTTGACAAGTCAAGGAAGAACGAATAGCAACTCAGGCTCTGAAAAAGTCCCAACAGGACTTGGTTGATGGCGTCGCTAAGGATTGATATCAATATTTTGCACGTAGAAAATTAGAAGTTTACTAAAGAGGTCATGAAATTGACCAATGAGGTCCCTGATATTAAAGAGGCCATCTTCGCGCAAGGCTGGACGGATGTGTACGATGACGTCGAAATACAAATTGTCTATGCTCAGAAGGCGGGCTTTAAGAAGGGGTGGTACCAAGCCTTGAAAGCGAAATGAATTCAGATCTTTTCGAGAAACATCACCCAAGTCTAGCTCCACTCAATAAAGAAGAGCCTTTTGCTAGCCACACTGCTGACCAGATTAAAAAGGCGTCAGACCAAGTCGAGACAGCTGTTGGGAAAGGAAAGGGTCCGAAATTGTCTGATCAGGTAAAGGAGTGAAGCTTGTAGACTTAGGCTTTTTTCTTTTGTTATTGTTCAAATATTTTACTTCCTTTTTTCCATGGTTGTAATGTCTCTCCTACCTCTTTGGTTGTTAAAAAAAATGACTATTTCCCTTCACTGATTTTCCCTTTATTTTTTATTCGCTTATTGCGTATGGCTTGTTATCGAGGATATTTTCTCTTCCAAGAATCTTGATAAGTTACTTAGTCCAAATACGAGCAATTAATCCATTCGCCTATTTTAAAAGGCCTGCAAGGCACTAAAATTGAGGACCAAAGCATACAAGGACCATTCTGAACTGGTTGTAAAGTTGAAGGACGTTCTCTAAGACTTGGAGGATGTGATTTCCTTGATGCAAAAGGAGATAACCAACCTTAAATCCCATCTTTCATAGAGCAAGAATGTAAGCAAGGTTGGCGAGATAGTTCAAGCGTAGAATGATGATTTGAAGAAAAAACTCTCTGAATCAAAGGAAGATTCTAAAAGGAATAATGCCATTATTGTCAGGTTGCAGAGAGATATACAAATGCTCAGGTACTTATTCAAAATGGGTTCTTGGGATGCATGGTCGGCAGCCTATGATGAAGGCTGATAGGATGCACTTTACAGGTTATAAGAGGCTCAGTACGTAGCATACAAGCATGGGTGGTTGAATGCCCTTAAGATGCTCAAGTCTCAGTTATGGTATATGTATAAGGTGGATTGCTCAGCATATCTTCGACCTCCCTTTGGGAAAGACGAGAAGTGAGTTCCCTTGGATACAATCCCTCACCAACTGCTTAATTATTTCGAAGTGGATCCTCGCAGTGAGGATGAGTTTATTCCCAATTCGGATGATTGTCAAACAAGGGAAATAGAATAATTTTGTCTTGCCGACCATAATTCATTGTATATTTCTTATAATGTTACTATCTAATTAATCTATTTTGTACTTTGGGCCTTTTCCAAATAAGTAAAGTTAATATCATTCATTGTCGCATTTTTCCATTTCAATATGACTTTGCATGTGTTATTCCAGCTTCCTTTCCTTTTAGGTCGGGTCATTACACTCCCTTAGGCCTAGTAAAAATGATGGTAAAAATGCACTTGGTTAATGGGCCATCTGCCCGTTCAGGATTTTTCAAACCATCGAAGTTGGATTTTATACCTAGGGATCCCCCGTAGGGCTTTTTTTATTGCCTAAGCAACTCGTGAGGTCGTTTGTTTTTAATAATAACAAATACATATGGATCCTATCACTTCATTGGAATAAACTGAACAACTTATTGTAATTGAATTGCGAGGGCCTGGGGATTTTCTTTAATTGAGACAAACTGAGTAGCTTATTGTAATTAACCTGAATCCTATTCAGCGTGAGGAAATTCCTTAATTGGAATAAGTTGAATGACTTATTGTAATTAAGCAAAACCCTATTTCGTGCGAGGAAGTTCCTTGAATGGAATAAGCCAAATAACTTATTGTAATTAAGTGAAATCCTTCTCGGTACCTAAAGATGAGGACTTTTTTCTTGGAAATGATGAATAAAATTGAGATAATCAAGACATTGAAACAAAAGGGCCTTTATACATTCAAAATATAAAATATTAATTACGAGAAACATAAGTTTGAAATACAAATTTGTATAAACTAAGTGCGCTAAGATATAAGAAGTCTACAAGTAGAAATTCTTGGTATCGCTCTTCCTTCCATTGTTTTCAAGTGATAAGCTCCTTGAAAATCATCTCTGACCACCTTATAATGTCCCTCCCAGTTGGGCCCGAGTTTGCCATCCGACGGCCTTACAGTGCTGCCGAGAAATTTTCTTAAAATGTAGTCTCCTACCTAGAAATTCCTCAGATTGACCCTTTTGTTGTACTGTCTTGCCAATTATTGTTGATATGAGCCAACTTAACCATAGCTTGATCTTTTATCTCGTTCATCAGGTCAAGTTCAGTGAGAAGGGCATCATCGTTAAGTCCTTGGTCGGTCAATCTAATTCTCATTGTCGGGAATCTAAATTCTAGCGGTGTGATAGCTTCCATTTCGTAGGTGAGTTTGAGGGGTGCTTCCCAATTGGTCTCCTGAGCGTGGTACGATATTCCCAGATAACATGGGAAGCCCATCCACCCAAGCACCTTTTTCTCTTTCTTGCCTCCTCTTAAGGTCGTCGAGCATTATCTTATTGGAAGCTTATTCTTGGTCGTTGCTTTGAGGATATTGAACTCTAGTGGTGCTTGATTCCATGCTCATCACAGATATTCTGGAAAGGACCACTCTCAAATTGCGTGCCGTTATTAATGATGATGACTCTTGGTACCCTAAAGCGTTCTATAATGTTATTTCAAATGAATTTATCATGTCGGCATCCCTGATGATGGCCAATGATTCTGCCTTTGCCCACTTAATAAAATAAACTATTCTGACCATCAAATACTTGTGATTCTTAAATAAGATAGGTAGTGGTCCCATGATATCTAACCCCCATTGTGCAAATGGCCATGGCCTAATCAAAGGCCTCAAATCATTATCTAGCTGGTGAACTATTGGCGATAACTTCTAGAACTTTTCATACCTCCTAATGTATATGCATGTATCCTTCTGCATATATTCCCATCAGTAGCCTTCCTTGATTTCTCAAAATGTCAGAAATCTTCAAGCCACGTGACTCTCATAAATCCCATCGGGAAGCTCATAAATAACTTGCTCAACGTCTTTCGAGTGGACGCACTGGAGGTAAGGGCTTGTGAAGGATATTTTATAAAGTTTTCCTTCAAGATCAAGGTAAAAATGAGCAGCCATCACCCTAACTTAGTGAGCGGCCCTCTTATCATCTGAATGCGTCTCGTCTTGCAGGTGGGCAATGATCAAATCCATGCAGTTAGGACCCTACTCAATAATGAGTATATGCTCGTCGACCATTGCTTTATAAATATTGGGTTGAGTAAGGAACTCCACATCGATAGTTCTTCTGAGGTCAGAATTTACTATTGAGCTTAGAGCTGCCAAGGCGTCAACATGATTATTTTGTCCTGGGATAAACTATTGGATGTGGACTTGTTCAAACTTCGCTATGAGCTCATGAACCAGTGTGAGTTAGGCATCCATCTTGTCATCCTTTGCATTAAAATCCCTAATGACTTGCTTAGATACCAGTTTGTAATCTCTAAACACGTTGAGTTGCCTTTCCCCCAATAGTTGGGCCTCATATAGTTCAGTTATCAGTGCTTCAAACTCAACTTGGAGGCTTCGAATCCCAACTTGATTCCTTGCTCAATGATTGTGTCCTCTGGTGTGATGAGGATAATTCTCACTCCTTCCCCCTTAGAATTGAAGTATCCATCAATGTACAGGGTCTAATACTCAGACTGTGTTTCCTTGTTCGGTGGTTTATCTAAAAGTTATTGGTCAGTTGTCCCGTCTCTCATGAATTTTGTAATGAAATCGGCTAAGATTTGTCACTTAATTGTTGCCCTTGGCTAAAAGTGAATGTCAAACCGCCCAAGTTAGATTGACCATTTTGAAAATCGTCCAAATAGGTCAGCTTTTCAAAGAATAGCTTTGAGGTGGAATGAAGTGATTACAGTTACTGAGTGGGCTCGAAAGTAGTGCTTAAGTTTCCTTGAGGCAATTACCAAAACATAAGTTAACTTCTTCAATGGAAAGTAGCATTGATCTACATCCAGAAGTGTCTTGTTGGCATAATAAACATGGCATTATCTTCCTTTCTTCTCGCATGCTAAGGTTGATCTGACTGTGTGACTTAATACCGCAAGGTAGAGGTACAAAAGATCCCCATCATGGGGGATTTCTAGCAAGGTTGATTTGTTAAGGTAAGACTTGATCTATTATAGGGATTTTAAGCAGTCTTTGTTCCAGGTGAGGACCTTATGCTTCTTGAAAAGTTGGAAAAATAATTGGAAGCACTTCGAGGACTTAGAGATAAAGCGATCACTACAACAATTCTTACATTTAACTGCGAATTTCTTAGCTACAAAAGAAAATTCGTAGAAAAAACTCATTATTTGCCACGAAAATAATTTCGTGGAGAAAAATATTACATTTAGCTACGAAATACATATTTTTGTTGACAATAAGTGCCAATATGTTGGCGCCAATATTCCCACGAAAAAGAAAATTATTTAGGAACGAAATATGAACTATTGGTAACGAAATTTTTCATAGAAAATACTTTTATGTTTTGCAACGAAATATTTTTTATGGTGCAAAGTCTTAAAACATTACGCCACGAATTATTTTGTAGTAAAATATTCTAATTATTAAGATCACTTTAATTATCACCCAAATCTCACAATCTCCATTCTTCCCTCCAAACCCGTTCATCCCTCCAAACCCAAATACACCATGAACCCTTTTCCTCTTTTCTCTCCAAATCTGATCGCCACTTCGGACAGATTCGGCCTTTTCTCATTTCTCTCCAAATCCGATCGCCACTTCGGCTTGTCGACAGTAAGATCTATGTCTCTCTTTCTCTCCAGCTACGCATAAACCCTATTTTTCCAATTTTAGTGATATGTATGTTATTTAGTGTTATGTTATGAGATGAAGAGGTGACATACATGTTTATTAGTGCTATGTTTTTCCCCTATTTTTATGATTTGTTTGTCTTCCTAATTATTTCGGGGTTTATCAGGTGAAATGTAGTAGAATAATGTTTTTATGGTGTGGGTTGTTCTCCCTAATTATTTAGGGGTTTATCAGGTGAAATATAGTAGAATAATGTTTTTGTGGTGTGGGTTGTTGTCTTAATTTGATGTTTGTCGATTGTTTAGATGCGTATTGAGATATCCAAGGAGAAAACGAAATAAAGAATTGCGAGTAATAACAATTCTTTATGCATTGAGATATTGTCATATAATTATTAATGACATCTTGAACTGCTAGATCATGTTTTAGTGTATATTTCATATTTTTTTACCATAAACTGCTGTAGTTCATTACTACAGGAATGCTGTGAAAATAGCAATGATAATGGCAACGACAATGCGGCTAAGAAGCTGGAGTGAAAGAAGCCCTCAAATGGTGATTTGGAGGTTGGTCCCGTTATGGGTGTGGTGTTTTGGCCTGCTTTGTCAGAGTCTACCAAGACTTCTCCTAAGTCTTCTTCATCTTATTCTTTGAATACTCTCTCAGATGGATTGTTGTTGCATGCATCATAGATTTGTTGTTAAGTTGTGTTTTATAAGGAGAATTTATAAACCCTTAGGTCTAGTTGGTTTTTGCATATTGACTTGTTGTACCGATATAAGGAAAATTTATGAATTCTAGATTCTAGTGCATGTTGAATTGCATAATAGTTAGGCTGGGGCGAACAGCGAACTGTCACAACAGAATTATTTTGTGTGTTTATAGTTAGTTAATCACTTATGAGTCATTTAGAAGATTGTTGTAAGTCAGTTATGATCTGTTGCAACACTCTAAATAAACTCTAGCGCTATGACCATTATAAATAAAAAAAACTCACCCAACTTACTCTACTAATATTGATAAGTAACATTATCTTATCTTGATCCTAGTCAGATATGTATTAAATAGTATCTCATGATGATTTGTATAGTCTATAATTTTTAGGCCTTCAGTCGATCTTGTCATATAATGACAACTATTAATTACTCTTTTTTTTGTTTGTTTGATATTTTGGAACTCATTTTAGTGGGGCAGTTGGGCATCTACACACAAACTTAACAACTCCCGCGGCATTATTAGCTTTGTTTTTCCCTTTCGAGTTCTCTTCTAAGAGGTACTTGCTTGTAAATGTTTTTTGGAATATCGTTATGACTTTTCTTACTCAATTTATTTATATTTTGTTATTTAGTGGGAAGTCATTTGATAATTCTATAGAATCACAAGTATTGACCGCCCTATGAGTCATTAGCTAAGAACAGGCTTGCACTTCTGTGGGGATACCGATTTTCCATATAAACTTGAATGGTGCAAAGGAAGGTAAAAAGAAGATTCTATTGAAGAAAATTATAAGTATATGGATACGATTCCTCTGTTATGTGTTCAATGGAGTTGATAATTTGATTAAGTCCTCCAAGTAGGGGGTATGTCCAATGGAGTTGGATTCATTATCTCATTGAGTTTGTCAATCATAGTATGATTTTCTGCCTTTTATAGGAAGTTCAGTAGCATTTTGCTATTGGGATTCCCTTTTGGGGCATTTTGCTGTCGGTGCTTGACAGAACTGGATTTTGTGGATTTACTGCTTATTTTTTTTATGATGATTTTTTGCGAATTTATAGGAAGTTCAGTAGCATTTTGTTGTTGGGATTCTCTTTTAGTGGAAGTTCAGTAGCATTTTGCTGTTGGGATTCCCTTTTTGGGCATTATCTGCCCTTCTTTTGGAAGGTTATTTGGATTCTATAATTTCTTGATTTATTTATTTTTATTTTTTTACAATCAGCTCCCTGATCCACTTGCATATAGAATAGGTTATTTGGATTCTCTAAGTCCCAATCGAAAAGTTAGGCTCTTAGTCCCGATCCACTTATTTTTGGCTTACTTTTCTTTGAAGCCTCGTGTACCCGAAGGGAGTAATGAATGAAGAGTGGGTGCAGGGTGGTTGCTCCAACTAAAGATGCTGACTGGCGTCCCATCTCTGCAACTGAATCAGTCAAACTCACTAATAAATAACCCACATAAATTATGACTATAAAAAGCTCGAAATAAAGAGAAAAAACTTTGGGAACAAGTTATAATTTACACAATTAACGGCATTGATGGTTCAATCCTAACCACCTCAAACATCCCCTTTAAGATAGATAGAGTTGATAATGGACTGTGGTGTTTAGATTAATTTACTTATATCAACTAAGTTCTGATTGTGTATAATCAGTTTCGTGACATTTAAAGTGAATACATGTCATATATAACTAGATACTTTTGAACATTAATCTAAACATATCTAATCACAATTAACAACTCTACTTTCAGATTGGAAATCCAAAGTTACTGCTTATATTTAGATTTTGGAAATCCAAAGTTCCTACCTATAATTGGACCATGGCCATTAGTTTTGCATTGCTAAAATCCCTTCTCATCATTCTCTCTCTGTCCTCTCTAGCAAACTCACTGAGTTTAAACTATTATGACAAGACATGTCCAGGTGCCGAATCAATCATCACAAAATGCCGTGAAGAACGCAGTGTTGAATGATAAAAAAGCCCCTGCGACGCTTCTGAGGTTGCATTTCCATAATTGTTTCATAAGGTTACAACTTTATATGAAGATATGGGCTATCTAAACTAGTATTTGTCTAAATCAATTTGATTAACTTGTTTCTTTTTTACTGTTGAAGGGGTGTGATGCTTTTGTGTTGCTAAATTCAGTTGGGAAGAATACAGCAGAAAAAGACGGGCCGCCAAATGTTTCTTTGCATGCATTTTATGTCATTGAGAGTGCAAAGAAACAAGTGGAAGCCTTGTGCCCTGGCATAGTCTCATGTGCTGACATCTTAGCCTTAGCTGCAAGAGATGCAGTTGTGCTTCTAAGTAAAAATAGTAAACAAACCTCACTTTTTAGGGGGTAAAATAAATGAAATTTTCATCTTCTTCTATGGAGACAATCTTCTTGATGAGATAATCTCTCCACTAAATCTCATTGAAATATTTAACCAGAAATCCGTTGTAATACAAACTTTATGTTTTTTCAGCTCATCTCACCGACTAGATGGCTCATACTAACTTTTGATGAAAATTGAGGAGATGATCACCTCATCATAGAGAGTATTTCCACTTCATTCAATTACCACCCAAGATGAGGACCTTTTTTTGTCCTCCATGATCCACTTGACAGTCGGACTATATATATATTGCGTATTGTTTTATTTAGTAATATGATGTTGTACAATGTACATGAATTTTTTTCCATTTCTTTCTCTGGTTCACAGTTGAAATTAGAAGGGTTGTATAATCGCTTTGGAAGAAATTTATGATTATTCATTCCCGATGGTGATAGTGGATCATGTGGAGTGATGGATGGAGAATCCATTTGACTACATATAAGATTGATGCTTCATTTTCATTTTTCGGTTTGTTGGTACTAAAGAGGTAATTACAATATTATTATTATTATTGTTATTATTATTATTATTATTATTATTATTGTTTTATCTGTTTAATTATGAATCTCATTTAGTCTTGCATTTAATTGATCTATTACTAAAGGTGGAATTAGAGATATGTTGAGGCTGCTGAAATTTTTGATCCCGCTGTCATAATTTAACTATTAGTCTCAATTTGTTACCGATTGACTATTGATTTTGGTTTATGAATCCTTTGTACTCAGTTAAGGAAGAGAACTCGGGGTAGTCACTATCAGGTGAGATGGGTCCGGCTCCACCTCTAGCACAACCGATGGAGGGGATTAACGAAACCAGTCCTCTGCCGTTCCTGACAAAGATCTTTGAAATGGTGGATGATCAAACGACGGACTATGTCGTTTCTTGGAGCAGAGGCGGTCACAGCTTTACTGTTTGGGATCCCCATGATTTCTCCACTAACCTGCTTCCGAGATATTTCAAGCACAACAACTTCTCTATCTTTGTCAGACAACTCAATACCTATGTGAGCTCCTTTTTCTTACTCAAATATTGCAATACTAATTACGTATCCGTTTCTTTGCTTTCTCGACTGCTACTAATAATTAAATCCCACCATATCTTAATGACTAAAAGATTGCCACAAAGCACAAAATATAATATTTTCTGTGGGAATCATTAACAAACACAAGAGAATTGGGGGATTCCCCTCCCCAAAAAAAAAATTAGAAATTTCAAACGATTACTGTATCCTATGGCGTTGTGATTGCAACCAATAGGAATAAATAAAGTTGAATCAGTTAAATTAATGGATCTTATGAACAATTGCTTTGCAGAACTTAATTGGGAACACCAAGTGATATAAATATAAATATATCCAAACAGGTACCAATCATTTATATGACCATAATTTGCGTATAAGTGGTATAATCATAGGTGAAAAGGGGGAGGTGAAGTTGTCTTTCTCTTACTCTATTGACCATATGTTATAGAAATCCTAAGCAGCCTTCCTGGGAGATTTGGTGGCCTTCGACGGAGACTTGGATTCCTTTGAGGCTGTCTTCTTTGGCAGCAGAGCTGGGTTGATGTTTGGGAGGACTCCACCGTGGGAAAATGTCACTCTGGCAAGCAATTTTCCAAGCTCCTCATCGTTTCTGACTGCCAATAGCACGTGCCTTGGGATAATTTTATTCTTCTTGTTGTCACGAGCAGAGTTGCCAGCCAATTCAAGAACCTCAGCATCTAGGTATTCAAGCACGGTCGCCAAGTAGACAGGAGCACCGGTTCCAACACGCTGAGCGTATCTTCCCTTTTTGAGGTAACGCCCAATTCTGTCGATGGGGAATTGAAGGTCGGCTTTGACGAATCTTAAAATGGGCTTCTTCTTTGGGCCTCCTGCTTTCCTTCCAGAGACAACCTTATTCACCTTACCAGAAGTATCCATCCCTCACACACTAAAATTTTAGTGGCTGATAAAATTTATATAGCAAACAAGTTGTATGAGCTATCGAGTACGATACTCTATTGACCATATTACTAGTTTAATGGCTGACATTTTGGCTATTAAAACTGGTCTTCAGTTAAGCATATAACAAGGCTTTGATACGGTCTTCAGTTAAGCATATAGCAAGGCTATTAATAATATGATCATTGGTTAGTGGCGAGGTGATTGATAATTAATGGTTCAATATCATGAGGGCCACCGACCCTAAAAATTTACATTCATGAATGAATGGCAAGTTTGAACTGAAATTCGTGCGACTCTAGAATATATCATTACATAGTTAATAATTTGCTATTTCTTGTATCATTTCTGCAGGAAATTAAGGTTCTAAGCCAGCTACATCATCCAAACATTGTGCAGTATTATGGTAGTGAAATAGTGAGTAATTTTCCTGGTGCACAGTTGGTGTTATTGTCAACACGAGACATTTGTCCGCTTAGACGCTTAATGAGAATTTTACTATATGTGCATGTAGGTTGGTGACAGGTTTTACATATATTTGGAGTATGTTCATCCTAGTTCAATTAATAAATATATCCACGACCACTGTGGATCAATTACGGAATCTATTGTACGCAATTTCACTCGCCACATTCTCTCTGGGTTGGCTTACTTGGATAGCACTAAGACAATACACAAGTAATATATGTGATGAAAATTAGTTTTCAAATAACTATTTATTAATATACAATTTTTTTTGCTGATAAACTAAAAGTTTAAAGAGCTTTTGGACAATTTTCATATCTTATTTTCTTTGATCACTTAATATCACTGACACTAATGTGAGTTCTGCTAAATCCATGTTATTTTATATAATATATAACAACCCATGAGGTTGTAATTCTAGTAGAATAGCTTAACAACACAAGAACTTGAATCCAACTCTATTAATTTTGTCTAATTAAAATTCTTGTATTTAAGTGGCTTAAAAATTATAGATGTAATCCGTTTTCTTTTATTTTCTTTGCAGAATGAGATGAAACGCCTCGAATCCGAATCAATATCTGAGGATGGTACCATGATGAGCTCAGACGAGATAGCAGATAAAGTTCTTGGCACAAGGTCGGGATATATTAACGGTCTTGGGTATGGTCCCAAAAGAAAGGATTCTAGAATTAATATAATGTGATTGAGGAATGCCGAATTGGAAGAGGCACTTAAGCAGTCTATAATAGTTCAAAAAGATTTTATGGATCTTCTACAAGCTCGTGAGGTGGAGGCAAAAATTCAACGAGAAGAGTCAGTGGCACAAAAGGCCACTCTGGAGACTCAACGTGCAATGCTAGATGCTATTCTAGTTCGACAAGCGGAGTCCGATAAGTAGATTCAGTCGTTGATCACATCACGTGCCTCATCTTCCAAACGATGGTAATCTAGACGTGCTTTAGTTTTTCTACTCGTATGCTTTTAAAATCCCATTTTATTTTAGCTAATGATATTGTATACTCTTAATTGCAGATTTGATGTGACAGGAAGCTATTTTTGGGGCACCATAAACTTTTGACATTTGCAAACGGAATCGGAGACTTCTAAGTCCTTTAAGTAGTTTAAGTTATTTTTTTGCACCATGGATATTTCTCGTTTATAAGGGAATTAAATGTGGGACTTGTACGTCCTTTAACTAAATCTTAGTTGACTTGACAATGTGTTTGTATGTGACTTAATGTGGATTTTGTTTATGATAATTTAGTTATTTTTTGGGTTTTAACGAATGTGTTTTTTTAGATGGTTATTTGTTTAAATTTCGTGGTATACATTAATTTATCAAATTCAAAATAAAAAATATATATTTGGAAACATTCCCTTATCAAAATAAATGCCTTAGTAGTTAAATATGCAATTGAAAAGTAAAAGTGCGGCTTAAAATTTGATAGTTTATTATTGAAAAATTAATGATTAAGAATAATTCTCCAACAATTAAATTTCGTAGCCAATAGCATTTGAGGAAATGTATAATTTTTGTAGCTAAAAGCTTCTAATGATTAGTTTACTTATAGAATTGGCAACGAAATGTAGACAATTAGCAACGAGATGTTGAACAATTAGCTACAAAACAAATTGTAAATTTCGTAGCTAAAAGTTTCTAACACTAGTTTACCTAAACAATTGGCCACGAAATTAAGATATTTAGCAACGAAATGTTAGACTAATAGCTACGAAACAAATTGTAGCCTAAATATGGTATTTATCCACGAAAATAATTTCGTAGCAAATGACCTTAACAATTGGCAACGAAAGTTTTTTTCGTGTCCAAATACATTTAGCAACGGGCCTTTAGCCACGAACTTGTTACGAAATAATTTTCGTTGCCAAAAACTATCAGCAACGAAATATGAACTTTTGGCTACGACAAAATTCGCAGTTAAATGTGAGAATTATTGTAGTGAATTGAGTGCTACGAGCATCCCAATAAGCTTCCGAATATCTAGTAACATCTTCGGTGGCTGGACCCTATTAATAACATCAATCTTGTCTAGATTGGCCTCAATGTCTCTTTTTCCAACCAGATAATCGGGAAATTTTCCTAACTCAACAAGGAAAGAGAACTTGATCGTGTTAAGCTTCATTTAGTAATTCTTGAAAATTTTAAGGTGTTGGCCAGATCGTTAAGGTGGTTGTATTTTTCCTTTCTTTTGACTAGCATGTCGTCGATATAAACTTCCATAATTTCGCCCATCTATTTCTTGAACATTTTAGTGACCAGTCTCTAATATGTGTCCCCAGTGTTTTTAAGGCCGAATGGCATGACCTTGTAATAGTATAAACTAATTGGGTGATGAACGACATCTTGTCCTAATCGGCGCCGAATATTAGAATCTTGTGATACCCTGAATAGGCATCCAAGAAGCTCATTTGTTCATATGTTATTGTGGCATCGACCAGATGATCAATCTTGGTAGAGGAAAACTGTCTTTGAGGCATGCTTTGTTGAGATCTGTAAAGTCGATGCAAACTCTCTAGCTGTCAATACTCTTTCATACCACCACTAAATTTGAGAGACACTTTTATAATTGAACTTCCCTAATGGACCCTATCTAGAAGTTTTCCTACTTCGTTCTCCACCATTTTAGCCTTTTTTGGAGTTGTTCAGTGCGCCTTTTGAGTTATCACCTTGAAAGTTGGGTCCACATGAAGAATGTGATAGGTTAAATAGGGATCAATCCCCGGCTGGTCATAGGGATCCCAAGAGAATACGTCTAAGTTACTCTTTAGAAAGGTTATTATATCCTTCTTTTCGTGGCCGATGAGCATCGTCCCAATCAGAAACTCTCTCTGTGGTAGGTTATCATCAACATTAACCTCCTCCAAGATTTTGGCGACCCTGATGGTGGGGTAGATCCTGGTCTCCTCCACTTCTGATCGATCGTACCGTAGTTACTATTTTTAAGAGGTAGCCCTATCTTGATCTTCTTTTGAGACATCTTATTTATCCTTCTTGCATTCTTCTCAGGGTTCGATGGCAAAAATAAAGCATTTCCTAGCAGTGGCTTGGTATCCTCGAATATCCACTACTCCTCGATCGGTGATACATTTGAGTTACTGGTGGTAGGAACGACATGGCCTTCATAGATTGAAGCCATCCTCTGCCCATAATGGCGTAGTCGGGCGAATCAATATCCACTACTAAAAACTCATTTAACTTTGAAATATTCCCTACCCTCACTGGCAGGACTATCTTCCCTAACAACATTGTGATCTTTCCCATATATTCCACCAATGTAATAGTTGCCTCCTTGAGATCAACCAGGTTGAGCTTCAATTTGTGGAAGAGATCCAGGTACATTACCTCGGACGATCTCCCTTGATCTACCAGTAGTTTGTTGAAATCTCGATTTGTAATCCTAAGGGTAATTATGAGCATTGTGGTGAGGGGACCTTCTCCCAAATTAGGTCTTCCTCTATGAAGATGATGTTTTTATTGTAGTTTATGTCCTCTGGTCGCGGACGCTTTCCAGCCTATTTTTTGGCAAGGTCAATATGAAAGGTCTCCATAACTGTCGTAACCTTCTTCAGTTCCATCCAAACAGCATTTTCTTAAATTTTCTTAAGGTCAGAGTCCCCGTGGATTACTACAAATTCTTATCCCATATCATCATCAAGGACGTTGTCTGACTTCTATACACCATTGGCTACGACCTTGTTAGCTTTCTTATTTATGTACTCATTCAGATTCCCATGCTGGGTCAGCTCCTCTATATGAGATTTCAAAGCTTTGCAATTTCCTATTTTATAGTTGCCTTCCTTGTGGAATCCACATCGCAATTCGTTGGGTCACCGCCCATCTTCTTGGGCCACTTCAAAAATAGTTGATCTTTGATCTTTCCCCGGATCTTATAGATTGGTTCCTTAAAAACTGTGTTAATAGCTAAGAAGGCTTTCGAGGGATCAGCCTTGTTCCCATTTGAACTATTCTTATTCCTTTTCTTGGGACTGTTATCCTTGTCACCTCCTTTTTTTGCCTTGACATGGCCCTTTTCATCATAGCTAGTGTGAATTACATCCTTGACCTTAGCATATTTCACAATACATGCCATGAGGTCATTTATGGTACTAGCCTCCTTCTTTATGAGGGACTGGTGTAGTATATATGTGGTTGGTAGACCGATCTTGAAGGATGTTGCGATAACCTGCTCCGAATAATCTTTTATTTTGTTGAAAACTTCCCAATACCATTTGTCATATTCGCACTGATTCTCCTGTGGATTATTCTTCATCATGAGTAGTGAGTCTAT
This sequence comes from Sambucus nigra, assembly GCA_949130495.1. Taxonomy (NCBI): domain Eukaryota; kingdom Viridiplantae; phylum Streptophyta; class Magnoliopsida; order Dipsacales; family Adoxaceae; genus Sambucus; species Sambucus nigra. Next base: position 371,883,738 of record OX422220.1, on the reverse strand, counting down.
CCTCTTCGAGTGGGAATTGCTGGTTATGAAACGATCAGTGAAGGCATCAGTGAGGGCCTTAAAGCTCTTAATGGACCTATACGGTAGTCTCTAAACCACTTCTGAGGTACATTATGTAGGCTAGAAGGGAAAATACAACACATGAGGGAGTCATTATGGCTCCATAGGGTCATTTCCTGCCTAACATGGTCTATGGGGTCAGTTTTTACATCATAGATCTTGAACCTGGGAAAAAAAACTTCTTTGGGGCTCTTCCTCTTCAATCCCCCTTGAAAAGGGGGATTTATCTGTGTGTTGAGAGCTCTCCTATACAACTCATTAGTAGATCGAGAACCCCAATTGGCTGGATGTTGGTCCATCTCTCCCCTGACCAAGCTCCTTATATTGTCTCTGTGGCTTTTTTTTTATCGGCCACATTCTGATCGATCTCGGTTACGCTTGGAACTCCTCCCTCGACTGCGATACTTGTTTGCCTGAGGATTGGGAGTCCGTTTGCGATGCTTTTTTATTATCTTCGTGGAGATCTCTCTCCTTTTGTTCTAGTCCCCTCTAGAGGTGAGCATTCTCTTCCAGTTGGAAGCGTGTGACCTACTCTTACTCTTGTAGCCTGGCTGCATATACGTCAACCAACCTTGAAATCTGTGTAGACATAGGTAGTCCGTGACTTTCATCAGAAGGTAGTCTTTGCTGACGAAACCTTGGGTTTGGCTCTTGGAAAATTTCAGACCTGACCCTAGGGAGAATGGGGTCAACCTGCACATCGCCGACCTGAGGTAGGTTCATGTTGTGGTGAGACATCGTGGTACTTCCTTTTAGTAGTTTATTTCATAGGAAAAAAGAGAATCGCTCCCACAGATGGCACCAATTATGAGTGCAAAATTATCACAATTAATATTTCCAGAAAGCAGGCATATAAACGAAGCAAATAAAGCAATCAAATGCACAACACAAAATATACGTGGTTCGACAACTTGCTTACGTCCATGAAGAGGTCCTTGTTTTCTTATTAAGTTTCTCTCAAACGATCGGAGTTACATTCCCTTGACCTAGGGGTGAGGGTTTACATTTATAGTTGCGTTTAGGAGGTTGAATTGTACACGTAACTCTTCTTGCCTCAGTGTAGCTCGTAGGGCATCATTAAATATCTCTTCAAGACTATTGGTAACCGATTTGAGCTTATCATGATGTATTTAAGTATATGTTAAAATACACGAGTAAAATTATGTGCTTAAGTTGGGTCGGGCAGTCCTATCTCGTAGTGGTATGATTGTCCAACTTAGTAGATGGGTCTAGTGAATTATTTTAGCTCCCACACCTTCCTTTCTAGAATGATATGATATTACACTGGTATCCACTAAGATAATTTTTATAACGTGTGCTCTTACTACATACATATCTAGTGTAGGGGTAGATTTATGTGAGGCCGAAAGGGGCGTCCAACCCCTTTGAATTTCCAAAAGTTATCGTATGTATATTATTGTTCAGTGTTTTGTAACGGATATTTACCGTATCTTTAGGCAATGGGTTCTACTTACAAGCCCTTGATCTTACCTTATCATCTAAGCAATCAAACCATTAACACATTATTTTGTTTGAATTTTTCACATACAATACTAATGTTTTATCAATGTAAATTTTACATCTCAAAATTCAGAAGGAATCAATTTCAAATGATATTTTGTTATCAAAACCTAACTTTCTTTCAAAATCATAAGGTGAACCCCGCATTAGAGTAAAGGGAAAATAATAATCTTACCAAGTGAAACTGATGGATATTTATTCAACCTTAATGACTTGCTTTCATTCCCTGTTCTATTTCGAGGGATCGTACTTTCTATATTAAGACTAGGTTTAAGTTTATTCTTCTGTACCCTTATGCTTTCAATAGGAGAAATTTCAGTTTCTTGTAGAAAAGTGGTCATGTAGTTTTAGACTCACCTTTTAATCTGAGCCAAAAAACTCACAGATAACAATGCATTGAGATATAATTGGTGTCTATGTAGGCCCAAAACACCTACGAGGTCATTAATGACCCATTAAACGTGTTTGTTTTTTAACGTAAATTTAGGAAATTTACTTATTGGAATGTCGTTTAGGGGTAGAATGGTTAACATGTTTATTTAATAAAATTTTAAGGGAAGGAAGCATGCCAAATGAGTGGAAGAAAAGCACAATAATATCTTTGTATAAAAATAAAGGGAACATACAAATCTGCGATAATTATAGATCAATCAAACTATTGAATCACACTATGCAATTATGGGAAAATATTATAAAACAAAGATTAAGAAACGAGTCAACTATTTTGGACAATCAATTTTGGATTTTGCTAGGGCGATCCACCACGGAAGCTATTTACTTATTGAGAAATTTAGAAGTAATAATAAAAATTTATAAATGGTATTTATAGATTTATAAAAGGCTTATGATAGAGTACCTTGGGATATAATTTGGTGGGCTTTAAGGAGGAAGAGAATTATTGTGAGTTATATTAAAGTTATTGAAGATATGTATGATAACACAAAGACTAGAGTGAGGAATATATGTGGAAAAGCAAATGACTTTACGATTAAAGTGGGTTTACATAAACGATCGGCCTTAAGTCCTTATTTATTTGTCGTAGTTTTGGATGAGATTACTAAGGATATACTAGAAGATATCCCATGGTGTATATTGTTTGCGAATGATATAGTTTTACTAGACACTTCAAAGGAGACCTTAGCGATGAGAGTAAATACTTTAAAAAAGCCTTCTAATCTAAAGAAGTAAAAATCAGTAGAAATAAAACGAAATTTATAGAATGTAAATTTAGTAATGAGGCGTCGAGTAACAAAATGTTAAAGATTGAAAAAAAAAGTGATAAACCAAACTAATAAATTCCGTTATCTAGGTTCAATGTTCTAAATGAATAGGGATATTGATAAGGATGTTATGAGTAGAATGTCAACTAAATGAATGAAATGGAGACAAGCAAGCAGGATGTTATGCGATAAGAGGATAACTAATAAATTATAAGAAAAAATTTATAAGACAGTTGTTAGGCCAGCGACCCTATATGGAGTGAAGTCTTGGGTGTCAAAGAAAAAATATTAACAAAGTCTCCATATTAGTGAGATGAGGATGATCTAATGAATAATAGGAATCACTATAAATGACAAAATTAAAAACCAATACATGAGAGAAAAATTAGGAGTAGCTCCGATTAGCGATAAATTAAGAGAAGACTTAGGTGGTAGAGACATGTGTTGCGTAGACCAGTGGATGCCCATATAACAAGAGAGATATTGTTGTAAATAGAGGGTAAAAGAGAAATAGGTCGCCCTAAGCTATCGTGGGAGGAAATTATTAAGAAAGATCTTAAGGAATTATATTTAATGATAATATTACATATAATAGATTAGATTGGAAAATAAGAATCCATGTAGTCGGCGCCATATGATGGGATTAAGGCAAGGATGATGATGATGATATTGATGACCTATTGTAATGTCTTACTATTGAATTTTGTAGGGGTTTCAACTTGGAGGATGATCATACATGAGGCATTTCTATTTCTGAACATGGAGGGATGCTCATATGTGACCCATTTTATTTTTAAACATTGAGGGATGTCTGAATTAACCCAATCCAAAGCAAATATGAGTGAATCATTATTGTTTGAGTGGTTATGAAGATAGTCTAATTGATATCAATGATAGTACACGTCAATGGCATCCTCGTTTTAGGTTTGCCATGGTCTCGTGAGATTCATGAGTATAGATCTTAATTTTTGTGATAAAATTTGTTTTAGTTGATTTGTTACTTGAATCCCATATACAGACCATTGATATTTATAAAGCGGGGAGACTGATGCATTGATGGATTTTTTTGATGGATTTATATAAATAGTTGTATTATTGTTGGATTTGTAGTAGAAATGGAATGTTTTGATTCTTTCCAAGAGTTTGACTCTGCCCCATTGTTGAACATATCATGAAGTGTGAAAGCATTTGAACTTTAGAATAGGTGAAATGTAAAAAAGTGTGTGAACTTATTCACCTCCCCATACCCCGATATTGAACATATCATTAAGTATTTTCTTAGGTTCTAATGTAGTTTAAAATTATTAGGTAAATGAATTCCAATTATTTTTATCAAATTGTTAACTTGTAGAGTTTTGGATATAATTATTATATACTTAGCCATTTTTATTGTATGCTATATGTGAGGGTGGTGGCATGTGGTGGATAATTTTTTTTTTAATATTTTAATTTATGCAACGGTTCATAACACTTATAAAAGTAACATTTTTTTTCGTTACATACTAATATTTGTAAGTGTTTTGAACCATTTGAAAAATACGTATTTTATCACTTACAAGTGTTTAAGCCATTCCAAAACAAAAATGCGTACTGAATTTTACAACGGTTTTGAACACTTACAAATGAAAATGTTGTAAGTGTTTAAAACACTTGTAAAATATTCATTTGCAAGTGTTCAAAACCTTGCAATTTTTTTATAACGATTATTCAGAACGTACATTCGTTCCCAAAAAAACATTGCAAATAGCATTTGCAACAGTTTTGATCACTTACAAAAAATTTGCAATGCGTCAATTTGCAAGTATTGAACCATTTGCAGATGCCATTTGCAAGTGTTTAAAATACTTGAAATTTTTATGTTTTGGTGTATTAAAATTTTGAATAATTAACTGATACAACTGGAAATCTACCATATGACATCGTTCTAGTAATTCATAATTTATCCCAAACAACCACGTTTTGAAACACCTCACAATTACTTTCAACGGTAACTAGTTTCCCCCCAATTGCTAGGGTTTTTATGATGTTAGTTCAGTGCTAACAATTGCCCCCTTCTTTAAAATATCCTTGTCCTACACTATCAATGTAGGAAAAGTTATTCTTCATATCTTTTTAATTTTCCAAAGTATCATTATTGGGATTGGGGTGTGCAATGGAACAAAAAAAATGGTAAATCGAACCAAAATGGGTGCATTGGGTTGGGTTTTTCCCATGACGGTTCAGTTCCGATTCCAAAAATTACAAAATCGGTTTTTTCAGTTTGATTCTCGGTTACACCACTAACATAAGTCGAACTGATCCGATTTGAAACTAAACCCAAAACCTAGTACAAACCAAATACAGTTTATTCCTAACATGTTTTTATGCTTCATATATATATATATATATATATATATATATGTGTGTGTGTGTGTGTGTGTGTGTGTGTGTGTGTGTGTGTGTGTGTGTGTGTGAAAAATGTTGCTTTTTTAATTTAGAGGTTTTAAATTAATTTTGACTTTTGGTATATGGATTAAATCTATAACATTTGTTTAGAGCATCGTTTTTAAGTTATATTTGAGGAAATTTTCTTATTTTAATTAATAATTTTATTACATTTTTTAAATCGAGAACTGATGTGTCAACCAGCCCACAAACCGTTGGTTTGGATTGGTTCGTTTCTAGATATAATCATTTCAGTTCCTGTTAAAAAATATGGGACCAAACCAACCTGAACTGTGTGGACTTATAGTTAGATGGATAATTAAATCATTAGATGATATTTTGATAAACATGCATATTTCCTTCTCTCGCCATTCTACGATCCAATATATCAATTGATTTTACCAACATTTGGCGTTCATCATTAGTTTTTGGCAATGTTGTTTGAGCAGGAACATTTTTCCAACCTTCTTCTTAAGTATGTATACATGAAACACGGATGAATTTGAGCATGAGAATGCAATTCTAGTATGTAATCCACCTTACATCTCTTTGAAGTATTTGATAAGGTCCATAGATTTGTAGGGCCAATTTCTTATTCCTTCTCATAGCCATTCTGGTTTTTCTGTGAGGTTGTTTCTTTAAGTACACCTAATCACTGCTTCAAATTAAATTCTTATTCTTTCTCTATCATCAAAAAACTTCATTATTTATTGTTCTTGAGTTACACTCTCCTTTATTAGCATGGTGTCCATTATTCTTTCTTGTAGACAATCATTCATTGGAAGGTTCTGTGTATGTTATTACTGGAGAATAAAGAGGTGGAGTGGTTGATAACCATAAAGAGATGTAAAAGAATAATTGAGGAAAGAGTGGTAAGTAGTAATATACCACCATGCTGCCATAACCAACCATTTGTTTCATTTTTTAGGTATGTATCAAATAATTCCCCATGCCTTGGTTGAGCATTTATGTTTAGCCATCAGTTTAAGGGTGATAAGTAGTGGAATGATTCGTTTTATTCCCAACAACTTGAACAGGAAAATAAAAAATCACGTTAGAAAATGGGATCTCTATCAGTACATATAGTAGTGGGTAGGTCATGTAGTTCATGGATATGGTCAAAGAATATTTGGGTTGCAGTTTGAGTTGTGTAGAGGTTGGAGAGTGCTATGAAGTGTCCATATTTAGTAAATATATCAATGATGACAAATATGAAATATTTCCCTTCTAGATAGGGAGGCCATTAATAAAGTCCATGGAATTTTGTGTCCAGGGTTAGGAAAGAATGGCTAAGGGTTGGAATAATGCAGGGTAAGGTAAAGTTTCAGTTTTGTTACTTTCATAAATATCATAGGGTGAAACTAGTTGTGACACATTTTTCTTCATGTTGTGATAATATAACTGATATGCCCAAAGTACACCCTCCTACTCAGAGCAACTAACCTCGGCTAATCTCACAGCCGAGGTGACCAGAAGCCTATGACAATCATCAGAAATATCGTCTCTCATAAGGTCGGACCTAGCCCATGTTGCAGTACCCCATACCTCAACCTCGGCAGGGCCTCATGGGCTCAATCAACTACCAACCTCATCATCGGCCCCAACCGACGTTGCGGTCACTAGCCATAATCAGCATCTCATGGTCAATCATCTACTAGCGTCGTCGTTGGCCCCAACCGACGTTACGATTCTCTCAAACCCAACCTCGGACAGCCCTCCTGGCAGAGGCCATCGCTACAAAGCAACCACATCTGACTCCATCAACCTCGTACTTGTTAAGGCCGATGTTGCACCAGTCAAGGATAAGGCCGAGAATTTATAAGCGTAGGTAAGGTTGGGAATGCGTGGATAAAATCAGTTATAACCAAATCAACCCCCTCACGTGAGGGAATATTTCATCATCATTCTCTACATGTGACACTGACAAATGGCTTCATTAGATTGGCTATATCATCACACACATTCTCATTGCATGCTTGGGGGGTACATTACACCCCCTAAACACTATATATACTTGTCTTATCCTACCTTGAAAGGGACCCAGAATTATAAACCCTAGCATTTACAGTAGAGAGAGAAAGTGGAGTGATTGTATTACTAAGGCCATTAGAGCCTCTTTTGATAGTGATCTTTACACTCACCTGCACAGTGGACGTATGCATTATCCGAACCACTTATATTGATGTGTTCAACCCCTTCTCCTCATCTCCTACTATATATATACTCTTGTGCTGCCATTATTATCACTTTCTGGAGCTTGCTAACACCTTATCAAGTGGTGTTGTTTCCGGTATCATCATTTTGGCGTCGTATGTGGGAACGAGAAGATTTATCTCTTCTATTTTTCAGCTTAACCTCACCGGAGACTCTAGTGGTGAACCAGGCCCCACCCTTCGTGTGAAGTTGTTTCACCATTGAAATATGTCCTTTAAGGTATTTAAGCTCTCTAATATTTTCATCGCAAGCTCTTTAGCCCTGACATATGGCATCGGAGCTACAACCACCTCCTCCACAATCTGGTGTTGGAGGACCCTGTTCCAGCTAAGCACCACCCTAGTCTGAGATGGCTGAGGTGGAAGATGCCTTGAGGTCTTTGGTTGCAACGCAGCAAGCAATAAAGGAGCAGTTTGCCCAGCTAAGCCAAAATATGATGAGGCCACCTAGGGTCTCACCGAAAATGATTACTACCGCGAATGTTCAACCACATCTAAAGGCCAGGGGACCACCCCAGGCACCGCCAAAGGACCAACCTATGCTTCAACGGAGGAGGGACATTGCAGACCCTAGGAGATTATGTCTGGGGAGGCAAGGAAACCCTTTCCCTGAGGATAGGTATGATGACATTGATGCAGAAGATGCTTTAGTAGACTGTTGGGAGACATATGAGGTTTCAGACAACACAGTACGTCCTATATAACAGAGCCGAGGTTGTGAAGCAAGAAGGGCCGAGGTTGGTGATGCCTAACAAAGAGGATCAGCTTTTGATTGCTTAAGTAGAGGGTCGGCCTTTGAAAGGCTCAGCTCAGTTAATGACCTGAGGCAGAGGTTATCCAGGTCGAGAAGTGCAGCTGGCTCACAGAGGGAAGATGGTGAATATCGGCCTCGCCATGGCCGACCCTTATATAGCTGAGACTGTGGCCAAGAGGTCAACAGCCGACGTTGTGTGGCAGCTGGGTAACCCTCAGTTCACCCCTTGGAGGTGGCTGGGGACAACCTCGGTCAGGACGATGTTGCTAAACCATGGAATGACTCCATTCAACAGATGGAAGAGAAGATAGGGAACCTCATAAAAAGTCGATACCCACTGCAAAGGGGGTTCTCAGAGGGCTCCCCATTTGTGGCAAGAACTATGAACTTCCCAACCCCTGCCAAATTCAAACCACCAATGTTGTCTCCCAAATATAATGGAAGTACCAACCCTGTATATCATATTGAGATGTATCAGTCTGCAGCAGACACTTATTCAATCCCTGATGAGATGAGGTGTCGAGCTTTTTCAAGCACTATAATGGGAGCTGCGCATATTTGGTTCACTTCCTTTCTTAAAAATTCTGTGGAGAACTTTAAAGGTTTGGCTGAGCGGTTCATGCACAACTTCTGTTTTGGGGTAAGACCTCAGAAGAAGACAACCCATCTACTCTACATAAAACAAGGTAAGAATGAGAGCCTCATAGACTAAATTGAAAGATTCAACAAGGAAAAGTTGGAAGTTGAAGATTACGAAGAGAATATAGCCATGACAGCCCTTATAGGAGGACTGCAGAAGGGGAAGTTACTTTGGAAGCTTGCTGAAGACCCTTCAAAATCCATGGTCGAGATGTTAGCAATAGCTGGTAGGGTCATGAACACTGAAGAAGCAATGGTCGCAAAGTATGAGGATGAGAACGGAAGTAGCAGTGGAAAATTCCAAAGAAAGAAGGATAGAAAGAAGAGGGCTGCAAACGACAAGTTTGCACACTACACTCCTCTAACTGTGAGATGCGAACACATCCTCAATGAAATAAAGAATGACAGGTCCCTGAGGTGGATGGAGAAGCTGAAGGCTCCTTCGCATAAGAGGAATAAGAATTTGTGGTGCGAGTTCTACCAAGACCACGGTCATCCGACTGACAAGTGCTTTGCCCTGAAGGATGACATTGAGAAGATGTTGAAGTCTGGAAAGCTTAGGAAGTATATAAATGGTAGAGCTTCTAATGGGGGAAGAGACGACCCTAAAAAGAAGAGAAATGACAGGTGTCGGGAAGATGCCCCAACCAGAAGAGTTGAGGACTCGGATGATGATGATGATGATGACCCTGACCTCCCACCAAAAGATGACAATGTCCCAGTAAAGAGGGTCGGTATGATCTCCTTCGGTGTTAAAACCATCTGTGGAGGACTAGTAGGGGGTAGCTCAGACGGAGCCGACCGTAAAGCTCACGTGGCAAAGGCTAAGTCAGTGACCAAAGTAGAGGTTGTGAATCTGGCATCTTCAGAGGTTAAACACGAGAGGAGAAAGAAGGAAGATATGGATACTCTCATAGTTGTCTTCTCATGACTCTATTTTAAAGGTATCTTATCTCCGCACGATGACCCTCTGGTAATCACCACAAGGGTGCATGGATGTGAGGTGCAGAGAATCCTCATTGATGGGGGAAGTTCAGCAGACGTAATGTTCTGTCCCTATTTCAAGAGCCTAGGCCTCAGCAGTGCTAGGCTTATCCCTTATCATCATCCTTTGATTGGCATCAGCGGCGAAAAGGTTCATCCATTGGGCATGTATGAGATGGATGTGAGAATGGGAGACGAGTGGCCAAAGAGGTTGACCAGAAAAATCAATTTCTTTAGGATGGACGAAAATGTCTTCTCAGCTTACAACCTCATCATAGTAAGAGTAGCCCTCAAGAAATTTAAGGTCGTGACTTCAACGGTCCACCATATACTAACATTCTTGACTCCCTATGGAGTAGGGGAAGTTCAAGGTGACCAAACGTCGGCACGTGAATGTTACTTCAACTCCACAGAAGAGAGAGAGGCTCATAAGAAGGCAACAACCACTTACAACATCGACACCCTTGATCCTAGAGATGAGATAAAACTCAAGAAGGGAGAGGCCGCGAAAGAGGTAGAATCCATCTTCCTCAATGAGGATGAGCCAGAAAAAATCATCCAAATTGGTAAAGCCCTAAGACCTGAGATCAAGGAAGAGCTGGTGAAGTTTTTGAGGAAGAGATAAAATGTTTTTGCCTGGAGCCATGCAGACATGCCAGGTATTAATCATAAGGTCATGTGCCACAAACTCAATGTTATGGAAGACGCTAAGACCATCAAGCAAAGGAGGAGAGTATAATCAAAAAAGAAATATGACATCATGAGAGAAGAGGTCAGAAAGCTTGAAGAAGCCACGTTCATTAGGGATGTCATATACCATGAGTGGTTGTCCAATGCAGTCATAGTGCCAAAGGCAAATGGGAAATGAAGGATGTGCATAGACTTCACTAATTTGAATAAGTCTTGTCCAAAAGTTAGTTTGCCCCTGCCTCGTATTGATCAGATGGTGGATGCCGCAGCTGGACATGAGCTCATGAGCTTCATGGATGCCTATTCCGGGTATAACTAGATCTTCATGAACCCAAAAGACTCCGAGAAGACAGCCCTTCGGGCTGAAGAATGTAGGGGATACTTACCAACATCTTATAAATAAGATGTTTTAGGATCAAATAGGAAAGTCCATGGAAGTTTATGTGGATGACATGTTGACGAAGAGCTTGAAGGCTGACACTCACGTGGCCGACCTTAAAAAAACTTTCAAAATCATGGACAGATACAGGATGAAGCTCAACCCAGCCAAGTGTGTCTTCGGGGTAGGAGCAGGAACGTTTCTGGGGGGATAGATGCTAACCCTGAGAATATTAAGGCCCTGCTAGAAATGAAGACACCTCGAACCATCAAAGATGTTTAAAGGTTAACCGAAAGAGTTTCTGCGCTGAACAGGATCGTCTCAAGAGCTACAGACAAGTGTTTTCCTTTTTTAAAAGTTCTTAGAAAGGCCTTCAAATGGGATAAGGAATGCGACAAGGCTTTTAAGGAGTTCAAGTCCTACCTCGGATCCCCTCTACTTCTGTCTCGGCCTATTCTGGGGGAAAGGTTGTATGTATATCTAGCTGTTTTAGAATCAGCCATTAGTACAGCCATAGTAAAAGAAGATGAAGGAGTGCAGAGGCCAGTATACTTCAACAGTAAAGCTCTTCAAGGGTCTGAATAGAAGTACCCTCAAATGGAAAAATTAGCTTATGCTCTTATACTCGCTTCTAGAAAGATGAAGCCATACTTCCAAGCCCACTCTATGGTTATCCTCACTGATTCCCCACTTAGACAGGTCCTCCATAAGCGTGAGAAGTCAGGTAGGTTGATGACCTGGGCCATCGAGTAGGGGGAGTATGACATTGTTTATTAACCCAGGGTTACCATCAAAGGGCAGGAACTTGCAGACTTTGTAGCAGAGTTTACCTGGGAAGAGGTTGAGATTGAAATTAGTCAGAGGACTGCTGATGAACCAAACAGAAAAGTCTTCCAAGATCCGAACGAGGTTGGGTCAAGTAGGTCCGAAAAAAGTGTAGTTAAGAATGAGAAAGACATGTACCTCTTCAAGCAAGGGACCCTGTCAGAAGGGAACTTCTCTTCAAATGAAGATTTTTGGAACCTCTTCGTTGGGGGGTCATCTTATGAAAGCGAAAGTGGAGAGGGGATGATAGTGTCAGCACCAGATGGTACCGACATTGAATATGCGTTGAGGTTAAACTTCAAGGCTTCGAACAAAGAGTTAGAGTATGAGGCATTGATAGCAGGTCTCTCCTTGGCAAAAGCCCTTAGTGTTGGCCGACTCCTAGTCCACAGTGACTTAAGGTTAGTTGTCAACCAAATCCTGGAGGTATATGAGGCCAAAGATGAAAGGATGGCCAAATACCTGAAGAGGGTGAGAAGATGCTAGAAAGCTTCAAGGAAGTGAAGATGAAGAGGATACCTCGATAAGACAACAACCGAGCCGATGCACTCACAAGGTTGGCCTCAGTAACGAGGAAAGATATAAGAAGAACAGTACCAGTTGAAATCTTGCTCAAGCCAACCATTGAAGAAGAAGAGGTTGTCAGAACTTGCCTCAACTTGAATATGGGAGCCTCGTGGATGGACCCTCTTATCAGATAAATCAAATAGGGAGAGTTATCAGAATCAAAGTTAGAAAGGAGAAAACTGAGGTTCAGGGCCAAGTTCTCAATTATTGGAGATGTTTTGTATAAGAAGGGGTTCCTACTCCCTCTCCTTAGATGTGTCCACCCTTCAGAGGTTCCACACATCTTGCAATATGTACATGAGGTATCTTGCTCCAGTCACATAGGAGGAAGACCTTTATCTAAGAGGATAATCACTCAGGGGTACTGGTTGCCAACCTTGGCCGAAGATGCAGCGGCATACGTGAAGAAATGAGATAAGTGCCAGAGATTCTCCACCATCCCCCATCAACCTCATCAACCTATGATGTCAATCATCTCACCTTGTCCATTTGCAGTATGGGGTATCGACTTGGTAGGACCCTTGCCAAGGGCTGCGAACAACTATCGATTCTTAGTGGTGGCCATTGATTACTTCTCCAAGTGGGTAGAGGCTGAGCCGATGATCATGATTACAGAATAAAAGACCTTCCAGTTCATCTGAAATAACATCAAATGTAGGTATGGTCTTCCAAATAACCTTATCTCAGACAACAAAACCCAATTCAAGAATGCTTCCTTAGAAAAATACTGTGAAAGAGTGGGGATCAAGCTATTCTTCTCCTCTCTTGGCCGACCCCATTCAAATGGGCAGACTGAGCTCACGAACTGAACAATACTTGACGGGATAAAGAAGAGGTTGGAAGAAGCCAAATGGAGATGGAAAGAGGAGATATATGATATGTTATGGGCCTAAAGGACAACAGCAAGGACACCAATGGGAGAAACTCCTTTTATGCTAGCACACAGTTCAAAAGTTGTCATCCCTACAGAAGTATGACTCCCCACCCAAAGAGTTCAGACATATGATCCTCAGAGGAATAGAGAAAAGAGAAGACTTGACCTGGATTTTATTAAAGAAAGAAGAGAAGATGAGGAGATTAGACAGGCAGCCTACTAGTAGAGAACTGCGAGGTTCTACAACCAAAGGGTGAAATTAAGGCATATAGATGTGGAAGACCTAGTCCTAAAGAAGACGTTGCAGAAGGAAAATAAGCTCCACCCAAACTGGCATGGTCCTTACAAAGTAGTTGATGAGGTTATGCCTGATACCTACCGGCTACAAAATCTCTAAGGGGAACCTTTCTCCAATCCTTGGAATGCGGACCACTTGAAGAAATATTACATATGATGTTACAGTTGCTTCTTTGTAATACATGTGTCATTTTATGAAGAGGATGTTAATGAAAAGAGTAATGTTGTGCTGGTACTTTTGTTATATGATTAAACATCATTAATTTGGTGAAAATGATGAGGGTGAACATCATTATATGGTGACCTCAGACCTTAAACATCATTAATTTGGTGAAATTTATGAGGGTAAACATCATTATATGGTGACTTCGGACCTTAAACATCATTAGTTTGGTGAAAATTATGAGGGTAAAAATCATTATATAGTGACCTCAGACCTTAAATATCATTTGTTTGATGAAAATTATGAGCGTAAACATCATAATTTGGAGACCTCAGACCTTAAACATAATTAGTTTGGTGAAAATTATGAGTGTAAACATCATTATATGGTGACCTCAGACCTTAAACATCATTAGTTTGGTTAAAAAAATGAGGGTAAACATCATTATATGGTGACCTCGGACCTTAAACATCATTAATTTGGTGACAATTATGAGGTGAAACATCATTAAATGGTAGCCTCAGACCATAAACATCATTAATTTGGTGAAAATTATGAGGGTGAACATCATTATATGGTGACCTCAGACCTTAAACATCATTAATTTGGTAAAATTTATGAGGGTAAACATCATTGTATGGTGACCTCAGACCTTAAACATCATTAATTTGGTGAAATTTATGAGGGTAAACATCATTATATGGTGACCTCAAACCTTAAACATCATTAATTTAGTGAAATTTATGAGGGTAAACATCATTGTATAGTGACCTCAGACCTTAAACATCATTATTTGGTGAAAATTATGAGGGTAAACATCATTATATGGTGACCTCAGACCTTTTAAACAATGAAGAGGTAAGACATTCAAGTATAGCATTGAAAAAAGCAATATAACCTGAAGAAGATGAGATTAATGATCTATCAATGAACAACATTCAAGAGTTACAAATCAGATGTGCCAAGAGGCCATCAAAATTCACAAAAGCTAAGGGGTAGAGAAAGGAAATCAAAATTACAACAAAAGCTTCACAAGGCTAGGCCTAAGTCTCTATAGATGGAGTTGTGTCTTTGTGGATGACGTTTATCACCTCAGCCCTATCATCCTGAGGATTAGCATCTTCAGTCTCAGTGGCTTCTAGGGGAGCAGTCTTAGTAGGTGCAGCATCGGCCTCTTCAACCTCTTGCAAGGCTTGAGCAAATTGGGGGTCACCAAAGCCTAGACCTTCAAAGTTTGAGGCAGTTAGACTCCCAGACTCTTTTTACTTAGAAGCTGCCCATTTGTTATTTGCTTTGATACCTCTTTCAAGGTATTCAAATCCAAAACTAACAAATTCATCAGAAACTTTATAGTCTTCGATGATCTTCTCTGAAGCATCCTCTAAAGTAGCCTTAACTGCAGTAGCCACCTTAGACTGCAGAGCATTATCTTTAGCCTTCACAGCTAAATCATGGTCCTTCCTAAGCTTGGCCATGTCCCTATCTCTTCGCTGAATAAATTCCTTCATCTTGTCAACCTCCTTCACCTCTTCCTTCAGACGTTCAACCTCTGCATTCAAAGAGGCTTGAACCATCTGAGCTTCTTGACCCTTCTCTATGAGGGGCAGCTTCTTCATAGTCCAATCAACAAAATGGTGCATAGAGAAGATACCCTATAATAGAAGGTCAGATGTATAAGCAGATGAGTTATAATATGTAAAATAGTCGACGTTACAGTTTTAACTAATACATGAATCGATCTATGAAGAGAAAACTCGAGCAACAAAGGGACGTCCAAGGAGCATAAGAAATGCTTATCATCTTCAGTCATTATAGCACTGATAGCATCAGCGGCCTTCAGACTATGACCAATGAGACTGTCGTTGATCTTCAACTGAGAAAGATGAGCAGCCAGGGCCTTGTCTGTAGAGATGGGAATGGAACGACCCCCTCTCTGAGTCTTCCTCTTCTTGGTAACATCGGCCTTGGATGTGCCGACATTCTTCCAGGTGGTAGCCGAGGGCACATTTTTGCCACCTCTCTTCTGCATCAGTTTCGCAAGGCTTAGAGCATACATTTCCCAAAGGTCATCTGAAATGCCTTCAGGTCACTTTGCAAAAAGAAGTATATGAGTTAGTAAGTCATAAAATTAAAAATTAAGAGATACAACTTATGAAAAATGAGACTTACGAAGCTCTTTCAAAGGACCACCCCCCAGGCCTGTCTGAGAGAGGTAGTAGGGAGTCATTAGATGTTCATATTTTACTAGAACACCCTGCTCCCCCTGATCGTGAAGATCCTCAACCTTTTAAAGATTATCCTGGCTAATCCCAGGGTCGGATTTAGTAGCAAGTGAGACCTCCCCCCATCTCAGAGGGGTCCTTGGAACCGATGTCCCAGCAGCCTCATTGGGACCAAATTCCCATGCCCTGAAGACAAAGAAATACCTAGGTTTCCAGTTATGGTTTGAAGTCTAGGTAACCAACAGCATTTTCTTCTCTGACTTCCTAGCTAAGAAATGGAATAGCTAGGATGGTTTTTGGCAGAAAAAGGGACGTAACAACCTGTGAAGACACTAACTGGAAGATCTGAGTAGTGGATAGCCCTCCAAAGGACGATGGCCCCAATCATAACCCTCCAAGCGTTAGGGGATAATTGTGAAGGGGATAGATTTATATAGGATAATATGACTATGATAGAAGGGTGGATAGGAAGATGAAAACCCAACTTGAACATCTACTCATAGAGGTAGATCTCGCCATCTCGGCCGTCATATGCCCTCTCATCCCTCAGAGGTTTCCTAAGGGTGATGGAAGAGTTTATAGAATAGAGGTGCCTAAAATATAGAAGGTCATACTCATTAACGTAGCTGTCAATCTCGGCTGGCTCATATGTATCAATATCACTCTCCTGACCATCATCATCATCCCCGGCAACGTCGGCCTGAGCAGGTGCAGGGACACCGCCAGGAAACCTCTGAGCAAACTCAGCAAAGGTAGCAGTCGTCAGAGGAATTGCATCAATGGGTGGGGGAATGGCCACACTTGGCCCAATGATTTCAACATATGAAGACCTACGTAAGGTGCTAACACCCTTATGAGATGAGGCACGGCTCGAAACCTCGACCTCCTCAGGGACCTCACCCTGTTTGGAAGAGAAATCCATAGCCTTTTAAAAAGAGTCTACAGACATGGGGTCTGAGGAGGACGACTTAGACTCAGGCATTGGTGTTGGTTATACAAGAGCCTCTGCAGGCTCAGCAGGCTCGGCTGGCTCAGGGTAGATAACCTTCAGAGGTGGAGGGAATATGGGTCTAAAAGGGAAGTCCTCAGCCCTACGAGCTTCCTCTTGGGCTAGCTCTATTTACCTTATTTTCTCAAAAGTCTTCTCACAAAGAAATGGGAACTCTTCTATGAGTTGGTACAAGGGTCTGAGCATAAGGTAGATGACACTACACTTGAATTCAAAATCACAAATAGGCAAACAACTTATTCAATATAATTTAAGGATCAAATTAGGAATGTGAAAGGTTTTCAAAGGAAGAACATCAAGAACAGTCAAGAATAAGGTCGCCGGAGAGGGTGCCTAGAAGTCAATCGAAAACCTAAAGTAGGGATTTTTTTTACCAAGGCAACCTCAGATCTACCTATGACTGTCCCAAATCCATTCAAGCCACCACTAACTAGTCTCAAATCCACCAATACAGGTGGAAACACTTGCCGAAAAACACAAAACCTCATCGAAAAATTCAGAAATGAATAATAAGGGCTAAAAATGGAAAAGAACGGTGGAAATGATACCTGGCTGATTGTGAAATAAAGGAGAAGAGGATTAGAAGCGAAGAAACCCTCAAATGGAAGCCAACTATGGAGGTTTGAAGGTGCAGCTGTAGAAAGAGCTCAAGTGGGAAAAATAAAATGGAGAAGAAAGAGAAGGAAGAAAGAGAAAGGGTTTTAAACCCACTAAATGATTAGGCACAAGTTTTGAGGGCCCATCATTGCCCTAGGGAACCCAAAATACAATCCATGATCACATCATCTTGGAACACATGCTACACTTCAACAAGTGACATGTGTCAAGAAAGTATTGGCGCACATAGAAATTCGACCTCGGCCTAAACAACATACCCCTCAGTCATCTAATTACATAGAAGACTAAGGGCTGGGGGTGATTGATATGCCCAAAGTATACCCTTTTACTCAGAGTAACTAACCTCGGCTAGTCTCACAGTCGAGGTGACCAGAAGCCTATGATAATCATCAGTAATATCGTCTCTCATAAGGTCGGCCCTAGCTGGCATTACAGTACCCCATACACCAACCTCGACTGATTACCAGTCGGGGTCAGCAGGGCCTCATGGGCTCAATTAACTACCAACCTCATCATCGTTCCCATCCGACGTTGTGGTCACTAGCCGTAATCAGCATCTCATGGTGAATCATCTACTAGCGTCATCGCCGGCCCCAGCAGACATTACGGCTCTCTCATACCCAACCTCGGACAGCCCTCCTGGCAGAGGCTATCGCTACAAAGCAACCACATCTGACTCCATCAACCTCGTACTTGTTAAGGTCGAGGTTGCACCAGTCAAGGATAAGGCCGAGCATTTATAAGCGTATGCAAGGTTGGGAATGCATGGATAAAATCAGTTGTAACCAAATCAATCCCCTCACATGAGGGAATATTTCATCATCATTCTCTACATGTGACACTGACAGATGGCTTTATTAGATTGGATAGATCATCACACACATGCTCATTGCATGCTTGGGGGGTACTTTACACCCCCCAAACACTATATATAATTGTTTTATCCTACCTTGAAAGGGATTTAGAATTAAAAACCCTAGCCAAACTCTGTTGCATTTACAGTAGAGAGAGAAAGTGGAGTGATTGTATTACTAAGGCCATTAGAGCCTCTTTTAATAGTGATCTTTACACTCACCTGCACAGTGGACGTAGGCATTTGCCAAACCACTTATATTGTTGTGTTCAACCCTTTCTCCTCATCTCCTACTATATATATATTCTTGTGCTGCCATTATTATCACTTTCTTGAGCTTGCTAACACCTTATCTGGTGGTGTTATTTCTAGTATCATCAATAACAATGATTAAACCCTCTGTCTGAATGACCCCAGTACTAGATTCATGTAATTCCTTGATAACCACTTATCTTCAAAGGCCAAAATTCCCTATGTAGAACCTTGCATTAAATCTAATCACCCTCTTTGTTGCAATCAATCCTAGAAATTTTATAGTATTGTCGAATCGTTTGACCAAAGTCTATTGATCCCACTCATTATTGTCTATGCTATAATAAATGTCTTACATCCAAGCAAATTGAACTGTGCAGATAGTACAATAACTTGAATTCAAGTCCTCTCTTCTTGAGAGTGATTTTTCTACTTTGTTCTCGGAAACCCCTTTCGTATTCAATCTCATAATCCAAGCCCAATACTTTGGTCAGTCATTGTTGTTAAATCATGGAAGTGAGTTTTTGATCTAGTAGATATTACAAGATTTGATGGTCAGTTTTAACAATGAAGTGGTGTCCAAATAAGTAATGTCTCCACTTATTTATAGCATATACCAGTGTCTAAAGTTCCTTTCCATATGTTGATAAGCCTTTCTTCCTATGTGGATGGTGGATGTGATTTGTTGAGAAATTTAAAAGTCTTTCCAACCTACATAAGTACTTCCCCAATACCATCAATGCTAGCATCAGTTTATATGACAAAGGATTTATTAAAGTTAGGTAAGTTCAGCATATGAGTGGTTCTCATAGCTTTTTAAAAAATTTCAAATGGTTGTTTAGATTCATCATCGTTATTTGAAGTTGTCTTTCTTGGGAATATTGGTTAAGGACCTACTCATGCTTCCATATTTTCTAACAAATTTTATGTAGTAACTTGTTAGACCTTATAATCTACTTAACCTCTCTATGCTTTTTGGAAGGGGCCAGATCATCATTTCCTCCACCTTAGAAGGATCGATAGATACTCCCCCTTGTTGAAAATTTATGAAGGAATTATAATAATTATGAATTCAAGTTACTGTAAGGCACGTTCTAGGAACACTGTCTTTTAGGAAATATTTCTCCCCTTCCAGATGAAAATCGCAAGTACACAATGGAGTTGAAGTAGAAATTTATCTTCAGGATACAATGTAATGATGTTTCTTGTTTGATTAAAACTATTTACAGTTTTATCAAATCAAGAACACTTTAACATGTTAACCTAATAATGCCAAAAGGTAGAGGACAGAGAGAGGAGAACAGAGAAATTTTCAGTGCCCAAAATAGAGGCCTGGAACTCTTTTTATAGCCATTTTGGTGGTTGTTCATAAACGGTAACCTCCTTTCAAGTGCGAGATTCAGCAACAATTGAATGAAGTCTTTTCGAAATTTATTTGACCATACGGTCTAGATTTGGCGTCTCATCATAAGCGAATGGACACACCCCTGTACGAATAGCCGTGACTCAATCTAACAGTTCATGTCATCCCTCTTGGGTTACAATATCCTTTGATCAGATCAATTGACTACAACACCCTTTCGCACGAATGCGGGTCGCATGTCATGATTGGTGGTGTTTTACACCACCGCAAAGCACCATATCATAGCCTATTTAACTAGAAGACTAATAGTCGTCTTTTGTCTTTTAGTAATTGATAAACACCCAAAACTGTACAATTTATACCCCAAATAGACGTACTTTAGTTGCTAATTCTTGACAATATGGGTCTTATGCGTGTAAATATTCATTATGCAGGCTTAATTGCAGTTGCGGTGTCAAAAGCTATATTTCAAGGCAATTTGCAGTTAAAATGGAGCTAATTCCCTCGCCCGTAACCTTACCTGAGCCTAAATCTAGCTTAAACCTACCCCAAACCCTGTGTGTGTTTTGTTTGTCTCTTTTTAATCTTTTTTAGATTTTTAATTTAAGTCGTTTTATTTTTAGTATTTATTTTTTATTTATTTAGTATTTTCTAGGTTTGTTTTCTATTTTTCTATTTTATCTTTATTAGTATAATTTTATTTTATTTTGATTTTTATTACTTTTTAGTTTTCATTAGGATTAGATTTTTTTTAGCATTTCATTTATTTTTTTAGTTTTATTAGCTTTTACTTTTTTCTAGAATTTTAGTTTTCAGATTTTTAATTTTTTTTAATTTTAGATTTTAATTTTTATTTCTATTTTTTATTTTTATTTTCTTTTCTTTTTTTTAGTTTTATTTTTAATTTGAGTCTTTATTTTATTATTAGAAGTAGGATTTTTATTTTTTAAATTTTTATTTTTTTTAGTTTTAATTTTTTTATATTATTTTTAAGTCTCCAAATAAAACACACACGTAAACTCCCCTACACCTAAACCCACTTACACCCATCCAAAGTATACACCACACACACACCTAAACTAAACCATTACCCACACCCATTTTACCCTACACCCCCATACACCTTATCACCCCTACACACTCTCTCTTTCCTCTCTCTTCCCCCGTTAACAAACCAAATACACCTAAACACCCTCAACCTCCATAACCACCAACACTAAGCCCCTTTCCCAAACCCCCATTCCACTTTTTCTGATGCCTCCGACATCCCCCTTGACAACCCCGTCGTCGGCACCCAACCTGCCACCTCCGGTGCATCCCGATCGCGATTCCAACCCCCAACTTCGCCGGTCAACCCCTCTCCTTATCCCTCCAACCTGATCCACCCGCCGCCGCCAACGCTATATCCAAAGAAACCCACCTCCTCCCTGAAACCCAACCAACTCCAACCTCACCCCCTATCAACCACCGGAGACCCGCACCTGTCCACCCCTACCGAACTCGAAAGTCGACAACCCAATAGGACAAAACCGAAAACCCGAAACCACCTGTCAAGTTCCCTACCCGAATATCTCCAAACCCGAGTTTGAATAGTATGCTGCCACGCAGCCTCCGATCCGGCGACGCCCGCTGCCCCGGTCGGTACTACCTGGATACCCTCCAGCTATTGCCTCCGGAACCCATCCCCGTGTCCGATCCAACCCATAAAAACCCAAAGTCGTGGCAACCCATATCGAGCCCTTCCTGCTATCCCAAACACAACCAAAAACAAACTAAATCCCACATGCCTAATAAAACAATTTAAAACCCCTTTAACCCCTTTTACCCAAATACCCCCAACTACCTATTTAACCCAACTTCCCATTATACCTCCATTAACTAAATCATATTTGTTCCAATCCCCTCATCCACATAACCTCACACCCCATTTCCATGCACATTAAACCTTCCCAAAAATACCCCTTAGCCCCGTGTGTGTCATACATCTACTATAAAAGAAGACTCAAGACCCCATTTGAGTAGATATCTTCAAATAGAGGGAGAATTGGATAGAGAAACACCATTTTTATTTTTTTAGTAGCTTAGTTTTTTTTTAGATTAGAGAAAAAATTCAATAAATTGAGTGTTGTAATTAATTGAGATGAATGAAGAATTGACGAATTAATGCAATTGAAGGCAATTTTGGTTTGATTACTCCTCTCTAATTTTCATTTTATGCTCTTATTTGATTCTAATTTTTATTGGATGATAATTATAGAGGGCTAATCATCCCATTCAAGGGATGATTGAAACCCTCATGAATCCAATTTGGTTTAATTGTCAATTATAATTTTGTTAGTTTCCTTTGATTACTAAATTTAAATCCTAATTATTTTCACATTGAGAAATGGAAAATCATCCTTGAGAAAGGATTGAAAATTTTATTATCATTTGATCATTTGATTCAAACTAGAGATAGGCTTATCAGTTTATTTAAATGTTAGTATAATTTTCATCTATTCTTGTTTTTACTTTGTCTAATTAAAATTAGTTTGGTGAATCGATCCTAGCGGGTGATTCATTTAATTGATTTTAATTCATTTAGAGTAGTGCTTGTAGGGATTAAACTTACTTTTCTAAAAGAATATTCAATTAATTCATTAGTGTAATGAGAATTAGCTTTTGAATTAAATGATTATTTTGGAAATTGATGAAATTAAAATTGTGCAAGTTAGATAAATTTGTGTGAATTGAGGGTGGATTTTTCGTCCCTTGAATATTTTCTCTCATTTAGTTGCACTCCACTCACTTTTATCACACACTTGTTTATATTTTTCACATTTTACTTTTAGTTTGATTACACCATTTTATTTAGTTTAGTTTACTCTTATTTCACCTCACCTCACCCAATTGTTTTAATATTGAAAAAGCTAAAAAAAATTAGAAAAGTGAAAAAGCACAAAAAGAAAATAAAAATTGAACTACATTTGAGTCTGTTTCTAGATTACCCCCTAGATGTGGATTGATACCCTTACTTACCTCTACACTTGAGATTGTTATATTTTGTAGGTAATTTAAAGTTTTGATTAGAGGAGCTTTTCAAGCAATGACGAAAAGAAAAATATACACGCAAAAGTTTACTCTATCAAATGGCGTCGTTGCCATTCTTGGGATCGTGAAGCACTCGGAGCGGATTCAATTTTGCAGTTCATTTATTT
The DNA here is from genome assembly GCA_949130495.1 of Sambucus nigra. NCBI lineage: Eukaryota > Viridiplantae > Streptophyta > Magnoliopsida > Dipsacales > Adoxaceae > Sambucus > Sambucus nigra. The sequence continues at coordinate 371,860,614 of OX422220.1, read as the reverse complement.
ACTATTTTTTGTTGCATTTTAGTACCCTTTTTTTTTTCTTTATTTTAGAAGGCTTGTGTTACGATTTTTATCCTTGGCTTGTATTGCGGTGCATAGAGACACCATTTATTTTTCATTTTTAATTTGTAATAATCGAAGACAAGTGTGATAGGAAAATTACTAAGACCTACACCCGGTCACTCACGAGAAGGAATTTCATCACGCGACTCACTCGCTTACCAATTGTGTGCTACCCTAGCCATAACTAAATTTAAAATCAATCAACTAGGTAGATCAATAGGAAAACATTTTTGCAAAGGCGATCACTCATATTATTCGGTGAATTTTTTATCGCCCGCGGACTTAATTAAAATTTGACTACCCCTTTCACTAAATTTAAAGATAAAAATTGGCTATGTACTAGGTAGGATTTCTTCTTGACTTGTGTGTGTGTCCAATTCATTTTTCGGTAGTCAGCTTTAGTGAGTTCGTCCAAAATCAAGAGTCCATATTTTTCACCACCTTTTCTTCCAAAAAAATCCAAAACTATTTTCTTCCTTTATTTTTTTAGAAAAATCCAAAACTATTTTCTTCCTTTATTTTTTTACAAAATCCAAAAATATTTTCTTTCTTTCATTTTTTTAGAAAAATCCAAAAATATTCTCTTTCCTTTTGAAAAAATTTAAAAATCAAAAAAAAATATTCTCTCCTCATGGCCGAAGAGCGTCCTTTATTACGGGACTACTTTGGTCATTTTCCATTGACACGTATGAGAGTGATCCCGATCCATCTCTTTATGATATTTTTAATGGTCTCACCTCTCTCACGAGTCCCGTTGATACTCTTGACCCATCCATGCACACACCTTCTATTCCATCACCCTCGGTGTCAACTGTCGACGTGTCTCCTCCTTTGTTGTGCACCCATTGTTATTATGCCGATCACATGTCCCATGAGTGCCCTTACATTCCATATCCATCTCAAACCACCATGGAACATGTGTATCCATATGGCACTGTTTCGGAACCCACCTCGGCCTACTACCCCGATATACCTAATCCCGAGTTGTGTGAGTACCCGATCTATTCGTGGAGGCCTGATCAACCTTCCACGCAATACGAATCCCAACCCGATGTTGTGGATCCTCATACGTTCCAACAGTCATCATGGCAACCTTGTGCACCCATTCACAATTAGTTCCCTCACTCTGCACCCACTTAATTTCAACCATTTGTTCATCACGAAAGCGATCCTTTCGTGTATGATGAACTTGTCCCCACTCCACCCACTTTATTTGAGTATTCTCCATATAGTCATGATCATAGCGAGTTGTGTCCACCTCAACCACCGCCACCACCCATCACTCTACCACCATCATCCACATCCGCTCTCGAAAGCCTCTTGCAAAATTTCATACTCGAGCAAGAGCAAGCCACTCCAATTCAAACTCAAGCTCTCCAAAGTCTTGAACAAAGGTTAACTGAATTGGAGTGTGCGAGAGATTCGGACATTCCCATGGCTCCACTCATTGTTGCAATCGAGTGTGATGATGTTGAGTTCTCTTGTGACACAGATTTTGAGTGTGACCAACCCTACCACCCCGAGAATCTCGAAGTTGAGACCATTCCATGGTCCAGGTCCCAAGTCGATAATTGTGTTGACTTACCTTTCGATAGTGAGCCTGATCCAATCCCACCATGTCCATCGGAACCCACACTTGAGGTTCCCACTCCCGAGATATCCAAAAATTTGCCAGAACTTTTACCTTATGCCCCAATTGCCTATGTCTCTGACATGACCATATCTTTTAGGTTCACTCCAGCTACGAGTTCTCTCCATTGTACCGAGATAGCGTCAGATATGGTTCCCATCTCTCTTGATATGGATCCTACCCCGTCATATTTGGCTCCCCTTGAGACAAATATTAATGTTGATTCATCTATCTCGGATCTTAATGCCTCGTTAGACCCTTTCACCACATCGGATGGCGACATAATGGTGGACAAGTTGATCACTCACTCATTTATTTCCACACTTCCTCCTGCGAGTTCCCTTGTGGATCACTCCGCACCTCATGAGGAGTGCGTGTCTCCCACTCTTGAGTTGGATCATCTTCCTCCACCAGTTATCCCACCCGATCCACCATTTATCCCACCCTTTACCCCACCCATTGTTCCTTCCACCCTACCACCTGGTTTGGATCTTGATTTTACACATTTCAAGTTTCCATATATAGTTTTAGATCCTCACCTGAAACTATCCCCCACCCATGAGAGTATTTGTGGTGTTACTCTCCACTTTCGTGACACCAAGCTTGTTACCCCATGCCCGCCACTCTCTTATGGTGTTGATTTCTTCCCGAGACAGCTCCCTGGCGTGTCACGGCGCGATCAATATCATCGCCCATTTATAGAATGGTCGTGTGATTTATATGATCCCCACCCCAGCACTATTGCCAAACCCTTTTGCCTTCCCATCCAACTTAAGCACCATTCTTATAGGGCCCTAGTTGCCCTCACCTTTAAGCTCAACAAGGCCCATGATCGATGGTTAATCACCCATGCCTTTTTCACCATTACCCTGATCCCCATCCACCCATGGTCCACTGATGGTTTGCATCGTGTGATACACTTTGCCATACAAGTGCATTGACCCCTTTAGCCTTTATCCAACAAGACTGGCGCTTCAGTCTTGTTTCGCCCTGCGCTTTCATAATTCTTATCCTTAGGGTGAGATCCCTTCGGTCTGGCTGAAGACATTAAACTTAGCGCTACTGGGAGGCAGCCCGTGTTTCTTATATGAGTCTTATCCTATTTGGGGGTAGTGTTTCACATTACCCAAAGATTTATCATGCTTATAGACTTGTACACATTTTTTTTATCATTTGTTCAGGTTTATTCTTGGCTTTATATTTCCACTTCATTAGCGGTTAATTCTGGTAATCTCTTTCCTACCTTATGCTCTCAATTTTAAAAATCATTTTACTTAACATCGAGGACAATGTTCCTTTCTGTTTGGAGGTGGGGAATTTTATCAAAATTGCACCTCTATTAAAAAATTTTGATTTTTAAACCTGATTTTTAAAATTTCGTGCAGTTTCTTTCATCTCACTCATTGATGTGAATTTTCAATCATCCATCTTTTTAAGTCTAGGAATCAAGCTAGAGAACATTTTTTTCTAAATAGCTTATATAATACGTAATAAGGCATGTTGCACTATGAATTTCTAGACTCAACAAAATTTGCGCACTTATCACGCCACTACGGTTTAGAGTTGAAGAGTATTATAGTTCCCAAGAGAACCTTAAGAATCACTAGTAGAGACTTTAGCCCGTGAGATTTGTGCCATTCACTATTTCAGAGTGTTTTACGCAATCTCTGAGTCACAAGTTGATTCAACTTATTTTGGGTCCGTACTTAATTGTTGTATGATCTCATTATCTTTCATAAAATTTTGGCTTGATTACTGAGAATGACATCACTTTCGAGTTGTAAGAAACGCGTGTCTTGAAATTTGTCCTGATCACCAAATTTTCATCCATACACCTACCATTTAGCATTCACTTCACCCATATTCCCATTTATTCCCCTCATCATCCATACACATTCTCCACTCCATTCATATATCATTCATCATCATTTTTGAGAAAAAGAGTGTTTGTTCCAAATGTTAAATGTCTTCAGTGTTGGTTTGAAAAGAGAAAGAAAAACATTAAAAAAAGAGAGAGAGAGAAAAAAACATAAAAATAGCAAAAATAGAAGAAAAAAATACAGAAAAAGAGAAGAAAAATTGAAAAAAAAAGAAAGAAAAAATAGAGAAAAGAAAAGAAAGAGAGTTTGTAGTTAGTAGTTGATTTTGAAATAAAGGCATTTGTGCCAAAAAGTGCTATACACTCTCTCACATCGCATTTCCATCCATTTCGCACCCATTTTCCATCCACCATATCACCATCCCATCCATCCTACCTCATCCCACATATCCCATTTCTTTTACCCCTCACCCATATACATCCATATTTCCCCTAGGTGTTAGGGCAAATGAAAGTCAACGTGGTGAATGACGTTCTCACTATAGTGATTAGCATTTCTTTTATGAGATCACTTTTCTTTCTATATATTGGTTCTTTCTTATGTGTGTGAGACGTTTGAACTTGCTTACATTTACTCACCTCCTCACACACAAGAGCGATACACTAACCCAAATCTCGAGAGTTCGTTTGAGAGAGATATATCCAGTGAGATTTGAAGTTGAAGCGTTGATTCTGAAAAGGCAATCTAGGAATTACTCTTGTGATACTCGACCCATTTTGACTGATTCACACTACACACGTTGAGTTCTAGGAAGGATGTGTCTTGTGTATTTACTTAGCTAAATCTTTTTCTACATTCTAGCTTGGATTTCTAAAATATCTCTCATGATGGATTGTGCGATCATTTTATGTCTAATAAGAGATTGACTGCCATTGCAAATAAGAATTTTGTGGGTATATTCCATGCAAACCCTCACGAGACACAACTCGTCCTATAGGGCAACCTATAGGTTTAAAGGCTTGTTGCACAATCTAAGTGCAATCGCAAGTGCCTGCAAAAGTGGTACACTTTTGGTTACTTATCTTTCTTTTTCTCTCTATCTTATTGCTTGAGGACTAGCAACGCTCTGTTTGGGGGTAGTGTGATAAGCACCCAAAACTGTACAATTTATACCCCATTTAGACGTACTTTAGTTGTTAATTCTCGACAATATGGGTCTTATGCGTGTAAATGTTCATTATGCAGGCTTAATTCCAGTTGCGGTGTTAAAAACTATATTTCAAGGCAATTTGCTGTTGAAAATGAGCTAATTCCATCCCCCGTAACCTTAACCTAGCCTAAACCTAGCCTAAACCTACCTCAAACCCTGTGTGTATTTTGTTTGTCGCTTTTTAATCTTTTTTAGATTTTTAATTTGAGTCATTTTATTTTTAATATTTATTTTTTATTTATTTAGTATTTTCTAGGTTTTGTTTTCTATTTTTCTATTTTATCTTTATTAGTATAATTTTATTTTATTTTGATTTTTATTACTTTTTAGTTTTCATTAGGATTAGATTTTTTTTAGCATTTCATTTATTTTTTTAGTTTTATTAGCTTTTACTTTTTTCTAGAATTTTAGTTTTTAGATTTTTAATTTTTTTTAATTTTAGATTTTAATTTTAATTTTTATTTTCTTTTCTTTTTTTTAGTTTTATTTTTAATTTGAGTCTTTATTTTATTATTAGAAGTAGGATTTTTATTTTTTAAATTTTTTTTTTTTTTAGTTTTAATTTTTTTATATTATTTTTAAGTCTCCAAATAAAACACACACGTAAACTCCCCTACACCTAAACCCACTTACACCCATCCAAAGTATACACCACACACACACCTAAACTAAACCATTACCCACACCCATTTTACCCTACACCCCCATACACCTTATCACCCCTACACACTCTCTCTCCTCTCTCTTCCCCCATTAAATTGGATTTGTTCCAATCCCCTCACCCACATGACCTCACACCCCATTTCCATGCACATTAACCTTCCCAAAAATACCAATTAGCCCCATGTGTGTCATGCATCTACTATAAAAGAAGACTCAAGACCCCATTTGAGTAGATATCATCAAATAGAGAGAGAATTAGATAGAGAAACACGATTTTTATTTTTTTAGTAGCTTAGTTTCTTTTTTAGATTACAGAAAAAATTCAATAAATTGAGTGTTGTAATTAATTGAGAGGAATGAAGAATTGAAGAATTAATGCAATTGAAGGCAATTTTAGTTTGATTACTCCTCTCTAATTTTCATTTTATGCTCTTATTTGATTCTAATTTTTATTGGATGATAATTATGGAGAGCTAATCATCCCATTCAAGGGATGAATTGAAACCCTCATAAATACAATTTGGTTTAATTGTCAATTATAATTTTGTTAGTTTCCTTTGATTAGTAAATTTAATTCCTAATTATTTTCACATTGAGAAATGGAAAATCATCCTTGAGAAAGGATTGAAAATTTTATTATCATTTGATCATTTGATTCAAACTAGAGATGGGCTTAAGGATTGAAAATTTTATTATCATTTGATCATTTGATTCAAACTAGAGATGGGCTTATCACTTTATTTAAATGTTAGTATAATTTTCATCTACTTTTGTTTTTACTTTGTCTAATTAAAATTAGTTTGATGAATCGATCCTAGCGGGTGATTCATTTAATTGATTTTAATTCATTTAGAGTAGTGCTTGTGGGGATTAAACTTACTTTTCTAAAAGAATATTCAATTAATGCATTAGTGTAATGAGAATTAGCTTTTGAATTAAATGAATATTTTGGAAATGGATGAAATTAAAATTGTGCAAGTTAGATAAATTTGTGCGAATTGAGGGTGGATTTTCCGTCCCTTGAATATTTTCTCTCATTTAGTTGCACTCCACTCACTTTTATCACACACTTGTTTATATTTTGCACATTTTACGTTTAGTTTGATTACACCATTTTATTTAGTTTAGTTTACTCTTATTTCACCTCACCTCACCCAATTGTTTTAATATTGAAAAAGCTAAAAAAAATAGAAAAGTGATAAAGCACAAAAAGAAAATAAAAATTGAACTACATTTGAGTCTGTTTCTAGCTTACCCCCTAGATGTGGATTGATACCCTTACTTACCTCTACACTTGAGATTGTTATATTTTGTAGGTAATTTAAAGTTTTGATTAGAGGATCTTTTCAAGCAACGATGAAAAGAAAAATATACACGCAAAAGTTTACTCTATCAGTTATATACCCTTTTACTTTCTTGTTAAATTCTATGTGGGACACTAAAACTATTCCCACCTCATTGACACCCATTTTGCTTTAGCTTTCTCTGTCTACTAGAAGACCCAATATAAAAACGCAATAAATAAAAACTCACTTACACAAAATTAATATTAAATTACATTCCAAAAATAAAACTTAATAATACAATGTAATTATTAAATCATATTTTGAAATTCAAACAATATAATATGGGCGGAGTAATCAACCTTATTTTGTCGAAATGAGCACTTGGAGATCTTAGCAAAAAGTTTATGTTCTCTCTGTTGGATTATTTTAATAAAATGATCGCACACTTTGGTTGAACTTTGGAGTCAATTTTAAATGGGACACATATGTTAAAAGTGGCGTGTCTTAGCACCAATGCGTTCCTTGTCGCAAGGAGATTAATTTGTTATACTCATTTGTTAAAAATAGTGAAGTAATGAATGAGAAATTTGGACTCAAAGTGTCCCACTTGAGCTTAAGCTAGTTGGTGTAAATCTTGATAAGTGGGTTTGTCCCACATTGAAAAAGTGGTAGAAAATCTTGAAGTTGATATACCCAAGTTATGGGGATAAGGCGTGGATGCCTTTGGGGTATACCAACTCTTTGAAGGGGAGAGGACCTACATTATGCATGTTTGGGCGTTCGGCCAAAAGCCCACACGCGCGCGCTGCCACCGCCTCCCGTCCGGGTCGTGGGTCTTAGGTCTTAGGTCTTAGGTCTTAGGCAAGTATTAGATTTTTGGACGAAATTTTAATTAACCTTTGGGATTTTAAATTTATTTTTTTGGAACAGAAAATTTTGTTTTCCCGAAACGAATTGAATAATTATGGATTAATTAATTGATTAATTATTTTCGTGTTAATTAAAACGTCATCATTTTAATTTATTAATTAAAAACGTTGTTATAAAACGCTGCTAAAAAAGGTGTGACTATTTAAACAGTCACGTCCTTTATTGGGAAAAGCCAACAACCATAAACTTGCAAACCTTCACCACTTATATAAAGGACCATATTCAGTCCATTTTAATACTAGAAAAATCTACCCGTATTCCCTACAACTTATCCTTCTTCCTTTTTTCTTACTTGAAAGAAATTTGATATTGTTGATTCGTAGGACTGTTGCACTGAAGTGCTTCTCGTAACAGTCGTTGACCGTTTCATCCTGGGAGGCAGACGCCCGTTGAATTTGCCATCAGCACCATAGCGGGGGCGTATTCTGTCTTAAGGAGAGATAGTTTAACTTTCAACTCGGTCAAATTTCTGCTAGTGATTATTTCATCACAAACTCTATATTCTTCTTCACTTTCTTTATTGTTACTGTTCTTTAGATTAATTACTTAATTTCATTACTGTTTATTTATTTGGTGTAACACTATTTTTGTAATTCGAAAAACAACACTCTCAACTTACCTACACTATTATTAAGTGATTTTGGTGTTCTGTAAATTTAGTACTATATAAAATATCATTAAAAAACACTAAGACAAACTTGGCTTAAAACATAATTCATGAGAGTCTGGAATGATATTGGGGCATTAGTTAAACCAAATGTCATAACTAATAACTGTCCATCGTGAGTTTTAAAGGTTGTCTTAGATATGTCAAGGTTGTGAACCCTATTTTGATGATACCCAAATCTAAGGTGAAGATTTAAAAAGATGTGTGAAACATGATGTTTCATACAATAGCTCCTCATGATTGAAACTGCATATTTACTTTTTGATATTATACCATTTAACCCCCTGTAGTTGATTAGGCATAAATTCTTTCGAATTTATCTCCTTAATTTAGGGACTTTTATCATCTCGAGTAATGTAAAATGAGTTGAATTATCGGATTTCCTTCCTACTGACTCCTTCTAACAAATACATCTAGTTTCGTGTATTTATCATGAGATTTGCAGGTATTTAAAGCATTGAGAAAGAAAGGAATTGGAAAAGCATCGAAAGAAATCAAAGAAGGAAAGTCAAAGGGCAGTTTTATAATTTTATAATCTTATTTCGGAATCGAAGCCAACTAGAGAGTTAAATATTTTTCACTCACAAGAACACTGGAAGAAACGGAACTTCAATCCGAGCTACGGTGTAAAAGTTACGAGCATTTGAAGATGAGAAAAGGCCAGAAAAAGATCCCTGCATGAAAAAGGCAGGTGGTCCGGACGCCTAGAAAAGGGTTCGGACTGGTTCCCCGACAAACTCTGAATGAAAATGGTAGGCGATCCAGAACTTTTATTCAACAGGATCCCAACCGCATGGCTAAAAAGCCCCTAGATGGAAAATGGGTGCGATCTGGACTTTTATTCAAAAAGGGTCCAGATCCAGACCGCCCAGCCCGATGGGTCCGGACTGCATTGTATTTTCTTAGATTTTCTATTCTTTTCTTAGAGTTTTAATTGGGCCAAACTCTTGTAAAATTTCAAAGATATTTATTCAAGTTGGTTACATAATAATAGGGAGTTTGATTTTTTAGGTTTCTAAGGAGGAGGAGAGGGGTTTTGGTAGCAAAAAACCCTAGTTTTACAAAGAGAATTTACTATAAGGATTTCAATTTTTCATTTTTCAATACAAGTAATATTCTTCCTTTAATTCTTCAATAGTTAATTAGTTTGATTGTTGGTTTGATTCTACACTCCTCTTTTCCTCTGTTTTCCTTAGATTTGATGTTTTATTTCTCAAGAACCATGTTTTTCTCCACTTTAATCATGTCCAGCTAATTTTCTAAGGGTTGGGATGCATGAATCCAAACCGATGTCTTTTACAAATGCTTAAAATTAAGTTCTGAATTAAATAATTGATTAAATCGTGTTGTGTGGTGATCACAACCGTTCTAGAGCTTTTGATCTCGTTTGCCCTAGGTAACCAGGATGCTTAAGAGTGCAACGCGCGTGTAGCTACAACGACACCACTTTATTCTTGCTCTTGATTATATATGATGTGGGCTTGAACCTTATATATATAATGCTTGGTATTAATAAAGACTGGGTTTTATCAATTATTTCAATTCAAGATTTGGTTTTAACATTAGTAAATGAACTAGGGCTGGAGGAGTATATCCTAACCTTGTTTTTTCTCTTTTGCAATATTCTCATTTAAAAGTCTAATTTCATAAGTAGTTTAGAAAGCACTTCATTAGTTAATCGCATGTTCAGTAGCTAGATTTTCATATTCCTCTTAGTTGTAGATATTCTCCATTCCAAATCATATTTTTCGTTCTTTTTAGAGTCGAGTTAGGGTTCTCAATATTTCCAACGTCATCACGATTTCATCGTCCTATTTCCATGTGGAGACGATCCCGACTTACCGGGTTTATTACTAACGCGACAGGCTTGCACTTAAGCGTATACCAGCACGAACACTAGATACACATTTGTGGTCGCATCAAGTTTTTAGCGCCATTGTCGGGGAGTTAGGTAGAATTAGGCTAGAGCGAGTCAATATAAAACTTTGACCAAAAAAAATAATATATATATATATGCCCGTTCATGCAAAATCCTGAACAACCTCCTCAAAATAATCCAACCAGAATTCACAAAAATCCAATCGTTGAGTATAATCCCGACAACCCCGACACCCCTCGTGTACCACAATTCTGGGTACCACCTTCTACACCGCCAAATTCACTGTTCAATTACACTTCGAGTGACCCATCTGGTTACACTTCAGGTTACACGCCTAGTGCAACGAGCGAGGATACCGAGTCGTTAAGAGAGAGATCAATGTCAGACGTTGATAGTCTCGTTATTGGGGAGCGAAATCCACCATATCATCCCATGAAAGAACTCTTTTTTTCCCTACCGAACTATCACCCCTGATTGCATTTTACTCCCGTATAATGTCGATCAGTTCCACTTTCGCAATGAGATGATACAAATTCTCCCTACTTTTCACGACATAAATTCGGAGAAACCATACCTTCACATACGTGAGTTCGAAGAGGCGTTCGAGACATTTAGTGATCAAGCTTGCACGCAACATGTCATTCGCCTGAAGCTTTTCCCTCTTTCCTTAAAGGATAAAGCTAAGACCTGGTTGTGGTCTCTACCCCCGAACTCCATTATATCTTGGAAGGATATGCAATCAAAATTTCTCTCAAAGTTCTATCCACAGCACAAGACCAACTCTATCAAGACTCAAATTCAAGTTTTCCTACAAACAGATACTGAGTCTTTCGATAAGTCTTGGGAACACTTTCAAGAATTTATTAGCGCTTGCCCCCATCATGGATTCGAAAAACACCACTTAATCTCTTTCTTCCATAATGGGCTAACAGTAGCATCTAAACAACTTGTGCAAACCATGTGCGAAAGACCATTCTGGGAATTAGATGCAAGTGATGCTGAGGCCCATCTTAAGTATTTCTCTTAGACTTCTCAAGCACAAATCAATCCGAGTTAATGGATAACTCAACGTTCAATTCATCATTTAAAGTAATTCGTTGTGATCTCAATAGCCTTGTTTTGATCGGTTATGGAAACATGTGAGATGTTGTCTCGAAAAACGCACTTAATAAATCTCTAAATTTAATCCACCTCAAGATGCATATGGTAGCGCAATTAATAATTTGGGCAATGAAGTAGGCCCTCGTTTGTCACCCAAAAATATTGGCCAAAAAAATTGTGCAAAAGTACCCTTTTTACAACCCAATTTGAGCTGAATAAAAGATTTCCCCATTTTCGTTTGACAACCCAAAAACGCCCAAACAGACTGGAATTAGGAAGATTTGAAATTTAGAAATTTAGTCCCAATGGCGTGATAAAAAGGGGTAAGAAAAATAGAAAATGCTCAACAAAAATAACAAGAAAAAGAAAGGTGTGAAAAATAAACTAAAAAATAGAAAAAGAAGAGAAAATTAGAAAATGCCCGAAAAAGTACCAATGGGTATTTTAAGAATATCTTCCCATTACAAATGTCCCAAACCATTTCCCATTACACCTTATAACCCGATAAAGTCCTAACCGAGTCCAAATTGAAAAATTGGTTACTGCATGGAGAGTTAAGGCACAAAAGAAAATAAAAGTGACTGAATGTGTGAATTAGAGGCGATGTTTTCGTTTCCTCATAACCGTAATCCGATAATGAGATCCATTCACCATGAATTTTCATCTTTTCAACCTTGTGTGCGTGAATTCGTGTTCCATTGCATTTACTCTTTATATCACGCACACTACGAGAAAATAGCCACATTTTCGAGGGATTCGTTTGTGAGAGTATTCCGTGAGCATTTGAATCAAAAGGAATTTTCGAAACAGTAACACAATGATCAATCGGTGGAAATCCAAGGTTAAATTCCGGGCTTCGCACAGTCGCACTATGATTTGAGACTCCTGAATATAATTTAGTGGTGACTATTTTCTAGGAAATTTGAATTGTACAATTTTTGAGTATTTTGATTTTCTTTGAGTCGAATTTTGTGTGTATATTCACTGCAAATTCTCACGAGACACAACTCGTCCTACTAGGGTGACTTAGGGGTTTAAAGACTTGTTCCATACGTTTAATGCAATCGCTCGCCCGCGAAAGTGGTATTCTATCCGAATACAATAAAAAAAATTAAAGTTGACCAATAGTTAAATTCTTTTACATTACTCGGGATGCGCAAAGTTCTAACACTACACCAAAAATAGGAAACTGGCACGGTTTAAAACAGCGCCAGACGCAATCTGGCACGGTTCAAACTCGTGCCAGAATCAGGCGTGCCAGATTTTCTGGCTCAGTTTAAAACCGTGCCAGATTTCCCAAACTAGCACGCGTTTGGCACGGTTTTAAACTGTGCCAGTTTTTTATCTGGCACGCTTTTAAACCGTGTTAGATGTTAAATCTGGCACGCTTTTGGCACACGTCGAAACCGTGCCAAATTTTCTATTTTCTAGCACACTTTTGGCACGGTTTTAAAGCGTGCCAGAATGTTTAATAAGCGTTCTAATTTTTATACTTTGGCACGGTTTTGGCACGGTTTAAAACCGTGCCAGATTTTTCGGTTGATTAAAAAAAATAATAATAGGAAACAAATCTAGAAAATCTGCAAATTCCAAATCCGGTAGAAAAAATATTACAAATTTCAAAAAATTACAAGAGTTAATACCAATATAAAGCCGCACATGACCATAAAAGTCGACAATAACTTCAAAAAATTACAAGAGTTAATAGTTCCCATATCAAAAAAAAATTGGGCAGAGTTTCCCCTATTTTTTTAGCATTCCAAAACCTGCTAAACATAAAATCTGCCCATATAAAGCCCGCACGGCCATAAATGTCAACAATAAAACTACTACAGCGAGCAGGGCCATAAAAATAAACCATAAAACTACTGAAGCCTGCTCGGCCATAAGACAAAAAATAGAATCCTGAATATTAACGACAATAAATAAACAATCCCCCTGTTGTAAAGCATTGACTTCTTCGTGCGTTCCAAGTGGATAAAAGCTAGCGATTGAATGTCATCCTACAAAAAAAATAAGACACAAAAAAGATGCAATATTAGTAACCAAGTCATTTTTAAAAAAATCGTATTCAAGTAGAAAAATTGCATATACAAGAAGAAAAATTGCATATACGACTAAGTGTGATTTTTGCAAATTATCGTCATACTCTCAAATCGGGAGACCCGAGACTACGCGGTCAGTTCCTACAAGTTACATTGGTCCCGTGCGAGGTGTTCGTGCCTCCTACGGGGTCGTTTGGGGGCTGGTTTGGGTTTTCACCCTTTAACGGCCTGTTTTCAAGTCTAAGTGTGATTTTTGCAAATTATCGTCATACTCTCAAACCGGGAGACCCAGGACTACGCGGTCAGCTCCTACAAGTTACATTGGTCCCGTGCGAGGTGTTCGTGCCTCCTACGGGGTCGTTTGGGGGATGGTTTGGGTTTTCACCCTTTAACGGCCTGTTTTCAAGTCTAAGTGTGATTTTTGCAAATTATCGTCATACTCTCAAACCGGGAGACCCGGGTCTACGCGGTCAGTTCCTACAAGTTACATTGGTCCCGTGCGAGGTGTTCGTGCCTCCTACAGGGTCATTTGGGGGCTGGTTTGGGTTTTCACCCTTTAACGGCCTGTTTTCAAGTCTAAGTGTGATTTTTGCAATTTATTGTCATACTCTCAAACCGGGAGACCCAGGACTACGCGGTCAGTTCCTACAAGTTACATTGGTCTCGTGCGAGGTGTTCGTACCTCCTACGGGGTCGTTTGGGGGCTGGTTTGGGTTTTCACCCCTTAACGGCCTGTTTTCAAGTCTAAGTGTGATTTTTGCAAATTATCATCATACTCTCAAACCGGGAGACCCGGGACTACGCGGTCAGTTCCTACAAGTTATATTGGTCCCGTGCGAGGTGTTCGTGCCTCCTACGGGGTCGTTTGGGGGCTGGTTTGGGTTTTCACCCTTTAACGGCCTGTTTTCAAGTCTAAGTGTGATTTTTGCAAATTATCGTCATACTCTCAAACCGGGAGACTCGGGACTACGCGGTCAGTTCCTACAAGTTACATTGGTCCCGTACGAGGTGTTTGTGCCTCCTACGGGGTCGTTTGGGGGCTGGTTTGGGTTTTCACCCTTTAACGGCCTGTTTTCAAGTGTGATTTTTGCAAATTATCGTCATACTCTCAAACCGGGATACCCGGGACTACGCGGTCAGTTCCTACAAGTTACATTGGTCCCGTGCGAGATGTTCGTGCCTCCTACGGGCTCGTTTGGGGGCTGGTTTGGGTTTTCACCCTTTAACGGCCTGTTTTCAAGTGTGATTTTTGCAAATTATCATCATACTCTCAAACTGGGAGACCCGGGACTACGCAGTCAGTTCCTACAAGTTACATTGGTCCCATGCGAGGTGTTCGTGCCTCCTACGGGGTTGTTTGGGGGCTGGTTTGGGTTTTCACCCTTTAACGACCTCTTTTTAAGTTTAATCCAAATGTTTTCAAATTAACAATAGGGAACTAAAATATATTTTAAGCATCAAATAAAGAGGAATCTAAAATATGTATTAAGAATGAGAGAGCATGAAAACTCAAATAGATATTACCTTTATCATTCGTTGGTGTCATCAATGGGAGGGAGAAAGTCATCGTGCCAATACAAAATCCGTTGTTACCCACATCTCCCAACGTCTCACAAGATCCTTGTTTTCCACCCCAAACTGGATATTCAGGCACTTTTATAAGGTCGAGTACGATCTTCACTTCTCTCTTTCCTAACTCATGGAAGTGAACTGAAGATACAGCTCCTGGCGGCAATTTCCTACCATAACCGACGACTTAACCAGTGTGAGATAGTATTTTGCATTCCACCATCGAGCTAAAACTTGAAACTTGGGATTTGGGGGGAGTAAAAGGACTGGAAGGAGTTGCAGTGTTTGGAGATGGTACTGCATGAGAATTATGTCCAACATATACGAACTTTCCACTCTCAAATTCTTTACAAATTCTGAGAGTGTAGACTTCACACCCTCCATTTCTTCTCTGAGGTTATCCATTTGATCCTTCCAACTTTCGTTGTCCACATTTACCTCTTGAAGCATTTCTCGAGCAAATGCAGACGCCAATATAGCTGTTCTAGAAATCGTGGACCCAACGCAACGAACACGTCCTCGCGTGTCTTTCCCAAATACATCAAAAATTGGCCCAGCATCCAAGGTCTCCTCTTGACCACTCGCTTGGTATACATCTAGAAGAATTTTAACCTTATGCTGTACATAAAGACATTAAAGTTATCATTTAAATTACATATTGGGTAAAAGAAGGAAAAAGAAAAACATTAAAGCTAAATTACCGCAAATGCTTCATCATGAGGCTCATAATCTCCGCCTTTTACTTTATGAGTTGACAACCACAATTCAACACGGGTTGGTTCACGTCCATGCTCCTTTTTCCAATTCTCTGCAGCTCGGGCATAACCATAACGACCCGTGTTATGAGTAGTCATTTTCGCACAATTTTGTTTTATCTCTTTATTTTTTCTTCGCAAATCCCTTTGGGCCTGTGCAGCTTCATTGTCACAAAATGCCTCCCAATCCTCAGGTTTAACATTTTTAGGAACATTCTCCCTCCACTTTGCAACATCGTCACCCTTCAAATTTACCCTTATCTTGGCCTTGAACTTCTTCCAAGACTCGTTAGCTTTTTTCATAAACATTCTTTTTTGATTATCTTTCACATCGGGAAAATCTTTCTACAATATATGAAAGAAACAAAATTTATCATTATGTAATTAAATTTAGTAACAATTACAATTGTAGCCAAAGAGAAAAAATAGTATACCTTGAACATTGTCCAAATTTGATTCTTATATCGCACGTCTACATGTCTCCATGTTATATAAGAAACCGGTATATGCGTCCTAGTGAGGTCTCCCCATCTAGTAGAAGGTGTAGCTGAATTATCCCCCACCGGAAGGCCATGCTCGTTAAATTTTAATCTCTTTGTGGAAAGTGCAACACCCGTTGTCGAAGACCTCGAAACAACCTTCGAGCGGGAGTTTGATCCTGGTGTCGCACCACTTGGTGACGGATTTGAAGTATCACCCACCTGAGACATTATTTCTCTGACAAGAGATTGTTTGGCACATAAATAATCAGAATAAACAACAACAAATGAGAATATACTTATTCTGTTTAAAACAGAACATATATATAAAACAGAACATATATATATATATATATGTGTGTGTGTGTGTGTGTGTGTGTGTGTGTGTGTGTGTGTGTATATATATATATATGTGTGTATATATATTACTTTTTTACTATATAAATATATATGTATAAAATAGTTTATAGTTTATACATGTATAAAACAGTTTACTGTATAAATTACATATACATGTATAAAACAGTTTATAGTTTATATATATATATATATATATATATATATATATATATATATGTATATATATGCAGTTTATATATATAAACTGCTGTATATATATACAGTTTATATATATAAACTACTGTTGTATATATATACAGTTTATATATATAAACTGCTGTATATATATATATATATATATATATACAAACTGCAGTTTATATGATTATTTGCGTGCAGAAAAGCAGTTTATATACAAAAGTGAATGCAGAAAAGCTGTTACTATGATTATTTGCGTGCCCAAGAGCTTACATTGGAGAAAACAGTCTCATCTTTACTAAATGAATGAACAGGTACTGCAGTTGCAATACCCGTACAGCTGCGATAAGATTTGAAGACAGTACTAACACTGCCCCAATAACTAAATACCCAAGTTCAAGAGTTATTCAACACATAGCAGACATGAAAGATTCAATAGTTTCAATAGATTAATAATGACTAAATACCCAAGTTCAATAGATTCAATAGATTGACAATAACTAAATACCAAAGTTTAAATAGTAAAAAAGTCATATCAGGTTCGGACATAAAGCCATTACATTACATGAATTAGGTGTCTAAAAGTTCCAACAACTTCTCATTTTCCTTGAGAATGGAGTCATACATCGTACGATCAATCTCAATCGCATCTATTTCTTTTGGCAATCTCTTGGGAGAGTGCAAAACAATCGACCACCCCTTGAACTTGGTGTCTTTACAAAAAACACTTGAATTTCTTGAGATGCAAGAATGAACGGATTGTCGTGTATTGAATTTTTACTCGTGAGCTTACTAAGGTTCACCATCACCAATTTTGAGGTCGGGTCAACTTTGCAAGCATTCTTATCATATACGTCCACCCAATCACAATAAAAGACTGTATGTGTGAACTCAATATAATTCAAGTCGAGTATTTGTCTAATAACTCCATAAAAAGTTGTGAGGACCCCCTTCTTATTAAATGCCTTCATAGATACACCACTACTCTGAAAGCTGCGATTCTCTTCATATGCAGAAGTACAAAAGGTATAGCCATTGCATTGGAACTTGTCATAGCTAGTAACCCTATGGAGTGGGCCATCGGCATAGGGCAAAATTTCGATATCATTAGATCTTAAGGCCTACAATGAAATGAATATTTTTTTAATATTTTTATAGAAATAAGGTTATGATAAAAAAAACAAGTACCTAGATAAAAAAGACTTGCCTCGTTTCTTAGCCAAGGGATGAAATCATCAATTCTATGCGTCGATGTAGTCCCAGTTAACCCAAATTTGCTACAAGTAACGAATTTCGACATTAAGAAATTTTCAATTACAATAAAATAATATGAATTAGTAATGGGTTACATGTTTACCTTCTCCACTCATCAACGCCATGGTATTGAAATAGGACCCATCTTCGTACTTGTTCATACTGCACAGTATTTAGGGTCAACTCCTTACCTTTACCCAATGCTTGTTGACACATTGAGTCATCAAACTCATCATCGAGAAAATCCTCAAGGTTCCTCTTATGAGTTCCTTCACCTCTAATCGACACATATTCCATGGCATACAAAGAAGCTTCATGTAATAAATATGCATTAGCAATGCTCCCTTCGATGTACCTCTTGTTTCGTGACCACCTTTTGTATCTTCCCATTTCTCTTTCAAACAACCACATTGCACGATATCTAGGTGGCCCAGCTGTCAATGCTTCATCTAAATGCATGAGGTGGATCATGACCACAAAAAAGGCAGGTGGAAAGTAAATTTCGAGGACACAAAGAGCCTCTACTAATGCTTGTTTTGCCTTCAAAAGATGTTCCCTGAAAATCACTTTTGCACAAATAACATTAAAGAATATGCTTATCCGTTGTATTGCTTTAAACAAAGGCTTATGATCTGGAAATGAATGCATAAGCAACGCAGGAAGCAATTGTTCCATAATGACGTGATAATCATGAGACTTGAGATTGGTTAATCCGGGAAGGTCAAGGTTAACATTATTGATGAAAATCCAATCGGTACCTTCAATGTTTTCAAGGTGAGATAAAAGGCTTCTTTATCTTCCTTTCCTAATGCAAAAGGTGTTGATGGCATTCGCCTTTTATTACTACCTTCAACATCTTGCATCCATAATTTTCTCTTAAGATTCAACGGGACCTTCAACTCTTCCCGGGCTCTAACTGTATCTTTATTTGATGATCCTTTCACTGAGAGAATGGTACCTAAAAGAGTCTCTGTTACATTCTTTTCAACATGCATAATGTCTAAATTATGTCGAATATCATGATCTTTCCAGTACTCCAAGTCAAACAAAATGGATCTCCTCGAAAAACCCTCAGTACCTGTGAGATCCTTGTCGTCACCTTCACTTGGATGATCATCATTATCTACATCATCTTCCAATACTATTGGCTCTTTTTCTTTCCCCTTCCCTTTCCCCTTCCCCTTCCCCTTCCCTTTAGCCTTCCCCTTCCCCACTCCCTCTCCCTCTCCCTCTTTGTGGGCACCTTCTCGAGCGATAACAGACACAATTTGCTCAACCTCTACACTTGTTAACTTTCGTGGAGCCATATAAGACTCTATTTTACCATTAAATGTTTGCTTTGATGTGTCGTACCTGTAAGGATGGTTTTCGGGAAGGAACATGCGAGATCGTTGATAGCAACATTTCGTTGACTTGCAAAGATATTCAGAAGGTGTGTTTGTAGAGCAAACAGGACACCCATAATAACCTTGAGTTGAACAACCTGCTAACATCCCATAAGCAGGAAAATCATGAATACCCCACATCAACATGGATTTTAACTGAAAATGTTCATTTTTATTTGCATCCCAAGCCTCGACTCCAGACCATAAGATCTTCAACTCGTCGACTAAGGGTTGGAGGAAGACATCAATATTACTTGATGGTGACTTTGGCCCGGGAATCAATACAGTCAACATTGAAAACTCACTCGTCATACACATTGATGGGGGAGGGTTGAGAGGTTGAATAATCACTGGCCAGAAACTATAGTTACGGCCAAACATGTTATTAGGGTTAAAACCGTCAGTTGCTAATGCAAGTCGAAGATTTCGCGGATCCTTCGCAAATTGTCTCCACATAATGTTTGCATTTACCCACTCTGCTGAATCTCGGGGATGACGCATAAATTCCATATAAGAGCTTGCTCGAGCATGCCAAGTCATTTTCTCGGCTATCCATTTAATGGTATACAACCTCTTTAGCCTAGGGATTAACGGAAAATGTCGCATTACCTTCTTAGGAACCTTATGAAACTTCTTTTGGCCCTTAGGATATACAATTTCCTCTCCATCATCTCCTCTTGAAGTATACTTGTATCGCAAAGCACCACATTTTAGACATTTATTACAGTTTTCATGCTCTTTCCAAAATAACATGCAATTGTTAATGCACACGTCATACTTAACATAGTCCATACCAAGATCTCTAATTGTGTTCTTCATTTTGGTATAACTAGTTGTCAAGTTGTTCCCTTCAGGGAGTAACTCATTCAACAATCTAAGAATTCCACCTGTGGCCCCATCTGACAAATTAAATTGCGTTTTTATATCATTTAACTTCACAAGAGCATACATGGTCGTATGGCATGATGAACCAGTAGGAGGGTGCAGTGGCTCCATTGCGAGTTGATGTAAATGCTCATACTTCTTGCCTTTGCCTGTATGTGTGTGAGAATCCTTCGGAACATCAAAAGTTTGGGGCCCTTCATCACCACCTACACAATTAGGTGCATTAGGACACGCTTCAGTCGTGAACATCTCACAAGAATCATTCACAAGGTCATCCAAAGTCGGAATATCAGACACATCAATGTGTTCTCCAACATTAGTCTGAGCAGCGGGTTGTGCTGATCGCTGGACTGGATTAAGAATTGACGTCTCCCCATGAAAATGCCATAAGGTGTAATTTATATCCATACCATAGTCCATCAAATGGACAAAGATTTCATCTAAAGTAACATGTCCTTTCACATTCCGACAACGCCTACACGGACATGAATGTATATCCTTGGGAATAGTGTTACGCACATACTGCAGAAACTCTAACACCCCATCTCTATACGAATCGGTCTCAAAGTTTTTCTCCTTTATCTACTCTTTATTGATCATCGATGACATCCTGATATACATGTGGATCCAGAATGTGTTAATAAGATCACATCACATAAAATAGCATTTCAAAATTTCAATAAGAAGAACTATGGAGAATCACTAAATTACAGCAATCACATATAATACATTCTAATTATCCAAATTATCCCATATGTATTCGATGAACTGTGGGATCTCTCTCCAATAGGAGTAATAGTTTCGAGGAACTGTGGATCTTTTCTGCATCTTGACGCAGTGAGTAAATCAGAGAAACCTAGAGCAATATAAGGGTTGACTAAGATCTAACATCCATTCTTACGTTTTAGTTATTAGACAGAAACAAAACCTCCAAACCTTAGGTTTTTAATCAAGAACACATAACGATCAACAACTCGTGTTCTTGGACAAAACCAACCTAAATCGCTTTAAAAACTTCATATTTTAGCCTAAAAACACAACAAAACATTCTACCCTGCTTCTATAAACCCACACCAATGATAATCAAGCCACATGACCTCCTCATCAAACAATAATTTTTTGACCCAAAAAATTAAAAAACCAAAGATATTCTTCACCGTCCAAATACCATATCAAAGGAAACCCAAAACCCATAATCAAGATCAATTTTCATGGTTATAAATCAACGATTTATCATTTCATGGTCACACTATGGTTACGATTTGCATTTACATGTTGATTAATTCAAGTTAACAGGCGAGTGTATTACCAATATAACACATAATCAGCACCAATAAAAACTAAACTAACATCTAAAATTATGACACGATTGGAAAAATAATATATATATATATATATATATATATATATATATATACCCCCTGAAATTGAAACTAATACATATATATATATGTATATATGTATGGTACCCCTGAAATTGAGAAATCAGTAAACTAATACATATGTATGGTACCCCTGAAATTGAACCCCTGAAATTGAGAAACCAGTAAACTAATACATATGTATGGTACCCCTGAAATTGAGAAATCAGTAAACTGATATATATATATATATATATATATATATATATATATATGGTACCCTGAAATTGAATATGTATGGTACCCCTGAAATTGAAATGGTACCCTTGAAATTGAATATATATATATATCAGGTACCCGAAATCGGAACCCCTGAAATCGAATCAGGTACTAGAAATTAGGGGTGTTCACGGGTCGGTCGGTTCGGTTTTGACCGGGTTTTTTGGGCCGAACCGACCATGTCAATTTTTGGAGGAAGAGAACCGAACCGAACCGAAAATGCTGAAAAACTGAACCGAACCGAATCGGGTCGGTTTTTGACAGGGCCGGTTCAGTTTGCCCATCGGTTTTTGACAGAGCCGGTTTTTGACAAGGCCGGTTCGTTTTTTTCCTTTATTTTAATAAAAAATATTTTTTTTTAATACCTAATATAAATATAAAATTTAAAAATATAATATAATATGTCAACACTAATATAAATATAATATAAAATATAAAAGTATAAAGTATAAAAATTAATTCGGTTCGGTTCAGTTCAAAATCGATTTTTTTATGCAAAAACCGAAAACCGAACCGACCCTGTCGGTTTTATACCTGATTAAACCGAACCGAACCGACCCTCAAAAAAACCCGGCCCAAAAATTTTCGGTTCGGCTCGATTTTGTCGGCTTGTCGGTTTGGTCGGTTTTTTTGCACACCCCTACTAGAAATCGGTACCTAAAATCGCACCCCAAAATCGGAACCCCTGAAATCGAATCAGGTACCAGAAATCGGTACCTGAAATCCAATTGATATATATATATATATATATACCCCCGAATATATACATATATACCCCCAAAATTGCTACCAACCCCGAAATCCCAACAACTGATATACCCCCCGAAATCGCAACAACTGATATACCCCCAAAATTGCTACCAACCCCGAAATCGCAACAACTGATATATATATATATATATATATATATAGAGAGAGAGAGAGAGAGAGAGATGTAATACTTGACGAAGATGAAGCCAGAAGCGTGGGAGCAGGAGCAGCGACTCGGAGCAACGATGGAAGCCGGTACCGTGGGGAGGGAGAAACGATGATCAGGAGATGATGAGGAGATGATGGGAGCCGATTGCGTGGGGAGATAAGGAGGAGATGATGGGAGCCGGCTGCGTGGGGAGGGAGAGAGAGAGAGAGAGAATGATTTAGGGTTAGATTGTCTTGAAATTTTGGTCCCCTCTTCAAATTTTGGGGGGTTATTTTTTTAACAAAGCGTACCCATATTTGGCACTGTTTAAAACCGTGCCAAAATTTAGCACTTTTTCAAACCATGCCAGATTATGATAAAACCGTGCCAGATTTTGGCACGGTTTTAAACAGTGCCAGAATCTCCTTCCCTAAACGTGCCAGAATGGCATTTTTGGTATGGTGTAAGTTAGGGGGGTTTGATTAGGCATAAATTCTTCCAAATTTATCTCCTTAATTTAGGGACTTTTATCATCTCGAGTAATGTAAAATGAGTTGAATTATCTCATTTCCTTGCTACTGACTCCTTCTAACAAATAAATCTACTTTCGTGTATTTCTCATGAGTTTCACAGGTATTTAAAGCATTAAGAAAGAAAGGAATTCGAAAAGCATCGAAAGAAATCAAAGAAGGAAAGTCAAAGGGAAGTTTCATAATTTTTCAATCTTAATCTGGAATCAAAGCCAACTGGAGAGTTGAAGATTTTTCACTCACAAGAAAACTGGAAGAAACGGTACTTCAATCCGAGCTACGGTGTAAAAGTTACGAGCATTTGAAGATGAGAAAAGGCGAGAAAAAGATCCCTACATGAAAAAGGAAGGTGGTCTGGACCGCCTAGAAAAGGGTCCGGACCGATTCCCTAGTAAACTCTGAATGAAAATGGTAGGCGATCCGAACGTTTTATTCAAAAAAGATCCGTACCGCATGGCTAAAAAGTCCGTGGATGAAAAAGGGGTGCGATCCGGACCTTTTATTCAAAAAGGGTCTGGACTGCCCTTGTTTAAGGATCCCTGTTTAAAATAAGGGGGAGATCCGGACCGCCTATCCCGATGGGTCCGGACCGCATTGGATTTTCTCCGATTTTCTATTCTTTTCTTAGAATTTTAATTTGGCCAAACTCTTGTAAAATTTCAGAACGCAACAATAGCTAGTTTAAAAAATAGCCCTAGAAAAAATTAGAACATACCTGATAATAATACCAAACAGTAGATAGATCTGCAAATAGAAAAACTGTAATTAGAACACAACACACAAATATGCCTCTGCAAACTCTAGTTAATTAAAACTTAATATCACACGAACTAAACATGAAAAATTATACCTTAAAATTAATCATGTCTAGCTAATTTTCTAAGGGTTGGGATGCATGAATCTACCTCGATGTCTTTTACAAATGCTTAAAAATAAGTTCAAAATTAAATAACTGATTAAATCGTGTTGTGTGGTGATCACAACCATTGTAGATCTTTTGATCTCGTTTGCCCTAGGTAATCGGGATGCTTAAGAGTGCAAAACGCGTGTAGCTACAACGACACCACTTTATTCTTGCTCTTGATTATATATGATGTGGGCTTGAACCTCATATATATAATTCTTGGGATTAATAAAGACTGGGTTTTATCAATTATTTCAATTCAAGATTTGGTTTTAACATTAGTAAATGAACTAGGGCTGGAGGAGTGTATCCTAACCTATTTTTTTCTCTTTCAATATTCTCATTTAAAAGTCTAATTTCATAAGTAGTTTAGAACGCACTTCATTAGTTAGTCGCATGTTCAGTAGCTAGATTTTCATATTCCTCTTAGTTGTAGATATTCTCCGTTCCAAATCATATTTTTCGTTCTTATTAGTGTCGAGTTAGGGTTCTCAATCTTTCTAACATCATCACGATTTTATCGTCTTATTTCCCTATAGAGACGATCCCGACTTACCAGGTGTATTACTAACGCAACAGGCTTGCACTTGAGCGTATACCAGCACGAACACTAGATACACATTTGTGATCGCGTCAGTAGTCTATACACAACCTCCATATTTTTTCTTTCTTTTAAACTAGCAAAACTGGCGAAGAAAATAGACTAGTCAATGGCCTCATAATGCCAAATTCTAATATTTTATTATCAATATGTTCAACTATTTATCTTCTAGATATATGTAAATCTATATGGGATAATGTTGATGGATAAACTACCCTCTTTGAGGGGAATGTGATGATTAAATTCCCTTTAAGGAGATAGGACTTTTAACTCTTGGAAAATTTCATCAATTTCTTCTAAAATAGGAAGTAAGGTAGGTGTTTACCTTAATAATTTTGGGAGAAACTAAATAGAGTTAGCCGATAATAACCTTTCCTTCATGATTGCATAGTTTTTGAGAACCTTATTGCTAACGAATTTGAGTTGCCGTTTTCTTGACTTTATTTGACCTTGTCATTAATGATAAAGACCTAATGTACTGCCAGTACCATGTCACAACGTCCCAATGCTAGTAACCATTTTGGCTTTATATGATTCTCCTTGTGTAGTTTAGTGTAACTTAGGACATAAAGAATAGAAACTATAATGTTATTAATCTTTTACTTCAACTTCTACCTACTTTACTGTCTTAGGATCTATGAAGTTATGTTAGTAGCCTGTATTTATCAAAATATGGTGATGTGGTGCTTTTTTATACTTCCATATACGAGGAGTGCTTGGTAAGGGGGACTTCCTGATGCTTCATGTAATGAAATGTCCATATCAACTCCCAGCTCTATTCTAGAATTTTCAGCTAATGCAAAAGTTAACACGTCTTCCTCAATTGAAGTATCATTGTCAACTTCAGTATTTAGCATATATATCCTCATGGTCTTGCACTTCTTCCCCCCAGGAATATGGCTCATCATAGTGATAGCATTATCCTTTTCCCTTCTATTTTGCATCTTAGTAGGAGTAATCATCTTAATGTGTAGTAGATGGTGTTTGTTGGTATATGGTGGTTTGGTGATAGTAATTATTTTATTTCAATTTTTTTTCTTGGTTATGTATAGAAATTTTATCTTAGTTGGTGGAATTGGTGTAGTGTTTTTAAATGAGAAAGGTTTATTATAGCTTAAATTTGTGTTAGAATTGTGGTTTTTGATGTTGGAATCGGTTTTATTGAGGTTTAATGAAGATTCCAGATAGCTTGGAAACTTCAATAGTGTAATCGAAGGTGTTTTACTTAATCATTTTATCTCGGATCTTGACATCCTCCTAGATACCACTAATGAAACTTAATACAAAGTAGGGGGAGAAATTCTGGTTAGTCATGTCCTTTTCGGGTCATGTTGATTTTGATTTGAATATAAGTTTTGGGTATTCTTAAATCTATACAAGCTAATCGTGTCATGTTCTGATCATTTCGGATTATTACCGTAAAAGGGTTATCGTGTCAAAAATTGTGAGCCCTAAGTATTCTTTATATAACCCCCTATCCTTGACTAAGACCAAGACTTTGAGGCTTTCAAATTTATCTTGATATTCATTTATGCTCCCACATTGCTACGATTTGTTAAACTCATAAATTATATCTCCTTACCCAGGGCCTACGAATCTTGTAGTAGTCATTTTCACAAACTATTGCCAATTTACACCTCAATGATCTCAAACTGGTACTGGAACCATGCTGTAGCCTTCTTATTATGGTGAAAATTGAGCTTCGTGTAAATACTCTTGTCGTTGTCGTTGATTTTTCAACTCAATACAAGAAACATAAACTTTAAATACACATGTTTTATATGTATAGTGGCAAGTTCGGGTATTGAATCCAAAGATAATGTCGTTTAAAATTTGATTGATTTATTACTTCTAAAAGAAGGTATAAAACATAAACTTTGGGTTTTTAATGTTTTAACATTACAATTTATCTAGGCGAATATAAAAACTATAGGTTGAGAATTAAATCCCTCATCTCGGAATACGTAGCATAAATAGTTACATGATTAGACAAATTTTAAAAGATGATTAATACTCATATAAACAATTATTTAAATATGGAGTGTCACTCTCCAAATTACAATAAAAGTCCAAATACGAGTTTGGCGTCAACAATAATTCCAAAATTACACAAGCAATATCGCAAATATAGTGCATATATGATATACCCCATTGTGGTCCCTCAATGAAATTTTGAGAAGAATCAACTCGTTAGAAATTGATCTATTAAATCATACCATAGCGAAGCAACTACATATCCAATATGAGTTCATTAATCTCAGCGTAATTAAAATTACCTAAAAAGTATTTTAAATAAAACAGATTGTGAGAATAAATAATTTTAAAGGAAGAAAACAATTTTTAACGTGGGTGAACTAATTATGAAAGCATTTAACTCATTTTAGAGTGCAAATAACTAATTAAATAAGAGAACAATTTAGCAACACTGCATGTAAATTACAGACTATAACTAAAATAAATTAAACTACACTACTCTATGAATTCTGTCTAAGATTATATGTTAAAAGATGCCCAAACATTGAAACCTAATTAGCCCTTTTATAAGTGGAAAGCAATATCTTGGGGGGAAATTGGAATTTCACAAAATTATGGGTAGTATTAATAAAATACTAAAAAGGTGGCCGGCGGAAAAAAAAAAGGAAGAATGGGTCTTAATTATTCTGATGGATGAATCTCGGATGGGCAAAAGCAAAGAGAAAAAAAAGGAAAACAACAAAAGGGAGGTACAAAAATCATGGGGAATAAAAGAAAAGGGGAGGGAATCTATGATGAGAGAAATAATAAAAAGGATAAAGGATCAAAAACAAAGAAGAAATTAATAAAGGGAGTTGATGAAGAGTCTCGTGGGAAACAAATCTTGGCAGGGTAAGGAGGGTGAAAAAGCATATGGAACAAGAAAGGAACCTGGGAGAAAACAAAGGGGAACACGTAGGAGAAAAGGGGGAGAAAAGCCACTAGCATAAGCACGCGTGGCGCATGCTAGCTGGGCGAAGGGTGCGCAAGGCGCTGGACGAATCTGGGCGTAGAATGTATGGCTTGGGCACTGTCACGTGGTGCCATCCTCGTCGTCCACATGGCGCTCCTAAAACAATGGAAAAAACTATTTGGGTTGAGACTCAAATTCACAACTTCTCTTTCTATAAAAATAACCTTAACCACTGAGCTAATAGGCTCTTCAATAATAATTATAATACATCAAATAATATATAAGACAATTTTCTTCCCAACTTTCTAAAATTACAAATTACCCCAAAACTTCATAAATTTCTCTCATGACCTCGGATCGATGCACCGCAAGAACTGACGTGACCCACGTTTTGAGGCTGGAAATATTTCGATAGTGTTTAAGTCACGGGGTTGACCGGAGATATCGATTTTTGACTTTCTTTTGGGTCCAACTTTACACGGACATAATTTCTTCGTTTGAGACTAGATTGATAGGCCGTTTGAACCCAAACGTTCCTTGATTCGAGGCCAACAACTTCTGCGAATAATCCGAATTAGAAATTGGTCATTTGAATTTATCGTTTTTCCTCTAAAGGTGCTTAAGTAACTATTTATTGCTCTGATTGCTTCCAAACTTCACCATTAATATCGTAAACCCTGTAAATACTCAAATAAACCTTACAAAAGTGATTATCCATGAATATTTAAGGTTATACAATAAATGAACATAAAACATAAGTTTAACGAGCCTCGGGTTGTAATATTGTATAGTAAAAGGGTTAATAAAATGCAATATTTGACATTAATCACACCCCTTAACTAACATGTTGCTAGTCCCTAGTGACATAGTTAAAGGTTTATTCGTGTCAAATTCGCTATTTTATTCAAAATTATAAAAGGATAGAATTCCATTTTTGTAAGATGTGTAGTTGCATTTAGCTTATGCAAAGATCAATTTTTTATCGCTAAATCCCTAGGTTACCCTGGTGAACAATTTTTGTCTCATGAGATTTCACAGTGATGATACTCACAAACATCGAATTTATCTCAAAATAGTTACCCTTTTACTAACCAAAAAGATTTTTCACAATCTAATTTTTTAATAAGTAAATACCAACAACTATCATATTTCTCCAATAGTTTAATTACTATAACTATTGTATTAAAGCAATTAATGATATTTATATACATATTAACTGAGTTTGTGGTCTGCATCACAAAGTTTACAAGTGAAATTGTATATATTTTCTAATTACTCGGTGTTTATAATGAAGCGTACTAATTCGAATCTCGTCGGGGATTACACTAAAAAAATAAAAACACTTTAAATTGGCGTAAGTCACTCGGGACATATAACCATAAAAAGTAAATGTAACTAGAAACAAAGTCTTTTCACATATCAGTAATGAAAAATGTTTACATAAAATGATAAAACGTAATCTCATGATAGGATCTTGGTTTTTAAAGAATGTGAAAATGTAATCATTTCAATGTTGAATAATATCATATTAACCCTATGATCATTTAAGGACTTTTCGGTGTGAAAAATGTATGAACGGATGATATGGTCAACACCGTAAAATGATTTTTGTATTTTTGAAGAAAGGGTGAACTTTTGAAGAGTAACTTATTTTCTTTTCTTTTCTTTTCTTTGAAATTCTTTTCTCTTTTTGAATTCATTTACTTTTAATTTATTTTTTATCTCTTCTCTTCTCTTCCTTTATTTTTGTTCAGTCCCTATCTCCAATGAATTATTTTTTAATCAATTTTCAAGGTGTGAAACGAATGAAATGATGAATCGAATTGCCTTTGATCAAAAGTTAGGTTAAAACATAATGTTTAAATTTTGTTTCGTAAAATATCATATCATCGTTCTTTAGTCGGCAGTCAAAATAAAAATATTGAGAATACCAAGGACTTAAGGAATTTTTCAAACGAATAATGAATAAGTATTTATATCACTCACAACAGAAAAGAGAAACAAAGCTCACATTGTAAATATACATATTCATCTTTAAATTTACCAAGTTATTTAGCTTTTAAAAATTACGTAAGTATAATTCGTATTGTGCACAAGGTGTCAATACATGAATCATATGAATTGATAAATCATAATACTGATGGTAAATAAACTAAAGAACAACTTAGGCGTGTTAATACTTCAATATGTTAATTGCTTTTTGTTTAAAAGAATGACGTAACTTTGAGAGTAAAATCTAAGAAAAATAAAAATTGTATGCAAAAAAATTAAATAAGAAAAATAAATATTTTTAAATTTTTAAATATTTAATTTTTTTTTCAATTTAAATTAATAGAGTTGGTTTCGCCGAGAAACTCCCGCCAATAAATTCTTAAAGAAAATTTATTTATTTAAATTTATTTTTTATAAAGAAAAATAAACCTGATGTGTGCAAATATATAATAACACTCCATAACCAAAACGTCACATTGTCCTAATGTTATTTAAGAACAACATTCGGTTCAAATGATAGAGAGATATTATTCAATATGAGGCGATCCTCGGATATCGATTTCGATAATCCTGCAAAACATGTTAATAGCATGAAAAATAAACAAAAATAAATATCTTTTTATTTATATATTTTTTATTTTTAATAAAATATATACAAAATAAAACTATCATCTTCTAATTTACTATAAACTAGAAGGCGAAATTTTTGGGGGTCTACCCAGAAAACGTGTTGACTTTGTGTGATTAACGGTAGACTCCCACGATTTTTCAAGCCTTTCAAAAAATAGGAGTTTCGTTTATATAATGGGGGCATGCATTAAGTGGAAAAAAGAACCGTCACAAATTTTTGAATAAAATTTTTTTTAGGTGATGTGTGATTTGGATGTAATAGGAGATAAGTACAACTCGATTCCAAGAAAATCAAAAAAATTACCCAAAGATTTTTCACTTCAAATGAGAGGTGGGGTATGCTCAAATGAAAATTCCATTATGAAAATCATTTCAAAAAAGCATTGGTTGACAAGAATCGGATCAAAGTCCTTAAGACTTTCACCCGGTTCTTGTGGTATTTGTAACGGTTCAATAACGGCGAATGAAAATAGTGAGGAAAGAAATTTAACTTTAATAAATTTATTATTATTAAACATGAATTGAATTTTCATTTCCTTTACATTTTCAGTCTCCTTTATTAATTGGGTGAGAAGAATAACGGTTTGATCGAAAGTAAAAATCCCTTCAAAGATTCCTCATTTAGTTCAAAACATTCTTCATCTTTAAAGTTATTAAGAGAAAAATTACTAGTGGATTTAAATAAGGCATCATATTCTTTATCCAAATAAAAAATTTCTTCATGATAATAATTATCAAAGTCTTCATTTTTTTAAATCTTAAAAATACGCACCAAGTGAATTTGGTAGTAGATAAACTACACCAAAAAGAAAAATTTGGGAAGTATTATCATAATTTTTAAAATTATTAGAATAGCAATTTTACGATTTATTACTAAAATATTTCGGTGAATTATTATCACAATGGTTATTAAAATAATCATAATAATAATTTTGAGGAATTTTGTTATTAGATTAATTTTTGTATATCCCCAAACCACTTTCATGCTTATGTAAACACTCGTCTAAAGTTTTTGCAATTTTTATTTTTCATTTCGTAAGTATTCGCGAAAAGACATAGGTTTGAGGAGAATTTGAAAATTGTTATTGTGACAAAATTGTGTACCCATTATACCATTAGAATCATTGAAAATATTAGACCAAGACATGATTACCTAAAGTGATTCATATATATAATCTCCAAAACGTTGTATGCGATCAAGAGATTAATAGTAATTGAATCTCAGTTGTTCATGACCGTACAAAATTAAAAACAAATGTAGATACACATATATGTACAAATCCATAATTAAATTAAGTTTTAAAACAATTCACTCCCCGAAAAAGAAATTATTTTGATCAAGTGCACAGTCGGGATCGAAGCAATAATTTAATTAAGTTTTAAAATAAATAATTTCCTGACAATGACCCCATTCGATTATGGTAAAAATTGAATGTGATATAAATATGCTTTTCATTGTCGTCGATTTTGCAACTCAATACAATAAATCTAAACTTTAACTACATATGTTTTATATGTATAGTGGTGAGTTCGGGTATCGAATTCACAGAGAATGTCGTTTAAAATGTAATTGATTTATTACCTCTAAAAGAAAGTGTAAAAGATGATTTTTGGGTTATTATTGTTTTAATATTACAATTTAGCTAGGAGAATATTTAAACTAAAATAATTTACAATTATTAAAACTGTAGGCTGAGAATTAAATCCCTCACCACACAATATGTAGCACAAACAGTTACATTGTTAGGCAAAATTTAAAACATAATTAATACCCTTTAAACAATTATTTAAACTCAGAGTATCACTTTCAAAATTTTCATAAAAGTCTAAATACGAGTTTGGAGTCAACAGCAATCCCAAAATTACACATGAAATGTCGCAAATATGGTGCATACATGATATACCCCATTAAGGTCCATCAGTGTAATTTTGGAAATAATCAATCGGTTAAAAATTGGTTTATTCCAAACAACTACAAACCCGATACGAGTTCATTAATCTCAACCTAACTAAAATTACTTAAAAATATTTTTAAATAATTAAGTAAAACAATGTGTAAGACGAAATAATTTTTAAAGGAAGAAAATAATTTTTAATGTGAGTGAACTAATTATGAAAGTATTTAACTAATTTTATAGTGAAAATAACTAATTAAAGAAGACAAACTAAATAAGAGAACAATTTAGTAACATTGCATTTAAATTTTAGACTACAACTAAAAATAAAGTAAACTATATTGCTCTAGAAATTCTGACTAAAATGAGATATTAGAAGATGCCCAAACAATGAATCCCAGTGGTCCTTTTTATAGGCAGAAAGATATATCTTGGGGGTACAATTGGAATTTCACAAAATGATGGGTAATATTAATAAAATACTAAAAAAGTGACTCGTGAAAAAAAGGGAAGAACGGGTCTTAATTATTCTGATGGATGAATTAGATATGCGAGAAAATGATAATGGAATTTTATTTTTATTGGGTATTTTAATCTTTTTGTTGGAGGAATCTCGGATAGGAAAAAGCAAAGAGAAAAAAGTGGAAAAAAATAAAAGAAGAAAACAACAAAAGGGAGATACAGAAATCATGGGGAATAGAAGAAAAGGGGAAGTAATATCTGGTGGGTGAAATAATTATAAAAAATTAAATAAAAGATTAAAAAACCAAAAGAATAAATCAAGAAAGTGAGATGGTGAAGAATCTCATGGGAAACAAATATGGGAAAGGGAAGAAGAATGAAAATCATATGGGACATAATTGGAATCTGAGAAAAAAACAAAAGGGAGCACATGGGAGAAAAGGGGTCTCAGGCACGTGGGGAAATGGGTAAGGAAGGCCACTGGTGCACTTACGCGTGGCGCGTGGAAAGGGCGCACAAGGTGCGAGACGAATCAATGCGTGGAATAGGTGGCTTCGGTGCTGCACGTGGCTTTATCCCAATTGTCCACGTGGTGCGCCTAGAATAATGGTAACCAATGAGCCAATAGGCTCTTCAAATATAATAATACGTCAAATAATATAGGGGCATATACCAAATAGTACCTCGAACTATTTTTAATACACGTTTAGTCCAAGCCATTTTATTTTGTACCAAAAAGTCCTTTACCATGTCAAAAAGGCTTTACCATGCCGCTGGCGTGGACCCTTAAAGATAAAAGAATAAGGAACTTTTTGGTATAAAATAAAAAGCTTGGATTAAATGTGTATTAAAAAATATTTAAGGGACTTTTTGGTATTTGATCCAATAATATATAAGCCTATTTTGTTCCCAAGTTTGTAAAATTACAAACTACACCTAAAATTTTATAACTTTATCATATGACCTTAGATCGATGCACTGTGAGAACCAACTTGACCCATATTTTAAGGTCGGCAATATTTCAATAGTGTTCGAGTTATGGGGTTTGATTTTGGGTTTGACCTGAGGCTTTGATTTTTTACTTTCTTTCGGGTCCAACATATGTGATCTTAATTTCTTCATTTGATACTGGATTACACGTCGTTTGAACTCATAGTTCCTTAATTCGAGACCGACAACTTCTGTGAATAGTCTAAGTTCGAAATTAGTCATTTGAAGTTGCGTAAGTGACTGTTTCTTGCTCCGATTACTTCCAGACTTCACCATTAGTATTGTAGACCCTGTAAATACTCAAATAAACCTTGCAAAAGCGATTATTCATGAATATTTAAGGTTATATAGTAAATGAGTATAAAACGAGAGTTTAACGAGCATGGGATTGCAATATTGTATAGTAAAAGGATTAATAAAATGCAATATTTGACACTAACAAAAACAATTTATCTTCATTGTTTGGTGGATTCACAAAAAAAAGAACCAATGACCCTTCTTGATCCATCCCCTCACATCATTTCCACTATTTTTTCGTGGGAAATATATCTTTGGTAGTTTACGCGTATTGAATACTCGAGTTTAATTGTTGTCTTCCCTCTCATCATGAGGAATTATAAGAATTACCTTATTGTTAAAACCATTACCTTTATTCTCGTGTCTATCTCTACTATCTTCCAAATGTTTGAACTTCTTAGTGATGTTCTGCAACATGGTTTGAAACTGAGCAACTTGTCTTCTTTGGTTAAGCTTGCTTCAACACTTTTCTCATAATGCATCTGACATATCTCACCCATTCTTCCCTTCATCCTAGCCAGTTTCATGTTGCTCTAAAATATACGACACCATTTGAATTCATAATTTATCCTAACTGATCACATTTTTCAAAACCTCAATTACTTAAAATGGTAACAAATTTCTCCCCAATTGCTAGGGTTTCAACAATTCCGGTTCGATCCTGACAATACATGTGTGTGCGTGTGGGTGGGCATATCTGGGTTTGATTTGGGACATGGATTATTGATTTGGGATAAATATTTGTCTTTTAATTTGATTTGTATAGTTAGATTCATTTTGGTGAGGTAAATCTATGTAACAACCTGGCTAATAAGATACCGGGCGATCACTCCAATATAAATTAAAACTGGAGTCTCATATGGATCATTCTTAGCATCACTGTCGAAAATCCATTTAATTACTAATATCCTATTAGGTGGCCGTTAAAAACTTTTACTTAACTACTCTTTTTAACGATTAAATTACAACATCCACAATTAAATGCGTAATGAACTGAAATGAAAATGAAAGGAACTAAAATAACCGAACACTCGGTCCAAAATACAACCATATCGAATGATATACTGAAAGAATAAATAAATGCTATTGAGCCATTGGCTCGAATGTTTATACAATATCTCCTATCTAGAGTACAAGGAAGGAAATGTCTACCGATAACCTGCAAGCATCCACAGCTGCTGCAGCAGACGTCTGACCCGAAAGAATTTCCATCCAGGCGTCCCTGTGTCTGGACACCTATGTATATATATAATGTAACAAGAAAGGAAAAGTAGACAAACGGGTCAGGGCCCGAATGTTTTGAAAATATTTTGCAAGTGCATAAATGCTTTATTTTTAGAAAAATAGTTTTATCTCATATTTAAATTGGTATCGCACTCCCATGAGATACCCCTCACCTCTCCACTAACAGTGCACTCCTAGCGCATCCCTCTAGACATCCTAGTCAAGCTATCCTGCTAAACTAGTCTATCCCAAACCCACTATCAATCCTAGATAGTCCAAGCAAATGTACTAAGGGCTAAACTTCACTCTAATCTCGACGCCATGCCATGT
This sequence comes from Sambucus nigra, assembly GCA_949130495.1. Lineage (NCBI taxonomy): Eukaryota > Viridiplantae > Streptophyta > Magnoliopsida > Dipsacales > Adoxaceae > Sambucus > Sambucus nigra. The sequence continues at coordinate 371,825,140 of OX422220.1, read as the reverse complement.
TCGTGCGTGGGGTGTCTCGCAAAGCGAAATCCAAACAAGGAACCCCCCCGATACACTACTATGCAGCGAGGTCGATCATCGAGATCCGCCAGTCCCTCAGTACAGAAAGATATATATAGTATATATATATACCATAAACATTTATAATATTAAAGCACTAAGGATTAAACTTCTCCCCAGTCTCAACACAGTGCCATATTCGTGCGCGGGGTATCTCGCGAAGCGAAATCCAAACAAGGAACCCCCCCAATACACTACTAAGCGGCACGGTCGATCGTCGGGATCCATTAGACCCTCGGTACTCAAATCATCTAATTATATATACATATATATAATCATCCGGATCTATCTCCCGGACTGAGGTGTATTCTATACACAAAGTATTTATCAATACTTAACCTTTTCATTTCAAAAACTTCCATTTCCCTTCTCATATCCAGGAAATGTATTTAAAGCCAATTCATTATCATGAATTGCTTTACCAAAACATATATCTTTTTAAAAGCCAATTTTATTATCATAAAAATGCTTTTCCTTTTAAATCATCCCATTTCCCTTTTTATACTCAGGAAATGTATCCAAAGCCATTTTCATTATCATGAAAATGCTTTGATCAAATTATATGCTTCCACATCCCTTCCTACATCCGGGAGTGTTACCGAAGCCAAACCTTTATCCCATTTCCCTTTTTATACTCAGGAAATGTAAATTAAAGCCAATCCATTATCATGAATTGCTTTAATAAATCTAAGATCGTCCCTCCGGGTATCCCCACTGGACGCGCCCCTAAATGGCTATCATCTTCCAGGGCCTCCAAGACAACCTGGGAACCTAACAACGTCGGGAAGCGGCCATATGCCTGCGGGATAGTCAAGACCACACCCGGAATCTCCTAACCAGTGCAGTATAAGTAAACGCTCATATGGCCTAGGGACTATATCCAACCTGCTTAACAGCCAGGAAGGCTTCACCACAACACGCGCGACTTCCCTTATGATAGCGATTTAGGGAGGTGTGTACAATCCATAATTTATTAATTATGAAAAACATTACTCATTCCATTTTGAAAATATTCATTTTTATATTTTCAAAATCCTTTCCATATTAACATATATATATGTATACCTAAATCACACAGTATATATGTATAGCGTATATATTCCTCTTAGAATATATAACCGTCCATAATGGCCTATATCATCTAAAGATGACTATAATCCCAAAGATTCCCCCCGGGAATCATAATCATGCATTCGGATTAGCATGATTCTAAATCCAAAGTATTTTCTTACTTTAATAAATAATACATACTTAAATCCCATCTACGGATTCATTTGGATATCTCCAATATTACTAATTCACTCTAAGTGAATATACATATATATAAACTCCCAATTCCTCAAGTCCTTTAGGACATAACCCTCCATAATCTTTAATTTGGAAGGCCCTTAAACATTAAACTCAGAAAGGAGAAATAATCATAATCTCCAAAATCTTGGGCTGAAAACAGGGCACCGGTCGACCGGTCCTAGACCCCCGGTCGACCGTGGTTTGCAAATAAGCCTACGAAACAAAGCAGTAAGCTCTTTCTCCTTGACGCGGTCGACCGGCCATAGGGGTGCGGTCGACCGGTCACACCAGGTCACCAAACCTAAAATCCTTAAGTCCCTTATCCAACAACCCAAATTCATTTTCGGGGTTTCTAAACTACCCCAAAAATTATCCCGAACATCTACGACATTAATTCTAGCCGTAATTTTTCCAATTCCCGATTTGATTTCCGAGTTGATAATTTCAACCCGGAGCTGTCATCTTGTAAAAATCATATCAAATCGTAGAAAATTCAGAAAAATACGCGGTCGGCGCCCACGCGACCGTATCGAAAAGATCTACAACTTTCGTGTTTTGGCCGAAAGCTAAATCATTTATCTTCTTGGCCGAAAATGACCCCAAAGGCTGCGGGTTACTATTCATTATCTCTCCCAAAATCCCAAACTCCATTTTTGTCCATTTTTGTTGTTTCTAACCTCACCCAACAACTCAATAAACATCTAATCTATGTTTTACAACTAACACATCAATTATTTTGGGGTATTAAATCATTTCTCTTAGTTTTAAACCCTAAAATCATAAAAACCCCAACTTATGAATTTAACCCATTTCAATCCAATTTTTCACTCCATTTACATGGATTTAACACTAGAAATCATTAAGAGTTTACATTACATCCATATGTAAACTCATATCTAAGTTTTCCCAATTTTATTTTAAGGGTTCTAACCCTAAAATCATGTTTATACCAAATGTGATATGAGAGGATTGCACAAAATGAAATAAAGCAAGTAAACACTTGCCTCGTGGATAAAATCCGACGACCTCGAGTCGAATCCGGCGGAGTTTGGCCCGAATCTCCCTTTTCTCTCCACTTTCTTCCTTCCTCTCTCTTTTCTCTCTTCTCTTTTCTTTTCTTTCCCTTTCTCTCTCTTTATAAAGAAAGAAAAAGGGTTTAAACCCTAAAAACCCAAAAACGACTCGTTTACCCAATTACGAGTTACTTTTACCTCTAAAATTACCCGAAAATCATTTTCGACAATCGGACACTCTTTTCCGACTATCTCGGACATTCCGAGAATTATGGCGCAGTCGAAATTCCCATCCGAGGTACTTGACCGCAAATCACTATTCCAACCCAAAATAAATACATGCGGGTTTTCTACTCAAAATCTTACCTCTTTTGTCGCAATACTCCACGGCGACATATAATTAAATTATTTCGACCTATATAGTCCCAAAATAATTTATAACACCCTTCGAAAATTATTAAATCCTCGAAAATCCCAAAAATCACTATTTCGAGAAATTCTCCAAATTCCAATTTATATCCAATTATGGAATTTAATGGTCTCCAAAAAGGACGGGTTGTTACATACCCCCCTTACAACAGAATTTCGTCCTCGAAATTCAGATACGACCTACCCCACCAATCTTAGGATCACTTCAAATCCTAATACCTTAAGGGAAACGATATTGACCCAACGGTTCCCAACCATACACTATGCGGCTACCGCAATCATAAAGTGACTCTAATACGTCACAGAATACCCATCATCTATAATGCCTATCGGCATGAATTTCAACCTTATATACTACGCCCATTCTATTTCAGGCGGTATATAAACAAACTTACCAAGGTGCCCATACACCTTTCTAACTCGTGCATATCTGCACATCCGTAGTGAACGTCTGGCACGTAACACTCTCTCCTAATAGGGATCTCCTTTCCTCGGTGTAATACTCACCTATGGGTCCTTCCAACCCGCGAAATCAACTCCTAATCTCGGCATTACTAACTCTAACGAGCCTACATCTTACAGTGCTACTGTCTATGCGTTACCCTACCTAAGCGAAACGAGTCTCCTAATTATCCCTAGTGCCCAAGGCCTCTCTCAACTCCCGACGTTTGCTTGGTTTCGTGCGTGGGACGTCTCGCCAAGGCGAAATCCAAACAAGGAACCCTCTCGTTACACTACTCCCTCGCGTTGTCGGTCATCGAGATATAACGGCCCAAGGCACACCAGCGGGACGTCCTAAATCCTGCCTACGCTAACCTATGAACGCGTTTCTACTATCTTATCCTTCCGCCCATACGGAAGGAAACCTAAGCAATCGAAGTGCCCACTTTCTGTAGAAAGTGTCACGAGCATAATACCCAATTTGTATCTCCTCAAAATTTGCCTTTTCATTAAGGCTGGTTATATTCCTCAACCCAATTTCTCCAAATTTGCCTTCTTTTTAAGGCAGGGATATCATCCTCAAATCAAATTCTCTAAGTCCCACACCACCCAACTACTTGTGGTGAGAGGACCAATTTAGTGCTTTTCCATAGCACAATATCTCCATAAACATACCATCATCACAGGGCTCGTAGTCTATAGTGGTTCATCCACACTATAAGACTAACTCACCTCCTTGCATCCCATAACAGCTCTCCACGCCCGGCGCCGTTAAGAGTCATGTGTGGAGTGTCTCGCAAAGCGAAATCCAAACAAGGAACCCCTCCACACATTAACCCTTGACTTCGTCGGTCACGGAGCCCCGTTATTTTAACATGCACCCGGGATAATCCTATCCCTTAACATTGAAAGGTGGTCCGAACTCCTATCTCTAACTAAGAGTCACACCACCCAGCGCTCGCACTATTTCTAAGTCCTTGCGCAAACCGGTACTGAGCTAAACCTTACAGCTCAACAATAATCCTGTGGGCCTTAAATTATATCTATAAGGTTGCCACATATACCAACCCAAAAATAAGGAAGCCTCTACTCATCGAGGTTCCATCAATCCATAATAATAAAGGTGAACTCGACCTTTATCAAGGTGAGACACCACACTAACAACCTGTCCCCTCCAGGAACAGCGGACACGATAGACTTGCCATCATTAGCCCGCTATCGCTCAGATCAACCCATACATATACGTATATAAACAAAATATAATCACCCGTCTCTATGACGAGCGAAAGAAAACAAAATTCCGCTTTCGCGAAAAACACATAGGCCTAAATGATATTATGTTATCGTGACCGCCACAACTCAAATTACACACACGAGTCTAGGGCTAACTAACACCGCGACTTTATCTAGCCACGCCAATTATACCTCCTAGATTGAGGTACAACTCATACCAACATCCTTCTCGTTCCGACTAAATCGTGGGGACTCACGGTTAAAACTATCCGTAAGATCCCTTTAAGACCCTCAATTTCAATGAGGAATTCGACTTTAGTACCACTCTCTACTTCAGCGGTACTGTGGTAATCCTAACTACCAGTATTTAGTAGTTGCCGCCAAAATCCTTAACAATTACTATAAGGAGAGTGACCCCTACTAAGGTCCTCGCTCCCAACCTTCTACCAGCTGCTCTAGCTAAGCGTCACCTCCTGCTGCCATCCAAGCTCCGCACACGATTCTCAAACGAGCGCGCAAAAGATTTCTATAATCTCATAATATGGCAGGAGAACGAAATCTCACAAGAGAAACCAACAATCCTAATCCTGAGGCTCTATAACAAATGAGAGCAACGCTGAAAGCGTAGTACGTCCGCACAGATTCCTAAGGACACTAGAACCTGATGCTCTGATACCATCTGTAACAACCCGCCTAATAAGATACCGGGCGATCACTCCAATATAAATTAAAACAGGAGTCTCATATGGATCATTCTTAGCATCACTGTCGAAAATCCATTTAATTACTAATATCCTATTAGGTGGCCGTTAAAAACTTTTACTTAACTACTCTTGTTAACGATTAAATTACAACATCCACAATTAAATGCGTAATGAACTGAAATGAAAATGAAAGGAACTAAAATAACCGAACACTCGGTCCAAAATACAACCATATCGAATGCTGTACTGAAAGAATAAATAAATGCTATTGAGCCATTGGCTCGAATGTTTATACAATATCTCCTATCTAGAGTACAAGGAAGGAAATGTCTACCGATAACCTGCAAGCATCCACAGCTGCTGCAGCAGACGTCTGACCCGAAAGAATTTACATCCAGGCGTCCCTGTGTCTGGACACCTATGTATATATATAATGTAACAAGAAAGGAAAAGTAGACAAACGGGTCAGGGCCCGAATGTTTTGAAAATATTTTGCAAGTGCATAAATGCTTTATTTTTAGAAAAATAGTTTTATCTCATATTTAAATTGGTATCGCACTCCCATGAGATACCCCTCACCTCTGCACTAACAGTGCACTCCTAGCGCATCCCTCTAGACATCCTAGTCAAGCTATCCTGCTAAACTAGTCTATCCCAAACCCACTATCAATCCTAGATAGTCCAAGCAAATGTACTAAGGGCTAAACTTCACTCTAATCTCGACGCCATGCCATGTTCGTGCGTGGGGTGTCTCGCAAAGCGAAATCCAAACAAGGAACCCCCCCGATACACTACTATGCAGCGAGGTCGATCATCGAGATCCGCCAGTCCCTCAGTACAGAAAGATATATATAGTATATATATATATACCATAAACATTTATAATATTAGAGCACTAAGGATTAAACTTCTCCCCAGTCTCAACACAGTGCCATATTCGTGCGTGGGGTGTCTCGCGAAGCGAAATCCAAACAAGGAACCCCCCTAATACACTACTAAGCGGCACGGTCGATCGTCGGGATCCATTAGACCCTCGGTACTCAAATCATCTAATTATATATACATATATATAATCATCCGGATCTATCTCCCGGACTGAGGTGTATTCTATACACAAAGTATTTATCAATACTTAACCTTTTCATTTCAAAAACTTCCATTTCCCTTCTCATATCCAGGAAATGTATTTAAAGCCAATTCATTATCATGAATTGCTTTACCAAAACATATATCTTTTTAAAAGCCAATTTTATTATCATAAAAATGCTTTTCCTTTTAAATCATCCCATTTCCCTTTTTATACTCAGGAAATGTATCCAAAGCCATTTTCATTATCATGAAAATGCTTTGATCAAATTATATGCTTCAACATCCATTCCTACATCCGGGAGTGTTACCGAAGCCAAACCTTTATCCCATTTCCCTTTTTATACTCAGGAAATGTAAATTAAAGTCAATCCATTATCATGAATTGCTTTAATAAATCTAAGACCGTCCCTCCGGGTATCCCCACTGGACGCGCCCCTAAATGGCTATCATCTTCCAGGGCCTCCAAGACAACCTGGGAACCTAACAACGTCGGGAAGCGGCCATATGCATGCGGGATAGTCAAGACCACACCCGGAATCTCCTAACCAGCGCAGTATAAGTAAACGCTCATATGGCCTAGGGACTATATCCAACCTGCTTAACAGCCAGGAAGGCTTCACCACAACACGCGCGACTTCCCTTATGATAGCGATTTAGGGAGGTGTGTACAATCCATAATTTATTAATTATGACAAACATTACTCATTCCATTTTGAAAATATTCATTTTTATATTTTCAAAATCCTTTCCATATTAACATATATATATGTATACCTAAATCACACAGTATATATGTATAGCGTATATATTCCTCTTAGAAGGGAATCATAATCATGCATTCGGATTAGCATGATTCTAAATCCAAAGTATTTTCTTACTTTAATAAATAATACATACTTAAATCCCATCTACGGATTCATTTGGATATCTCCAATATTACTAATTCACTCTAAGTGAATATACATATATATAAACTCCCAATTCCTCAAGTCCTTTAGGACATAACCCTCCATAATCTTTAATTTGGAAGGCCCTTAAACATTAAACTCAGAAAGGAGAAATAATCATAATCTCCAAAATCTTGGGCTGAAAACAGGGCACCGGTCGACCGGTCCTAGACCCCCGGTCGACCGTGGTTTGCAAATAAGCCTACGAAACAAAGCAGTAAGCTCTTTCTCCTTGACGCGGTCGACCGGCCATAGGGGTGCGGTCGACCGGTCACACCAGGGCACCAAAACTAAAATCCTTAAGTCCCTTATCCAACAACCCAAATTCATTTTCGGGGTTTCTAAACTACCCCAAAAATTATCCCGAACATCTACGACATTAATTCTAGCTGTAATTTTTCCAATTCCCGATTTGATTTCCGAGTTGATAATTTCAACCCGGAGCTGTCATCTTGTAAAAATCATATCAAATCGTAGAAAATTCAGAAAAATACGCGGTCAGCGCCCACGCGACCGTATCGAAAAGATCTACAACTTTCGTGTTTTGTCCGAAAGCTAAATCATTTATCTTCTTGGCCGAAAATGACCCCAAAGGCTGCGGGTTACTATTCCTTATCTCTCCCAAAATCCCAAACTCCATTTTTGTCCATTTTTGTTGTTTCTAACCTCACCCAACAACTCAATAAACATCTAATCTATGTTTTACAACTAACACATCAATTATTTTGGGGTATTAAATCATTTCTCTTAGTTTTAAACCCTAAAATCATAAAAACCCCAACTTATGAATTTAACCCATTTCAATCCAATTTTTCACTCCATTTACATGGATTTAACACTAGAAATCATTAAGAGTTTACATTACATCAATATGTAAACTCATATCTAAGTTTTCCCAATTTTATTTTAAGGGTTCTAACCCTAAAATCATGTTTATACCAAATGTGATATGAGAGGATTGCACAAAATGAAATAAAGCAAGTAAACACTTGCCTCGTGGATAAAATCCGACGACCTCGAGTCGAATCCGACGGAGTTTGGCCCGAATCTCCCTTTTCTCTCCACTTTCTTCCTTCCTCTCTCTTCTCTCTCTTCTCTTTTCTTTTCTTTCCCTTTCTCTCTCTTTATAAAGAAAGAAAAAGGGTTTAAACCCTAAAAACCCAAAAACGACTCGTTTATCCAATTACGAGTTACTTTTACCTCTAAAATTACCCGAAAATCATTTTCGACAATCGGACACTCTTTTCCGACTATCTCGGACATTCCGAGAATTATGGCGCAGTCGAAATTCCCATCCGAGGTACTTGACCGCAAATCACTATTCCAACCCAAAATAAATACATGCGGGTTTTCTACTCAAAATCTTACCTCTTTTGTCGCAATACTCCACGGCGACATATAATTAAATTATTTCGACCTATATAGTCCCAAAATAATTTATAACACCCTTCGAAAATTATTAAATCCTCGAAAATCCCAAAAATCACTATTTCGAGAAATTCTCCAAATTCCAATTTATATCCAATTATGGAATTTAATGGTCTCCAAAAAGGACGGGTTGTTACAATCTATGGGAATGGTTTGTTATCAAAGTTGATTTGTAGAGGTGGGTTTAATATCAATGGGTGAGGGCAAGAAGTTTGTATTTTTATATGTTGTGTGTGGTGATAGAATGGTCATGATTTTAGTGGTTGAATGAGTGTGGTTATGCTAAGTAGTAGTGGATGGAGTCAGTTTAGTGGTGGTAGTTAGGAATAAGTTATTTTGCTGGTGGAAGGAGGGTGGTTGGGGGAGCTGGCAGTGGACATGTGAAAGCAGGGTGAGGAAAAAAAAAATTGTTCGTTGAAATTTCTGTGTACTTAATATTTATAGGTTAATTAAAGAGTAAACTACACTTTAGTCAATCAATTTTATTTATATATGTTTTCTTTAAGGATTTTATTTTTCAATATACACCCATAAAAACCAAATGTTTCACAGAAGCTGCATTGTAGTTTAATTTGTATCCAAATGTTGCCATTTCTTGGAAACGTTAATTGAAACATGAGCTTATGAAGTGAGAATTTAAGTAAACATTTCGGGTCTAAAGTGTGATTAAGTCCTGATTAAATTCATTAATGTGTTCTTAATAAGTTTTATTAATAACTAGGTGAAAACCCGCGCGATGCGCGGACCAAACGATTTTGGCCATCATTTTGCACATAAATTGTTTATTAGAAAATACCAACATGATAAAGTCCTTAAACAATTCTACCAAATGGAAAACATTAACATAATAGTAAGCTAAATTGAAATAAAAATATGTGATATCAAACAATAACCATTAATAATGTTTAAGTTGAAAACTTTAATTAACAAAAATAAGAATTCTCATATGACACTCATTATCCAAATTAAATTATAAATCATGTAAATGAGATCTCAAAATTAGGTATGATTCCCCCAATACAGGTACGTAGTAGCCTGATAGAAGCGTCATACATTAGTTCTACGCAAATTCCCTTGATTTTTTTACATTGCCAAATTAACGCTAATTCTCTTGAAAGAAAATTTTTTAAATTGCTAAATTATAAAACACGGACAACTCCTTCACCCCACTTGTTTACTACCTTGTATAAGATAAATATGAACCCTTTTTCTTTATCTCACATTTTGGGATTTGCAAATAATCAAAAAATGAAAACCAACAGATTTTCAAAAAATTTACCCTGCAAATTGATTTAAAAGTGAAAAATCATTTGCAAAGACAATTAACGTGAGTGGTTTTACCATAACCAATTCAACCAACGAAAATCAAAGTTTAATCAACTTTCAAATCCCCAAAGAACTCCTCATTTTCATGCCAAACAGACCATGCATCCACCTATTCATTTTATTATATGGTTACCCACTTCTTATTTAAAATGTCTGTTTGTACTGGTATTTGGTAGTAAATAAGTGAATATATTGAATTCAATTTGATGGGTTTAGGTATGAAAAGCACTACGTGAAGCAAAATTGTGTAGGATAAGTGATAATTCAAAAGTTGTAACAACTTCTAAGACAGAAGCAGAGAGGGAGAACCAGAAAAGTAAGAATGCAACTATCAACAAAGCTTCACCAAACAGTCATTCGCATCCTAGCATTACAAATAAAATTATAAAAGCAAACAATTTTCCCCAACATTAAAATTTGAAAAACAAAAACCTACTACTAAAAGAAAAATAAACATATCATGACAGAAAAACTCAAGATGCTCTGCTCACTGCTACTCACAAAACAACGTGAAGAGAAAATGCTATAACCTGCATCATAAACACATTAAGTCATAGAGATAAAATCAGTGCTATGCTCACTGCTACTCAATAAACATATATGAGTTTTTACCTGAAGAGAAACTCCATTAAAATATATGGACATTGGTAGTAGTACTGGCAAAGTTTGCCCAAATCATTCACACCACCCATTTAAATTCACTATTTAAGATATGGGGCCCATTTTATTTAGTTTACGGGCCGAATTCAGGCGAAGAAAAAACATATCACCGGTCAATATGACCACCCATTTGTTTGTGTAAAAGCTACCTCTTTGATCTCTCCATCTAAAGCGAGCCAAAGGAGTCTCTGCCATGAAGATGGGAGATCACATTTTTCATGTAAAAACCAATTTTTTTGTTATTTTTTTTTTAGAATATGTGAAAACGATGGTGATGAATATTGATTATGGTTGAACAACTTTCATCGCAAAAAAAATTTGTAAAAAATGAAAATTAAAAACGGGCTCACCCAGACCAAACCCGACCCACATGATGTTCCAACCCATATTTGGCCCGCCCAAATCTTACCCAACCCATATTTGGTCCACCTAAACTAACCCAAACCCGTTCATCTGTCGGTTCTTATTGGTAGTGTGAAAATCCAATAACCTTGCATCATAATAAGTTTATTGTAAATGTAAAAATCACACAACACAGTAAGAAACATAGAGATAAAAAAATAAACACCTTAAATAATCCACACCGAGATATGTTTTTACACATATATGCCAACAATGGTAATGAGAAATAAGAAGGAGATATAATGAGGAGCATAAAACTAAAAAATCTATAACGTTATTTTTTTTATTCGTACATTAAAAATTGATGAAATCCACAAAAGAAAAGGTAGAAAGTGAATGAAGGAAATAGGGATCTCAGGAAAAGGAAAAGGAAAAATTAAGCAAGGGTTTGCAAAACAAAATTAGGGTGGAGAGAGGATACCTGAAAAGGTTGAAAATAATATTAGATCTGCAAAATAAAAAAAATGTATAATCAACAAAAATGAAAATTATTTAAATCTGTGAAAGAAAAAAAATCAAATTATGGGTTTGAATCTCATTAAGACGGGGAATTATTGATTTTGAATATGTAAAAAAATATAGCGTTAAAAAAATGTATGGCTTATTGGGTTTTTGATGATATTTCATAACATCTATGAGTCTTTTTGAGTTGATAAAAAGAGAGGTCTAAGATAGAACGTAGAGATATATATGGGGAAGAGAAACTATTGGAAGTTAAAGACAGAGATGGAGAGAAATGAAGTTAAGAGGCAAAACATACAGATAGAGTTAGACCTACATCCCAACCATCACCTCCACCATCAGACCTCCTCACCACCACCATCATCACTCCCCACCAATACCCACCTCGGCAACAAACTCACCTCCACACCTCGACAACAAACATGTCAGATTGTTGAATGTGGATCCGCGACACATTCCCGAGTCCACGTCATTTTTTAAATTTTAATAAAAAAAACTATTTAATTTGATGTCTTAGAACCACATTCCCGAGTCCATATCATTTGTTGAATGTGGGTCCGCGCCAGCAGCACCAATTAATCGCGATATTTTTTTAATAAAATATCGCGATTAATTAGTGCCGCTGGCGCGGACCAACATTTGACAAATAATGTGCCACGAGAATGTGTGTCCCCGCCAACGGCACTAATTAATCTCGATATCTAATTATAAAAAATATCGTGATTAATTGGTGTCACGCGAACCCACATTCAGCAAATGATGTGGGTCCAGGAATGTTGGTCCACGTCAGCGGCACTAATTAATCGCAATATTCTTTATTGAAAAAATATCGCGATTAATTAGTGTCACCGGCGCGATTCGTGATTAATTAGTGTCGCTGGTGCGGAGCCACTTTCAACAAATGATGTGGGGCCGAGAATAAGGTTCCCGCCAGCGACACTAATCAATCGCAATATCATGTTAATAAAAATTATTTTTTTATTTATGAAAAATATATTTTTTAATTTTAATAAAAAATAAATTTCTTTAAAAAAAACAATTTTTATATATTAATAGGAAAACTATTTTTTTATATATAAAAAAAATTATATTAATTGTTATAAACAACACAGTAAGAAAATTTAAACAAATGCGGCCCCAAGACGGGTTAAGAGGCGATTCCACAAGAATTACTCTTTATTACCACATACAATACCCAATTTACTTTTTTTTTATAAAAATTTGCCAAACAAAAATGTATTTTGTATAGAATACCAAATCCGAAAGCAACAGAACAGTTGTAATGCTCACAAATAAATATTCCAATCAATTACAAACTCATCTTCTCTATAGTGTGTAACAAAACTTAATACAATATGATTCAATTTCCCAATGCCTGGAGACAAAATAATAGAGATGTTCCGCTAAAGACAGTACAAATTCGCATAGAAAATCCGTTGCGACATCGGGAACAGTTGTAATGCATTTCCCATACATATCGACATAGTTGTAGAAGACTGTACCATGCTCTTATTTTACCAAAAAAATTTCAACTCATATAAAGAGTACATTGAAATATGTATCATTTAGTTTTAAGAAAAAAATATAGAGAATTAAAGAAAAGATCATGTTCCTTTCTATATTTAGATTTTTAGAACAATGCTTTTCAAATTTATAAATCTAATCTCTGTGGTACATTAGCATTTATAAATCTAGTCTCTGTGGTACAAATGCATTTATTTTTTTAGTCCGCGCCAGCGGCATTAATTTTCACCATTTTTCATGGTGTTTTTAGTACAGGGACTAAATTTATAAAATTATATGGAGTGTCTTATTTTTATACACTTTGAGTATTATGAGGACCTTTTCCCAAAATCCCCAAAGAAATATGTACCATGCTCTTATCTGATATGTTGATATTTAGCTAGCTTGTTAGCCACTTTTGATATCTCCAATGCCAAATTCACTCACTTCATGGCAGACTGAAGGGTATAAGTGATGCATTAATAAATCTAAAGATCAATGATGCATTGTTAATTAGTTGACTTATGTAAGTCGATTTATGTATATTCCACATCATTTGAGTGTTTCGCCTTTATTTACAACAAATCATATCTGATATGTATATGTCTATATATATGACCAACTGTCTCAAAAGTTCAACTGAATTTGATGATATTTTTTTACTCCAATATCCACCATTTATATGTATATGTCTATATATATTACCTTTAATTTATAGGCAGCCCCCTAAACTATGGTGCAAGTCTCAATTTGGTCCTTAAACTAAGAATTGTACCTATTAAAAAATGATATTCTTTTGTACAGTTTTTAGAAAAAAAGAAGTCAAAATACAGTTTTTTGTATAATAATTAATAAAAACAGTTTTCAGTTATATTAGTTAATAGAACAACTTACAAACACTCCACACAATGTTATTAGTTAATAAAACATAGCTATTTGCAATTATCACATTCTGAAAGCCTTTTCTTGTCCCCCTTGTAGGATGCCCTGGAACATACAATACAAAGCTTAGTAAGTGATTCCAAATATTAACGCATTTGCAATTATCTTCAATGTTCAACATATAAGATTCACCTTGTACACGGGGCCAAATCCGCATTGTCCAAGCTTGTTATTGCTTGCAAATTTGTCAGTGGCAACTTCTGCTAAGTTGAAACAAACAGGGGATGAATGTTCCGAAAAAATGTGTTTAAAATTCTTTACTTTTGCTCAAGTTCTTATAGGTGGTTTATTGTTTTTCCTCCGTGACATTGGGAATGTTGTTAAAAGATAATAAAATTTAATAAGTAGACTTCAGTCTAGATACCAGCCCACATCCAATCTCCTCCCGCCCAAAAAAAAAGTCAATATTAGAACGCAACAATAGCTAGTTTCAAAAACAGCCCCAGAAAAAATTAGAACATACCGGATAATAATACCAAACAGTAGATAGATCTGCAAAATACAAAAACTGTAATTAGAACACAACACACAAATATGCCTCTGCAAACTCTAGTTAATTAAAACTTAATAACAAGCGAACTAAACATGAAAAATTATACCTTAAAAAATGATGGTGAGAGAGAGAGAGATGGAAAAAATAAAGATACTACTTGTAAAAATGAAACAAAAAATGAGTACGGTGTTGTATACTCAAGTCCGTAAATTTCATACGGGTCTATATTTGTTCTTGCTATCAATTCCTATAACAAAAGTAAACAAAAACTTGGAAACGTAAAAATGGGTACCCATCCGCTAAAATCTCAAAAATTCAAAACCTATAAATAAAAGATGATATTGAATGTACCTCTTGTTCTAATTTCATAATACCAGGGGTAGAGAGACACAAACATTATGGGTGGGTTTTAAGAGAAAAAAAACTAATTTTTAAATTTTGGAACCAACTGAAACAACGCGTAAGAGAGAACCGACACCATCGAAGGCCACCCACCTGTTGAAACCGTTGCCTCCCTCGACTCAAATTAGTAACCCATGAAACTTAATAACGTCAAAACCCTCTCGTGGGTGGCCTTCGATGGTGTAGAACGACATTAAATCTGCATATTTCTGGACAGATTAGAAGCACATGAGTCAATGGCTTTGTGAGATATGACGTGGGTCTCCATCTTCTACCCCATCTTTGTTGAAACAGACCTATGAAAGCATCCAACGCTTCTGCCAAATATGTATCTTCCTTCTCTTTCATGGTCTGAGAAGAAGCATGAGACAAAAGTGTGTTTGAGAGAGAGAGTCGGCAAAATTAAATCTCAACTGGGTTGGTGAGATTTGAAAGTCTCAAGGCATTGAGAGTCTCGAGAACTGATTAATGGGGGTGGGTTTTCAAATTTGCAGGTCCACGTGCATTAGGTGTATGTGGGTTGAGGAAAGATGTATGGAAGACACACAACTCTCTTGGTAAGAGGAATAAACAACGGGATGCTAGAGAAAATCAGTAATAGGGGAGAGAATTAAAAAATGGTAACTTGGGAAAGGGTATTGAAAATAAGAGTCATTAAATGCTTTGCCTATGTGGATATGCTAGTTGGAGAGGAGTTTTAATGCCTTGTTTTGCATTTTATAATAGTAAAAGATATAGGTGTAAAGTTTACAAAAAGGGGCTGTAATACTAAGTTTGTCATAAAAATGGGTGATGAACTAAAAAAAACATATTTCAATTACCTCGCTTACATATTATGTCCACCTTTCAATACATACACCCATTTTAGTTCTCCTTAAGACTTCAATTCTTGCCATTTCATTCTAGTAATGATGATAATAGATGAAAAATGGCTGACTAAAGAGTAATGACAACTCTTAGTCACACAAATCCATCTAAACTAGTTAGTTCACATGTGTGTTGCACATGTTGTGATTTGGCATTATAAAATTATGTTTCTAAGAAAAGTATGTCTATCAACTAAATCCGAATAATGTGAGCATTATTACGGCATTGGAATGAGAACATTTTAAATGTTTGGAAGAACAATTAACTCCAATTCTATTTTTATAATTACAGACGTTTTGTCAAACATGTGGCATGAGCCATTAGGAATAAATACCAAAAACTACCTTTGTAATTATATAAAGTGTTTAAGGTATCCAAAAAAAGAGATACGGAGCAGTAGAGAGAAATTGGTTAAGAACAAATTGCCCTAAATTTTTTAAACTTTTAGTGATAAAACAAAATTGGTTCAATGGCAATGCCTTAGTTATATCTATATAGAATCAAGAATTTGATTTATACATTCATAGCACAACAGAGATCATCATAAGTTGCTACTAATTATATAATAGAATTGATATATTACTTCATAAACAGTAAGCTAGTTGAGAATAATCTAATTCATTATTGACAAAGATTGTGTATGCATGAAGTTATGCAAAGCTTATATAGTTATGGGGAGACATGTTGAATAGAAATTAAACAAGTTTGAGATATGTTTTGGCTTGATTTAATAGACATTGGTGAGAATGCAAGGTTCCCATTAATAGGCAAGGATGGCCTGAAGAAATAAAAATTATATTTCTATATTTTTCAAATTTTAAAGATCAAAACTTTTTAACAATTTAAACCCAATAAGCATATGCACCAATTTTAAACCGTTTGTTGTGAAAAACTGATTTACCCAATTTTATCTTTTATCCTAAAATGTGCATTTAGGTGATAAGCTAATAAAATTAATAAACCATCCAAAGGGAAAGCCTCGAACGGCCAAGCCAAATAGTTCACCATTATACGAAAATACAAAAGTTTACAATAGACTTACTCAACAATTATATCCCCATAAGCCTTGACGCTCTTCAATCATTGATCGTTCCTCCATAATACAATGCAGGAGTCTACCCACGTAAGTTTCCACAATGCACGAGTACACCCATGTCTCGGTATCCACCGATGAGGCTCAGTAACCATCCATGGATTGGAACACAAAATCCACCGCTTCTTTACCACAACACAACAAACACGGAGTTCGCAGCGTGTAAACAATAATTACGGAATCCACTGTATGAAACGGGTTCTCTTCAGATGTAAAGAGTCAAACCTTGGTGCCCAAATAAAAATATATCAAACCATAATATATACAAATCACGTAATGGGTGAAACTAGAGTTTCGAAACTATGGTAAACAGATAGGAAAATATTTTTCGGCAAAAGTTCTTTAAAAAATCTGAGCCCAACATGCCTTAAATAGAGAAAATACAAATTTCAAGGCCACTACTTCGTTTGAATGAGAATGAAAGTTTCATACAAATGAGATGCTCTTTTTGTTTTAATGAAGTTAAGGTTCATTCGAATGAACTGCCTTTCTCATCCAATGAGCTTCTAATGAGCTTCCAACGAGATGGTATATCTTTAACATATGACTCTCGTTTAATGTTCATTAGAAACCCGTTCCAACGAAATGCCAATGTTGTTCTAACAAAGTCAAACTTCGTTCTAATGAGAATAGCATGTTCATTCTAACGAGATTAAAACTCGTTCTAAAAAATCAGAAAAAAAAATATTTCTTCAAAAAAAATATTTTAAAAACTGTTCCAAATGATATTATTCAAAAAAATAAACACCCATAAAAATATTCAAGGATTATAATTTTAATGTGTCCATACCTGCGAGATCCTGGGTAAACATAAAGATAAACTTGGCACGATAAACATGGCACGATGTATCCAATTTTGAAGTTTGGTCGCTACGTCTTCATATAAAACGTCATAGGCTTATGGGATCGACAACACAAAGCCTAACCTATGACTTAAATGTATTGTTTGGAATTACATCAATTATAAACAAATTGACTCGATTGGAAATATATCCTTATAAATCTCCCCTTTTCGTTGTTCTGGGACAAAACCAAAAAAAAACTTATCGGCCATTAAGCTCTCTAAAAAGACTCATTCCCTAACCCAAAAAGGAAATATAGTACAGACGCTTGACAGACATATTAACTCTGAGTATGTTTGCTTGCTTGATAACTTTGCCAGTTGTTGCAAACCTACACACTTAAACACACCTTCAAATGCAAGGAGAATATAACAAGTGTAAATTCTCAAATGAATAAACATCTAACAATGTGTAAAATAATCTCAACCTAGGTCAGATGTATCCACCTAAGATAAAGATATCCTAATCATTTAAGGAAATATACCATTTCTCCCCCTTTTTGTTCAGGAATAGATAAAAGAATATAGTGTAAAACAATTACACCTCCTAACACCAAATGTCATCCTAAATATGTGCTCATAAGATACCAATTTGAAACATATAGAGGAGGAAATTAAATCATGTGATGGTGTAAAGTGCAACAAACATGCAATATGTCAACTCAAAATATCAATATGAATGCAACAAGACATCAATATGATTAAGCAATCAAGTATGATACCATTTTTCAAATTACCATATTGAGATAAGGAATTTCAAGTCAAACAATGAGAGACATTAATTCGATCATAAAGCATGTTAAATAAAATCCAATGAT
Source organism: Sambucus nigra (assembly GCA_949130495.1). NCBI lineage: Eukaryota > Viridiplantae > Streptophyta > Magnoliopsida > Dipsacales > Adoxaceae > Sambucus > Sambucus nigra. The sequence continues at coordinate 371,806,697 of OX422220.1, read as the reverse complement.
AAATTATATGGCAAATATGGACTAAATGTAAACGCAAAGAGTCAAAACACGATACTATATATAACATATGAAAAATATGTCACTGCTAGCCCGGAACATATATATATAGGTATAAAAAACCACAAAACTCGACATAAAACATGTAAGCTTTACACATGATCATAGTATCGTTGCATCTAAAAATGTGTGATGGAATGAATGGGCGCAAACTAGATACAACTAAATTATGACCCAAACACTCAAATATGTTCAAGAAGTTATAATTGAACACAAAACTTTATGAAACTAGGGTTTAGCCTCAAGTGACAAGATAAAGTGAAAGCCTCAAGTGATAAGATAAAGTGAACTCTATGAATAAACAAGCACAATTCACACAAGCTTAGAATATTGATGATTCTACAAATCAATAGTGTCATGACAAAATAAGCATAACTAGGATTCAATTTGCAAACTCGTTGATCTTCAGCTAAACATCCTCAAAAGATAAACATATATTATATTTTCTTTTCTTTTCTCAATTCTTTTTAAGCTATCTCTTTTGAAAGATAAAACAATCTAAACATATTGGCCATTGGCAATTCTTTTATTCTTATTACCTTTAATAATTTCGTTAGGCCCTTGCCAACGATGGCTTTCCCACAAAGGAGATTTGCTTCGTTTGTAGCCCTTTTCCCATGCACCTTCATATTTTTCAATACTAAAAAAATAAACTCCCGGGAAACGGTTTTTACATGCACAAATCCCCCCATAGTAACAAAATATATAGATGACAAGATTGATGGGAGAACATATCACATAGCTCAAATATACATGTGAAGTTAACATACAAAAAGCTCGTGCTTGTGTGCATGGATGCATATACAAAGTCGAATCCATTAAAAAAATCAAGTTCGAAACAACTCCATACAAGCATGATTAAATAACAATCTAAGCATTAGCAATTATAACCAAATGTCCTACCCAGATGGAAAGCACGAAATGAATTTTATGCAAATACATAATCACCAAGGGTGGAATTATATGATATAGGTTTCTTTCCCTCCTTCTTTAGTTTAGTGGGGCACTCAGTTACCCTATAGACATAACCCTCACAACCATAACATCTTTTCAACACATACCTCTTGAAATTATCATTCTAATTCTTAAGGAAATGATCGGCCTAATTATGTATATTTTTCTCAAACCTTTTACCATCTTTCAATTGCTTATGGAATTTGAGAAATTTCTTGAATTTTGTTGCCTATATGTCTATTTCCTCGGACTTGATTTCAAACTCATCATATGAAATATGTGTTTCCTTCTTCTAAGATTTCAAAGAAATGCCTTTTTCTTTATTCTTCTCAGCCTTAGAGGTAAACATGTCAATCTCATCAGTTTTTAAGTAACATACAAGGTCTTCATATTTCATAGAGTTAAGAATACCCAAAGAATTCAAAAGGGTCACTTTTGGATTAAATCTTTCAGGAAACGACCTTAAGATTTTCTTGATTACTCGATTGTTGGATGTCTTCTCTTATAAGTTAAAAGACGAGTTAACTATATCGGACAATCTAGAGTAGAACTCATCAAAGGACTCACTCTTCAACATCCTAATGATTTCAGACTGACTGGTGAGATTTTGGATGTTTGAAGCCTTAACGGCACCAGTTCCTTCATGGGTGAGTTGGAGTATGTCCCAAGCCTCTTTTAACATTTTAAAAGTCATAATATGGTGAAACTCCTTCGAGATGACAAAACAAAATAAAGTATTTTAACATCTAGAATTAAAATTTGTTAACATATTCTTAGCCTCACTCCATGACTCTATGGGTTTTAAAGGAATTACTTCTCCATATCTGTTGACGGGTAGAGACCACCCTTTAACCATTGCTAACCAAACCCACTCATCTATAGCCTTAAGTGCTGATTTCACACGCATTTTTGAGTATGTGTAGTTCGATCGATCAAACATTACGGTTCTAATACCATCAAATCATCGAAATTTCATGCCTAAAAACACGGGATCTAAACATGACAACTTAGTGTTCTAGCTCTAATACCAATTTCAGAATGCGAGGTGCCCATTGATAGGCAAGGATGTTCCAAAGAAGAAAATTTTCCATTTTTTTTTAAATTTTAAATATCAAAACATTAAACAATTTAAAACCAATAAACTTATGAACCATTTTTTTAACCCATCATTGTGAAAAAACAATTTACCCAATTTTATCTTTTTGTCCTAAAATATGCATATATGTGATAAGCAGATAAAATAAAATAAACCATCCACAACACGCCGATGTACGAGGGAAACTACAAAGGGAAAAACCTAGGACGATCCAGACAAATAGTTTACTATGATATGAAATTACAAAAATTAACGGTAGATTTACTCAATGACTCGATCCCCACAAGCCTTGATGCTCTTCAATCTTTGACCGCTCCTCCATAGTGAAACGTAAGATGTAATAATGTATGAGTCCAAGCACTTCTCGGTATCCACTAATGCGGATCAGCAACTGTCTATAGATGACAACACAGAATCCACCACTTTTTCACCTAACACCACAAATACAGAGTCCACCGGGTGTAAACAGCAAGTACGTAATCCATCGTACAAAACAGGTTCTCTTTATATGTAGAGAATCGAACATTTGTGTCCAAACATAAGGATCTCAAAGCATAATATATAAAAAGCTTGGATCTTTAAATGCAATGGGTGAAACTAGGGTTTTGGAACTATGGTAAACAGATAGAAAAATATTTTTTTGCCAAAAGTTCTTAAAAGATATAACTCTAACACTTCTTAAATAGAGAAAACATGAATTTCAAGGCAGCGACTTCATTGAACGAGAATACAAGTTTAGTTCGAATAAGATGCTCTTTTTATTCTAACAAAGTTCAGGTTCCTTCGAATGAACTAGCTTTCTCGTTACGACGAGATGACAATGTCGTTCTAACGAAGTCAAACTTCATTCTAACAAGAATAACAATTTTGTTGTAACGAGATTAAAACTCGTTCCAATGAACTTAGAAACAAAAGAAATATATTTTTTTTCAAAAAAATAATTTATAAACAGTTCTAAATGATATTGTTTAAAAAATAAAAACCCATAAAAATATTCTAAGGGTCATATTCTAAATGCATCCATACCTGCAAGATCCTAGGTAAATGTGAAGACAAACTTGGCACGATAAACTCACCACGATGTATCCTACTTTGAATTTTGGCCGCTACGTCTTCATCAAACATGCCATAGGCTTATGGGATCGATAACACAAAGTCTAACCTATAAATCATATGTTTTCTCTGAAATTGTGCTAATTACAAACAAATTGAATCGATTGGAAATTTTTCCTTATAATTAGTTTTGTAAAATAGCTAATGTCCTAATTTATGCATATGTGTGGCGTTGTTGTCCCCAAGCAACGATTGGTGAGGCCGCGGGGAGAATTTTAATGGGGACCAGGAGTGCTTATCTCTCGGTCAGTCTTTTCCTCGGGGTAGGATTATCGGTTAAAGGTTGGACTTGATGACATTCTTCTGAATATGTTTGACGCCATGTCTAGTTTGAGTTGCACAACCTTGGTTTAAATCTAGGCCTAAAGTTTGTTTCCGTACGATAAGGGGTTTGGTTAACTTGTTCATAGTGACCGATTTTTTTGTGTGAAAATAATTAAAAGATTAAGGTTAAATATTTTGGGATAATCCTAAGGTGGGTTCAAGTTTGTTGTTAGTTTAGAGATTCTTGTTCGGCGGGTTTAAGAATCGTGTTATGAGTGGGAAAGGTATTAGCCACCACACTTGTTCTTTATGCTTCCTTAATTATATGTTTATTATCACTCTTAACATTAATTTCTTAATCTTTGCTTATTTTAGAACTGGTTTAGAGAACTTAGGTTAATAATACCTTAAATGTATGTAGGTGCTTAGGTGGGAAAATGGTATCAATCAAAGGCGTAATAACGTCACTTCAACCGATGAAGGTATATGAGAGTCTTTCTTCATGTCTCCGTGCTAATGTATAACATGTGGTCATCGATATGTATGTTATTATGTGAGAGATATCGTCTTTGAGATATTTTAATATATTTTTTGGGGTTGAGGGGAGATGAAAAGATAATAGGAGATATGTGTGCCTCTCAATTCTAACAGCATATTGAGAGATATGTTATTGAGTCCCGTGCTCATGAGAAGGACTTTATGTTGCACCTACATAACCAAGGAGACTTGGGATCAAAGCCTAATTAGTTCAGTTGGGTGTATGTGTGGGAAACCGCGACTTGAGATAGTTTGACATCTTATTTATTTTTTACAAAGAAGATGAATGGTTAGGGTTAAAGGTTTTTCATCCTTTGAAATATGTATGTTTATTTTAGGAAGATCGCATTTATTTCAATGATTACACTTGTACTTTAAGTAAGTCATAAACATGCAAGGTATGAGCCTTACATGAATAGTCATTCGCATAATCATGAGAGTGTCAACACTATGAATATAGTTATTTTTCTCCGACATCTCAATGGATAATATTATTTCTAAGTGGGTGGATGGATGGATAATCCATAGCTTAAATGATTTTGAGTGTATGATTTTGAGCATTTATATAGGAGTGCATGAGAGATAGTGGTTTTGAGATAGTTTTATAGCCCATTCGTAGAGTCTATAAAAGATATTGTAAGAGATAGATGAGAGATGAATTCATATATGTGGGGACAATATATTATGAGACATATTATTAAGGCTGGAGCTCATGAGAAAGACTCGATATTATGCAAACATACTCATGTATCCAAGAGATACAAGCTTACGTAATTCAGGTATTCACATCCTCCGATATGAAGTTTATGCAAGTGTAGGACATGGATTGGGATGGAGATAACCTATATGTGGTCCAAAAGCTAGCTTTAATGGGGGGTCATAATGGGAGTGGACCTGAAGATCACTGCTATTTGCATATCATATTATGATCGACGGGTGATCATTACTCAGAAGGTATTATACTTTAGTCTAGTTTGGGGGTGTATCGTTAAGCATGTCATGTTTTAAACATCCTCAGTTAGGGAGGTAAAGATTCGGGAGAGTTTGGACTGGGGATGGATGCATCCTAAGAAGTAATACGCTGAGATATGTGTTATGAGGATTAGGAATTACAATTTTAGTTTCGTATAGAGCCTACATACCCAAGGATAATTGGGATCAAAGCCAACATAGTTCTAATAAACGGGGCATATTTACGGGTGTAGGCGAAAGGATACCACGTATACAATATACAACATTACGGTATTTATGGAGACTATTCCTTGATATAGCATTTACGTCCTTTTTTATCGATATATTTATATGTTAAAATTATGTCTAATTCTAGGTTGACATTTGACAAGTATTTGATATGAAAACACATATTTGGCATGTCGTTGTGGGAACGAGATTCGTTCATTTGGAGAAGTGGTGGGGGTAGTCGGATTTTAGACTTTGCCTTGGTGAAAAAATTTGGACTGACTCGGCTCACAGGCACTTTCCTCATAATGATTTTGAAAAGTATATTTTCATGTTTTGTAAGGCTAGTTGTGGCCTTTGAGTAGCGTTGTTTTAACATATGAGCATTTTAAGTCAATTAACAGAGATGATGGATTAGAAACCAGGCTTTAAAATATAAACATTGTAGTGTGCATCGTCGGTCCCCTAAACAGGGGTCGGTCTAAAATAAATAAACACACGTGGATAATTATCATAATATATATAGGGTATTCGACCAAAAATGTGAGCACATGTTCTTTATTATATAAGGGCCTTAACCCAAAATTCAAGCAGAGTTTCCCTACGCTTATAAAGTGAGCATAATTTTTCCCGAGGGAGTGTCTCCACTTGAGTTGCCCAAGGTAGGCAACACTCTATTTTTAGTCAGGCATATCTTCATTTAGAAGTGTCAATTTTTTCATAATACACGTAGATTTTTTCCACTATTTTTCTTTTGGAGGTGGATTTTCAATATTACGAGCCTCTTTTTGGACTTGAAGCGAATTTCCAAAAGTACAAACTTTCATAAGGGGAAAGATACTTCTCCGAAATACAAACTTCTTTGGGACTTGTTAAAATGATCTCGAGTGTCTCATATACTCAGGAGAGAAGAAAGTAAAAAAAACCTTGATCGAGTTCAACTTTTGGCTCCCTTTTAAAGGTTGGTGGCGACCTCCATTTATAGGGGTCTAAACTAAGCCTTTGACTGAACAGTTGAAGGACGAGAGTCGTTGATCATGAGTAGGGTGATATATGGATGGTTGTGATTAGATACGCTAGATTTTGTAATGATTACTAGGGGGGATGACAAATGGCAGAAGGTATTATTAACCGAACAGTATAAGGTCCTTAGGGCCTTTAGACAATCGGTGAAAACCCCGGGAAGAGATTTTGAACCTATTTGCTATTTTCTAATTTAACCCTAGAAAGTTTTTATTTTGTGAAGGTCTGGTCCCTTTGGCTTCTCTTTGGGTAATCTTACCTCCAGGACTTTGGTGAGGTTGGGTTTAGGACATTTTATCGGGTGGGATCAAACGAGACACGCCTTGATTGGAAATTAAGGTGTCCACAATTTGCAATAAATACATTCCACGTATGCCTTCTTATAGAAAAGAATTTCATGATGAGTCCAATTTTCTTTAAGGATGAAATTTTTAATTTCAATAAACCATATTCAGAAATGGTGTACAAAAACAATAAAAGCATGCATGAGGTTCATAACTTAAAGTTTATAACATAATGAGAATTATATATGTGTTCTTATTACTTAAATATATAAAAACACATATTTAATTTTATTACTTCTTCTCTATGAGTGTATAGTATGGTTATTTTCCAACTTCCAAATTTTGTATTAAATTTGTATACTTGTAAAGCGAAACAAAAAGGAAAGCTTTACATGATTGTTCCACTAAACTAATCCTTTAAATAAGTAAGATCTTCTAGCAGTTGAGAGATTTACATGTTAAAAGTGATTCGTGGAACGTGGTGTATAGTGATCAAATAAGGCACCGTGACTAAAAAACAGTCACCCAAATATAGCAATCTAAATAAACAAAATAGAAACGAGATGACGAACACAAAATTTAAGTGGACAACCAATTTGGCTACGTCCACAGGCAATCCGTGTCACCAAATAGAAGAAAGTGAACGGAATTTTTATTCCTTTCTCTTACATAAATAATATCTCTTCTCATAAACAAAATAACCCTCACACAAATATTGGAATACTCTCATAAAGATTAATCTTATCACAAAAGTATCTTATATATTATACCTAAATCCTCAGTAGAGAAACCCAGATTGGTTCCCAAATTAACCTATCTATAAAAATATGGAACCATAATGTTCCCTCGCAAATTATCTATTTTAGAACACAAGAAGAGAATTACCAAATATACTTTGAAAATAAATCAATGTTGTTGGTTGATTAAAACTTGTTTTAAAACCCTTGAAATGTTCTATTTATAAGTGAAACACAATTGTAGTGAAACCCCCAAAGTACCTCTAACTAGTAAACACATTTTGAAGATTTGGGTTGGTTCGCTATATCCAACCTCCTTCTTTGTTTAATCCATATTCCCCACCCACTGCGATAAAGCTTTAATTCACTGCAACGAAGCTGACTACAATGGTAAATTGAGCCAAAATCCCTCAAATCTCCATCGTGGCGAAAACAATCACCATACTGAAATGAATCTTTTGAAGAACCTATATAAAGTGAGGGAATCTAAAAAAAATACAAGATATCCACCACCAAAACATTAATGAAAGTTTTTACTATGTTTGATGTCTCCCCAAACCTAACCCTTGGCTTACCCTTAAACCTATGCATATCTTGAACATTAACAATAACGCCTTCATCATTTTTGTTAATCCAACATTGCTCCATAGCACCCTTCTAATCCCAGTATTCGACACTAAGCCTATAAACATCTGACAATCACACCCAACCACCGATTACAAATTGAAAATATTCTTCTCCTGTTGAAAAATAGGATGTCCCTAACTTTTCGTCGCATCTTTATTATGATCCAATGCTTGCCTTCTCTCATCTTATTAGATCCCATATGGACTAACTCAATTCCACTATGACTACCACAAGATAATTTCATACATGTCCTCATAGGTCTATCTCACTCTAAGGGATACTATAATTTTGATTGCCATTTTAAAAAAATCACTATCCAAAAATGTCGTGTAGTACCCTCACAACTGGAATGAGAGTAAATATTTCCAATCATCCCACAATGCAAGCTCCACTTTCCCACTCTTTCGATGTCAATCTTCAAATGTGATATTTTACTCACAACAGAAGATCCCAAAAGCTTCACCGAATAATATAATTCCTTAGAGAACATACAAGTTCTTCACCTTGGTTCCCTTATACACCACAAGAGAATCCACCATGACCCACATACCTCCACCCGATATTTCCACCTTGTAAACTATGGGGTCTATAACACCCACTAATATAAGGTTCATCTGAAGACCCAGAACATGTCGCACACCATACAAAGTTCTCACCAACCCATCATATGTCTTAATTTTGATATATCCAATTCCCAAATTTTTAAAATCTTTTCCACTGTCCATCAAAATATAACCAACCTTTATCTCTTTATAGGAGGAGAAATAATCCCGATTGGGACACATACGAATCAAAAAACTAGGAACAAAAACCCAAACATCATCAAATGACTCACTAAATTGGGTTTCCGCGAGAGTAAAATCGTCAACAGCCTCTGAATCACTTACATCCACCACCATAGTTGATGTGTTTTGAATATTTTCTTTACCTTTCCCATTCATGTCCTTAAGTTTGGTAGAAGAGACAATGATGTGACCAACCTCATGATGATAGTAATATTCTCGATCCTTGTTCTCCTTTGACTTGGACCTTGAGGTCTTAGAACCTTAGCTCTTCGGTCCTCCACAAACGACTAAGCTTACGGTATCATCGTCACCATCAACCACTATCCTAATATTCTTATTAGAGATAAGTGTTGATGTAACCTCATCTAAAATGAAATACATCTTCTAGGACATCAGCGTAGTGACCAAATGATGCTACCTCTGGGGAATATAAGCCAACAAAACTACAATCGTGTTCTTTTCCTCTATCTTCACCTCCATGTTTATCAGTTCTGAGAGAAAACTATTAAACTTGTTATGGTAGTCTTACAACAAAGTACTCAGGCCCATAATAAATAGGAAGAATTACTTTTTGAGATTAATCTGATTTGTCAAAGAATTCTCCAAATATAGTTTCTCCATCTTTCCCTAAATCACATGAGCGAAAGTGTTTGTCATAAAATTATTTTTAATGTCTCTACCGAAAAATTTCATCCTGTGTCAAGTTTTTGAGTTATGTTGTAAATCTGTAATATTGCCTTTATTCCATTTGGACAAAACTATTTGATTCATAGGTTAGGATTGTGTTCAATTTATCCTTTAAGCCTATTATGCATCGAAGACACGAAGCATCTCAAGTTAAAGTAACATCAAACTCATGTTGAGTTTTATCTTTAACTGTGGGATCTTAAGAAATATATATTTGGTGTATTCTGATCCCTAGGTTCTGTTTTGGTATTTTCACTTTACTAAGCCTCATTTTTTTAAAAAGATTTTAAAAGAATTTTGTTTTTAATTCATTCAAACAAATTTTCTTTTAATTAAAATAAGTTCACTTGTTTCGTTCGAATGACATGTGAATTCTTTCTAATGAGCTTTGAGATTTCGTTCAAATGAGGTTTGATCGAGCATCGAGTAAAACTTTCTGCCTTTGCAAAAAAAAATAATTGGAACGATGTTTGATCCCCATTCAAGCGAGTTTTAAGGTCTCATTCAAATGAAATTTAGTTCCGATCAAACGAGACGGGCAATTTCGTTTAAACGACTTCCCAGTTCATTCGAACGAGTTGCCTTGTTTTTTATACTGCCACTTTTCTAGGTTTTTCTATAACTACAAGATCTGGTATTGTCACGCCCTGCTTTTTGGTACGAATGAACAAGAAGTACACATAAAGCAAATGAATTCAAGTTAAGGCGGAATAACATAACCTATTATTCAATATTAATATGTTACATAAAGTGGAACCACCGCGGGGATAAATTACACATGATAATATAGAAAATTGAAAAGCACCACTCATTGCTCCCATCTGGTTTAATCTTCGCCCATACAGTCACATACGTGAACAAGTGATCGGTGTCCGTATCTAGTAGGGAAGAGATACTATTTTCTTTCTCGTGGCACATCTGGAGAAGGAAAGAATTAGCAAAAATATGCTAAGCAGGTTCTACCAGTTCTATAACAATGATATAGATATAAATGAGAGTTGGAGTGTGTATAGAATCAGTGTTTAAAACGACTCCTAATAATAGGCTAATAATTCCATATTTATCAAATTATAAACATCAAAATGTTGGAAATTCATAATTCCATAGTGATTAGTTCGTCTAAGAAAGTACAACACATTACCAGTTTAGTTAGAATCATGTTTGAAGAAAGTCAAGGAATTTAAACTAGTAATCCCATTCTTACCAGTTCACTAAGGGTTATAGATATAATTAAGCCATCAGTGTTACTTTATCATAAACAATCCCAAAACCTTTGGGGAAAAGTAACCTATTATGCTCACAATTAAAGTGGCACTCATATGTATATAGCAATAATCAGGGCTCTCAGTCATCTGAGACCAATAGGCCAAGTAGAAAGTTTTGTGGGATAACACATCAGTTTACTTAGTAGTTAATACTGATGCTTACAGTAAAATATATCACAAAAGTGCAGCGTAAACTGAATCAATATGGTATATAATCTCAGTTATTAGGTGAGGAGGGTTAAAATTGATTCTAACTTTAAACACTGGTGATAATTCAAATACTTATGATGATTAACAAAATACATAACATGGCAGTATAATAACATGCACATACTAAGAGTCAATGTGGCTATCACAGAGTAATATCAATAATAGTATTTCAAATATAGGAAATATAATACTGAAAAGGTGGGGAAAACCTACTTGCTTGGGTATTCTGTTTGAATTATTGTTACACTTGCATATTTAGAAGATTTGAGACTTGATTTTCGGTTATACAATGTGTGCCATGGGAGTATTAGGGTTTAATAAGTCAGTTTTGTACTTAAACTGACTCTAATAAAGTTTTGGGGTTTATGTGTAATTATCTTGGGACTTAACAATAAGGATCTTAAGCTCAATTTTGAATCTTGGTACAAGAGAGTTTTTGTCATACAATAGTTTGATTTATATAGAGGCAAATTTTGGGGTACAAATTCCAAAGTTAGAAAAGTTACTAGGGGTAAATTTGTAATTTTAAGAAAATTTCTTTAAGTAAAAATCTCATTTTTGCATAACTTGAGCTATGGATATCCAAACATGGTCTTATTTTATACCATTTTGACCATAAAAATTAAATAAAAATTTTGGGGAAAAATCAAAACTTTCTGATTGGCCACGCGCCCTCACGCACAGGGTCAAACTTTTGGGAAACAGTATTCATCTTCATCCTCTCGATTTTGACTTTCTAGGGTTTAAAACTTTGACTAAGGTTTTCTCCTTCTCTAGTATACCATTTGAGATGATTTCTTAACCAACTAACATAATTTTTCCTGAGGATTTCACATATATAAGTTTCATGGTTTGAATCTGAGTATATCTCGAGTTTCAAAACTGTGTTTTTTCATAAAACTCTAACCTAACATTCGTGGATTTATAGAGTATGGCAGGGTATCTTATGAATTGGGTTTGATTTCTACTATGTATGAGAGTAACATGGTTTTGGTTTCAAGGATTTGATGGTCTGTAGGTCGAGAATTTTGGATTTATAAGTTTTTAGTTTTGAAAACACTTTCGATCGATTAGACTTCAATATGAACATTCATGGGGTTTCACCATTACACTTGACATCTTGAGGTTCCAAGGAGTCTATTCATGACTTTAACTTAAAGGTTTGGTTACTGTAATGGATTTTAAGCTTTAATTGGTATTCCTATTGTTTTCTTGTGTTCTAGGCATTTCAACACGTAAAAGCTTATGTGTTTCTAGTGTTCTAACTATATTAACTACGCAGAAAACCACTAGAATTGAAATAATTAAATTTAAAGCATAAAATCAGGAGTTACCTGAATTGAGAGAAAATTCAAACTTTGAGAATGAACTGTGGGATGAGTCTTTACTGTGTAAAACATAGGGTATTTATACTACTTCGAAGGTAAAGATGATTGGAGTACAAAAGAGGTGGATCTGAATCAGTTAAGGTGAGTTTTGAGTTTGCTTCAAATGGGTGCACATGGGTTACTAAGGGTTACTATGTCTTACCATGTGAATTTTTACCTCTTTTGCTGATGTGGGGTGTGTATAGGATAGGTTAAAACTAAGGTTTGGAGTTGGGTCCTTCATCTTTGATGTAATTGTATTTATGTCCATAAAAGTAGTTTTTTGTCAATTTTAGGGGTGTTTTGGTAATTTTAATAAGTTTTCAGGGTTAAAATTATAATTTTCTATTAGTTAAGGTTCAAAGGTTTAATTTGACATAAGGTTGACGTTTAGGGGTTCAATATATTTCAGGTTGTCTTATTTTGAAAGTTTCAAGGACTGGTTTATAATTAATTAAAACTTCAAAGGTTTAAAGGTAGTAAAGCAAAATTATAGGATTTTAAACATAGATCATTTCTTCTTCAGAATATTTTTTATTTATATCGAGGTCATAGGTTATATTAGGGTTTGAAATTTCTCGATTCTTACAGGAATAGGTATTTTCAGAAAAAAGGCTTTCAAAAATAGTTTTACAAAACAATTCTAAAAGCCTATTTAACCCTGTTTATGTCCTATAGTTTGAGATCCAAGAATCAATATAATATTCTAGTTTCAGATCTTTAGTTTCTAGCACCAAAGTTCATCTACACTCCATTGAGATAGTTTGTTTTGCATGGTGGTGTGACTATGGTGATGGAATTTTAGCCAAAGATCATTAGACTCTGAGATGCGAGTGGATCGCATTCTAGGCACGTGGCTGGATTCCCACGGTGTTACTGTGAAGAGGGTTCAAGTAGTGAATATTTTCACTTGATTATTTTAATTTGAATTAAAATTTATAACTATTACAACCCTAGCACCTATAACATTCTCAAATTGGGTATTAGGGCAGGTGCACTAAGTTACCAGATTGATTCATAAGTTTACGTATTTAAGGTTTTTTAGATGAATTTTAACCATGCGGGTAGTTGCATAACCCAGCCTCCCATTTTTTAGGGTTCAAAATATCCATATTAGAAGGATCACATGAGATTTTTCTTAAAATCAATCGATGAGAATTTCTATAACTTTATGGAGAAAAAGGAGGTTTCCTTCCACTGAAGGTAGTTTACTTAAAGCGTACTCCCTGTGGATTGTGGCTGAACAGAATTCCTCCACTTTTAATTCCAAGGGAGTAAGCGCTAGTTTTTCTCTATTACGACTAAAGAGATAGATTCTCTTGGCGGTGTTAATACTATGTGAGTTAAAGAACTTGTAGGTGATCTCCAAACCTTTGAGATGAACATATATCCTCCTCAAAGGAGAGAAGAAAATGAGAATAAGAGATTAGCTTTGAAATTTTGAATGAAAGATGTATCAAATTCTGATAGTGAGTTCGAGTTAGAGCCAAAGAGAATGCTAGGTTTGAAAAAAAGTTCACAAAGTTTCTTAAGCTTAGAAAAGATAAGAAATTTAATAAAAAATCCAAGAAATTTAGCAACAATCGCAATAGGAAGAAGAATGATGTCCCTAATAAGGTGGATGATTGGTACAAGTGTTACGAATGACATAGATTTTTCCATTATACTTATGAGTACCCCACTAAACTAAGGAAATAAGGTAAGAATCCCAATAATTAAAATGCCACCCTTAGTGATGTTGAGTCGAAAGAGGAATCTAATGCTCCCATAGAGCATAACTAGTCCCCTTGAGCCTAAATGAAAACTGTTTCAACATTGAAGATGATCATGTTCATCATAATTCTGAAGTCTAGCATTTAGATTCCCATTCTAGCAATGAAAAGGAAAAGGAGGATATAAGTGATGAGGAATAGAGTGAGATTTAAGTTTCCTTTCATGAGTTGTATATAGAGTTGATGAAGTTGAAGACGGCTAACTTGAAATTAAAGGTTAAGCTGAAAGAATGTATCATAAGAAATAATGATAAATTGATTGAGAATTTAAGAGCACGTGAGAAGACTCTTAGGTAGAAGATCGAATACGTTAAGGGGTAGAGAGATAACCTTCGTGAATTGTTTAAAAATTTAAAGGATTACCTAAAATTTGACGAGTACAAACTTTTAATTGAGTCTAGAATTTTGCAGTTAGAAGATTAATTAAGATATTCAATTCGCGTCAAATTTCATAATATAGGTAAAAAAGTTGGATGTAATTTTAGGTAGCATCTAATCAAAAATGAAAAGACGGGTAATGGCTTCGATGATCCAATTTCTTTTGCTCCTAAATCCAAGAAAAAAAAATTGAGAGAGTCAATCGTTGACAAGGGCATTCGTAAAGGTCAATCCAAAGGTAACATTCCCCGTGTCTACACTTGCACACAATATGATAATAAATGTCATCTTACTCAGTTTTGTTATAATCTTAGAAAAGTCCCTAGAAATTCTAGATCTCGTGCCACCATAGTTCCCAAAACTCGAGGCATTAAATCATTATCTATTTGGGTTTGAAATTCTGATTTGGAGGCACTTAATGTTAAATTTACTGATTCTGCCATGCCTTCACATGATTTTTCATAGGTTATATATTATGAGTAATTGTGTTTTCATGTTTTTCATACACTAGTTTTTTTTCTGCATGATGTATGTTATAACTAGTGTTATGATGTTTCTGTCTTTCATAGTTTGATTCTTCATTTTTTAAGTCTATATGAAAAATACAATAGATTTTGTTTTCTTTTGAGTAATCTTTTCTTTTGAAAAATCAGAAAAACTAAAAAATAATTTGTTTTTTTTTTGTTTTGTTTTTATATTACTTTTACACATTTTGTATGGCAATTGGTGTATTTGAATCCCATTCATTCCATGTTTTCCTTGTGGCTTTAACACTTTAGTATGGTTTACAATGCTTTGGATATGTTCTTAATCATACCTTATCATGGAGTTGTTCTTATTTAGTTTTTCTTAACGGATTCATCTTTGTATAGGCCTACCGGCACACATTCATGAGCCTTTTGGGATTTTAACTTCTTATGTTGCATGAGCTAAGTGAGGTGTTATCCTATCAATCTTGTTAAATACATATCTCTATGCGTAGAATTTATGCATGTAAGAATCATTGTGTGAGGGTGCTATTAGGTTTGAAAAATAAGAGAGTGCAATAGAAATGGCTATGAAGGGAGTAAATCTCCTTTGCATGAAAAGCATCCATTGGCAAAATCCTTTAAAAGACAAGAAAAAAATATTCGCCAAAGTCAAGTTTAAAAATTGATCATCACAAGTGATATCTTCAAAAAGAGATAAAAATTGAATATTTATATTTTTGAAGTTGTTATAAGTTAAAGATTAATGGGTTTGCACAAGTTTGTCCTAGTTCATCTTTAATTATTGATGGTAATTGTTTGAGAATCATCAATATTTTCTAGGCTTATGTGCATTGAGTCTGCTTTTCCATATTGAGATCATTTTTCTATCACATGAAGCTAAATCTAAGTTTGAAAATTTAAGACAATAAAATTCGAGCTCCTTGGACTGTCTTGAATGTTTTGAACATATTTATTTAGTTTCTAGTTCATGCCCCTTCACTTCATACCAAATTTTGGTGCAGACACATTTTTTCCATACGAGTGTGGAAAGCAATTGTGCCTTTCTTGGTGTTATACCTATGTATTTTTGTGTTCTTATTATGAGTGCATTTATATATATATATATATATATATATATATATATATATATATATATATATATATATATATATATATATATATATATATATATATATATCATATGTTTGTTTTCAGTCTTTACATGCATTTAATTCATGTTCATCATATCTTTCAAATTGTCGTCATTTGTTTCATCATTTGAATTATTTGTACTTATGTTGCCATATTTGTTTCACATTGCATGATATGTTGTCTCACTTTTTTTTTAATATTATGAAGCTTTTGCCTTTGTCTATTCCTGAACAAAAATATAGGGAGAAGTTTGGACTAAGGGGGACATGTTTTAACAAAGGGGGAAGGTTTTTTATATGTGGTTTATACATTTTATATCTCTTTTCATTTGAAAGGTGAGTTAAGTGATGAAATGCGATAAAGTTTCACAAGAGCATATTTACTCAAGAGATAAAGTCCATCCAGTGTCAGTTTGTATCTTTTTCTTTTGCAGTTTGTGGATTGGGTATTAGAGCTTGATGACCTAGTTTTTATTTTTCTATTTTGTCCCGAAATAGCGAGACGGGGAGATTTATAAGTACAAATTTCATATGTCAAGTTTGTAAGTTTTATTGTAAAATTTATAACATTGGATTTATTCTGTTTGGACAAAGGTTAGGATTGTGTTCAGTTTATTCTTCAAGTCTATGATGCAATCGAAGTCATTAATTTTACCGAGTTAAAGTGACATAAACATTATGTTAAGTTATATCTTCAACCTTGGGATCTCAAGAAAGGTATATTTGGTGTATTATGTTGATCCCTGGGTTCTGTACGAGTGTTTATTATTTACTGAGACTCATTTTCGAAAAAGGATTTTTAAAGATTTTTATTTTTTGTTTTTAGAAGTCGTTCAAACCAATTTTCTTTTAGTTCGAATGGCATGTGAGTTCATTTTAATGAGTTTGAGAATTGGTTAAAATGGGATTCGATCGAGCATCGAGCAAAATTTTCTGTCTTGGCAAAAACTTTTCGTTAAAAGGTCATTTGGCCCCATTCAAATGAATTTTAGGTCCTCGTTCGCATGACATTTAGTTTTGTTTGAACAATATTGCCAATCTCATTCAAACGAACTCCAAGTTCAACGATTTGCCTCATTTTTATACCATCATTTTTTCACTTTTTTCTATAAATATAAGGGCTAGTACAGGTCTTTTAAGAAAAAGGTTTTCAAAAATAGTTCTATAAGACAAATTTAAAAGCCTATTAACCCTGTTTAAACCCAATAATTTAAGATCCAAGAATCGATATGATATTCTAGATTGACATCTTGAGTTTCACGCACCAAAGTTAGTTTACACTCAATTGAGATAGTTTGTTTGGCATGTTGGATTCTGTGTGACTATGGTGATGGATTGTTAGCAAGAAATCACTGGAAACCGAAATAAAAGTGAATCTCTTTATGGGTGCATGGGTGGATTCCTGCATTGTTGTTGTGAAGAAGTTTCAAGTAGTGAAGACTGCGTCAGGCTTAAAGGCGTCAATTCAGTAAAGTAACTCTTTCTGTCACTATTATATAAGTCGTATATCATAGTGAATTTGTTTAGCCTAGATCAAAAGAGGTTTTTTCTGTTGTGAGTTTTCCTCATACATCGCGATATTGTGTGTGATTGTTTATTTTATTCTTGCTATTCGCCGACATGCATGTTTTAAGCAAGATAAAATTATACTATTATTTAACACAACGTGTTTAATCGGTTCTTGATTTAAAATTAGATTAATTTCTCACCCATTTAATTTAATTTGAATTAAAATTCAGAGTTGGTATAACCCTAGCATTTTTAGTGTTCTCAACCTCCTTAGACAAGCACAGTCGAATCGTGGCACAAGCCTTCCTATCAACCTTCTACTACTCGTCATACGTTATTGTGTTAAGTTTCCTTATAAGGCATGGATCAATCCCTCTTTGACTGGTATGTATGTTACCTCCACTTGCCAATTGCCAAAACTTTTCTTCCCATCAAAATTATCCACATCATACTTTAACTTAGATGCCATAACCAAAAATAGACCCTAGTTTACAACCTAGGCTCTAATTCCAATTTGTTGAACTGGAACGGAGTGTATAGTGATAAACTAGGGCAGCATGACAAAAAAAACACCAAAATATAGAAATCCACATAAATAATATAGAAAATAGATGAAGAACACAAACTTTACGTGATCACCAATTTGGATACATCCACCAGCGATTCATGTCACTAAATTGAAGTAAATTACAAATTAAAAGACTTTTTGTTTAGAAACAAAAATAACCCTCACATAAATATTTGAAGACTCTCAAAAAGATTAATCTCACCACAAAAGGCTCCTATATTCTACGCAAATCCTCAATAGAAAATACCCAAATTGGTTCATAAAGTAACAAATCTACACAAATGTGAACCCTTAATTTTCACTCACATATTCTCTATTTTGGAACACAAGAAGAGAATGTCCAAATCTATTTCAATGAGCAAGATCAATCAATGTTAATTCTTGCTCAAAACTACGGATAAAACCCTTCACACGTTTTATTAATAGGTGAAACACATTTGTGGTGAAACCCATGAAATACCCCCAACTAATAAACACATTTTCACATATTTGGTCTTGTTCTATATAGCAACCCTCCTTCATTGGTCGCTCTATACACACTAATAAACCCAAGCTTACCTTTTCTACAACGAAGCTACCTCCAATGCTATTTTGATCCAAACCCCCGCATAATGTTTATAAAACCTAAATAGACTTTATGCTAAAAGATATATCGCATGGGTATCTATCATGAAAAACTAATTTACCCTCCAAAATTATAATTGAGATGAATGATAAAACCAAGATATCGCAAAAAGAAATGGCATTGCCACATTATAAATTTTATAATATGAAATAGCCATTCTAACCTAAAGCTTAAAATAAAGACATGAAAATGTATTGGATATATATTTATGACATGATTTCAGTAAATAAAAAGGATCCCACTATTGTAATAACCGTCATAGAATACAATCGTTTGATAATATTATTGGAAAAGGTGAAAATCGATAAAGGAATGAAGTTAGATTTTGCATATATGGACATTTTATTAAATGAGTGATGTGCTAAAAACATATAAAGTTTTATAATTATACATGGAATGTAAGACCAAAAGAAATGTAGTTGTCAATTGGTTAATAACAAGACTAAAGATACAATGTATATAAAGTCAGGAGTCAAACCAAAAAAAGGTAAAACATACTAAAAAAATGGAAGTGGTGAAAATACAATTAAGATTATAAAATGTCTAGCGCAACCAAAAATACCTACAAAAATTAACACGATATGATAGGTTTATTTTTGGATTTTCTGACACGAAGTCATGTTATGTTGTGTTTGTGTAAAATTTATGACTCATTTTAGTTGTGTTATATTGACATCATGTTATTTATGTTTTCACTTATGTTTTCATATATTGTGGTGTTTAATTGTATGTAAAAATTATTAATCGTGTCAGTTGTGTCATGTTATAAAGGGATCATGTTTAGATTTTGTAAAAAAATTGTGTCATATGTTCGTGTCTAACTGATATTTGTTATGACATGCCATATCCGCACAAAATTCAACCAAAAAAACTAATCAACTGCTACTTGGTTAGGTTCTATATTTGACTAAACTAAAAGCATTGCGAAATTTCCAGAACTAAACTATCTTTCCATGTTTTTCCCTCTTTACTCTATTTGTAGCAACAAAACAAAGGCAAAACGTTGGAAAAAAATAGATCCCGTGAGTTATATCAATAACAGATAATAACACCTGTAATGAAGATACGAGTCATTTGAATTAAAGCTACAACTTCATGATATCAACGCCCTTTTGTCTCATGGTTACACACATTTGTTATACGCCAAACACATTATAGAACTAATTAAGATAACCAGTGCATTTCATAAGTCTATAGATAACTCGGCTTCATGTATGGACATTTCTAGTGCGAAGTTGGCAAAAGAAATATAGAGATTTTATTTATCTAATTAGTTAGTTTTTCAATCATTTGGAGAAATTGAGAAACCACATTATATATATATATATATATATATATATATATATATATATATATATATATATATACAGTCCTGCTCTTGTGCGGACCGGACATGTGTCACCTGGCGGTGTGACCAGAAAAGTGAGAGAGTGTGCCTATAATTTAGGCGATAATTTCTAAGGGCACCGTTAGGTGACACATCTCCGGTCTGCATTCTTAAAATGCGAACTAGTCTGCACAAGAGCATTATATATATATATATATATATATATATATATGGGGGGAGAGCGAGAGAGGGGGGAAAGAGATGTATAAGGGGGTAGATATAGAATCACAAACGAATTTCATAGTTTTTTTATCATCAATAGTTTCTTCCAAATTAAAAGGTCACTTGTGAAAAAAGATGAGAGAGAGAGACCTATTTGTATTTGTTTTCATTTGGGAGGAGATGAATAGTCAAAGAGACATTTAAGAGGACTTGGTTTAAATGGCAATTAAATAATTGGTATGATTAGTTTAAATATATTTTTAAGTCTTGTAAAATAAAGGGGATGCATAGAGAATTTAAACGGAGTGCGCCTTTAATTTCATTGATAAATCAATACAAAAGGAGTACGACCCATATTTATAGTAAAAAATAATATAATCCAATAAATCCCTTAATAATTGTGGAATATCAATGGACTGGAATACAAGTGTGCATCCACTTTATACACATTTCATAACACACCACTTGGATGTACACTATATCCACCATTCAATTATTGTTGCCTCATTAAAACCTTATTAAGGAAAAATCCAGTGGAAAAAACCAAAGTGGAGGAAAAAGAGTACATCTTTTGTGATCATTGAATCGGTATTGGATGCGCTTAGTGTTGCCTCATTAAAACCTTTAACTCGAAAATCCAATGGAAAAAAACTAGTTAAAGAAAAATGAGTACAACGCGCATATGTCCAAAACATCATATTCTTAGATTCTCCCCTGATTATATGATATTTCTCCGATTATTGAGTCGATGCATCTCAGCCTCTTGTATAACCTTCTGAAATGTTTCTTTAACATGGTTAATAGATTTGAATTGTTGTTACTTCAATTTCGTTTTTCTTCATAAGCTTGACTTCCATAAAACTTACGTAAAAGGGATGAACATGTCACTTTATCGGATCTATTTGATTTCAATTTCATAACTCTTCTGGAGTTTATGTGATGCATAACTCTTCTTGAGTTCGTGGATGTAAAAGAACTAAAATATATTAACCATATCTCTCTTTATGTAGCCTTTTTGAATGTGGGTATAGAAGAATCATTGGCTTTATAAGTACTAGTAGGAACGTAAGTTTTTTTAGACAAGTCATAAGCGCTTTGACTGCTGCTTTTGAGGATCCCAAAGATAACCTACATCTATATAACTAACTGTACATAGATGGTTAGATATGATATGGTTGATATTAGTTCAATGCTATGCAAGTCAATAGTAATTAGTTTTTTCCAAGATATTGATTGCAACTATAATATTCAGTATCATGCATTATGTTATGTATATCAATATACTAATGACTTACAAGTATGGTACTTCTGGACCAAATACTATAATAACATGCACATATCGTACTTTGAGACCAAATTTATAATTGTCAACCTTTATATAATGATATGCATAATTTAATAACCAAATACCAGAGACCATAGGTATACTAAAATTGTATGCTTAATATATGTTAAAGCATTGCATGATTTTCAATCTATTTTACTAATTATCTAAGCTTAACATAAATTATGCTTGATCTGCATACAGAGAAAATAACTAGTTACCCCGAGGTCATTCATTTTTTTTTAATTCTTTATTTGGATATTTGGCTTTGAATTGAGCTCTTCATGAGCACGTCCATTTAAGGACATTTTTCATTTCAATTGAGCTCTTAAGGAGCACATCTATCTATAGATATTATATAATGTCACATTGCATATATTATTATTTTCATAACCTTCCTTAGGAAAATATTTAATACGACGATTCTACCTATATCCATTTCGATTGTATGTTGTACAATGAACGTCATAGTGCTTTTGAGTACGTATTCCTTATCTTTTCTTTAGGCAAAGAAAATCCTTCTGGGATTTTTATATGGTTTCTTTGTCTAAGTCTCATATATATAAGCAATTACAATATTCATGAGTCTTATATACTATATTGCAAAAAAAATTCTAAGCTAGTTAGATATCCGAAAATTATTTACGGTCGTAATGGGATGGTATGTTCATATTTAATCAATTTTTTATGATTAAATATTCAAAATGTGAATATGTAAAAACTTTATGAATAACTAAAATTATGAGATCAATATAGAAATAATTAAAAGTACAAGCACATGTAATTATCTTTTGAGTGTTGAAACTTACACATTGGTGTTCACATAAATTCACATATCGCTCCTTCGTATCCATAATTAGTTATCATCGAATCAACCATATTAGCATTCAAGTAATGTTGTCAAAATGAGAGATCAAGTGTTTTGCGTATCCCTTATTTCACAACATGTTATTAGCACGAATGCTCCCAACCTTTTGAATGTCAAAACTTACTCATTGGTGTCACCATAGAACTACGTATCGCTCTTTCATATCCATAATGGGCTATCACCAAATCAACCACATGAGCATTCAAGTCATATTGTCAAAATGAGAGACCAAGTGTTGCATGTCCATTGTATGTTCATTAAACAACAGATTTGGGAGTATTCTTGCTAATAAAGGGGATACGTAGAGAATTTAGAGGGAGTGAGTCTTTTATTTCATTGATTTATCAATACTAAAGGGATATGACCCATATTTAAGTACAAAATAAGATAATCCAACAGACCCCTTAATAATTGTGTAGTACCAGTGGACAGGAATACAAATGGACATTCACTTAATACACATTTTATAACATTAAGGAAATTATTAATCGTGATAGTACAAAAAACATTGAAGAACTGTCACACTCTTACTTCAACGGCTCTAGTGATTTTCCCTCCTACCATTTTATACATCTTTTATAATAGTTATAAACAGATATTTCTTTTATGAATTAGTTCATTTTATCTTATTTGATTATATTTGAATAATCTTAATCAACTATCTTATAAATAAATTTATATTTATGCATTTTATAATATATAATTTCAACTATAAAGAAAAAACATAAATCTTTACTTTATCTTCTCGTGTTTTGTTCTTACTTTTACATACTTATCCCTTTTAAACACCCCAAAACTATACCCTATTTCTTCGTGCTGCGAAGCTATGACACCTAAATAATTTTCCATCTTCTTCTATATTGAACTTTCTATAGGACTTCCCCTGAACCCCATGAAAGGACCAAGGGTATCCCCTAATAAACACTCAAAAGTGATATATTTATATCCTAAATAGACTACCTTTAATTGTTAGTTCTCGTTAATATTCACTTTATGTGTGTTATTGTTTATCTTGTAGGTCAATATGCAGTTACAGTTTCAAAAGGTTTAATTCAAGGCAATTGTGCCAAATATTGAGGTTTTGAATATTAGGGCATTGACAATATGGTTTAGTTCCTGAAATTGCGCCAAATCATATAGTAATAATTGCGCCAAATGTCTCTAAGTCGATATAATTGAAATCGTAGGACAAATGACCACCATGTGCTGGTCAAATTAATTTAAGGAAATATTTTCACCCGTTTTGGTACACCTCAAGCCATCATTAGCGATCAGGGCACCCACTTTTCTAATTGTTCTTTCGAGAGCCTCATGCAAAATTACTTGGTCACTCATAAGGTAGGATATTTCTATCATCCCCAAACCAACGAGAAAGTAAAAGTTTCAAATAGGTAGATTAAGCAAATTATTGAGAAAACTGTGAACCCGAACCGAAAGGATTGTGCCTCAAGATTATCAAATGCACTATGGTCTTATTGCACTACTTCTAAAACACCACTTAGAAAAAACGTACAAGATTGTCTATAGAAAGCCCTATCATCTTCTAGTATAGTTGTAGCATAAGGCCTCTATTTTGACTTACCCACAATGGGTGAGGGATCAAAACTTCAACTCAATGAGCTGGAAGAAATTAGGAATGATGCGTAAAAGAGCGAAAAACTATACAAAGAGAAAAATAAAAATGTTCCATGACAAGTCCATCCAAAGAAATCCATTTGAACATGTACAGAAAAATCTCTTATATAATTTAAGGTTTCATTGGTTTCTCAACAAATTAGGGTATAGGTGGTCTGGGTCCATTTTTCGTTAAGACAATCTGCCCATATGGAGATATTGAGGTTGATAATCCAAAGGATGGTGAGGTTTTTAAATTGAACATTCAATGGTTGAAACCATATTTAGAGTTACGAGATCAGGAAGTGGAGGACATTCTTCTCCAAGACCTATTGTATCTAGAATCGACATGAAATTGGGTTGAGAAAGGAGGGGTTATACAGAATTACTTTTATATTAGGCCAAACATACAAATTCACTTTTTTCCAAATTTTATCTTAATTTAATATAAAGTGAACATGCAAAATTAATTGAATCCAAATTACAAACCAAACCGCGAGAAGGAAAAATCCCGTTCGGGAAAAACTTTTAATTCAGCACTATTAAAAAATTTGATAGACGTGTAATGAATTACTGATTACTTAAAGATCCACTAAGTATAACATACAAGAGTTTTCAATTCTTTAATAGAAAATTATGCAGTCCAGCAAAGCCCATAGTAAACAACTCTTGCCTCTGTATGCACCAATCAGCCTTTGGAATACTCGATTCCCTTCTTCTTTAGCAATAAAGCCTCCATTCCACAAATCAATAGTAGATAAAATCTCTACAAGGTTTATAGAACTTTGATTGTGTTTTTCTTGATTTGAAAAGTGATAATCAAAGATCTAAGGGTTTTTTATGAAAAAAGAATAGAGTTTGATCATAAAAATAACTCTAAAAGGTATTCTTAAAAAGTCTAGTCCTTCATCCCTATTTATAGGGAAAGTTATTGCAAAGAGATAAGGATTAAATATTTAGATAAGATTGGTATAAAAAATAAAAAAAAATGTTCTCGTTCGAATAAACTGCCACTTCATTCTAACAAAAAACCTACTCGCATTCAAATAGTTTCCAACGAAACTTTGAAAGACATTCCAGAGCGTACCCAAAAGGCGTCGATTCAGATCTCATTCGAACGTGGGAAACTCATTCTAATGACCATACACAACACATTCGAATGATATGTCAATTTTATTCTAACTAGTTCGCCGATTTGTTTTTAAAATCTTTAAAAACATTCGAAAATATTTAAGCTCAAAATCTATTAAAAATAACACCTCAAAATTTAAAGCTATACCAAATAACCTCATAACTCTTCTTGGGAAAAGTTGTGATGATGAACTTCAATCTTGCAAATTTCACCAACGTTTCTTCTCTTCGAAAACTTGATAGTGATAATAAAGGTACAATGGGGTGCAACGGGATAAGCCAAATAAAAAATTAAATTGAGAAATTATAAACTTGCTCTTACAAATCTTCCCTTTTGGCTATTCCGGTACAAAACACAAACCAAAGACAAATTGACCCCTAAGACTAATACAACTAATGACCACCCAAACTAAGAAACAGAAATGCATAAATGTATAAGTCTTCAACTGAAAAGTTTTCATCTTGTGTGGCTATGAAGTCATCATCGAGGCGGAATGACCTACACATACGAGACAAAAGAAATATTGTGACGCGTATGAGTTTAAGGCAAAAAATAACTCTCCCTCAATTTATTCTCCCCATTTTTGTTCGTAACAAAACTCATCGTGAATAATAAGCATTACATAAATCTAAAAGAAATAACATCACAAAGATAATCAATTAATCACATGCGATGAGATTTCAGAGAAGTATAAGGGGCAATGCAAAATAAGGAACCCGAAGTTGGTATGCCTTTTAAAAATTTATAAATTTTCAAATTTAAAAGTATAAAAAGAATATATGTATAAAAAGTACATATAGATACAAATACAATACACCATTGGATAACACTAAAATATTACAATCATGGAAACAGATTTTACTTTTGTGAACATTTTTCTTTGGCAAATCAACATAGGCATTCATAATATAGGTGCACGAAGACAATTAGATACTTAGAAAGAAATAACTTAATTTCAACCTTAGGTTTAAGAATGTTGAACAAGATGAAATTCACTCGACTTATGCAACATGCCATGAACATAAACGCTTTTCAAATCAATAATGTCAAACTATTTAATGCTTTTGAAGAGAGTCTGCGGTGCAAACCCATGATCTTCTATTTCATAATAGCCTCAAAATCTCACTTATTTAAGAATTCACTCTCAAATTTTTAAAGATATCATAATGATCATATGTAACGAAGCATCAGTGAAACAACAATAACCATGGTGCTTCTGTTTTTGTGTTACGTTTATCTTTTAGGCTCCTTTTGTAAATTGTGGCCTTTAACACAAAGAAAATTTGCTCTTTCATAGCCCTTTTACATTGCTGAACATATAATAAATTTTTCGAGAAACGAAATCCAAAAAATGGTTCTTACAAGCACAACTTATCTCTAGTACATTTGGTTCGTTATTAAACACTATTGAGATGAGAACACCGTATTCGATACATGATAAACAAGTACAATGTCTAAAAAGTTCGTGTATGTAAGCAATAAACGTGATAAAAAATTCTAGCATAAAAAAGTAATCATCAATGAGCAACAAAATGATATCCACATGTTATTAAGCACACTAAAGAAATGAAGTCATGTATCAAAATACCATGAAAAATTCATATGAATGGATGGAATGTAGTTATGATCCGAATATCTTAAATGCACATCCATATATGGTGAAAAACGAAAAATAAATAATATTTTTGTCTTTTTGAAATATTATATCAAAAATAAAATATTTTTCAAACTTTTTAAAAAATGAAAATATTTTTGAATTTTTCAAGATATATCAAAAAGAGAAAGCGTGTATAAACATAAGAATAGAATAGAAATACAATCTAGCAATAAGGATAAAAGATATGAACATTGTTTCCAATATTATACTCAATAGGGGGAGTGAATTGAGTTTAGCAAACCTTTTGGGTTAAATTAGTATTTCAGAAAAATATTAAATTTACAACCCCTTATCAATTTTTAGATTAATAAAACTCTAAAACCAAGATCATCAATTAAGTATAACTAATTAATTTAAGCAAGTTAAGATGCAGATTTTAACACTCTACGAATATTAAATTAATTTTTGTATTTAATATTAAGTGACATTCTGAAATTAATTAATTGATTCAAAAATAATTATTTTAATATTAAAAATAATTTTCAAACTTCGAAATTAATATATTTAAAAATTTGAGTGCTGAAAATATAAATTCAAGAAAGCACAAATAAAGTGCATAAAATAAAGACACCGAGTTTTAACGTGGTTCGGTCAAATTCCGGCCTACGTCCACCGCCTAGAGTAGCTTTCATCTCCTTACGCTTTACTATTCTTGATCCATTTGACAGTAGAATCAAACCACCATGTACATCCTTTTGCAAGCTGAAACTGAGCTTCAAACATCGTGGTCCAATTTGCGGGTAGGAACCAATCACCGGTACAATAACTATAGCTAAAATCGAACTACTAAATTTAGCCTAAGCTTCTAACAAAGCTTCAAAGAAATCTGATTTTTATAGTACAGTGTAGAAAACTAAAACTCCTTCAAATACAATTTGTAATCTGAGTTCCTTCTTCTTTAATGAGACTTCAATAAATGATATTAACAGAGGCTCAAGTCTTCTTCTTCAATAATTAAGCAGAATGTAAAATTGATTGCTCTCGTGAATGTTTAGCTGAATAATAAATTCAAATGCACCTTAATAAATTCTCAAATATTGCTCATAGCCTCATTCTTGTGTGTCTTTAATGCAGCTCTTTCAATGCTTTAATATGTCTTCAAAAAAACTAGTTGTTAGAGACATCCATTGTGAGTATTAAATGCTTCTGATTTTGTTGAGAGAAATTATCTTCAATTATGATCTGCAAATCTCTATTTGTCATCTCAATAAAAATGGTCGTTAAGACATGATAGTAGCATCCTCAAATTATGACTAAAAGTAGCATCTTAGATATTTTAAAATAGCTCTACAAAATATTAGTCCAAGAATAGAGAGAGAGAAAAATGTTCTGAAAATGAACCGAATAAAAATAAAATAATAAAATAAATATATTTTATCTGATACAAAATTAACCGAATAAAATAAAATAAAATAAAGGTACTCAATTATTCTCTAAAGTATAATAGATTTAACTTATCGAAGTAGAGGATATAAGAGTGATTGGACAAGACAAATCTTTTAAAAAATATATCTGCCTCAAAATAAGATGAGTCAGGCGTGAGATTTTAACAGGAAGGCTTATATATTGTCAGTCCAACTATCTAAGAAAGTATAATATTCGTCCATAATAACAGATGCATGATTTACAAAATAAAAACCAATATATGTAAATTATTAAGATAATGAAATCTAACGTTATAAAAGTTTAAACACAGATGGGGACTTTAGATATATGATAAAGACTTGTAAAAAGATGGATGGGACAACTCATTCGAATTCTGTGAACAACCTGCCTAAAGCAGGTTGTGAAAAGAATCCTGACAACTCCTATTTACACTACCAAATCAATACGAGCTAAAATAGCGCATGACCCAAGGAATGAACAAAGAAAACAGTCAAAACAATATATAATACAACGAGTTAAAAATTCGAAAGATGTCATATGTAAGATGTTAAGTTTGGATACAAACTGAGCCAAAAGTTGTACGTGGCCGAAGAAGTAATAACAGCGGCTACATAAAAAAATTACAACAGCTAAGCATTTATATGATCTATATATATATCGCATGGGTTAACTAGAGTCCATGTATAAAGGGTCGTAAGGGTAATGGGAGTGACAATCCTTTAAAGAAGTCGAACAAGAGGAGAAGATTTAACAACAAATAGGTACTGACATCTAATATAGTAAGAAGGAGAAACAAATCTTAAAAACAAAAAAAATATTATAAATTAAAAACTATAAAATAAGAAATAAGAAATATTTACAAAATCACTTACCAAAAATATGTTTGGAATCATCAAAATCAATATGTTACACTAAACTAAAATGTACATTAATAATAATTAAAACTAATTAAAGAGTTAATTACATTTTCATTTAACAATGTCCCCCTTTTTTATGATGACAAACAATGATTCACAATGATCTATAAAATGAATAATTAAGCACAATTTGTGAATCATACATATTTCTCCCCGTTTTGACATTATCAAAGAGAAATTCATATAAAACAAGTGTCAAGGGTAAAAGGCGAATCTCTCCCTATCAAAAATTATTTTTGCATTGGATTCAACCATAAATTATAAGAGGCGTGTGAAATATTACGAAATTTTCAATATGCACATATGTCATCATAAATTTTCTCATAACCTGTATTTGAATTTTTAATAGATGGACAAGAATATTATCAAAAAATGCAATAGTCACGGAAATGATAAGATCAATAATATCAAGAACATAATGGTGAATCTCTTTCATAACTCAATGTTCTCAAATAGTTTGAATTAAGCACACAACATGAGTTAAATATGGTGGCATATATGAAGCAATAAAAAATTTCAATCTTGGTCATGCTTTGCCGTTTTTAAGATACGAGCTGAAATTCTCGGAATATATCAATCATGTTGTAATATTCATAATAAAGCATCAATCAAGCATTTTTTAAACGAATAATATTCTATAAATATTTTTCTCCCCTAAGAAATACCAATGAAGGCATACATGCATATAATAAATTTGGTGAATCTAATTCATGAGATAAAATATTTTCAACAAATCTCAATATATCCATAAATCATAACAAATATCCAAAATCATAAAACTTTTTCATTTTTCAATTAAGCACGAATATCTCAAGTGACAATTTCTTTCAACAACAATATTTTTCATGAAAGATAATAAGATTCAAATAATCTAGGGCTAATCATACAACATGCCATAAATCTATCTCATAAAGATCAAAATGTTCATATCATTAAAATTAATGAATGAATATCTCAATATTAACATGTATCACATATAACTAGCAATTTTCAAATGACATTTTCATTTCAAATTAATAGATAATAAAGTCATGAATTAATCCAATATTATTGTCAACAAACATATGTCAAGATGTAACATACAAAGAAATTATGAATTTTCATTTCAAAATTTTAAACATC
Source organism: Sambucus nigra (assembly GCA_949130495.1). Lineage (NCBI taxonomy): Eukaryota > Viridiplantae > Streptophyta > Magnoliopsida > Dipsacales > Adoxaceae > Sambucus > Sambucus nigra. The sequence continues at coordinate 371,776,470 of OX422220.1, read as the reverse complement.
AAAATCAAATGTGTCTAGATACAACTAATGAATTAAAAAAAATTGTCATTGAAAACTAGCATATGTCTTATAACATAAAATTATCTAAATAATAAATGTACAAATTTACATGTGAAAATTTAATTCATCAATAATAAATATATACTTTAACAAACAATCTAATCATGGAATAATATCAATTTAGATCATACTTTAATCATCAATGGACATGCGATATTCAAAATTCAAGAATGTGTTCCTTACCACCTTACCAATACCAAAGATTTATCCAAGAAATTTTCCAAGTGTGGCATTTTTATCTTTTGGCAAAGATACTGAAACAACAAATTTGCTTCCAATATAAAATCATAGGCTTTGAAAATCCACGAGCAATCTCAAGATGAAACATATACAACTTTAAAATTTCCTCTTTTGATACCAATAGTGTGTTAGGTCCATAAAGCAATATTAAAATACAAGTTTATCAAATTGGATTATCTTATCAATTAAAATATCAAGCATTGGGAAAAAATTATGAACATCAAAATCAGTAATAACTATCAACATATGACATACTAACATATAGTAATAATAATAAAGTTTATCAAGAAAAAAATGAATTTATCATCCTAAGTGTGCATTAACTTGTACAAAAATAAATTTATTCACATTTTCAAGCATTTAATATATATGAGACTAATATGAGATAGATCAAATTATAAGCCATTAATCATAAAACTATTTTCACGTAATGAATGGTGTCTAATTCAAATAAGCATATAGACATGACAATAACAAAGGACAATAATTATATCAAATAATAAACACAAAAAAAATTCAATACTAGTTCTTAATCTGATTTTTTTTTCAAGTTCCAACACTTGTCTTGCACCTAAAAAATTTATCCTTCAGAACCCAATATGCGTGTGGTTGATAATAGTCAGTATGAATAATTATCTCTTTAGGAATCCAAGCTGATTTTGTATTGTTATACCTCTTTTTTCTAAAATGACAAAATTTAGAATAGTGTGTATATCTAACACAATGTGTGCATGTTTAGAATGACTAGATGAGGATTTATTTTGAAAGAAACTCGAATAACTCTTTTTCTCATTTTCTTCATCATATCCTCTACCATTATTATTAAACTAAATTCTTTGATTTTCCACAATTTTATGAAAATATTCATTTTCTTTACTAAAAGTATCTAATGATTTCTTTAAATAATTAATCTCCCTTTTAATTCATTATTTTCAATTTCAAGAGGGTTTGTGACTATTATAGATTTTTTCTTTTTTAAGGCATTTATTTCATTTTTCAAATCATTTTATAATTTCAAATCATCAAAATCATTTGACATATAATCACATTTAGTTGAAAGTAATGAATGAGACTTTTTAAGATCAACGTATTTATTTTTAAGTTCATCAAAACTATCACATAATTCACCCAAAATATTTTGCAATTCTTCATTATCATCAACAATATCATCATCACTATCACTAGAGTTAGGGTTGGAGTGTAGCTCCTGCTTATCATTTGCCATGAGACAGGTAGCATTTGTCTCTTCACTATTGGATTCATCGATATTAGCCTATAGACAAGGATTGAATTCTTCCTTTAAAATAAAGCTTGAAATGCAGGGTTGACTATCTATCCATTTTCTTCTCACAAAATAAAAGAATGAATGGCTACAAGAGATCAAACATTTGAGCATACAAATAATAAAAATGTATAGTGCAGCATTTAAGATAAACAAAGAAAATTTTGCCATGATCTTTAACTCTATGATTGTTAAATCTAGAAATAAGAAGAGCACTTGCTCCTAGACCAATCATTGCCCAGATTATACTCAAGAGGGGGGGTGAATTGAGTTTAGCAAACTTTTAAGGTTAAATTAATATTTCAGAAAAATATTAAATTTACAACACCTTATCAATTTTCAGATTAATAAAACTCTAATGATTACAACCAAGATTACCAAATAAGTACAACTAACTAATTTAAACAATTTAAGAGGCAGATTTTAACACTCTACGAATATTAAACTAATTTCGTATTTAATATTAAGTGATATTCTTAAATTAATTAATTAATTCAAAAATAATTATTTTAACCTTAAAAATAATTTTGACAAATTTCAGAATTAATACATTTGTGAATTTGAGTGATGAAAATATAAATTCAAGCATGCACAAATAAATAAGCAAATAAAGTGTGAAAAATAAAGACACCGAGTTTTAACGTGGTTCGGCCAAATCTCGGCCTACGTCCATGCGCCTAGAGCAGCTTCTATCTCCTTACACTTTACTATTCTTGATCCACTTGACAGTATAATCAAACCACCACGTATATCCGTTTGCAAGCAGAAATCGAACTTCATACATCGTGGTCCAATTTGCGACCGTAGCTAAAATCGAACTACTGAATACAACCCATGCTTCGAACAAAGCTTCAAAGAAATCTATTTTTTGCAGTACAATGTAGAATAGTGAAACTCCTTAAAATACAATTTGTAATCTGAGTTTCTTATTCTTTAATGAGACTTCAATAAATGATATTAATGGAGGCTCAAGTCTTCTTCTACAATGATTAAGAAGAATGTAAAATTGATTGCTCTCTTGAATGTGTGGTTGGGTAATAAATTCAAATGCTCCTCAATAAATTCTCAAATCTTTCTCATAGTCTCATTTTTGAGTGTCTTCAATGCATCTCTTTGAATTCTTTAATATGTCTTCAAAAAACTAGTTGTTCGAGACATCCATTGAGAGCATTAAATGCTCTTAATTTTGCTGAGAGAAAATATCTTCAATTATGATCTGCAAATATCTATTTGTCATAAAAATGGTCGTTAAGACATGATAGTAGCATCCTCAAACTATGACTGAAAGTAGCACTTCAGATATCTTAAAATAGCTCTGCAAAATATTAGTCCAAGAATAGAGAGAGAGAAAAAATGTTATGATACAAAATGAACCGAAATAAAAACAAAATAATAAAATAAAGGTACTCAATCACTGTTCGAAGTATAATAGATTTAACTGACCGAAGTAGAGGATATAAGAGTGATTGGACAAGACAAAACTTTTAAAAAATATATCTGCCTCAAAATAAGATGAGTTAGACGTGATGTTTCAACAAGAAAGCTTATATATTGTCAGTCCAACTATGTAAACAAGTATAATATTCGTCCATAATAATAGATGCATGATTTACAAAATAAAAACCAATAGATGTAAAATATTTATTAGATAATGAAATCTAACGTTACAAAAGTTTAAACACAAATGGGGACTTTAGATATATGGTAAAGACATGTAAAAAGACGGAGGGGACAACTCGTCCAAATTCTGTGAACCACCTGCCTAAAGCAGGTTGAGAAAACAATCCTGACAGCTCTTATTTACACTTCCAAATCAATAAGAGCTAAAACAGTGCAAGGCTGAAGGAATGAACAAATAAAATAGTCAAAATAATATTTAATATAACAGGATAAATATTCAAAAGATGTTATATGTAAGATGTTAAGTTTGGATACAAACTGAGCCAAAAGTTGTACGGGGCTGAAGAAGTAATAACAACGGCTATATAAAAATAATTACAATATATATATATACAGTCATGCTCTTGTGCGGACTAGTCCACATTTTAAGAATACGGGCCGGATATGTGTCACCTGGCGGTGAGCCCAGAAAAGAGAGAGAGAGGGTGTCGCCTATAATTTAGGCGATAATTTCTAGGTGCACCGTTAGGTGACACATGTCTGGTCCGTATTCTTAAAATGCAGACTAGTCCGTACAGGAGCATTATATATATATATCGCATAGTGTGACACCCCGACTAATTAAATACCGGGTAGCTACTCCTTTATTAAATTAATACAAAATGCCAAGTTGGTTCAGTTCATAACATCACTGTCGAAAACATTTTAATATTACTAACCACCTAGTATTTAAAAAGTAGGTTGTCCATTTTAATTAAAACCGATTAACATGCAATAAATGAATTATGAAAAGTTAACATAACCAACAATATAGTCACAATAGAATAACCATCCATTAAATAATGAGTCTGAAGGAAAACTCCTCACAACAAATCGAATTCCGAAATAAATAAATACAAAGTCCACATCACTAAAATTAATTACAACCCAAAGTCTGAAATAACTGAATAAATAAGATGTCTCTAAAAGGAATGGGCAACATGCCCAACAAATGATAAAAACTGATAATGGAGTCAAGATCGAAGATGGAGGCGTCTATTGTCAAGGTCCTGTAACTTCCACAGTTACAGCACGTCACCTGAATAGAACTCCTATGCATGGTGTCCTTGTGGCTGGGCAACTAAAAAGGTTTTTTTTTTACAAAAATAGATTTGGAAGCAAACGGGTCAGAGCCCGAATGTGAAAATAATTTTTAAAAAAATGCAAGTGTTTAATATCATTAAACAGTTAATATAAAGTACATGATAGTGTGTGCACTCACATGAGTTCCTCACCTCTCAACTAATTGTGCACTCCTATCGTACTCGTACCTATTCTAACTCCCATCTCTAACTAGTCCAATGCTAAATCTAACATTCCTATATGACATCCAATTCAAATCCCAACATCTTCTATTTAATAGAGTATTTTACCTTATTACACAGTTTCCCCACTTTAGTATTTCAATATTATAAATCTTACAATTTCACTTTACAAATCGTTGCTATTACTTATATCCACAATTATTCACGACAATCCATTTCAATCAACAGTATATTATTCTCACCATAAATATACAATACTAGCACCCCGAGGCTAAGCTGCGGTGCTCACATACTCTGCTATCAAATCCCGGTACATCACGTACATGAGGACCACGTATTTCGAATCTGTCAGGAAACGTTTCATTAACAACAATCACAAATAGTGGAGGGGCGAACATAGTTCACATCACATGGGGCACGCACATACCTACGCTCTCATGATCAGCAGACTTATTAACTTCTCAATAAGCCCTTCTCTGACCTATGTCCTCGAGGTACCAATCTAAATCCCCCCCGTAGGCACACAAAGATTAGATGGCCCTAAACGAACACCAACCTCCCACGATAGCAAGTATGGTAGGTATGTCATACACATATAACTACATATACTAAGTGTGGTGACAATTATTGTGCAACACAAATAAATATGAAAGAGGTAACAACCAAGAAAAGATAAATAAAATGCCAATCACACAACAACGGGTATACGTGGTTCAGCAAAGATGTGCCTACGTCCACGGTGGTTCAGTCAGTGTTATTTCTCTATGTTCTGAAGAATAAGTACAGAGAATACAAGGTGTCCTTTACCCCAGACTTAGGGTTTAATTTATACATGTATATGTTGGTTAGTGGGGGTGATGGGTTCCTCCTTATTAGCCATCTCCCCTGTAACTTTCTTACATGGGATCGCGCTTCCCCACAACTTCTCTTCATGGGATCGTGGAGTAATCGATTAATACAAAAGGTAATGGGCCTGGTCTTTGGGCCCCTAAGGCGAGGATACTCGTCCAGGCCTATAATGCTAAATTCAGGGTACCCACAATTGCCCCTAAATTTGTTGGGCCATTTCTATGGGTCCAATGAATTTAAATGATCAGCTATTATGGTTGATTTCTTCGAAAACTGTGACGTTGCTTTGGCGGCACCCGCTTCGCTATCCGTGCGCTATGATTAGAGTTGAAGGCTTGTTGGAATAAGACACATTTCTTTTCGTCGCTTCAGCTTTTCCAGTAATCTTCTATCTTCTGAGAACTCTTACGCTTTGTACCTTCTGTTTTTTATCTCTACTTTCGTTGCTTCTTCGCCATTTGACCCGATCTTCTGTCTTGTAAGTCTCTCGTGCTCTTTGCATTTTCTCTTTGGTTTGTAGTTTTTCTTATATTTTTCCAATGGCGAAGATTGGAAATAGGTCAGTAACTGAGTTTAGAAAATTCTACAGTATTCCTGAGTGGGTAGAGATTGAGTGTTGTGCCTCGCCTCCTAGGAACGTTAGGGATATAGAGGATGCACATTGGATTCACGTCCTGTTGCTCTCCCAGGGGGGGCTTACCTTTCCCCCTAATGATCTGTTTCTGCACTTCTTTAGCTATTTTAGTATTGTGCCTGCACAATGTTCGCCCAACGTATGGAAAATAGTGAACGGCGTGCATAGGATAAATCAATTGTATGGCACAAGGTTAGGGCTTCCGAGGTCTGCTTTTGTTACTCCTTTTCTTGAACGAGTTCAGGTGTTCTGTACCTTAAGGCTAGGAGCCCTGATAGGGTATTGGTAGTAAATTTACCTGATTCCCATAAGGACTACTGGCAAAAAGGTTTTCTTGTTAGGAATTGGTAATTTTCCCCCCAATTTGAAGGGTCGAGGTCTGAGAAGTTCACTGTTCCCTTTTATGGGAAAGAATATATAGGTAGATGTCAGATTATTGTTTCAACCTTTGCTGACTTGTGATTTTTCTAACTTCTCCTTGATTTTTCTTTCTCAGCGAGGATAAAGAACTTGGAGCCTGCTCTCAGCGAGGTTCGTATCTCGGAATTGGTGAAAGCTTGGAACATCAGGGAACCTTTGGGTGACGGCGAGCATCCTAGGTCTGCTGCTTTTCTGCTTGAATACAAGAACACAGGCTCCAGCTTCATAGCCCGACCTGTGGATAGTGTTCCAGACTTTGATTCTTCCGAAGAGATTTCAGCTGAGCCTATCCATTTGGACAAAGAAGAGAGCATCTCGGAGAGCGAGCCTGTAGGTGTTGTGAGTAATTTGGGTGCAGGCAGTGCTGACAGTAGCAGTTCTTCTGAAGGGGATTCTGAGGCTCGAGACTCGTCGAGCACTACCAGTAGTTCTGGTAAAGAGATGCCTCCCAGGAAGAATTTGATCAGAGATGATGATGATGATGATGTGCTTCTTGCACAGAGGTCCAAGAAATCGAAGACTGCCTCCGGGGCTATAGCTACTGGTTCTCGGCCTTCTTCTCAGGAGCAAGAGAAGAAGAAGAGAGAGGAGGAGTAGGCGAGAGAGAGAGAGAAGAAAAGGGAGGAGGAGAGAAAGAAGGTGGAAGAGAGAAAGAGAAGGGAGAGAGAAAAAGAGGAGGAGAGGAGGAAGATGGAATTGAGGACCAAAACTGGTCAAGCCCTGGTCCCAGTGTCTGCCTTGCCTGAGGGGCCTTCGGTGGCCACCTCTCCTCAGCTTGCCCCTGCGCTGCTCGAGAGAGCAGTCCTCCCTGCAGATCGTGAGAGGGCGTTGGGGTCCGATCAACTGGCTTTGCAAGAAAGCCAGAGGCTTGCCTTGGTAAGGTTCCCTTCTAATTCTCAATTTCTTTTAACAAATTTTGATGGTTTCTTCTTCTTGATCCCTTCCTTGTTCTTTGCAGTTTGTGACCGACTTCGCTGTGCTTTATCGCTCTCGCGATGAGCTGATTAGAAGGAATGGCGAGCTGGAGCAGTAAAAATCTGTATTGGTAGCCAGGGGGTCTCAGCTGGAGGCCGATCTGAAGGCTGCTGACGCAGCTCGAGCTTCATCTGATTTGGCTCTTGTTAATTCTGCTCGCGAGAGAGATGATGCGGTCAGGGAGCTTGGGGAGCTGAGGAAGGCATATGACCTGGTGTGCTCGAGCAAGCTAGACCTTGCAGAGAAGAACAGGGTTCTGGCTGAGCAACTGGAGGCGGAGAAAGCCCAGGCAGCCACTCTCAAGGAAGATTCGTACAACTTTGGCTGGGCTGCTGCGTATGAGGACGCCGAGGTTCAGATAGACTATATCAGCCGTCTGAACTTCAAGAAAGGGTGGAATAAGGCCCTCGTGGCTGCTGGGGTGGACGTTGCATCCCCACTCTTTGACGAGCATGATCCAGGGCCAAAGCCAGTCGTGGATGAGGACCCAGCGCCAACTGCTGAAGGCACCAATCCTGTCTCTCAGGCGACTTCTGTTGATGCTCCTTTGGTCGAGGAGGGCAGTGGACACCCCTGCAGAGGGTAATGCCCCTGCTGATGCTGATAAGGACAAGGGTCCATCCACCTCTGGGCCATCCGAGGTTGCTAATTGATAGGGCTTCTTTGTAAATTTTTTTTTGTTTTTTTTTTTTTTTTTGATCTGATGTAACCTTGCTCATTATCAATGAAAAGACTTCATTTTTGTTTATGCTAATCTCTTTCTTTTCTCTTTCTTTTACTTGTAGTTGGTTGATGTGGATGACTATATTCCTGTTACTTCCCAACTAGGTAGGACTCTTGGTCCTAATGCAAGCCCTGCAGTTCGCCAGGCCTTTGCTAGGCTTTGCAGGTTTGCTAAGTCAAGGAACCAAAAATATAAGGATCAGTCCGAGCTAGTGGCCAAGTTGAAGGACAGGCTCCAGGAAATGGAAGAGATCGGTGCTTCAGTGCAAGAAGAAGTTAGCGAGCTGAGAGCGAAGTTACTGGAGGCCACCGAGATCAACCAAGTTGGAGAGTTTCTGCAGCGGGAGAATGAAGACCTGAGGCGGGAGGTCTCGAAGCTTAAGGAGCATTCGCCGAGCACCGTTTCGGCAGTCCTACAAGGCTCTTCTTCGTCGCGAGCTGCTCGGCCTCCCCTCCCGCAGGCTGGTAGGAGTGCCAGGGGTAGGAATAGGGAAGTCGAGGAACAGCGTGAGAGGGAAATGGAGGACCTGCACGGCGATGTTCGGCGAGCATATGTGACTGCTGCTGGGCTCCAGAGGGACGTCACCCGTCTCCGGCATTTGTTCAAGAACGGCCCTCGACAAGTGTGGTCTGATGGATATGATCAAGGCTGGCTGGAAGCTCCGACGAGACTATCAGAGTTTGAAGAGTTATCCTTCATCAGGGGGTGGTTGAGTGCCCTCAAAGAGCTGCAGGTCCCGAGGAACTTGATGCTGTGGTATCGATACGAGATGTCCTCCTCTACTCTGATGCCCAACCCATTTAGGCGGGATGATCGATGGATACCCATTGATGCTATTCCCCGGCGATTATTGGAATTGGACGCAAATGAGGTCATGGAGGAGCTCGCCCCTTCTCCTGATGATGGAAGGAGAGCTAAAGTTGCTGATTATCTTGCTCGGAGGCTTCCACCCTCTTGAAATTTTTTTTTTATTTATTGTAAATGCTTTGGGCGAGCTTCGCCGACTAAACATGTACTATCATTTTTATAAATATAAAAGATTAATGAGAAGTTCGAGTTTTGGGCAATTTTGTCGACTAAACGTGTTCATCCAATCCTTTTATATTTTTGCATCTTCACAATCCTTTTTATTTTGTCATGTGAGTGTCCGCCCAGTCCAGTATAAGAATACCATTGTGCCCTCCCTTTACCTTTTAGGTCGTGTCATCACACTCCCTTAGGCCTAAGTAGGGCAATTGGCGAGGACACACCTGGTGTTGGATGTCTTCATCCGGTCAGGATTTTGTTTAACCAAAGTAGGTTTGATGCCTAAGAATACTCTGTAGGGCTTCATATATTGCCATGGGCAATGCTAAGAGGTCTGTCGTGCTTCATGACGATGACCTGAGGAGGGGTGTTCCCCTGCTATGTCGACTATTATGCCTGTAATTTGGGAAGGATGTGTAATAAGATATAACTGTTACTAATTAGAGAGTGATCAACTGAGATATTTTCATTGGTGAATTGAGAAATGAACTGTCCTTTCACATAATGAATACAATAAAAGATCTAACAATAGAACTCCTAAAAATAGAATTTTTTGAGATTAGCTGCGTTCCATGCTCGTGGTATCTCTCTGCCCTCCATCATTTTCAAATGATAGGCACCTTGCAGGTCGTCTCTAATTATCTTATAAGGTCCTTCCCAGTTCGGGCCCAGTTTACCGTCTGATGGCTTCACTGTGTTGCCCAGGACCTTTCTTAGAACATAGTCCCCAACTTCGAATTTCCTCGGATTGACCCTTTTGCTGTAGTGCTTCGCGAGCTGTTGCTGATAGCTCACTAGTTTTACTAGGGCAAGTTCCCTGCGCTCGTCGGCCAAGTCGAGTTCAGCGAGCAAAGCCTGATCGTTCTGACCCTGCTCGACAAGGTCGGATCTCATTGTAGGCAATCCTGCTTCTAGTGGGATGACCGCTTCCATACCATATGCTAGTGAGAATGGCGTTTCCCCTGTGGCTCATCTAGGAGTCGTTCTGTACGCCCATAGGATATGTGGTAGCTCGGTTGTCCACGCACCTTTTGCTCGCTCTAACCGCTTCTTCAATCCAGCGATCACTGTCTTGTTGGAAGCCTCAGCTTGTCCGTTGCTTTGAGGGTAGGCCACCGAGCTGAAGTGGTGCCTGATCCCGTGTTTGTCGTAAAAGTCCTGAAAAGGGCCACTCTCGAACTGTGTTCCATTGTCAGTGATGATGGTTCTGGGGATTCCAAATCGGGTGATTATATTTCTCCATATGAACCTCATCATGTCAGCATCTCGGATGTTCGCCAGTGGTTCTGCCTCGATCCACTTGGTAAAGTAATCAGTTGCCACCAACAGGTATTTGCGATTGCCGGCAGCGGTGGGCAGTGGTCCCACGATGTCCATTACCCACTGAGCGAAAGGCCAGGGACTGGTCAGGGATTTTAATTCGCTGGCGGGCTGGTGGACCATGGGAGCGTGAAGTTGGCATTTTAGGCATTTGCGGACATATACTGAGGAGTCCTTTTGCATGTATGGCCACCAGTAACCTTCCTTCATTGCTCGGAAGGCTAGAGACCTTCCTCCGACGTGACTTCCATAGATTCCTTCGTGAAGCTCGTGAAGCTCGTGAAGCACTGCCTTGACATCGCCTGGGTGGACGCATCTAAAGTAGGGGCCGAAGAAAGATCTTTTATACAAGTCACCTCCTGTGGATAAGTGAAAGCGAGCAGCTTTGACTCTTATCTGGTGAGCAGTTCTTTTATCCTCTAGGAGCGTTCCGTTCTTCAAATAGTCTCTCAAGGGATCCATCCAGCTGGGGGCTGATTCTAATTGGAGTATTGGTTTCGCTTTGGTCAGCTCGCAGTTGGGGTAAATGCTTGGGCAGCTGAGGAAATCGATAGGGATGATCCTTTTAAGGCTGGAATCAACTGCCGAGCTCAGGGCTGCTAAGGCGTCAGCGTGGCTGTTTTGCCCCCTGGGAAACTGTTGGATGTTGATGTCTTCAAAGTTCGTCATTAAGTTTTTTACCAAGGAGAGGTAGGTTGCCATCCTCTCATCCTTCGCGTTATAGTCTCCACTTATCTAATTGGAAACTAGTTACGAATCTCCGAATACCTGTAAATGCTTTGCTCCCAGAGTTTGCGCCCTTTGGAGACCTGCTATTAAGGCTTCATATTCTGCTTCGTTATTGGAGGCTGCAAATCCCAGCCTGATTCCTTGCTCGAGGACTGTATTCTCTGGAGTGATGAGAACAATTCCTACTCCTGCCCCCTTTGAGTTGGAGGCTCCATCAACGAATAGTTTCCAGCTTCCTCCTGTAGCCTGGTTGTTTTGTTCTGTTGGCTTAGGCTGGTCGATGCGTTCTTCGCCTGTGAATTCAGCTATGAAGTCAGTAAGGATTTGACCCTTGATAACTGTCCTTGGTTGAAATTGGATGTCAAATCGGTCGAGCTCGACTGACCATTTTGACAGTCTGCCCGACAAATCCGCCTTCCTTAGGATAGCCTTGAGGGGGTGTGATGTAAGGACGATGATCGTATGAGCTTCGAAGTAGTGCTTCAGTTTCCTCGAGGACATCACTAGGGCGAATGCGAGCTTTTCCAATGGTAGGTAGCGCTGCTCGGCGTCCATTAAGGTTTTGCTCACGTAATAGACTGGATGTTGGATCCCTGTAACTTCACACATTAGCGCTGAGCTGACAGTATGGCTGGACACAGAGAGGTAGAGGTACAAAGAGTCCATTTGTTGTGGTATGACAAGCAACGGTGGGGAGCTTAGGTAGGACTTGAGCTCGTCTAACGCTCGTGTGCAACCTGGGGTCCATTCTACTGTTTTGCTGCCTTTTAAGAGTTGGAAGAAGGGCTTGCATCTCTCGGAGGATTTAGAAATGAAACAATTTAAAGCAGCGAGCATTCCAGTGAGTTTCTGTACATCTCGGACTGTGCGAGGAGGTTGCACTCTTTTGATTGCATCAATCTGGTCTGGATTCGCCTCTATGCCTCGCTTGCTGACTAAATACCCAAGAAACTTTCCAGACTGGACACCGAAGGAACACTTGCTCGCGTTGAGTTTCATTCGGTACTTCCTGAGGATTTCGAAGGTACTTGATAGGTCCGAGAGGTGATTTTCCTTCTCCTTGCTCTTGACGAGCATGTCGTCGATGTAGACCTCCATTGTGTTTCCCATTTGATTTCTGAACATTTTGGTAACTAGCCGCTGATAGGTTGCCCCTGCATTTTTTAGCCCAAAAGGCATGACCTTGTAACAGTATAAACCAACCGTTGTGATAAACGCCGTTTTGTCCTGATCTGGGGCATACAGGGGAATCTGGTGATATCCCGAGTATGCGTCCAGGAAACTCATTCGTTCATGAGCTGCGGTGGCGTCTACTAGTTGGTCTATTTTCGGAAGAGGGAAGCTATCCTTGGGGCAGGCTTTGTTGAGGTCAGTGAAGTCTATGCAAACTCTCCACTTCCCGTTGCTTTTTGGAACTACCACTGGGTTGGATAACCATTTGGGGAATTGCACTTCCCGTATGGACCCTTCATCCAGCAGTTTTTCGACTTCTTTTTCTATTGCTCTGGCCTTCTTGGGAGCAGTTCGTCGTGCCTTCTGCGTTATCGGCTTGAATGTGGGATTTACGTGCAACCGATGGCAGACCATACTGGGATCGATTCCTGGCAGCTCATAGGGTTCCCAAGCGAAAACATCTATGTTGCTTCTGAGTAAGGTTAACAAATCCCTGTGCTCTTGGTCAGTGAGTGAGGTCCCGATCAGGAAGACTCTGCTGTTGTCGCCTTCTTTAGCAATCACTTCTACCAGGTCCTCTACAACACGCTCGGAGGGGAGGAGCCTGGTCTCTTCCACTCCGGTCCTTCCATATTTTAATTTCTATTTGGAAGGGATTGCACCTTCCTCCACTTTCTCGCTGGTTTGAACGACTCTTTTCTCTGGCTTTGGTCGGATGGCCGCTATGAAGCACTTTCTCTCCATCGCCTGGTCTCCATGTATCTCCATCACTCCCCGCTCGATGACATATTTGAGTTTCTGGTGGTAGGTCGAGGAGACTGCCTTCATTGCATGAAGCCATCCCTTGCCAAGGATGGCTTGATACGGTGAATCGATGTCGACCACCAAGAATTCGATCATTTTTGAAACATTTCCAGCGAGCACTGGCAGTACTATCTTGCCTAGAGGCATGGTCGTCTTCCCAGCGAAGCCGACCAGAGGGACAGTGGTTCCCTTTAGGTCGGCGATGTTCAACTTCAATTTCCTGAACAGGTCGATGTACATTACTTCGGATGAGCTCCCTTGATCGACGAACAGCCTGTCGATATCAAAGTTGGCTATCCTGAGTGTAATGACTAAGGCATCGTGATGTGGGGTCCTTACTCCCACAAGATCTTCATCCGTGAAAACAATATGATTGTTGTAGTTGATGTCCTCTGCTCGCCGACGTTTTCCTGCCTGTGATTTTGCTGGATCAATCTGAAAAGATTGCATCACCGCTGTCAGCTTCTTTACCTCCATTCGAGCTGAGTTACCCTGGATTTTCTTAACATCGAATACTCCGTGGATTACTGCGAATTCGTGTCCGGCGTCGTCTTCCAATACGTTGTCGGGTTTTGCCTCCTTGTGGACAGTCACTCTCTCTACCTTCTTTTCCACAAAGTCATTCAAATGTCCGGATTGGGACAACTCCTCGAGGTGGGACTTAAGAGCCTTGCAGTGCTCGGTCTTATGCCCTCCCTCTTTGTGGAAGGTGCATCTCAGTGCATTGTTTCTTTTCGAGGGGTCTCCTCCCATTTTTCGGGGCCATTTGATGAACGGCTCATCCTTGATCTTCGCGAGAATTTTGTAAATTGGTTCTTTGAAGACGGTGTTGACCGCTTGGAACGACTTTGCAACGTCAGGGTTCCCTCCGTTTTTGGAGCCATTCTTGCCCCCACTCTTTCCTCCTTTTTTCTGGTTATCAACTTTCTCACTTCCCTTGGTAGCGAGCTTAGCTCGACCATTTTCTCCTACGTTAAGGCGGGTGACATCTTCCACCTTTGCATATTTCTCAATCCGGGCCATCAGGTCATCAATGGTCGTAGCTTCCTTCTTTGTCAAGGACTGGTAAAGGAGGGACGAGCTAGGTAGCCCAATTTTGAATGAAGCCACTGCCACTTCTTCCGCGCAGTCCTCGACTTCGTTGAATAACTCCCAGTACCTCTTTGCATAGTCTCGGAGTGTCTCCTGAGGCGTTTTCTTCATTGTTAATAGAGCATCCATCCTTTTGGGATGGGAGCTGTTGATGATGAATCGGGCCGTAAAGAGCTCGGCCAGGGATTTGAAATTTCTGATGGATCGGTGAGGGAGTTTCTCGAACCATTTATGGGCCACGTCATGAAGGCTCGAGGGAAAAATACGGCACATCAATGCATCTCGGTGATTCCAGAGGGTCATAGCATGCCGGTACTGCCTGACATGATCAATGGGATCAGTCTTCCCGTCGTAAATCTTAAACCTTGGGATAGCAAACTTTTTGGGAGCCTCTTCTTCTTCAATTTCCCTCGTGAAGGGCGATTTTATCTGGGTCTTGAGGGCTCTCCTAGCGAGTTCTCTGGTCGACCTGGTGCCGCGGTGAGCTGGATGTTGGTCCATTTCTCTGCGGACTAGGTTCCGTATGTTGTCGTCGCTGCGAGCAGGGCTCTGATAGCGGCGAGCTTTTCTCAGTTGTTCGCGGAGGTCGTCGTCTGAGTCGCCACCTTCGTACCCTTGATATTGTCGCCTAGGGCTCCTTCCTCGGCTGCGAGATTTTCTCGCCTGAGGGCTAGGAGTGCGATAGGGGCGTCTCCTGGTATCAGGACGTAGTTCCTTCTCCAGTTTTTCCAGTCTTCTTTTCAAGCAAGCATTCTCAGCCTCATATCTGCGAGAAGACTCCCTCTGCTCATGGAGCCTTGCTTCGTATGCATCGATCAATCTGGATATCTGAGTGGAGCTTGCTGGTCCTTGACTTTCTTCTGAGGCTGGCCTTTCTAAGCGAGCCCTTTGATCTGAACGTCGGACTTCAGACCTAATCCTGCGAGGAGCGGGTGGTTCCTGAATATCTCCTGCTTGAGGAGCGTTGCTGCTGTGACCAGACATCTTAGATTTTTTCTTGGCGTGGGCTCTTCTCAGGGAAAGATGAACGCTTCCCACAGACGGCGCCAATTGTGGTGACAATTATTGTGCAACACAAATAAATATGAAAGAGGTAACAACCAAGAAAAGATAAATAAAATGCCAATCACACAACAACGGATATACGTGGTTCAGCAAAGATGTGCCTACGTCCACGGTGGTTCAGTCAGTGTTATTTCTCTATGTTCTGAAGAATAAGTACAGAGAATACAAGGTGTCCTTTACCCCGGACTTAGGGTTTAATTGATACATGTATATGTTGGTTAGTGGGGGTGATGGGTTCCTCCTTATTAGCCATCTCCCCTGTAACTTTCTTACATGGGATCGCGCTTCCCCACAACTTCTCTTCATGGGATCGTGGAGTAATCGGATCAATACAAAAGGTGATGGGCCTGGGCTTTGGGCCCCTAAGGCGAGGCTACTCATCCAGGCCTATAATGCTAAATTCAGGGTACCCACACTAAGCATTCTCACATCTTAGATATTAAAATATTTTGTTAGTGGTATACTTCTCGTTCTTATACCAAAACTTAGTATTATACAAATCACATGTCCCCGGTTTATATGTATTTAATTTATCGATTAATCTCACTTCGTGATTAGTTACTCTCTTCCTAATCCACAAATGGCATCCGATTTAAGACTTTAATTTAAGTTTTACTCCTCAATGTATCCCAATCTCCCAACTATACCCACTAGTTTATAAGGAAAGGTTATCTCACCATTTAAATAAGTCTATGGGATACTAAAAATCAATTCAGGCCAAAAAGGTCATTCTGTCAACTTGTTAGAAATATCGTTCGAACGAAGGACTTCGAACGAAATACCAACTCGTTAGAAGTTCGTTCGAACGAGGTCGTTCGAACGACCTGGGAAGGTCTTCTAACGAGATGGCAGTTTCAGCCCAAAAAATCCCAATTCCGTTTTTCTCAATTCTTCTCCCCTCCAAATCCACCCTAAGACCATCCAAATTATGTTTTAACGTATATAAACCATTTCTAATCACCCTAGATCATTCCTTAACATATTTAAGGTGTTAAATCTTTACAAAAATCATGGAATTACTATGAATCTTCAAATATATCTCCAAACCCTATGAACATGAACTCCTAATTTTCTTATGTCTAATTACTCATCATAAATCCGTTTTTAAATCATCATATGTAACTACTCAAGCATTAGATCATTCCATTATAATACTACATGCAAATCCTAACCCAAATTCAAAGTTTCTCCAACAATTTTCATGGGATTTCTTCCAAAAATTTCAATAAAAGATAATTCCTACACTAAGCATGGAAGACATATTCAATGCATTAAAAATACTAAATCACTTGCCTTGGATTGTTCTTCAGAATTTGATGTTGAAGGTTGAAGGTTGATCTCTCCCCTTTCTTTACAGATTTTCTCCCAAGGTTGAAGATGGTGGTTATGGGTTTTCTCTTGGGAACCTCTTCCAACTCTTCCTATAACTCCCGTAGCCCTCTAACTTGTCAAATGATGGTAATGGGCTTAGTGGGTTACTAATAATGTATAATTAACTCTTAAAATTCGTAGGCTTTAATTCCCAAAATTTCAAAATAACCAAAATACCCTTTTAAGTTGCCGGTATGGCCCAAAAATGCCCCGGGACCCAAACTAAATCCCCGGCTAGTGTTTTCTGACTATTTCGACCCTTCCGGACTCGTTGGCGCACTCAGAATGACCATTTGGTTGGTAAAAATAAAATTTACTTTTTAATTCAAATAAATTACATTTCTGACGCGACTGACACGCGCGTCCCAACTAAATTTCCCAAATTGTTGTATTTCAGTCTCGCGACAATTTTAATATTTCCAATATTCATATATTGCCATATATACGCAACATAATCAAATACCAACTCACATCTCGTTAGTATTTCTATCTGGATTAATTCTCAATTAATTCACATTTAATTTAATTAACCCCTTTAATAAAATCAATAAAAATACGAGGTATTACACATAGGTTAACTAAATTCCAATTATAAAGGGAAGTAAGGGTAATGCGACTGATAGTCCTTTAAAGAAGTCGGACAAGAGAAGAGGATTTAACAAAAAATAGGTACTGACATATAATATAGTAAGAAGGTGAAACAAATCTTAAAAGCAAAAAAAATATTATAAATTAAAAACAATAAAATAAGAAATATTTACAAAATCACTTAATAAAAGTATGTTTGGAATCATCAAAATCAATATGTTACGTTAAATTAACATGTATATTAATAATAATTAAAAGTAATTAAATACTAATTAAAAGGTTAATTACATTTTCATTTAACAAACATGATAATCACCCTATACTAGATAAATTACCTAAACTCAATCATTGGTTCGAAAGGTGTTCTCAATTGTAATAGGCATCCTTTGAAATTCCTCCATTAAACTTTGCGAAGTTTTGACCAAAAATTATATTTTCTATCTAAAAGTCATAAAATATGTATGATCGTGTGTGGGATCATGAGTAGGAACTATATGTGAGAACACGTGTGTGAACTTGTGTGGGAGCATATCGGGGAAGATACGTGTAAGAAACTCTCCCCAGCTTAAAACAAACTCCCTAAGGTGACCTCTTTTTTTAGAATAGGAACAAACATAAAAAGACTTGGGTCTACCTTGATCAAAATGTCTGAGACGCGCTCTCCTTGGTGAGTTAGGTCTCCTTGTTGGATTAGGTCGAGCCCCATAAGGATCCATAACATACTCGAAAATCGATTTTGATGTGGTATTAGAATTGGATACATCATCATAACCAATTCCTTACCTCTCATTGAGACCTAAATCAGGATCGAGGAACATCTTTCCAACCATATTCGATGTGTCCTCTGCAGTGACCTTGACCTCTCGAGCACGTTTGAGATCTATCTCGAGTTGGAATACACGAGCTTCAAGTTTCTCACAAGTCTCCAATGAATCTTAAAGATCTCTTGTAACACTAGTCATAATGTTCGTCAAATCGATTTTCTCCTTACTGGCCACAATTAATTACTCATACAAAGAAACTTTTAACTTTTTGAGTTAGCTCACCGATGCCTCACAGTCTCTCATGACTTTCAATTCATTCTCCAAATCAAACACCCTGAGGGTCAAACTCCTATTTTGCTTTATAGTTCTCAAAAACTCTTTGTAAAGTTCGTTGTAGGCACATTAAATTCCACCTTCTCCCTTACTCAAATTCTCCTTATCAATCTGACCCTCTCCAAAATGGTCCGATAAATTATCGAGGCTATAACATTTAGAAATATCCTCATTGGCATGGTACGAACTCGAAGTGCTAACATGACTAGACATGAACGCAATGCAAGGTTCATGTGGTGATTCATTCTCGGAATGCACCGACTCAATGTCACTATCACTAAGAGTGGCTTTGTATGAAGCTTTGCCTTTGCCTTGTCTCTTTATCCTAGTGAGACACTCATGAGCCTTGTTTCATTTCCCCTCACATTCAAAACATCTCACTTGATCATTCTCATAAACGTTCTTGTCCTCGTTGACATTTTTTATTTTTCTTAAAACTTTTGTTTTCTTTGGAAGAATTTTCTTTGTTAAATTAAAGAAAAAAGCATTTGAAATTTTTTGCAAATACGGAAAGATCATCAATCTCAAAATCAAACTCGAAGAGAGACTCAAAAAGATTTTTCTTTTTCTTTTTAGGTTGGTCTTTCAAAGCAATCCCTATTTTTTTAGATTTAGGGAACATATTGATTTCATAAGTTTGAAGTTCTCATACGAGTTCTTCTAATCTATGCATATGTAACATTCCCAACGAATTAAGGACCATGACTTTAGGGATAAAACAGGATGACAAGGATCTCAAAATCTCTTATGACTCTCGTCTCAGGAATTCTCTCACCTAAATTAAAACTAGAATTGACTATGTCAGATAATCTAGCATAAAATTCATTAAAAGTCTAAAATTTTAGTATAGTGATAGTTTTAAATTATTTTCTGAGATTTTATATCTCATAATTGTGACAACCCGCAATCCGAAATAAGGGGTGGCCAGCCCGATACTCAAACGTAACAGGAATCATGGATGGATATCATTCTCAGCATCACAAATATAAACTGAGTATACGGGAAAACCACCCAATAAATCAGAAAACGGGTTGCCAAAAAAGTGTAAAATTTTAAAAATGCGGTTATGAAAATTTAAACTACAACCCAATCTGACAAGCAAGTGGAATTCCAAAAGATAACATATAATATAACCAAAACGAATGTACAAAAATGGACCGAATAAGCTGTCGGTCCACAGCTACACAAGACAACGTACAACAATATAAAATATCTTACATAGTACAATCATTAATCAAATACAAATGTTTGGGCCACACGCCCGAGGGACAAGACCCGATCATATCTAGAATAACAAGAATAAAAGCATCTAAAACAACATCCTGTAATAACCCGCAAAATCTTACAGCTCGTCGAAAGTGCAGGGAACTTGGGAAAGTCAAGTCGGGCGTCCTTGCGGTGGAGCACCTAAGCGGATACAATAATATATACAACAAAGAAGTAAACCGGTCAGGGCCGGGTTCTATATGATTTCTAGAAGAATAAAAAGCATGATAGGTATGAATAGTTACACATGATTGATGAGGATGATAAAATGACATGCTATCTACAATTACAAGCAAGAATTTAAGGTAAAGCACTTAAATTTAAAACCCTTCCTTATTAATACAATTTCCATTTCCTTCAGACATTCCTTATTAGGAGTAAAACCATATATTCGGTTAAGTCAATAAGTTATAAATTCTATTCATTTATTAAAACCTCCCATTTTATCTTCCCATTCCTTATTAGGAATATCATTTACATCCAGTGCTCTTTATGGCACATATATTATTCCCGTGCTCTTCATGTCACATATATATGCTCTTTATGGCATTCATCATACGCTCTTTGTGGCGTTTATCAACCATCAAGTCCAACTTGATGAAAATATAGTTATATTCATATACATATAACGATATCTAAGACCGCCCATCCGGGTTTCCCCACTGTGCGCGCCCCTAAATGACCATCATCTTCCAGGGCCTAACATAAGACAACCTGGGCACCTATCGAAATACGTCGGGAAGCGGCCATGAGCCTGCGGGATAGTCAAGACCACACCGGGAATCTCCTACCCATCGCAGAAAATCTAACAATAAGCGCTCCCATGGCCTAGGACTATATCCACCCTGCATTCATTAGCCAGGGGGCTTCACCTCACGAGCGAACTTCCCTTATGATGTCATTTAGAGAGGTGTGTAACAGTAAATTAACATTTACATTTTATCATCATATTCATTACCAATTCCACTTCCATTAATCATGAGGTTGGTTCTTTTTATTTAAACCTAACATCATTAAACAACGGGGTTCATTCTAAATTGAACCTATCATCTTTAAACACCTATGGGTTCATTTTATGCGAGCCTAATTCCCATCGAACATTATCATTTATTTTACCTCAAATTACAATTCCAGGCTAGGTCTCCAAATGATCATTATGATCCTAGAAATTCCCAAAGTTCATGTAAATTGATAAGCCCATAAGTCTCCAAGTTAGGGCATTTAACATCCTAACCTCTAAAAGTTGAATAAAAGAAGTAATGCCTTAACATTACTTTAAACCTCCCCGAAATAAACCCCAGATGAACCCATTTCTAATCCAGGGCAACGACCAAACTCCATAAATACTCTAGGACTCTAAGTTTACTTCTTTAAAGAAGTTTCCTAGGTCCTAATCCTAAAGAATAAGGATGAAAATTAAAAGGAAAAGACCCCAAAACTGCTGGAACCGAATCGATTCGCCCCTAGGGCCGAATCGATTCGCACCAGCGAATCGATTCGCTCTGAAAGCGAATCGGTTCGGACAACAAAATTAAGTTTCTGCAAATGCCGAATCGATTCGGTCTTAATCCGAATCGATTCGGACAACAAGACATGGGATTCTGCATCTATGCGAATCGATTCGCCCAAGGGGCCGAATCGATTCGCCCCTGCGAAAATGCCAAGAATGGCTATGGAGTCTTGAACTCCAAAATTTATCCAACTCCAAAATCAAGCCCAACCAAAATCATTGGCTGCAATTTCTACATCCTAAATCCATCTATCTACCAACCTTAAACATCATTTATCATCCAAATCCATTTTTAGTGGTTAATACCCAAAAATCCAATCAAAACCCTAACAATTCTAAATCATAACAATTCATAAATATCAAGACTAATTATTCTACTTAAATCATAAATTTGCAAGTAGATTACTTGCCTCAAATGTAAGAATCTGATTTGATGAAGAAGGAAGCAACAATCCAAGCTCCAATCTCCAATCTCTCTCTTTCTCCAAAGCTTTCTTCCTCTCTCTCTAAGTTAACAATTTGGGGCATAAAAGGAATAGTAAGTCTTAGCAAGACTAAATCGGGCCATAAGTCTAAAATGTCCAACTCTAATAACTAATGCGCGATAAAATAATACGCGATATCACTATTTAAGCCAAAACCAGTCAAAAGTCCCCAAAATGCCAAAATACAATATGGCACTTATTTTGACTGTCTCACACCTACCGGGACTAACTACACTATCCAAATTATCATCTGGAAATTTTATAACTCATTTTACTTCTGGTTTCATAATAAATCGAAATGTCAATTTAAATCCTTATGACATTAAAAATCACCACATGAACATTTTATCTATTCACGGGGGTAACTATACAACATTTTAGTAAATATTGGCATTGTCATAACAAATTAAATATTTACTCAACATCTACCATTTTATAATTAATTTCTACCCAGTGTAACTAAATATAAAATGGGCTATCAGAAGAGAGGGTTATTACATACTCCCCCCCTTAAGAGGGAATTTTGCCCCCAAAATTCGGATACACTTCGCAAGAAGAAGTGCGGATACTATTCCCGCAAGTCATCCTCGCGACCCTATGTCGATTTCTCGACACTAAGCTGACTATATAGAACTCATCCCCCAAGGTACTACCGGCGATACCAACGTAACTCTACACTCTAAGATAGCAACCGACTACATCTAATAAGAACCGTCACGTTGCATCTACTTCGAAAGGAATGTGCCTAAAGGCACCATCGTATCCTTCGTACTCCTTTGCACGAGAGACAAGGAACAAATTATGAACTTGCCGCAAAATGTTTCGACAAAGCGAGCCAATAGGTTACCGGACCCACCGCAACATTTCTAGGGAAGGTACAACATCATGCGGTGCAAGTTTTCCTTCACAGGCGATACTCACCCCAACATTTGGTCTAATGACCTCAAACTCCAGAGGCCTTCTTCTCGCATCGACTGAGCTCTTTCGTCGATCTTGGTTATACGAGAGACTCATCATCTCGCACTTCTAACCAACAAGCGGGAGATCCAAAAAGCCTACCATACAAGGCTTTTTCTACAGTGCCGTCCTAATAGTGAATCGACACCAATTCTATATAGGAGAATTCAACGAGTGGAAAGCATTGTTCCCAACTACTCTTAAAGTTAGGCACGCATATAAGGAGTATATGCCCCAACATACGGTTATTCTATTGGTTTGGCCATCTGGAAAAATGACAAGAAGTGATTAACCATAATTCGATTCCCATGACTTCTTGGGAACTCGCCAAGAATGAGAAACGGAAGTCTTATTCTAGTCAGGACTATAATCAAGGGCACCCCTCGCAGTACAACAACCTTACTATGCCCAGCCAATAATACTAGCGACGTACAACTTAGTACATTTCGTCATTACCTTGATGCACCGAAACGTTAGGACCGCGTGATTTCTCCATATCTGCTTTACTTAAGTCCCTTTTGTTCGGGACAAAATTCCCTTACGGGGACGCACCCCACCATCAGTGTCAAAAGAGCAGAACTTATTTATGGTTTTAACCGCCCCTGTTTTCTCCTGCGACATCTTGCAATGAAATGTTGTTCACACGAAAGACTAAATTCTGCCCAGGAAGTAGCATCTCCCTTCCTATACAGCGATCACCCCCAAGATGGACTTCAACTTAAATAGGGGATAATACTCCTTACAAGTTTAAACTTGAGAGGCGCATCAACAATAAATCAATACTCCAGTATTATCACTCCCCATCATGGCAGAGACTTGCTAATGGAATCTACCTTCGAGCTTAACCACCTGGCTCAGGGGTGCGAATCAATTCACCCCTTCGTTACCTTTGTAACACTCTACTATGAGAGGCCTCATCTCCTTCGGCCTCAACTACCAACTTCTCAAAATCCTCCCACTTCTCATAACATGGAACCAATCCCTTTCTAGAGGTTACGCATGACTTAGTCATGGTCCACTCCCAACAACCCTCCTAATCTTACGTCCCATACTAAAAGGCCCTACGCCTAAACAATCCTAAAGTCTATCTACCTATACCCTATCTAAGTCTTATACACCTATTGCTAAGTATATCCCTAGTGCCCAAGACCTTTCTCAACTTCCGACATTTGCTCAGTTTCGTGCGTGGGACGTCTCGCCGAAGCGAAATCCAAACAAGGAACCCTCCCGTTACACTACTACCTCGCGTTGTCAGTCATCGAGGGGTACAGGTCTAAGACACATGTTCGGGACCAAAAGATTCTACAGCTACACACTAACAATTTAAATAACAAAAAATATATATACAATCCAAAGCTGACCCTTCGTGAAACCCTAGGGTTATATACCCTATAACATATGCATCTCAATAAATAGCCTTCTATATCAAGGCATAACCCGAAGTCTCAATTCGACTTCGTACCTCGGTCTCCCTCATATCGATCAGAGGAGAGAACTATATGCAGTGCTCCTATGTCGCACTGTAATAGCCATCAATCACCCTTCTACGTGATTCTCGGCTAAACTTTCCAATCCCACTTCCGACAATAATTTAATAAAACAAAATAAAATAAAAGGAAAGAATAGCATATCTCCACTCACAATATCGTTAAGTGTTCATGCGGCGGAGTGTCTCGCAAAGCGAAATCCAAACAAGGAACCCCTCCGACACATGCCTACTTAACTAGTTGATCATGGAGATAGAGCGTAATACACGTAAGATCAGAGAAAGGAAAGGTGGTATATCCCCACTCCCAACGTCGTTAAGGTTCGCGCGTGGAGCGTCCCGCAGAAGCGGAATCCAAACAAGGAACCCCTCCTATACGCTACCACTCAACTTGTTGGTCGTGGAGATAAGGCATAGCAATTACATACCAATATCACATCATACTCGACCATGTTAAGGACGAGTAAATCGGCCTCAAGCACAATTTAATAAGAGAAATTCCTACATACATACCAACAAAAGAAATGGGCGAACCATTACCCATAGAACTCGATACTAATGAAAATACTCTCAGCAGATATTATGAAATCTGTAATCTGAGAAAAGCTCGTAAAACAAATGAGCGCGTAACACCTGCATCGAATAACATATAACTCACGTATCTATGAGTGAAAACTTACCCTTAATAACGGGTGGTGCCGGCAGGGCTGGAGGAAACATAGCCTCCCGATTATGACAAACACGCCCATACTGTAGTTGCCCCTGCTGCGGAGGAACAACCATAATAGGTACCGGAGGTGGAAACAGAACACATGGGCTGCTGCGGAGCCCGAGGAAACTGACCCCCAATCATCTGAGGACACTCCTTCTTGTAATGACCTGCCTCCCCACATTGGAAGCACTGTCCCTTCGTGTCCTCCCGACCACGACCTCCGATATTCCTAAACTGGGAAAAGCCTCGGCTCGGACGACCTCTACCTCCAGGGCCACCCCGATCTGCCGGATGTAAAGCACCTTGTCCGTGCCTATTATTGCCACTCGCAGTAAACCCACCAGGCTTCCCTACTTGCCTCATCTCAGTAGCTTTCTTGCTACCCTGCATATATAATCGATGCTCCTGGCAATGGAGTAAGGCTGCATTCATAACCTCACCAAAAGTCTGGAAAGCTGGGTTACCCAATAAGTGTTTTCGGATTCTCCAGTTTAGACCTCCCATAAACTTCGAGATCTTCCTCTCTTCCGGAGTCACCTCATCTGGTGCAAAACTCGCTAACCGGGTGAACTCCTCCTCATACTCCGCTACAGACCTCTCCCCTTGCACTACATCTTGTAACTTCCTCTTCATCTCCCTCTGAACAGCGGGAGGAAAATACTTAAGATCAAACAAAGCCCAGAACTCAGTAATTGACATTGTGTCTCTTTGCTCTGGTGTGGTCATCGTCTCCCACCAGTGTAAAGCGGATCCGACAAGCTTAAAGGTGGTAAGGACTTGTTTCTTATCCTCACTACATTCTATCATACGAAAGTGGCGTTGCATGTTTTTCTTCCATTGATCGGCTTTAACCGCATCCGTGCCTCCCTCGAATTCTGGGGGATTGCCCTTTAGAAAGGACTCCCGAACCCTTTCCCACGGAGTAAGTCTCGTAGGAGCTTGAACACCTGGAGCCCATGGCAATTGTTGGAGCACTACGGTCATGGCGGCATTAATCGCTCCAGCCACTATGCTTGCTACATTCGCAAAATTAACAGTCCCTTGTAGTGGCGGTGGAGGACCTACTTCCTTCTCTACGACCTTAATACGTCTCGCTGGGCGACCTCTCTTAGGCGGCATCTGAGATAGAAAAACAATAGTATTAAAATACTGGTTAAAACAATCTATTTTGCAGAAGATCGCAAACATAAGCAACAATAAGTCCTAGCATTAGGCTCTACATCAAAGAACGCTACGGTAGAACGAGACAAGTCCACACAGATCCTAGTACTCTAGAACCTGATGCTCTGATACCATCTGTGACAACCCGCAATCCGAAATAAGGGGTGGCCAGCCCGATACTCAAACGTAACAGGAATCATGGATGGATATCATTCTCAGCATCACAAATATAAACTGAGTATACGGGAAAACCACCCAATAAATCAGAAAACGGGTTGCCAAAAAAGTGTAAAATTTTAAAAATGCGGTTATGAAAATTTAAACTACAACCCAATCTGACAAGCAAGTGGAATTCCAAAAGATAACATATAATATAACCAAAACGAATGTACACAAATGGACCGAATAAGCTGTCGGTCCACAGCTACACAAGACAACGTACAACAATATAAAATATCTTACATAGTACAATCATTAATCAAATACAAATGTTTGGGCCACACGCCCGAGGGACAAGACCCGATCATATCTAGAATAACAAGAATAAAAGCGTCTAAAACAACATCCTGTAATAACCCGCAAAATCTTACAGCTCGTCGAAAGTGCAGGGAACTTGGGAAAGTCAAGTCGGGCGTCCTTGCGGTGGAGCACCTGAGCGGATACAATAATATATACAACAAAGAAGTAAACCGGTCAGGGCCGGGTTCTATATGATTTCTAGAAGAATAAAAAGCATGATAGGTATGAATAGTTACACATGATTGATGAGGATGATAAAATGACATGCTATCTACAATTACAAGCAAGAATTTAAGGTAAAGCACTTAAATTTAAAACCCTTCCTTATTAATACAATTTCCATTTCCTTCAGACATTCCTTATTAGGAGTAAAACCATATATTCGGTTAAGTCAAGAAGTTATAAATTCTATTTATTTATTAAAACCTCCCATTTTATCTTCCCATTCCTTATTAGGAATGTCATTTACATCCAGTGCTCTTTATGGCACATATATTATTCCCGTGCTCTTCATGGCACATATCTATGCTCTTTATGGCATTCATCATACGCTCTTTGTGGCGTTTATCAACCATCAAGTCCAACTTGATGAAAATATAGTTATATTCATATACATATAACGATATCTAAGACCGCCCGTCCGGGTTTCCCCACTGTGCGCGCCCCTAAATGACCATCATCTTCCAGGGCCTAACATAAGACAACCTGGGCACCTATCGAAATACGTCGGGAAGCGGCCATGAGCCTGCGGGATAGTCAAGACCACACCCGGAATCTCCTACCCATCGCAGAAAATCTAACAATAAGCGCTCCCATGGCCTAGGACTATATCCACCCTGCATTCATTAGCCAGGGGGCTTCACCTCACGAGCGAACTTCCCTTATGATGTCATTTAGAGAGGTGTGTAACAGTAAATTAACATTTACATTTTATCATCATATTCATTACCAATTCCATTTCCATTAATCATGAGGTTGGTTCTTTTTATTTAAACCTAACATCATTAAACAACGGGGTTCATTCTAAATTGAACCTATCATCTTTAAACACCTATGGGTTCATTTTAGGCGAGCCTAATTCCCATCGAACATTATCATTTATTTTACCTCAAATTACAATTCCAGGCTAGGTCTCCAAATGATCATTATGATCCTAGAAATTCCCAAAGTTCATGTAAATTGATAAGCCCATAAGTCTCCAAGTTAGGGAATTTAACATCCTAACCTCTAAAAGTTGAATAAAAGAAGTAATGCCTTAACATTACTTTAAACCTCCCCGAAATAAACCCCAGATGAACCCATTTCTAATCCAGGGCAACGACCAAACTCCATAACTACTCTAGGACTCTAAGTTTACTTCTTTAAAGAAGTTTCCTAGGTCCTAATCCTAAAGAATAAGGATGAAAATTAAAAGGAAAAGACCCCAAAACTGCTGGAACCGAATCGATTCTCCCCTAGGGCCGAATCGATTCGCACCAGCGAATCGATTCGCTCTGAAAGAGAATCGGTTCGGACAACAAAATTAAGTTTCTGCAAATGCCGAATCGATTCGGTCTTAATCTGAATCGATTCGGACAACAAGACATGGGATTCGGCATCTATGCGAATCGATTCGCCCAAGGGGCCGAATCGATTCGCCCCTGCGAAAATGCCAAGAATGGCTATGGAGTCTTGAACTCCAAAATTTATCCAACTCCAAAATCAAGCCCAACCAAAATCATTGGCTGCAATTTCTACATCCTAAATCCATCTATCTACCAACCTTAAACATCATTTATCATCCAAATCCATTTTTAGTGGTTAATACCCAAAAATCCAATCAAAACCCTAACAATTCTAAATCATAACAATTCATAAATATCAAGACTAATTATTCTACTTAAATCATAAATTTGCAAGTAGATTACTTGCCTCAAATGTAAGAATCTGATTTGATGAAGAAGGAAGCAACAATCCAAGCTCCAATCTCCAATCTCTCTCTTTCTCCAAAGCTTTCTTCCTCTCTCTCTAAGTTAACAATTTGGGGCATAAAAGGAATAGTAAGTCTTAGCAAGACTAAATCGGGCCATAAGTCTAAAATGTCCAACTCTAATAACTAATGCGTGATAAAATAATACGCGATATCACTATTTAAGCCAAAACCAGTCAAAAGTCCCCAAAATGCCAAAATACAATATGACACTTATTTTGACTGTCTCACACCTACCGGGACTAACTACACTATCCAAATTATCATCTGGAAATTTTATAACTCATTTTACTTCCGGTTTCCTAATAAACCGAAATGTCAATTTAAATCCTTATGACATTAAAAATCACCACATGAACATTTTATCTATTCACGGGGGTAACTATACAACATTTTAGTAAATATTGGCATTGTCATAACAAATTAAATATTTACTCAACATCTACCATTTTATAATTAATTTCTACCCAGTGTAACTAAATATAAAATGGGCTATCAGAAGAGAGGGTTATTACAATAATCTTTCATAATTTTGTTACCCTCGTGAGTGAGTTAGAGAGTATTTTGTGCTTCCTTAGACGTAGTGCATGTCATGATGCGGCAGAACTCTTCAGGGAAGATGACTCTATAAATTGTACTTATGCCACATTAGTTAAAATTACTCCATTAAAAATCATCCTATGTCCAAGGAGTCACAGGTTTAAAATTTTTGACATTGTCATTAGTCATAGTGGGTGGTATTCACCCTCTTTCACACACAAACTAAACCCAGACCTCATTTTAGCTTTTCAATATGCATAATCGGACCCATCAAAAATAGGTAGCCTATTATACAAATTATTCATATAATCCAAAGTTTAAAAGACCACATAATAAATTATTGTAACGCGTTCTCATACTAATTTTAAAAATTAGTATCCAAAAGGAATAAAAAATCATAATCACATGATAATTTTGTGTAACTCACTCTGACACCAATTTGAGAAAGGAGGTGTTATATGGAATTACTTATATATTAGGCCACACACAAAAATTCACTTTTTACCAAATTTTATCTTGATTTAATTTAAAGTGAATGTGCAAAATTAATTAAAGTCAAATTCCAAACCAAATCGCATGAAGAAAAAATTTAGGAAAAATCCCTTTCGAACAAAACCTTTAATTCAGCACTATTAAAGAATTTTACAGACACAAAATGACTTAGAACCACTTGGAGATATACTAAGTATAATACACAATAGTCTTCAAATCTTCAATAGAAAATGATGCTGTCCAGCATCGCCCAAAGCCAGCAGCTCTTGCCTCGGTATCCACTGATCAGCATTTAGAATACTAGATTCCCTTCTTCTTCAGCAGGAGAGTCTCGACTCCACAAATCAGCAGTAGAGAAAATCTCAACAATGATTTTAAAACTTTTATTGTGTTCTTCTTGATTTTAAAAAATGATCTTCAAAGATCCAATGGATTTAGAATAAAGAATAGAGTTTCATCACAAAAAGAACTCTAAAATGGCTTCTCAAAAAGTCTAATCTCAAATCTCTATTTATAGACAACGTTGTTGCCAAGAGATAGGGATTAAAGATATAGAGAAGATTTGTTTAAAAAAATAAAAACATGCGTACTCATTTAAACGAACTGTCACCTTGTTTGAACGATGTACCTAATCTCGTTTGAATGGTTTCCAATGAAACTTCGAACGACATTCTCGAGCATACCCAAAAGTCTTCGATCCAGATCTCGTTCAAAGGTGGGAATATAGTTCTAACCACTATATGCAACTCCTTCGAATGACATGTCAATCTCATTGTAGTGAGTTAGCGAGTTTTTTAAAAAAAATCTTTAAAAAATATTTTAAAATTTTTTCAAAATAAACTCTTTTAAAAACAACCCTTCGAAATTAAAGCTTTACCAAACCACCTCATGACTCTTCTCGGGTAAAGTTGTGATGACGATCTTTAATCTGGCAAAAGTCACCAGCATTTCTTCTGTTTGAAAACTTAAGAATGGTCATGAAGATGCAGTGTGATGCAATCGGATATGCCAAATAAAAACTAAATTAGGTAATTATAAAACTTGCTCTTACATGGTTCATTATTGTTTTATCATTGTTTTTCATCTTATGCATTTTTTGGCACTTCTAGGTTTATTCAAGAAATGTTCTTTGGATAAGGTCCCTCAGTGCAGTAATATATTCCCTATCTTTCTTGTTCTTTTTAGTTTTTGTATATGACATTTGAGGACAATGTAGAAATTAGGTTTGGGGATACCGGGGTAGTTTTTCCCCAATTGAAAAAGAAAAATCCAAAAATATTTCCAATACAATTAAGTTTTGAAACTACTTCTGAATATATAATTAATTCTCAGATCTCTCAACTTATGAAAAATTTTAGAAGTTATCCACACAATATGAACAAAAAAGGAAATTGAAGAAAAAGTTAAGGAACTTAACGAATAAATGTAGAGATTTTAACCCATAAAGATTTTTATGTTATCCATCATCTTCGAGAGACTTAAATATATTCGAAGTAAAGCAATAAGGTCTTGGATGTTCTCAAAATTCTTTATTGTAATCGATTATTGAAAATAAAAGTCAAAATGTGAATCTTAAGCCCTAGAGGTCCTAATAAATCGACTTAAAACATAGATTTTAAACTTGAGAAATGAGATTATACCATTGTTCCGAAAGCCCAAAATTAATCATAATCCAATCATTTACATTAATCCGTTGCAAACTCATATGAGTCCAAAGAAAAATAAGTCTTTTATTAAAAACCCATCATCTTACCTACCTCTGAGTAGGAAATATATGCCAATGAAAAGAATCCATACCCATTCTCTAATAATATTAAGCTACAATCACGGTAGGAAATGCCAAAATGAAGGAAATAATGAAAATATGAAAAACAAAATTGAGAGTTTGAAAAAGAAAAGAAAAATAGATGTTAAAAAAAGTGCCTAAAAACTCAAAAATATTGAAAAGCTTTACATTCTCGAAAAAATACTCAACTCCAAAAGACTTTCTTTGTGGCCAAAACTCGAGCCTACAATACAATCGAAAGAATATCGTAATTGATCTCAAGTGAAGTTAGTTATACGGTGGTGAGAAGACGAGTATAAAATATGGTGAGATTTAATGTTTTCAAAAAAGTAATCGAATTTTCATTCATGAGATCATAATCATCCATTAAAGAAACGTCCATTTTTCATTATGTATGTATGAAATTTTACCTTTTTATTCACCTATACAAAGAGAAAATAGCTTATTTTTTAGTGTTCGATTGTGAGTGCATTCCGTGAGAATTAAATAAAAATGAACTTTTGGATAAGAAAATTAACTATAAAACCTTTTGAAATGGTCGTTTATTTTGGTTACGCGCACAATCACAATAAGTTGAGAATGAAAAGTAAAGTTTTTCTATATTTATGAAGCTTGCATTGAAACTTAGCTATATTACTAACGTGTCTTCTGTAAATTGAGTCAAAGTTTTTATATTTTTCCGGTATATTCACTACAAACCCCCCCACGAGAAAAAAAACTCCACTAGGGCAACCTAAAGGTTTAACAGCTTATTACACATTCTAAGTGCAACCGTGCTTCTTACTATAGTTAGTTAGATTTTTAAAATTTTTGTTTTCCTCAATAGCTGTAAAAGTTTAGGTTTGGGGGTATTTTATAAATGTGTAATTTTACATATTTATACCCTAATTTAGACCTTGTTAAGTTCATGTTATCATATTTAGTACATTTTTATAGACATTTTAGTGATTAAGAAAAAATGCAAGTTTGAAAGACATTTGAATTAAAAATATAATTTATAAACCTTAGAGGTAAAACCATAATTTAATAAACTTTATAGAACTAAAGGTAATTTCAAAGTATTTATCTTGGTAAAATAAAGGCCATCCTAAAATTTGATAGAATTCTGAGTCAAAACGGGAGAAATGTGAAGTCTGGGATAAATAAGGGTAAAATGAAAATTTTCTAATTTTTATAACCTAGGATTCTAATTAATTATTTTACGTTTTGCCCTTAAAATTTGGTGAAGATTGGAAGTCAAATGTGTAAGAGAAAGTTTTATAATTGCCCATTATATGTTAGTTTGGCATATTCAGTTACACATCTATACAATCATGTACTTTCTCAAGAACTTCAAGTGAAGACAAGTTAGTGATTGAATGAAACAATCGAAGATCGAAAGAGTTAAGATTGTCACTAAAATCATCGAAGAAGGTATATGGTTTTGAATGTGTGTAAATATTTTATACAGTGTAATACCCCGTATTTTTGGGCAATATTTATTTTTGGGATTAATTAATTAAATGAGAATTAATTGGGAATTAATCCGGATAAAATACTAGCGAGATGTGAGTTGGTATTTGACTATATTGAGTATATATGATGATTTATGAATATTGAATTATGAAATTTGTCGTGAGATTGATATATGACAATTTGGACATTTTATTGGGACGCGGGTGACAGTCGCGTCAGGTTATAATTATTTTATTTATAAAAGTGAATTTAAATTCTATTAACCGTATGGTCTTTTTGAGTGCTCCAACGCGTCCGGAAGGGTCGAGATAGTCAGAAAACACTAGCCGGGGGTTTAGTTTGGGTCCCGGGGTATTTTTAGGCCATACCGGCAACATAAAGGGTAGTTTGGTAATTTTGTATTTTTGGGAATTAAAAGTGACGAAAATTAAGAGTTTTATCTGATTGGGAAGTTACCCACTAAACCCACTAACCAACCTTTAATGACCCAATAAGCTACGGGGGTTATTAGATTAGGTTTCCAAAACTTTCCCAAAGAAAACCCTAGCCACCATAGCCATTGGAGAAGAAGGCTTGTGGAGAGAGAGAGAAGGAATACTGCAGAAAAAGCTTCATCAAACCAACACCTAATTCAGAGACACTCGAGGCAAGTGGTTTAATTTACATTTTATGCAGTAAATGTTTCTTCCATGTTAGAAATCTTGATAATCATTCTTGTTTGAGAGATAAAGGAAAACCCATGAAATTGGAGTTGTTAGTTTAATGGTGGATGTAGGTTTGCATGTAGAAACGTTATTGGAAGATTGAATTAAGAGAATTACAAATTTATGTGTTATAAAAAAAACGGATTAAATTCTGGGAATTGATGATGATAAATTCTAGGGTTTATGTTCTTGAGAAATTGGGGAAAAGAGTAGAGATTTTGTGATTTGATGATGTTTAGGAAGAATTAATCCTTTACAATACGTTAGTATGTGACTTTAACATGTTTAGGGACGATTAGAGACGTTAAACAATTGTTAAATTGAGGTTTGGATGAGATTTGAGGTGTAGAGAAATTGGAAAAATGAGATAGGATTTCTGAGCTTGAATCTGGTCACTCGTTAGAAGACCTACCCAGGTCGTTCGAACGAGCTCGTTCGAACGAGATTCTAACGAGTTGACAGTTTGGGGTTCTAACGAGAGGGATGTTCGTTCGATAATCTCGTTCGAACGAGATCTCGTTAGATAGCCCAGTTCGTTCGAACGAAATCTCGTTCGAACAGCCTCGTTCGAACGAGACTTCTAACGAGCTGGCAGTTTAGGCCTTTTTGGCCTGTTTTGATTTTGGGAGTCCCGTGAACTTGTTCGAGAATAGAGATAACATTCCTTTGATGATGTATTGGTATACTTGGGACATTTGGGATATAATGAGGAGTAAATTATAATTGTGGAACGAATCAAATAGACATTATGGATTGAGACGTGAGTGCCTACTACGACGTGAGAATAAATTATGGCGCGTATAAATGTGGACCGGGATTATATAAGTTATATATATATTAAGTTGGTACGAGAATGCGATATGTACTACAATTAAATTACGGTGATTACTAAGATGCGTGTTTACTTAGTATTGGTATATGATTTGTGTGTATGACATACCTACCATACTTGCTATCACGGGAGGTTTGCGTTCGCTTAGGGCCCTCTAATCCTTGTGTTGCCCGGATTTAGACTGGTTATCTTGATGAACATAGGTCATAAAAAGACTTATTGGGATGTTGATAAGTCCGCTGATCGTGGGAGCGTAGGTATGTGCGTGACCCATGTGATGTGACTGTGTTCGCCTCCATTATTTGTGATGTTGTTATCTGTGAACTATTCCTGAGAGATTCGAAATATGTGATCCTTATGTACGTGATGTACCGGGATGGATAGCAGAGTATGTGTGCACCGCAGCTTAGTTCTCGGGGTGCTTGTATTGTATATTTATGATGTGAATAATATACACTTAATTAATGGGAACCTTCATGTTAATGTTGTGAATATAATTACGGTATTGCTTCGAGAAAAACATAACGGATTAAGTGATAGTGAAATATATTGCATATTGAGCATCTGAGTTTACGTTAAGCCCCTACTTATTGAGATCGTTATAATGTTAATGGGAACCGAGTAATAAGGGTAGAACCTATGACAGTCTAGCTAGATATGATGTCACTTAGCTAGTGGTTTGTGTCATTTTAGATGGGTACTTACGTTAGGAGTGCACAGTTAGACGAGAGGTGAGAATTTCATGTGAGTGCACGTCCTAACATGTACTTTGCATTTAATGTTTTAAATGTTTTTAAGGCACTTGCAGGTTTTTAAAATATCTCCACATTCGGGCTCTGACCCGTTTGCTTTCAAATCTATTTTCTTGTAAAACCATTTTAGGTGCCCAGCCACAAGGACACCATGCATAGGATACTCATTCAGGTGACGAGCTGTAGCTGTTTGTGGAAGCTACAGGGATTTGCTTTTAGACGCTTCTACCATTTGGATTCCATATTCAGTATTCTTCAGTTGTAGGGCATGTTGCCCAAATTCTATTAGAGACTTTTCCATTTCAGTTTTTCAGACTTTGGCATGTATTGATTCAGTATTCAGTATTTAGTTATTCATTTCAGTTGTGGAGTTTGTTGTGAGGAGTTTTTCCTCCGGATTTATTTATATCGTGTGATGGTTATTCTATTTCTTCGTTATGGTGAATGGTGATATTATTCTTGCATTAAATCTTTTACTGCATGTTAACCAGACTTTAATTAAAATTTGGCAACTTACTTTTTAAATACTAGGTGGTTAGAAATAATAAAATGTTTTCGACAGTGATGCTATTAACTGAGCCAACTTGGCATTTTGGTTTAATTTAATAAAGGAGTAGCTACCCGGTATTTAATTAGTCGGGGTGTCACAGGTGATATCAGAGCATCAGGTTCTAGTGTCCTTTAGGATCTGTACGGCTATTATGTTTCCGCTAAGTTTTCTTTGATATAGAGCCCTATATTTTAGGACTGTTGTACTCTTTTGTGTATGCTTCGTTCTTCAGCTATTTTAAGTTTATAACTGCGAACTTATAAACTTCATTCTTATTTCATATGCCTCTACGACGTGCACGACGAGTTCCCAGGGATGCAACGCCCGAACCCCAGCCCGTTCCAGTTCAGGGCATGATGAACGCCGCTGAGGTTACAGCCATTGTAGCCCAAGCGGTAAATGCCGCAATTATCGTAGTTCAGCAGGCACCACCTCAGGTGCCGGTTGTCGCGCCAGTACAGGCAAATGCATTCCCGTCTGCTTGGGAACGTGTACGTGACGCTTTTCAGAAAGCGCATCCGCCAGAGTTTGCAGGTAGCTCAGATGTGGTAGTCTCGAGCCAGTGGAGGAAGGATATACAGAGGCACTTGAGGATGTATGAGTGCACGAAAGTTCAGAAGCAGGTGCTAGCTACTTTCAAGCTAGTTGGATCTGCACTGCAGTGGTGGGAGTCTATTACCACCGTGGAGGAGAGGGATACTCTCACTATTCAGGACTTTTGGGTGCGGTTCGATCGCAAGTACTTTCCGTCAGCTGTTCACACGGAAATGAGGAGGAAATTGATGAGTCTGAAGCAGGAGGGTAAGACCGTGGCCGAGTATGAGGCCGAGTTCATGAATCTGTTGAATATCGTTCCGGATGAGATACCGACAGAAAAGAAGAAGATTGAGAAATTCACCGACGGGTTGACATGGAGGATCCGTCAGCATCTGTTAGGGAAACTTTCGTTGGCCACTTATTCTGATGTGGTTAACGCTGCTTTGTTACACTGCCAGGATCACCGCTTTCATATGGCTGAGGGCAAGAGATCGGGAGAGTCTAGCCATCAGGGCAGGACTGGAGGACATGGTGCCGGTGGGGCACAATCTGTTCAGGGGCAGAGACAGGGTGAGCAGGGTTCCCAGCAGGGGGATCAGAAGAGGTTCAGATCAGGGAACTACAGGCACGGACAGGGAGGTTTCCGTCAGGGCCATCAGGGTCCAATCGGCCATCAGGGCCAACAGGGGCAGAATGGGCAGCAGTTTCAGCAGGGCCAAGGGAGGAACGGTAACGGACACCAGGGCCGGGGACAGCAGGGGCAGAGAGGAGGGAACTTCCCAGGGAAGTGTTTTGTTTGTGGCAAGACTGGCCATAAACGACAGGATTGTCCTGATAGGGGCAGGGCCCCACAGCAACAGCAGCAGGGTGCTCGCCAGGAGCCGCAGAGGCCTATGTTTCCCGCCGCTCTCCCCGCACCTCCACAGATGGCAGCATTGCCACCCATTCCAGTAGTCCCAGCTCAGCAGGGGCAGCTACAATATGGACGTGTCTATAACGTCCACCAGGCAGCAGTTCCACAGGCACCGCCTGCGATTGAGGGTATGTTTCCTATCCATGGAACTATGGGTCGGGTATTGTTTGATACGGGGGCTACACATTGTTTTATAGCTACACATTTCGTGAAGGCTTTAGGGTTGTTAGCCACAGCGGAGAGCACAGTGACGTGTGTCAACTCACCATTGGGGAATGGGTCACTTATATTCTTTATATGCAGGGGAGTGGGGGTAGAGATTGGTGTTTTGGTATTACCTGTAGACATGTTGGTATTAGATATGTATGTTCACGATGTGATTATCAGTATGGATTGGCTCGTAGCTTATAGGGCCATGATTGATTACTTCAGCGGGAGCATTGTTTTTGCCATTCCGGGGCAAGAGATGTTTGTTGTGGCGATGCCTCGCCCAGAGGGAGGGTCGACCGCTCATCTGTATTACATAGAGGAGGATACCTCTAAGGAGGTTGTGATTCCTTTAGATTCTATCCCAGTTGTCATGGAGTATTCGGATGTGTTTCAGGAGATACCAGGCCTACCCCCCAGTCGAGAGATAGACGTTGTTATAGAATTACTACCAAGTACGAGACCTATAGCACGTGCACCGTACCGTATGGCTCCAGCTGAGATGAGGGAGTTACGGGATCAGATTAAACAATTATTGGGTCAGGGGTTTATACGGAGGAGTACTTCACCGTGGGGTGCCCCTGTGTTGTTCGTAAAGAAGAGAGACGGTTCACTAAGGTTGTGTGTGGACTACCGAGAGTAGAATAAGGTCACGATACGGAATAAGTATCCGTTGCCTCGAATCGATGACTTATTCGACCAGTTGAGAGGAGCTTCTTTCTTCTCAAAGATTGATCTGAGATCGGGATACCATCAGTTGCGTATCAGGGAGGAGGATGTCTCGAAGACTGCGTTCTTGTCGAGATATGGTTCTTACGAGTTTCGGGTTATGCCTTTTGGTTTGACCAACGCTCCAGCAGTGTTTATGGACTTGATGAACAGAGTGTTCAGGGATTTCTTAGATCAGTTTGTCATTGTCTTCATCGATGATATTCTGGTTTACTCCCAAACAGAGGAGGAGCACACCAAGCATTTGAGGCAAGTTTTGCAGACACTACGTCAGAACGAGTTGTATGCAAAGTTTGAGAAATGCGGGTTTTGGCTGAAGGAGGTCCAGTTTTTGGGACACATTATTTCCGATCGGGGGATATCTGTTGATCCGGGGAAGGTATCCGCGGTGAGGGAGTGGGGACAACCCACGACACCAATGGAGATTCGTAGTTTCTTGGGTCTAGCAGGATACTACAGGAGGTTTATTCGGGGTTTCTCGAAGAAAGCAGGTCCTTTAACACATATGACTCGTAAGGGTGTGCCATTCATCTGGAGTGATGCCTGTCAGTTGGCATTTGATGAATTGAAGGATAAATTGACCTCAACACCTGTGTTAGCATTGCCGAGACCGGGAGTTGAGTATTTGGTTTACACCGATGCGTCTTTGCAAGGACTTGGAGGTGTATTGCAGCAGGAGAGACAGGCCATAGCTTATGCTTCCCGTAAGCTTAAGCCTCATGAGAAGAATTACCCCACGCATGATTTGGAGTTGGCGGCAGTGGTATTTGCCCTACGGATTTGGAGGCACTATCTTTTGGGGGAGAAGTTCCAACTGTTCACGGACCATAAGTCCCTACAGTACCTGTTCACGCAGAAGGAGTTGAATATGCGGCAGCGTAGGTGGCTTGAGTTTGTGAAAGACTACCAGTTCGATATCCAGTATCACCCGGGTAAGGCTAACGTGGTGGCAGACGCGTTGAGCCGTAGGCCAGCAGATGAAGTGGCAGAGGTGTGGAAGGCCAAGTGGAAGGAATTGGGACACCAGGATGCAGTGGCCCGATCTTTCATGTCTGTGATGACTGTTACACCGCAGATTGTCACGAAGGTAGTACGGGCACACGCTAATGACTCGTTCTGTCAGGAGCAGATAGTTCGATCACTAGCAGAGGGATCCGAGTCCTATACCGTTAGCTCATACGGGGGATTGCGCTTCAATGAGAGATTACTATTAGTGGTTCCGGAAGGGGAGGAATTATGACACGAGGTGATGGCAGAGTCGTACGGCTCACGATTCCCGGTACATCCCGGTGGGGACAAAATGTACCAAGACATGAGACGTCAGTATTGGTGGAGCGGAATGAAGAGAGATATCGCTGAGTTTGTTTCGAAATGCGCCACTTGTCAGCTTGTAAAAGTGGATCATCAGAGACCGGCAGGACTGCTACAGCCGTTGGAGGTCCCGGTGTGGATGTGGGAGAGCATATCCATGGACTTTATCACGGGGTTGCCTACGTCGCAGAGGGGTCACGACTCCGTTTGGGTAATTGTGGACAGATTGTCCAAAGTCGCTCACTTTTTACCCGTAAGGACTGACTACACTACGGGACAGTATGCCCGGCTCTTCATTTCAGAGATTATGAGACTTCACGGTGTACCCCTAAATATCGTGTCTCACAGAGACAAGATATTTGTTTCGTAGTTTTGGGAGAGTTTCCAGGACGCCATGGGCACGGAATTGCGGTTGAGTACGGCTTATCATCCGCAGACCGATGGGCAGACCGAGCGCACAAATCAGATGTTGGAGGACATGCTACGCATGTGCATTATTGACTTTGGGGGTGGATGGGAGCAGTACCTTCCACTGGTGGAGTTTGCTTACAATAACTCCTACCAGTTCACCATTGGCATGGCTCCGTTTGAGGCGTTGTATGGTAGGCCTTGTCGTTCCCCAGCATGTTGGTTAGAGCTGGGGGACAACAACCTACTTGGGCCGGAAGTGATTCAGGATACTTCGGTAAGGGTTGAGTTGATTCGGAGTCGCATTCGGGTAGCTCAAGACCGGCAGAAGAGTTATGCTGATGCGAAGAGGTTCTTCAGAGTGTTCCAAGTAGGGGACCAGGTTTTGCTCAGAGTATCTCCTATGAAGGGGATTATGCGTTTCAGGAAGAAAGGGAAGTTGGCACCGAGATATGTGGGACCATTTCCTATTATTGAGCGGATTGGACCGGTTGCGTATAGGCTTGGATTACCGGAGCATTTGCACCGGATTCACGATGTGTTTAATATTTCCTCGCTAAGGAAATATCTCAGGGACAATTTGGCTCATTCTCATATTGCTTTGGAAGACATCGATCTCCAACCTGATAGCTCCTACGAGGAGGGGTCGATTGCTATTTTGGACCGAAGTGAGCGGAAACTGCGGTCAAAGATAGTCCCGTTAGTGCGTGTTCAGTGGCGACATCATAATGTCGAGGAGTCCACATGGGAGCGCGAGGATGAGATGCGCGAACGTTATCCAGAGTTGTTCTTACCAGGTACTTTCTAGTTCCGAATTTCGGGACGAAATTCTGTTATTAGGGGGGAAGTATGTAATACCCCGTATTTTTGGGCAATATTTATTTTGGGGATTAATTAATTAAATAAGAATTAATTGGGAATTAATCCGGATAAAATACTAGCGAGATGTGAGTTGGTATTTGACTATATTGAGTATATATGATGATTTATGAATATTAAATTATGAAATTTGTCGTGAGATTGATATACGACAATTTGGACATTTTATTGGGACGCGGGTGACAGTCGCGTCAGGTTATAATTATTTTATTTATAAAAGTGAATTTAAATTCTATTAACCGTATGGTCGTTTTGAGTGCGCCAACGCGTCCGGAAGGGTCGAGATAGTCAGAAAACACTAGCCGGGGGTTTAGTTTGGGTCCCGGGGTATTTTTAGGCCATACCGGCAACATAAAGGGTAGTTTGGTAATTTTGTATTTTTGGGAATTAAAAGTGACGAAAATTAAGAGTTTTATCTGATTGGGAAGTTACCCACTAAACCCACTAACCAACCCTTAATGACCCAATAAGCTACGGGGGTTATTAGATTAGGTTTCCAAAACTTTCCCAAAGAAAACCCTAGCCACCATAGCCATTGGAGAAGAAGGCTTGTGGAGAGAGAGAGAGAAGGAATACTGCAGAAAAAGCTTCATCAAACCAACACCTAATTCAGAGACACTCGAGGCAAGTGGTTTAATTTACATTTTATGCAGTAAATGTTTCTTCCATGTTAGCAATCTTGATAATCATTCTTGTTTGAGAGATAAAGGAAAACCCATGAAATTGGAGTTGTTAGTTTAATGGTGGATGTAGGTTTGCATGTAGAAACGTTATTGGAAGATTGAATTAAGAGAATTACAAATTTATGTGTTATAAAAAAAACGGATTAAATTCTGGGAATTGATGATGATAAATTCTAGGGTTTATGTTCTCGAGAAATTGGGGAAAAGAGTAGAGATTTTGTGATTTGATGATGTTTAGGAAGAA
The DNA here is from genome assembly GCA_949130495.1 of Sambucus nigra. Classification (NCBI taxonomy): domain Eukaryota; kingdom Viridiplantae; phylum Streptophyta; class Magnoliopsida; order Dipsacales; family Adoxaceae; genus Sambucus; species Sambucus nigra. The sequence goes on along the minus strand of OX422220.1, from coordinate 371,735,010 downwards.
TTAATCCTTTACAATACGTTAGTATGTGACTTTAACATGTTTAGGGACGATTAGAGACGTTAAACAATTGTTAAATTGAGGTTTGGATGAGATTTGAGGTGTAGAGAAATTGGAAAAACGAGATAGGATTTCTGAGCTTGAATCTGATCACTCGTTAGAAGACCTACCCAGGTCGTTCGAACGAGCTTCTAACGAGTTGACAGTTTGGTGTTCTAACGAGAGGGATGTTCGTTCGATAATCTCGTTCGAACGAGATCTCGTTAGATAGCCCAGTTCGTTCGAACGAGACTTATAACGAGCTGGCAGTTTAGGCCTTTTTGGCCTGTTTTGATTTTGGGAGTCCCGTGAACTTGTTCGAGAATAGAGATAACATTCCTTTGATGATGTATTGGTATACTTGGGACATTTGGGATATAATGAGGAGTAAATTATAATTGTGGAACGAATCAAATAGACATTATGGATTGAGACGTGAGTGCCTACTACGACGTGAGAATAAATTATGGCGCGTATAAATGTGGACCGGGATTATATAATTTATATATATATTAAGTTGGTACGAGAATGCGATATGTACTACAATTAAATTACGGTGATTACTAAGATGCGTGTTTACTTAGTATTGGTATATGATTTGTGTGTATGACATACCTACCATACTTGCTATCACGGGAGGTTTGCGTTCGCTTAGGGCCCTCTAATCCTTGTGTTGCCCGGATTTAGACTGGTTACCTTGATGAACATAGGTCATAAAAAGACTTATTGGGATGTTGATAAGTCCGCTGATCGTGGGAGCGTAGGTATGTGCGTGACCCATGTGATGTGACTGTGTTCGCCTCCATTATTTGTGATGTTGTTATCTGTGAACTATTCCTGAGAGATTCGAAATATGTGATCCTTATGTACGTGATGTACCGGGATGGATAGCAGAGTATGTGTGCACCGCAGCTTAGTTCTCGGGGTGCTTGTATTGTATATTTATGATGTGAATAATATACACTTAATTAATGGGAACCTTCATGTTAATGTTGTGAATATAATTACGGTATTGTTTCGAGAAAAACATAACGGGTTAACTGATAGTGAAATATATTGCATATTGAGCATCTGAGTTTACGTTAAGCCCCTACTTATTGAGATCGTTACAATGTTAATGGGAACCGAGTAATAAGGGTAGAACCTATGACAGTCTAGCTAGATATGATGTCACTTAGCTAGTGGTTTGTGTCATTTTAGATGGGTACTTACGTTAGGAGTGCACAGTTAGACGAGAGGTGAGAATTTCATGTGAGTGCACGTCCTAACATGTACTTTGCATTTAATGTTTTAAATGTTTTTAAAGCACTTGCAGGTTTTTAAAATATCTCCACATTCGGGCTCTGACCCGTTTGCTTTCAAATCTATTTTCTTGTAAAACCATTTTAGGTGCCCAGCCACAAGGACTCCATGCATAGGATACTCATTCAGGTGACGAGCTGTAGCTGTTTGTGGAAGCTACAGGGATTTGCTTTTAGACGCTTCTACCATTTGGATTCCATATTCAGTATTCTTCAGTTGTAGGGCATGTTGCCCAAATTCTATTAGAGACTTTTCCATTTCAGTTTTTCAGACTTTGGCATGTATTGATTCAGTATTCAGTATTTAGTTATTCATTTCAGTTGTGGAGTTTGTTGTGAGGAGTTTTTCCTCCGGATTTATTTATATCGTGTGATGGTTATTCTATTTCTTCGTTATGGTGAATGGTGATATTATTCTTGCATCAAATCTTTTACTGCATGTTAACCAGACTTTAATTAAAATTTGGCAACTTACTTTTTAAATACTAGGTGGTTAGAAATAATAAAATGTTTTCGACAGTGATGCTATTAACTGAGCCAACTTGGCATTTTGGTTTAATTTAATAAAGGAGTAGCTACCCGGTATTTAATTAGTCGGGGTGTCACATACAGGGGTTATTTTTATAAAATATTTTTTGGCTGATTTTAAAATGATTTCTAAACAATAATATTTTTATTTTTAATTCGTTCGAATGACTTTAAGTCTTGGTTCGTACAACGTTAGCAGTTCGTTCAAAAGAACATCAAATAAAAAAATTATGTTAGCGAAACTAATATTGTTTAAAGCTCATTTGAAGCTCATTCAAACGAGATGAGTTGTTCATTCGAACAATATTTATTTTGGTTTGAACAAGTTAGCATTTTCATTCGAACTAACTCGTATTTTTGTTCGAACAAGCCCTTAAAACTTATGTCACCTCAAAAATTGTGTTTTCTATTAAAAATGGGGTCTTGGGATATGTTTTTACAGGACTTTTGACGAAAATTAGTTTCCCGTACGATACCAAAAGGTTCCGAAACCCTAGTTTTAAAAAAACACTTTTGTTTTCCAAATCCAAACCCCTTGGATGATATTTTTAATCACTTTATCAAATCTCGAAGAACAAGTATCATAATCATATCCTTGTGGAGTTGATTCTCCATTACTAAAAATAGGAATAAAGTTTCCTGAGGTTGATCGATGGATACCGAGGTAAATAGAGCGTGTTATGGAGCGTTTCTAGATCTACATCGTCATCTGTCAACAATAAAGAAGGAATATATAATTATGTTACTTAGTGGAGTCTAAGTTTTATAAGTCTATCCGTGGCATTCTGTGATACCTAGTTGTAATAGTACTAAAACAAGTTTTGCCCAAAAGAGATTTTCCCTCATATCATATCTTGTGATTTGTAGTTTTTTTTTTTGCTTTAGTTTAGATTAAACACCTTGCAGGTTTAGGTTCACCTAATTAATTAAGATAAAATTAGAATTGAACCTGGGTTCTATGTGACCTAATCTAAGATTTACACTTATAACCAGACCACTCTAGATAAACCATTTTTTTAAATGTAAAGGTTACAAAATATTAGGGAACAAAGTGGAAGATGTGGAAATATTGGAGCACTGTTGGATTTACATCGATGTCTGTCAACAACAAAGAAGGAAGACATAATTGCATTACTTAGTGGAGTCTAAGTTTTGTAAGTCTATCTGTATCATTATGTAATACCTAATTGTAATAGTACTGAAAAACGATTTTGCATGAAAGTGATTTTTCCTCATATGCTACCTTGTGATTCGTAGTTTGTTTGCTTTGGTTTATATTCAATATCTTGCATGTTTAGGTTCACCTAATTAATCAAAATAAAATTATATCAAATTAAATTTGTCTTTAGTGTGACCTAATCTACGATTTCTACATATAATCGGACCATTCTAGGTAAAGTATTTTTTTTTAATTTGTATCATAGCTTATTTCTACAAGTTATTTAGATGAATCCTTGTGGTTACATGGAGAATTCATACAATAGTCGACCTTTATTTGATTGCTCAAATTATTCCTATTGGAACGCTCGAATAATATCGTACCTAAAATCGATCAACGAGCATGTTTGGCTTGCTATTGAAAAGGAGTGGACTTCTCCTACTATGACTAATGAAAATGTCATTAGTTTCAAGCTAGTTGCAATGTTGACCGGAGATGATTTTAGATGGAGTAACTTCTAATCTCGTGGGTTTAATGCTACTTTTAGTGTTGTTGCACCTAATGAATTTCATTGTATCATGACGTGTACCACGTATAAAGAAGCTTAGGATATCCTCCATCTCACTCATGTGGGTATCAATGTTATCAAAGCTTCTAAGATTAAAAACCTCACCACATAATTTAAGACTATAAGCATGCTTGAATCTGAAAACTTTGATGAATTTTATCCACGTTTGTCCGATATTGTAAGCTCTAGTTTTTATTTGGGTGAGAAAATTTTGAAAACGAGGGTTGTTAAGAAAATGTTAAGGTCTCTCCTGGTTCCTTTTTGTGCGAATGTCATGGTCCTTGACTCTTTGGCAATTTTAGGCACACTTAGGCTAGAAGATCTCGTAGATGATCTTCAAACTTATGAATTAGACATGTTCCCCAAAACTCAAAAGAAAAATGGAATGTGAATCGATTTAAAATCTCAATCAAAGAAAAAATAGGAGATTTCTGACTCCGATTTTAAATTTGATTTAGATGATCTTTACCTATTTGCTAAAATATTCAAAAAGTTTCTTAAATTTACAAATCAAAATTCTTTCAAAGTGGAAAATAAAGTTTTGAGAAAGAAAAAAATTTCAAAGCGGGCAAGAATGTTTTTTATAATGATCAAAGGAAAGTTAGAGGTGAGTATACTAAGAAAGATGATTAGGAGAGATGTTATGAATGTGAGGGAAAATATCACAAGGCCCATGAGTGTATCACTAGGCTTAAGAGAAGGGAAAAAGTCAAAGCGGCCTATAATGCCACTCTAAGCGATAGTGATGGTGAGCCGGTGGATTCCGAGGATGAATCATTGCATGGATGTAACTTCATCGTGTTCATGGTCAGTCATGTTAGTACTTCAAGTACGTCTCATGCCAATGAGGACATTTCTATATGAGATAACATCGATAATGATTCAAACCATTATATAGAGTTTGAGGGTGATTATTTGAATGAGGGAGAACGTGGCCTCCAACACACTTACTCTGAACATTACACCGAGTTGTTAAAAATAAAAATACAAAATAAAACTTTGGCTATTAGGGTGTTGTCTTTAGAGAAGGAATTGAAAGTTTGAAGAGAGAGTGGGATCGTGGTTAGGATCTTTTAAGTGAACAATTAATTTTGGTGGTTAGAGAAAATAATGATTTGATTAACAAAGTGTTTAGTCGTACGTGAGATCTTTAAGAATTAATGGAGACTCGTTAGAAACATAAAGCCCATGTTTCCCAACTCAATAAATATCTCGAACATTTTGAGGAGGTCAAAGTAACTTCAGAGGACACGTATAAGTAGGTTGGAAAGATGTCTTTAGGTCCCTTTTTAGGTTATAAAGAGAGGCAAGGGATAGGTTACAAAGGTGCATCGATTTCCCATATCGCACCCGAATCGATTCTCAAGTTTGTAATGGATCATTATGGGACTCGACCTAACCCACCAAGGAGAACTCGTCCTAGTAATTTTAACCAAGGTAGTCCCAAACAAATCTATGTTTGTACACATTGCAAACAAAAAGGTCAACTTAGGGAGTTTTTCTATAATCTCAGAAGAGTCTCTTATACCCATGCTCCCACACACCATCATAGAGATTTTGCTAGTCTTAGAGGGAAAGTTGAGTTTCTAGTCATTATTTTTAAGAGTTTAATGGAATAATTTCAAAGTATGTCTATGCCTTTTAAGAACATTTACCACACAATGACTAGTTCCAACAATGATAAGGGTAAGCAAAAGGTTACCACCACTTGGATACCTAAAAGTGAAAAAAAAAATAACCCTTATTTTTCACATATCTCTTAATGTTTAAGATACTTCTCAATGGTTTTTTTAATAGTGGGTGCTCTAGGAACATGACCGATGACAAGTCACATTTTACCAACCTTGTGGAATGTAAGGAAAAGAAATCACGTTTAAGGATGGGAGTAGGTCTAGCATATTAGGACGAGGATGCATGAGGATTTTCAGTTTTCCTAATCAGGACAATGTGTTATATGTTGAAGTATTGAAGCGAACTTAATAAGCATAAGCCAACTTTGTGACACTAACTTTGCAGTGAAGTTTGACCGGTCGGAGTGTAATATGTTCGATCAATTCGTAAACTTTTGCTATAAGGTGTGAGGACTATCGACAATTGTTATTGTTTCATTCCCAGGTCCTCTTTAGTGTGCAATAATGATAAGGTCTCCACAATGGACCTTTGGCATAGATGACTAGGTCACGTCAATTTTATAGATATTGAGAGATTAGTTAAAAAAAGGCATAGTTTATAGCTTACCATCACTTGGAAAACCAACTCCCTAAATTTGTGGTCCTTACTAACTAGGAAAAAAAATCAAGAGTCCCTATAGGAAGTTATACGATTACCATCTCCAATGTTTTAAAATTGATATGCATGGATCATATGCGTCCAACGCATATGGAGAGTATTAGTTGTAAGAATTGTATCCTAGTGATGGTTGATGACTTTTCGATATATTTTATCATTGAATTTCTTAGAAAAAAGTCTGATACTGTTAAGTATTTAACAACTAAGTGTCGTGTTCTTCAGAATCAACATGGTGTCACTATAAATTGTATTCGTAGTGATAATGGCACTGAATTTAAAGAAGCCAGAGTTTATGGCTTTTGTGATGAAGTTGGAATCAAACATGAGTTTTTGGTCATTCGTACTCCTCAACAAAATAGCATTGTTTACAGGAAGAATCTAAAATTCAAGAGATGGATAGGTCCATGCTTCTTGGTAGGAACTTTCCTAGACATTTTTAGGCGGAGGCGATTAACACCACATCCCACACGATGAATAGCATTTATTATCTTCCGCACACACTTCACGCTCTATATGAATTGTGGATCGGTAAAAAAAACTATCATATTTCTGAATCTTGGGGAGTCCTCGGTATATTCTTAGATATAGAGAGTGCTTAGGTAAGTTTAACTCTAGAAGTGATGAGGGAATATTTTTAGGATATTCATCGACTAGTAGAACTTATAGGGGGTTTAACCTTAAAAGCTATAAAGTCATGGAATCAATAAAAATCACGACTAGAGATGATGCGCTAGCTACGTTTATTGATCATTGTCTTGTTTGTGAGAACAATGCATCCCTTGGTGACGATCTTATTATTCCCCACACCACCATGGTGGACCCTGCTTTTGATATAGAGGACCCATCTCTTGGGTTTAAAAGAGTCGTGACACTACTTACATACTTGACGATCTCATACTATATGTCAAGAATCGTGTTAAACTAGAGAATATGGTTAGCTACTTTTGCTACACTTACACAGTAAAGCCCAAGAATGTGAAAGAATCACTCAAGGATGACCATTGGATATATTCTATGCAAGATAAGTTGCTTTAATTTCGAAAGAATGATGACTGGGAATTAGTCCCCCAAATTATAGAGACTGATGTGATTGGTACCAAGTGGGTATATAAGAACACGATGGATGAGAATGGTACCATTGTTCACAATAAGGCTCTATTGGTCGTTCAAGGTTACACACACATTAAGGGTGTAGACTTTGATAAGACATTCTCTCATATTGTTAGTCTTGAGTTCGTCCTCTTACTACTCTCCATAGCATGTCATTTACAATTTAAGCTTTACCAAATCGATTTCTAGAGGGACTTTCTCAATGGCAATCTTCAGTAGGAAGTTTAAGTGGAACAACCAATGGGATTTGAAGACCCAAAGCACCCGAGACACGTCTTTTATCTAAAGAAGGCCTTGTATGATTTGAAATAAGTACCCCATGCTTGGTACGAAAGGCTAACTTCCTATCTCTTATCATGTGGCTTGAAGAGAGGGGGAGTTAATATAACTTTATTTTTTAGGAGAGAGGGTGGTTCCATATTCATTGCCCAGATCTATATGGACAACATAATATTTGGATACACGTGTTCCCAAGTTGAGATGAGCATAGTTGGTGAACTTACTTTCTTCCTAGGTCTCCAAGTGCATCAACTCAAGAATGGGATATTTGTATATCAATCTAAATATGCAATGAAACTAGTGAAGAAGTTCGTTTTGGAGTCTGCTAAGAACTCATGCACACCCTTGAGTTCCTTGACTAAGCTTAGAAAAGATAATTATAGGGGATCTGAAATTGCTCGGAAGGTATTTCCCCACAACAGTGATAAATAATTCAAAAATAAATACGAGAGATAAAATTTACGTGGTTCGGCCAATTCAGCCTACGTACATGACAGTAGTGAGATTGTTTTTATTAATACGAGAGAGAATTTACATAAGAATGTTCTCTAGCCTCCCATCCCCCTTACACAATGAAGGGTCTCCCATTTATATATAGGTAGGAATTAAAATTGCATAAAGTCTATGTTGTTAGAGTTTACATAATAATAAAATACTACTGTTATTATATGATTGGTCTTATAAGTTCACTTGGACTTTTGTCATCTTTATCTTGTCCAACTAGTCATATAGTGCTATAAGGACTCTAGTCGGTCATGTGTTCATAAAGCCCCCTTTTCACATGTATAATTATTATTAGAGATATATTTTTATCCCCCACAATTAGACCCTCATGTCTCAGTTCAGCCAAGTTGGTTATGAGATAAGCTGGGAGTTGGAGTACGTATATCGTAATGACCCGATCTAGCGGGTTTGATGCTATTATTCAGTATTGTGCATCTTCTTGGTTTGACTCGTATGACTTTATAAGATGTTTAAAGAATCCTCAAATTTTCTAAAAGAAAGTTCGATCAAAATATAGACCAACCTTGAGTGTATGGAGGTGCCTAGGTACCCTTCTGGGATCAGGTTAGTCGTAATTCTTCACTAATTTGTTCAAGTGTTATGTTGACTATAATTTGTTCATGCATCATTTGAATTGTTAGTTGATCGAAGATATTTACCATAGACTAATTATACCATGTAAGATTGATAATTTATCGTCTAAAATCATCTAGGTCATCACAAGAACATAAGGCCCTCGTGGGACTATTATAGGTGTTTGAGGCTAAAATTAGTCATCATAGACCATCTTGATCGCTTTAGGTCAACTTAGATCATCAAATATTATTGTGATCTTCTAAGGTCAAATGAGGATGTGAAGACCGAATTCATCTATCTTAGGCTAATGTTGATCGTCCTTGACCAACTTATCCATTAATGATTAATTTTACCATCCTTGGTCGAAATAGGCCGAATTGAGCCTTCTTAGGATTAGTATTGGTGATCGTAGGCTAACTTAACCATTAATGATCATTTTTTATCGCATGAGATCAATTTAACCATCTTTAGTCGAATGAGGCCGAAGTAGGTCGAATTCAGTAGTCTTAGGCTAATGTTAGTCGCTGTAGACCAACTTGATCATTTATGATAAATTTTGATCATAGGAGATCAGTTTGACCACCTTAGGTCAAATCAAGCCAAGGGGGGCAAATTCACCCATCTTAAGCTAATGTTGGTCGTCCTTGACCAACTTGATTGTTAATGATCAATTTTGAACACAAGAGATTAGTTTAACCATCTTTGGTCGAATGAGGTCGGTGGAGGCCAAGTTCAGTCTTCTTAAGCTAATTTTGGTCATCATAAACCAACTTAATCGTTAATGATAATCATATGAGATTAATTTGACCATATTAGGCCAAATGAGGCCGAGGTAATCCGAATTCAGTCATCTGAGTCTAATGTTACTTGTCCTTGTCCAACTTGACCGTTAATGGTCAATTATGATCCTAAGAAAGAAGTTTATTCACCTTAGATTAAATGAGGCCGAGGTAAGCTAAGTTCAGCCATCTAGGCTAATGTTGGTCATCCTTGACTAACTTGACTGTTAATGGTCAACTATGATCGTAGGAGAGAAGTTTGACCACCTTATTGCAAATGAGGTTGAGGTAGGCTGAATTTAGCCATTTAGGCTAATGTTGATTGTCACATACCAACTTGATTGTTAATAATCAATTACGATCGTAGGAGATCATTCTGACCATATTAGGATAAATGAAGTCGATATAAGCCAAATTCAACAATAGGGTAATGTTGGTCGTCACAAACTAACTTGATCATTAATGATCAATTGTGATCTTAAGAGATCAGTTTGACCACCTTAGGCGAAATGAGGCCGCGGTAGGCCGAATTTAGCCATCTAAGCTAATGTTGGTTGTCACCAACTAACATGACTTGATGGTTAATTATGATTGTACGATATCCGTTTGAACACTCAAATGAGTTCGAGGGGAACGAATTTAGCCGTCATAGGCTGATGTTGGACATCTTTGTCTAACTTGATCGTTAATGGTCAATTTTGATAGCAAGAGATTAATTTGACCATATTAGATCAGATGAGGCTAAGGGAGGTTGAATTAAGCCATTTAGGCTAATGTTTGTCGTCATACACCAACTTGACCGTTAATGTTCAATTATGATCATAGTATCAATTTGACCATAATAGGCCAAATGTGGCCGAGGTAAACCGAATTCAGCCATCTAGGCTAATTTTTGTCGTCATAGACCAACTTTACCATTAATGGACAATTATGATCATAGGAGATCAACTTGACCATATTAGGCCAAATGAGGCTGAAGTGGACCGAATTCATCCATCACAGACCAACTTGATCGTTAATGGTCAATTATGATCGTAAGAGATCAGTTTGACCACCTTAGGCCAAATGAGGCCGAGGTAAGTCAAATTTAGCCATCTAGGCAAATGTTGGTCATCACAGACAAACTTGATTATTAATGGTCAATTATGATCGGAGGAGATTAATTTGACCACCTTAGGTCAAATGAGGCTAAGGGGGGGGAATTCAGTCATCGTAGGTTGATGTTGGTCATCTTTGACCAACTTGACCGTTAATGGTCATTTTTTTATCGTAAGAGATAAATTTAACCATACTTGGCCAAATGAGGCCGAGGTAGGCTGAATTCAACCATTTAGACTAATATTGGTCGTCGTAGACCAACTTGATCGCTAATGGTCAATTATGATCGTAGGAGATTAATTTGACCATATTAGACCAAATGAGACCGAGGTAGGGAAAATTCATCCATCTAGCCTAATGTTGGTAGTTATAGACCAAATTGATCGTTAATGGTCAATTGCGATCGCAGGAGATCAATTTGACCTTATTAGGCCAAATGAGGTCGTGGTAGGCCGAATTCAGCCACCTAGGCGAATGTTGGTCGCCACAGACCAACTTGACCATTAGCGGTCAATCATGACTGTAGGAGATCAATTTGACTATATTATTCCAAAGGAGGCTAAAGTAGGTCGAATTCGGTTATCCAGATTGATTAGTTATTCTTGTATCGTTTTTATCTAGAAAACTGAGCGTGATAAATTAGTCTATTCTAGATCATACTACTCGTTCATTAGTGGGGTTGTGCTCAATCTAGGTAAATCAACTATTCTAAAAAGTACCACTGTGAATGGTGGATTTATGCTCGGTAGAGGCGACTAAGTCAAACTACTATAAAGTGCTTTTGATTCCAAATTGTAGACAATCGACTTGTTCTAAATCACACCACTACCTGAGTGGATTTAATGTCAAATGTAGGCGACCAACTTATTTTAGGTTGTACTCTAAGCCATACAACTTCTTGAGTGAGTTGTAGGCTACACTGGTAGAGTGGGCTTGATGTTGAACATAGGCGACCAACTTACATCTAAGTTGCACCAACCAAGTCTTAGGTGGGTTTTTGCCTCTTATTAGCCGACCGACCCAACTTGGAGTGTACCATCGTTTTTAGGTGGGATTAGTGCCAAGATCTTAGACGACCGACTTATTCTGAGCCATATGACTACTTGAGTGGGTTTGATGCCAAATATAGGCAACCGACTTGTTTTAAGTTGTACCACTGCTTGAGTGGATTTTAGGTTCCACCGCTAAGGTGGGATTGATGCCAAATATAGGCGACCGACTTGTTCTAAGTTGTACCACTGCTTGAATGGATTTCATTCGCCATCGCTAAGGTGGGATTGATGACGAACGTAGGCGATCGACTTACGTCTAAGCCGTACCACTGCTTCAATGACTTTTAGGTGCCACAACTAGGGTGGGCTTGATGTCAAAAGTAAGCGACCGACTTACATGTAAGTCGTACCAATGCTTCAGTGGGTTTGAGGTACCACTACTAAGGTGGAATTCATGCCAAACATAGGCGAACGACTTACATCTAAGTCATACCACTGCTTCAATGGGTTTGAGGTTCCACCACTAAGGTGGGATTGGTGCTAAACTTAAGCGATCGACTTACGTGTAGGTCGTATCACTACTTTATTAGGTTTGAGGTGCCATCACTAAGGTGGGATTAATGTCAAACATAGAATACCGACTTATGTCTAAGTCGTACCACTATTTCATGCCACCACTAAGTTGGGATTGATGCCAAACGTAGGCAACCGACTTGTGTCTAAGTCATATAACTTATTGAGTGGGCTTAAGGTGGATTTTTGAGTGGGCGACTTGGTATAAGTGGCTCACTCTAAACTTACTGTCGCTGCAATTGAACTTATAAACAAGCCTTATAAAGATATGTATCCCCCAATTGGGTGTATGAATAAGCAGATCTGATTTGGATGAATGATTCTCTAATAATTTTTAATCGGTGATAAGATGCCATTAAAACTGAAAGTGACTGAGCTCATAGGACCGACTAATTTTTTCATTCACCCAATGATCTTATCGAGCCGAAGTTTCAAATTTGAATGTTATGCAAGTTGTTTTCTTGGACTGAGATGAAATTATCGAGTAACGTGACCAATTTTTCGTAGGGGTGTTCAGAAAACCGAATCGACCGACGGACCGACCCGGACCGAACCGGACCGTCATAATTTTTCCGATTTTTTTTTAATCGGTCCGGTCCAGGTTTTTTTTTTACAGATCGGTCCAACCGGTCCGGTCCTCGGTCTCCCTTAATAAATACCCGGTCTGGACCGACCCGGACCGGTTACTCTAATATATATGCATTTATATTTATACATATATAGTTATTAGGGGTACAATGGTCCAAAAAAAAGAAAGGAAGTAAGTAAAGACAAACCCTAATCAAACTAAACTACACACACGCACACTTCTCAGCAGTTTTTTGGCAAAAACGCACACTTTTTCTCTTCCTTGTGCCACACCCACACCGGCGACAGATCTGCATCTGCGGCACTTCTTTCCTCTCCTCTCCTTGTGCCACACCCACACCGGCGACAGATCTCCTCTCCTCTCCCCTGTGCCGACACCTCCCCTCTCCCCTGCACAGCGACGGGACGGATCTCCGTTACTGGTACCCTTCGCAGCGCCGCCTCCCTTCCCCTGGACCACACCGCGACGCGACGCCACTGCTACTGCTGTCCGTCCGTCCGTTGTTGTTACCTTCTTCGTCCGTCCGTCCCTTCTCTATCCGTTGCTGCTACTGCTGGTACCTTTTTCCAATCCATTTTTGGCTCAAATTTACGCTTATCGTATATAAAAAAGCTGTTTTGTTTTGATTATAAAAAAAATGTTTGTTATAAAAATCTGTTATTAAAAACTGTTACTGTAATTGATTATAAAAAAAATGTTTGTCCCTTCTCCATCCGTTGCTGCTACTGTAATTGATTGTTTGCTATAAAAAAAATGTTATTAAAAACTGTTTGATACAAAAAAAAAACTGTTATGTTTTGATTTTTTGAAAGTTTTAGAGCTGATATACAACATGATATGGGTTTTGCTTATTTCAATAAGATTAGGACCGACAAGTTTGACCGGACCGACCATATAAAAAACTGGACCGACTAAGCCCGGAAAACCGGTTTAATCGGTCCGGTCTTGGTCCTTTTATTTTTAGGACCGGTATAATCGGTCCGGTCCTAAAATTCATTACAAACCGGATCGGATCGGACCGCGAACACCCCTAATTTTTCGGTCATAGATTTATTTTAGGATCAGATTCATAGTCCCCCTTTGTCGCGATTATTTTGGAGTGGGTTATGGAAACCCCATTTCTCTTCAAAATGATTACATTTTAGCCCTCATATTTATAGAGCACAACCCATTAGATCTTCCACTTCATTATTCTAAATAAGGATGAAAATCAAAATGTTTGAGGCTGGTTAGCTTGATACCAAAATAATCCTTAGGCTTAATCAAGTTCATTACATTTTTTGATTAGGGATTTGGATGGATACGAACATAATTGGTTTTGATCTGAGTCAAATCATCGCTCTCTAATTTGTGATCATGATCTCTATTCGAGGAATACAAATGTTGGTGATGTTCCGCCCCTTCTTGCTCGAATTGATAAATAACCCAATCCAGGCTAAAGCATACAATCTCTCGATTTGATGTTATTAATGATCTCGGGAGCTTCTTTGATAGTTTAGAGAGTTAGTCATAAATTCCATATCATAGTTGGAGTAGTAGTTCGTTTGGTTGATGAGAGGAAAGACGGAGAAATCCCCGATCTCATTAAAAAATTTATCTAGGTGCATCCACATGAACTGGGTCATATCTTGCCTTTGATTTTTTCCAACAAAAATGAACAATCACAATGATTAAATTTGTGGGCTAGCACGGTGAAATTATTACTTGAATGGATGTGAAATTACTTCTTTTCACTCTCGACTTATTCACAGATCAATAATTTTTGGAATATTGAATTCTCAGTTATCTAATCTTAAATTTTTCGTCATGGCTGACAAAGATCCGTGAGACAGATTGGAACGAGTATAAAAATGCATTAGGGACTCAATGGACGGATTGGCGGGCTTGTCATACTTTCATGATGTAAACTGTCCAGTCAACTTTTTCGGTTCAGACTCTATTTTGGTAACCCCTTTAATTTCCACACTAGCTTCCCGGAGGACTCTATTTTGGTAACCCCTATAATTTCCTCCCATTTATGCTCGAATATGCGGCAGAAAGTTCTTCTTCACTATACTCGTTTGTTCTTCATCTGACAGCCTGTTGGTCATAGTGGTGGCTTTCTCTCTCCACCTCCTAATGAAACTACTAATTGATTCCCCAAGGTTTTTTTGAGCAACTTTAGGTCTCTGTATGTGACCTCTAGTTCTTCATTCTATTTTTACTAGGAAATTAATTTCCTAGCTACATCTTTCTAACTACAAATTCTAGATTCTTTTAGAGACAATAACCATCGGAGATCACTCTCTTTCAAGGTTTGTTGAAATATCTGGTCCATTATCTCCTCCGAAACCCCAAGGAGGGTTGTGGATCAGTGATAACTATGTAGATGCACAATTGAGGGTCAGTTGCCTCCGAATTTATCGATGTCTGTCATTTTGAACTTCTCTGGTAGATTGGCTTTAAGATAGGGAGACATGTGGGTGTAAAATATGTAAGTTTTGGAGATCTTGACTTGATCTAATTTCTTTGACAGAAGCTTAAGGTCTTCGTTGACCTTGTTCAATTCTTCTTTTTGAAGGTCCACGAGCACTGGCGAATTAGCCTTTGGCTAGGCAAGGATTAAAATCAAGAGCTGAGCAAGTGGTGGCCCATTTACAGGAGGGGCACATGAGGCATATTGGTATTCCTCTAAGTCCCAAACTGGTTTGGGGGAAGGTGGATCCATGGCACGAGGAAAAAGTATTTCAAGTTCATAAGCTTCGGGTGTTTAGGTCCGATGTCATTGTATCTCTTGGACATCAACTTTAAGGTTGTCAATCTTAGCACTGAGTTAAGCTAGGATGGTCATAAGATTTGGCTGAACATTCGGCGCTTGGTCAGCATTCTCTATGAACAACTTATGGAGGTAGAACTCAAATTCGGTCGAAGCAGTAGAGAAAGCAGTGGAGCTTCAGGGTGGTTTGGCGAAATATTGAAGCCAATAGGGAGCCAAACCAAAGTCAGGTATGCGATCAACTTGAGAGTAAAAAATGAGTTTGGTTTTTTTTTGGAGGAAAAAAGGAGTACTTAGGTATTTTTATAAAAGGAAAAGATATTTTTGGTATTTTATTTTTTAAAAGAGTGAATAGGGAGAATCCTCAGCATGATTATTACTATTAGATTCCACTTGTATTATGTTTGCCTAAATTCAAGGAAAATGTCGGATAGGACCCGGGCCTAGAAAACATAGGGTATAAGTTATAACATGGTTTGACTTGTTTCCAGGCTCATGAATAGAGACTTGTTTTAAAAATGGACAAAATAGCACAAAAATTCGGGAGGTATGGCAACCCTAAATTTCGGCATGGTTTTTCATGGTAACTAGCAAACTAATTATGAGTTTCCTAAGCCAGACGTCTATACGAGGTTTATGCATTTGGTGGGTTAGTGAAAGGGTTCCCCCCTTTGGCAAGACTTTCATGATATACCTCTTTTTTATAAGGCTAATCATTCATCGGTATATGTGCATAAGCCATTTGATATCCCTGAGTGTATGTAAATTGCCTCATGATATACATCCCAGGGGTGCTATACATGAGAACGAAATGGTTATACTTGACGTACGTGAACGAGTTCCCTGTTATATACTTCCCGTCATGAGCTAGGTCAAGCGGTAAGATGCAGGTGGAACCGTTCGATATTACGTCTAAGGTGTGAGGCCAATGGAAGGTGAGAATCATATCGTTTAGGTTATCTGTGCCCCACAGGACCAACACCCATCCCGAAGTAACCCTCCATTACGGTACAAAATTTTGGTTAATATTGCCATGATCAGGTGATGTAGTGTGTAAAAATGCATGAGTCTTAATTACTATATTATGGAGAGTTTTTGTATGCTGGGTAAAGGGATTACTATCGTTATGGGGGGAATATATAGATAGCATGAGATAAAAGAGATAATTAAGGAAAGTGAAGCTAGCTTGGAGCATGAAGACTATACAAAGCATGGTAATATGGTATGAAACATGTGAATATACAAGTGAGTGAGATACATGTGCAAAGTGGAGTGACATGAGAATAGTGTGAGTGAAACAACATGTGAATATATACAAGTGAAAGTGTGTGCTAGTACTAAGCATAGATAATCTATAAGTGGGGTGTGAGATGTGTAAGTGATCATGAAGAAATATACAAGTGAAAAAAATGAGGGTGCGTGCTAGTAAAACTAAGCATGGATAATATATAAGTGGTGTGTGAAGCATGTAAATAAAAGTGAAACTATATATGAGTATGAGTGAGTGAAGTGAGCATGGAGAATATATACACGTAGGCATAAGGTGAAATAAGGCGAGCATGTACAAGTCATAAAAAGTGACATATACATGAGAAGAGAGCATGGTAGAGAAAAGCATGAGATAAAATATACAATATGTAAGCACGAGAGTAAGGAGAACATACAAGTGGGAGCATATGTACACATATAGAAAAGCAAGAGAGTAAAGAAGTAACACCCATGTGAAAATAGAGTCTAGTCCTGTAAAAAATTGCCAGCGGAGTCACCACGGTGGCCATCCGTGTCGGATTCCTCCGGTGCGGGCTTGGTCCCGAAGTCGATACGATGGGGAGAAGGGGAAAATGATCCCCCCCTTTGTCCCCTTTCTTGCCATGTGCATGTGGGTGATTCGAGGATATGGAGGTCCTATTTTTGCCACTCTTATTAACGTCTTTGCGATCTGGTTCGGATATAAAATTACTCGTCGTCAAATGGGGGTAACACGAAGAGATGGAGTCGCCAGCCTATTTTTCTTAGAACAAGCAAAAGAATGTCATCGCCTCGAGAGAGCGGCATCAAGGTCACATTGATGCATACGAGACCAAGTGATTTGAAGGTCCGGGAACTAAGTTATAGAATGATAAGGTGTTAGACACATATTTTGGCCTTTCGGTCTCCTATGGGCTAGTTAATATTCTCATTTTTTTCCAAAGCATGATGTGTGTGTACATGTGTGTAATATAGCTAACGGGAGAAAGGAATTTTCTTACTCGCGTTATGGAATGGACGAAGCAGACTCATCCGAAGAAGTGTACTCGAAAATAATAATAAATATACGATGTAAGTGTTCGCTGAATCACGAATCGCTATGAAAGAGCGAATGCTCATGTCAGACGAGCAAAAATATGTAGGAGTCCAAGAATCACAAAAATATATATAATGGAATATAAAAGACATAGAAATGAAAAGGGAGGACTCAAATCTTGAGATTGGACCAAGACACCTACGTAGCCCAGGGGACATCAAAGTCCACATAGTTCAAAAACAGCATAGGGGTGGGGTTCAACCCATAAACTGAAATGTAGGACTCCTCATTGAGTGTTTTTTAATGAAAATATGTTCAAATGTGAAAGTGTGAGAAATAATGAAGTTGTACTTTTGGAATATATGAATAAACCCTCCTTTTGTCTTTTTTAGGTTTTTATGAGAATAAGTTGTGTGCAATACTAACAATAAAAATGAATATTATTTGATGTGAGATAATGAAACAAAACTAGAAGATATCACAAAATGAGAATAAAGTGAATAATAGCATTAAAATGAATAAGCTGGAAAAAGGGGGGAGGAATGAACCTCCTTAGAAATCTTTGTTATTGAATTTAGAATGTAAGTAGGATGGTTTTTGTAGTTGTATGAAGGTAATATGATAGGAAGAGATGGATGGCTAAGTGAGCTGGGGAAATGCTGCAAAATGGATTTTTTTTTTTTTTAGGAAAGGAGAAGGCTCTGATTTTGAGAGAATGTCTGCTAATTGCTAAAAAAAACTCCCTCAAGGGTGAGGTCATAAGCCCTTTATATAGTGCCTATTAGGGTTGGGGGACTGATCTAAATGGACCTTAGCCTACCTATTGTCATAATTCCTGCCTTGCTGGGCAAGGAAAGTACACCCTGCCGATAGGCAGGGGGTCTAAGGAGCCTATAGGTAGTCCAAAACGGACTTTCTCAAAAAAACGAGCTTAAAATGAAAATGTAAGTTCGGATCGCACACGAATGGGACCATTGGAAAGTGAATTCAAAGCCCTTTAAGAATCCATTAAGCCACTCCCGGGTCCGAGAGTTGACAAAAGTCAAACAGGGTTCAAAAGCACCCGATGATCCCTATATATGGGGTTTTCTGAGAAAAATGGATCGTTCATCAGAATCGTGAGGCCGATTCGTACATAACACGGATCGTTAAAAAAGGTATATAAGGCCCTTTGATATTTAATTAAGCTTCGCTCATTTTGGAAAGTTGGCTAAGATCAAATGGGGCTCGGAAGCGCCTGGTCGCCCTTCAGAGTAAAACAGATCGCTCGTGTGACCTGTGAGGCCGATTCATGCATGGGACATACCATTGAAAAGGGGGATTCAAATCCATTCCATTGAACATCACTCAAGTTGGAGATTTTATCAGAGTCAAACTAGCTCGAGAGCACCTGGCGGCCTCCAAATCAATAATTAAAGTGAAACGGATCGTTCGTGGGCACCGTGAAGCCGATTTGCACACTGAATGGACCGTTGGAAAGGGTATTCTGAGCCTTTAGAGGTTTCATTGAGATTAAATTAGTTTAAAGAGTTGATCGAAGTCAAATAGGGTTTAGGAGAGCTAGGTGGCCTCGAGATCAGTACTCGGAGTCAACAGATTATTCGTGTGGACCATGAGGCCGATTTGCATACAGGACGGACCATTGGGAAGTGGATTAAGAGACATTTGAGCTTTTATTGAGATTCTCTCATATTGGAGAATTCATCGGAGTTAAACGGGACCTAAGAGTGCTCGATGGCCTCCAGATCAGTACTCGGAGTGTGACCTAGGGTCTATAACTAAGGAGGTGCTTAGGGGGTCCTAGGATGGGGTGTCTACACATTGAATTCCACTGGATTGACTTTCCTAGTGATGTTAATGCCCTAGGTTGAGAAGAGTAATGGTGAAGTCATGTTGAAAAACTCTCGAAGAGGCAAGTGTTGAAGGTTAACAAATTATTAGCAGCACAGTCTTGAGACATGATGGTTTAATAATATTCTTGACGAATAATCTTTTTGGAAAGAATATGACCATTTATATGGCTTGCATATTCCTCGATGTAGATATTTTTCATTATGTCTTCAATGTCAGCCCCTTTTATGCATTACAAATGGGTTCTATTGAAGTTTATTTTGAAACATGCCTTATCGTAGATAATGTAATGGGCTATAAGCTTGCGAAGAGTTACACGGTCTTTCTTATCAGTTCCTTAAGGATATCAACTATGCTTGAGGAGGAACAAAATGTCATAATACCATAATCCATTTTTGTCTGAGTCCTCTTTTATTGCGAAATCAATGTGGTAACAGTGAGTTAGTATAGATTATTTTTGAAATTGAAAAGGGGCCATCATTATTCCCTCAGGAATGTAAATAATGAAGTTTCAGGTTTCTAATGTATCGGTAAAGTTATTTCTTGAGAGAGAAAGGTAGTTGAAGGTAACATCCTTGGATTATAAAGCGAGATCTTTGAGATGAGCATGAAAAGGTAGGTGGTTTTTTATCTTTGACATTCCATTTTCGAAGGACATGTCCTATATTGAGGGTCGGGTCTCTATGGATGTCAAGGTACTAGATTCCTTTCTTGAGGTAAGCTTAAGACCTATATGGCATGCTTCATACTCTATCATACTGGTAGTGCAAGGTAAGTCCAGCTTAATGGAAATGGGGGTGTGAAAATTATCAGAGGCAATCAAGAGTATCCCAATGTCATATCCTTTCTTGTTAGCAGCTCCATCAAAGAACATTGACCATCAGAGAACTTCATAAGAAGTATAAAGAATATCCTCATCCTGGAACTCAAAAATCCACGCGTCGACTTCTCACATATGATTGTCAATAAGGCAATCAAAGATGATTCTTCCCTTCATAGCTTTCAGTTTGATATACGATATGTCAAACTCGTCTAGCAACAACAACCAATGGGACATTCTTTCTTGATAAGGTAGGATTTTCTAACAAATATTTTATGGGATCCATTCGAGATACCAACTTAATGGGGAATGCAAGCACGTAATGTGGAATCTTCTGATTGACCCAAAGTAAGGAAACGTAGGCCTTTTCTAATGCAATATAGTTTATTTCATACCCTGCTAGTTTTCGACTAGCATAATAGATGGCTCTCTCTTTACATGACTCCTCAATGTATTGGGCAAGCATTGCCCCTGATGCATTGTCAGTGACACTGAGGTATAAAAGGAGGGGAAGATCAGACTATGGTGGCATGAGCAATTGAGGCCGGGTGAGATAGTTATTGATTTTATCAAAATCTTCCTGACATGCCTCCTTCTAGACTTCGGTTGAATCATTTTAGAAGAGCTAGAAGATAGGTTTGCAGGCAGAAGTGAGTTGGCTGATGTATCTGCTAATGTACTGAACTTTGACCAAGAAACCACAAACTTCTTTCTCTATCTGGGGAGGTGACATTTCAAGGATTCCATTGAGTTTGGCAAGGTTAACATTGATTCCCCACTCTCTAATGCGTCGGGTGTTGGGCACGGAGTAGTCGGTTTAATTATTATTAGAGATATATAATAAATTATCGAACGTTGAATTTAACGAGAAGTGTTAAACTAACTAGTGAGATTTTATGTAATAAGTACTAAGAGATTAAGTTACGGACCGAATGAGTGAGTCGAGGTATTATAGTTGGGTAATACAACTTAAATGACAATATAATTATCTGTGATTAATTAAGTTACAAGTCGAGATATAGACTTGGGTATTCTTGGGCTAGTTCTACAGGTGTTAGGCGCAGGTTAGCCGGACTTTATTAAATATATGTATACGGTTAGTGTGATAGTATATATATATATATATATATATATATATATATATATATATATATATATATATATATATTTATATTTGTATGATTTATAAATATCGTTGTGAATGACATTTATGCGAAAGCATACCCCTCTAGTGCTATTATAGGAGGTTTCGCGATGTGGGTGAATCCCCTGGCTTGAGGAGAAGAGAGATTATAATCCCTAGGTCATATCGCCTATTTTTATATTGTATGATTGATTTTCAGAGGTGAACCGCTTTGTATATGATTCAGTTTCACTTTTGGTGAAGGAATATGACCGCCTCCACTACGCTTATTATTTTTTCCCAAGTTCTGTGTGAGCTAGTCCTACTTGAGGTGGCCGAGATAGAGTGAGCATACCTGGTACATGATAACATATTAGAGAAAGTATTGAGCGAGTTATTACTTGGGAATTGATAGTTATTATCCACGACATGTGTATGAATATGGTAGTATACTAGTACGTGTATAATGTGAGTAGATAATTATACATGGACGTAAGTGTAATCGTATTTCTTATATAACTAATCTGAAAGTTATATGAATTAAAAAGGAGATTTCTTATATAACTAGTGTGAACGTTATATGATTTAATATAGTTGAATCGATCAATAAGTTAATGAGTAAATAACTTAATAATCAAAGTAAGAATACTCGGGTTAGAGTACTGTGGTGGCAAGAGGTGTGATACGACTAGTTAGGTAGGGTAGCTTAACTAGGAAGGTTAGCAGGCAAGCGTTAGGTGTGCACATTAGATGAGGGGTGAGTTATACCTCAAATGAGTGCGATACTAGCTTAAATATGAAGAGTGTGCATGCATATTTAATTATTACAATTTAACTGCTTGCTAAATATTTTACTTGGGCTCTGACCCGTGTAAAAATCTTTTCCAAAATATTTTAGGTGTCCAGACACAGGGACGCCAGCTTGAGGATTCTCTCTAGGGATGTGCAACAGCAGCTCATGTGGAAGTTGCAGGACTTTGCTATAGACGCTTCGTTCATTCATTCCTTCCTAATATAGGGACTCTAATTCAGTATTCATTTGGGTATGTCACCCCCAGATCTAGTGTTCATTTGTTTATTGGATTTTTCATATCCAGGTTATTTTCCAGTTACTGTCGTATTTTTATTAAACCGATAGTTGATTCAGTTATCTTTATTTATATTATTCATTTGTGTTAAATTCAATTATCAGTTGTGTTGATGATTTAATTATTACTTATTTTCGCATGTTGTTAATTAGTGAAAGATAAAATTTGGCACCAGTCTAATTATATTACTAGGTGGTTAGTAACTTTAAAATGTTTTTGACCATGATGCTAAGAATGAGCCATATGAGACCGACGTTTTATTTTGATTACGGGTTGCCCACCCAGTATTTTAGTAGGCAGGGTGTCAGAGATGGTATCAGAGCATCAGGTTCTAGAGTCTTTAGGATATGTGCGGTTTATTACGTTTCAGTGTAGCATTTTTTATATAGAGCCTTATTATAGGATTGTTGCATTCCTCTAAGTATGCGACTTACGTTCTCCTGCTATTAAGTATAGTTGATGCGATTCATATATGAGTTCGGTGCGGCTTCGTACACCGAACAACTTTGGCCGACCAATGAGGGCCGTTGGAAGGACTACATGATGAGAAGCTAAGAAGAAGCCATGGTATATTCCTAGAACGGTGATCGCGATAGAAGTCACCATGTCAATGGAAGGAGATAACCCAGAGGTAATTGTGTAGGGTGGAGCGCAGTGGCAGCTAAGATTAAATTTCGGGCAAATTTTTTGGCTCAGAGGAGCGGTGTTGTAGTGACATGAGTTACTTACTGTAACTATGGGGAGGTACCATGAATAAGGAGGAATTTGGGATACGGTTTGACCGCAAATCCTTTCATAATTTGTTGAAATAGAGAGGCAAGGGATATTTTAATACTTGGTTTCAGAAGGGTCGTATGATGGTTGGTCATAAAGGAAAAGTTAACATGTTTAGTAAACTTCGTACCCAATGAGGTGGATACGAAAGATCAAGAAGGTTTGTAAGTTAATAATGGACTCATGGGTAGAATATACAAGCATGTATGGAGAAGTTCGAATCGAATGACTGGTATCATTGTTGTCATTATCATGAGAAGGGAGTCAAGAGAGTTAGAGAATCTCACTGAAAGGCAAGACTGGATTTAACAGTGCTATTAAGGAACCACAGAAGGATATACCCAACAAAGTACTCATTTTAATAATTGAGATTAATCGAATTCCTACCAGGTGACGGTGGATTTAGTTAGGCCTATCAAGGCCAGCAATAAGTCACATAGGGACAGTGGAGCCAAAGGGACAACGGGGGTAGCAATCAGGGTTGAGACTACCAGGTCTGCGAGAAGGACAACCTCGACAGGGCCAGTGGGTCCAGTGAAAGGGAAAAGATACAGAAAGGTGTCCTATGGGTAAAGAGTAGGAACACATGTGTGGATCTTTTCCAGAGCAAAATGGGGGACATGAATAGGATACCTGGTAGGGGCAACAGTTATAAGAAGTTTTTGGTTCAGTTGGGATGAGAGTGTTATGTCCAGGAACCATTTAAGCGGCCAATGCTATTGGCAATTGAAAGTGTGAGTTTTATCCTGGGGTGATTGAGGTCTGTTTTGTGTGACACAAGAGAGTCACAGTAGTTCTTTAGTATTAGATTCGCATGAGAAACGAGTTTAGTAGAGATATTGTTAACATTACTATAGTGTGTGTATACTTACCATTGAGTTAGCGGGGCTCTCTTTAGTCTCATATGTAGGGGAGAAGGTGTGGACACTGACATAATATATTTTATGAGGATAACTCGTTTTGAGAGGTGATATTCGAGGTTTTATCTTGGGTATGGACTGTTGAGCGATAGTGGGCTGTTACAGCAAGATTATCGTGTTCACTATTCCGGGACAGGATGTATATTTTTACGATTTCTCACTGGAAAGAGGGGAGAACTCACGACAATATTTTTAGGAATTAGACTTCATAGAGTATAATTGTCTAGTTATATTGGATCCCGGTGCGTAGGGACTTTTACTGATGCAATTCAGGGTATATCGGGTTTACCGTTGAGCGGAGAGATTTAGTTTATTATTATGTACGCGCTGAAAACTTAGTGATAGTGAGAGAATCGTATCGTGTGACGCCTTGAAAGAAATGGGCATAGACGACTTGATTTATGTGTCGGGAGATAGAAATTGTAATATTTTAGTTGTGTACTTTAGACCCATGAATTTAGATGATCGTCAATGCTAATGGGTAGTGCATTGGGGAAAGTCTTTTGAGCTTCATTACGGGATATTACACGCATGGACCTTAATAAACATTGGGAGTAGTGAGACGTTGTTGGATGCTAGTGCATCGATTTAAAATTTTAAATTATTGAACGTATTGAGGAAACACTTTAAGCTTAGATCTATTACGATATATGGCCAGTGGAGCCAGAGAGTGCTGCGAAGGAAGCACTGACAAAACTTTTGCACCACAAGTTAATGGGTGGGGAATATCGAGAAGAATTAAATTGTGATTTGTGGGGTAATCTATAATACATGTATGATATAGCCATGCCGAAAGTGCGGAGCTGAGCTTGAGATAAGTATGCTACGTACGAGATGTTAGTGATAATTTTGCTAGGAAGTGTGGGCTATAATATATAATATGGTGAGATTTTGTGTCCGCTATTCCCAGATATGATTTACTTGTGTGCTAGTTATCACCTGAAAGAGGGTCTAGTCTATATATAAGTGTATGTATGTTATTGTGTGTTGTATATTAGACTTATAAGAAAGTGTTTGTATTGTTATATGTAATCCCGGGGAGTAGGGACGTTTACTGATGAAATTCAGGGTGGATAAGGCTTATAATTGGGCGGGAAGATATAGCTCGTGATTGATTCGAGCTAAGAAACTAGTGATAGTAAGGGGAGTCGTATTGTATGATGTAATTTGTAATATGAGAGTGGACGAGTATACTTTTATGTCAAGAGACGACAATTTGGGAGTATGTGTTATGGATTGAGAGCCTATTGGATATCAACGACCAACAAAGTTAGGTAGTAGTGTATCGGAGGGGTTCCTTGCTTAGATTTCGCTTTGCGAGACATCCCACCCATGAAACTTAGCGCAACGTTGGAAGTGGGGAGATGTTTGGTCATTAGTACACGGGTTTGGTACCTTGGTTAATATACATATATGTGGTTATAATTGTGAGTTGAAAGTTATATTACGATTTTAAGGCTAGTAGAACCGGATAACATTTGTGCGGTTTAGCATGGGTATAGGGTGTATGGATGCCCTCGGTAATTAAATTAATTCTAATATAATTCGCGATTAGAAGGGGACAGAGATATGTGTAGCGATCTTAGAGGCATGTGAGTAAGGATGTATACGAGGCTTGAAGTACTAGACTTATCTGAATTTCGAGGACGAAATTCATTTGTAAGGAAGGGGGAGTATGTAACACCCCATATTTATGAGGATATAAAATTTAATTAATTCGGTGATATGGGTTTTAATTAATCTGGAGGATTTAATTAATTTAATGAGTTAAGAATTAATTAATTCGAATTATATTTTTAAATTACATGTGTTGTCATTTGAGGTTGATATTGGAGATTTTAGTAAAGTGACTCAGATAACGCATCTGAGTGCACGGTTGATCCTGAATAGGTCGAGATAGTCAAAAAAGAGTACCCAGGGGGGTAGTAATTGGGTATCGGGACATTTTTAGGCATAACCGAGCCCACACGGGGGTGTTTGGGCCATTTTAATTTGGCCCATAAGATTAATTTCAGGATTATGATATAAAATCTACATTAGGGAGTTTGTGGCAAACACAACTCCATAAGAAAACCCTAGTTTTGAAGAGGAGAAATAAGGGAGAAATTGGGAGAGCTTTTGGGAGCCAAACCAAGAAGAGGGATGTGTTCTTCATCGAATATTCGTCTACACCAAAGGAAATTGGACTCCACGAATTTACTCAGGCAAGTAGTTAAACTTGATTTCATTTAATTTGCAGTCTTTCTGTTCATATAATAGTGGGTGTAATAAACATCCGTTTTTGATGTGGGGTGTAACACGAAATAGGTTTTGGGAAAATTGGAGATTTGCACATAGATTTAATAAAATTTTGGTGATGGAATAATGTAAATCTCTGTTGGAAGCACGATTGTAGTCGAAACTTAGGTGTAGGTTCTGTTAATTTAAAAAAAAAATCAAACCTAGGATGAGTTTTGGGATGAACAGTGAGGAACCCAAATCTGAAATTTTGAGTTGTAATGAGCATTAATAATGATTAAAGGTCGTGGTGATGATTGGAAATAATTTTAGGAGCATAAATTATATCAACATTAGTTGAGTGGATTTTTGGACTGAAACTGAGAAGCTCTCTTCAACAACAATGGCAGACAGAAGTGTGAGGAAGGTGAAGGGGAGAGAGAAGCAGCAGGTCATTTGAACAATGCTGCCAGTTTTTTTTTCCCTGTGTTTCTTTTTTGGTCGGAGACATTTGGAATTTTCCATTCTTGGATTTGCTCAGTACGTCTTTAGCTTGGAGATTTGTTGGTATTAAGCCTTTGGCGTACAAAAGAAAAAGGGGAATTAATTAAAGGTGAATATATTGATTTAGTTAAATAGTTAGAGCCTTGGGAAAAGGAGCTTTAAGATGTATTTTATTTAGAGAAAATGCCAAATAAAATTTTGGGATTTGAGTGAAATAAATTCAAAGGTTTAAATTACAGACCAAATAAGGGAGTCCGAGTATTTTGATTGAGTGACACCACTTAGACGAAATTAATTGAAGTGAAATTTATTAGATTAAGAGTCGGGGATTGTGACTTGAATATTTTCAGGCTAGTGCGTCGGGTGTTGGGCACGGAGTAGTCGGTTTAATTATTATTAGAGATATATAATAAATTATCGAACGTTGAATTTAAAGATAAGTGTTAAACTAACTAGTGGGATTTTGTGTAACAAGTACTAAGAGATTAAGTTACGGACCGAATGAGTGAGTCGAGGTATTATAGTTGGGTGATACAACTTAAATGACAAACAAATTAATCTGTGATTAATTAAGTTACAAGTCGAGATATAGACTTGGGTATTCTTGGGCTAGTTTTACGGGTGTTAGGCGCAGGTTAGCCGAACTTTATTAAATAAATGTATACGGTTAGTGTGATAGTATATATATATTTGTATGATTTATAAATATTGGTGTGAATGATATTTATGTGAAATCATACCCCTCTAGTACTATCATAAGAGGTTGTGCGATGTGGGTGAATCCCCTGACTTGAGGAGCAGATAGAGTATAATCCCTAGGTCATATCGCCTATATTTATATTGCGTGATTTATTTTCAGAGATCATCCGCTTTGGGTATGATTCGGTTTCACTTTCGGTGAAGGAATATGACCGCCTCCACTACGCTTATTATTTTTGCCCAAGTTCGGTGTGATCTAGTCCGACTTGATGTGGTTGGGTTAGAGTGAGCATGCTTGGGACATGATAGCAATTTAGAGAAAGCATACGGTGAGTTATTACTCGGGAATTGATTGTTATTATCCATGACATGTATGTGAATGTTGTAGAATACTAGTACGTATATAATATGAGTAGATAATTATACATATTAATTAATACGTAAGTGTAAACGTATATCTTATATAACTAGTGTGAAAGTTATATGAATTAAAAATGGGATTTATTATACAACTATTGTGAACATGATATGATTTAATATAGTTGAATCGATTAATAAGTTAATAACTTAATATTCAAAGCAAGAACACTCGGGTTAGAGTAGTGTGGTGGCAAGAGGTGTGATACGACTAGTTTTGTGGGGTAGCTTAACTAGGATGGTTAGCAGGCAAGCGTGTGTGCACATTAGATGAGGGGTGAGCTACACCTCAAGTGAGTGCGACACTAGCTTAAATATGAAGAGTGTGCATGCATATTTAATTATTGCAACTTAAATGCTTGCTAAATATTTTCAAAATGTTTTACTTGGGCTCTGCCCGTGTCAAAATATTTTCCAAAACATTTTAGGTGTCCAGCCACAGGGACGCCAGTTTGAGGATTCTATCCAGGGATGCGCAGCTGTAGCTCGTGTGGAACTTGCAGGACTTTGCTATAGACGTTTCTTTCATTCATTTTTAGTGTAGGGACTTTACTTCAATATTCATTTGGGCATGTCGCCTCCAGATCTAGTATTCATTTATTTATTGGATTTTGTAAATCCAAGTTATTGTTCAGTTATTGTTGTATTTTTGTTGAACCGATAGTTAATTCCTTCATCTTTATTAATATTATTCATTTGTGTTAAATTCAATTATCAGCCTGTGTTGATGATTTAATTATTACTTATTTACGCACATTGTTCATTAATGAAAGATAAAATTTGGCACCAGTCTAATTATATTACTAGGTGGTTAGTAACTTTGAAAAGTTTTCCAGAGTGATGCTAAGAATGAGCCATATGAGACCAAATTTTTATTTTGATCACGACTGGTCACCCGATATTTTAGTAGGCGGGGTGTCACATGTGGCGGAACAGGTAAATGGTTTTGAAAAAGTATTTTTGATACAGGTCAGAGCCCAAAACCATTTGAAAATATTTTGCAAGTATTTAAATTGCAATAATGCAAATGCAACAGAATTATTCATTCTTATTTGGTGTCACACTCATATGAGAATATCCTCACCCCTTATCTATAGTTCCCACCTAACGCATGTATGTTAATTCACTAGTTATGCTACCTCTCCTAAATAGTATAATCACTTAACTTAGCCCCACACACGAATTATCTAGCCCGACTATGCTACACGTATTTTACTTTGCTTTGTTTTTTCTTAAGTTATCATGTAAGTTGTATCATTATATCATTATAATTGTCAATTATAATCTTATCGTTACACAATTTACATAACCGTACACTAGTTATAATTTCAATGTTCACACATTTATTTTTATCACACATATACATATAACACTCTTTTATACATGTATTCATTATATCCCCGAGTTGTCCTCCCGGATGCAGTCCCTATTATGCTATTAGGCTCCAGGTACGTCACGTACCACTCCTGGGACACCGATTCAACATCTCACCACTGAACCTAAATTATAAACAAATATACTGGAGGCGGTCATAGACATATATCTGTGGGTCATAGCCACACCACATTACCCCGCTAGACTTACAAATAGTGGTCATGCAATAGTCTTATGATCTGAGGAATCGACCCAACACCTGCTGATCATGCCAAGGTGGGCTGTCCACTACACGCAACCTCCAACGATAGCATATCTAGAGTAGGTATGTTCACATATATCAGTCACACATAGATATATCTATATATACATACTATCACCCTCGGTATGTATACATATACACATAACCGACTAATTGTGCATATATCACCCGTAGCACTAGCCCACAAATCCCAAGTCTTCCTCGACTCCCGATTTATCAAGTATTCACTTACTTATATTAGTTCAATAATCTCATGTTTCTGGACACGAATCTATTATACTCAAACCTATAGCCTAACACTTTCCGAAATTTTCACAACTTATAACCCGAGTGTTATTCACCCTAATTCACCCGTAAACTCATACCCGGATTTGATTCCCATACAACCCAAGGTAGATTATAATCAGTCTTATATAGAGAATCGAGCCGGTGTGTTTTCCTCCAAATTCAAGTTTCCAAAGGAAAGACAAATTAAAAACCACCAATTTAAAATTTCGATATTGCCCACCTATTAATAGGAAATTCATAACTAACTAAAAATATCAGAAAATACAAAATTAGCACTCATGCCTTCGTAATTTGATTCTACACAACAGTATCTAACTTTCAAAAGCGAACCGATTCATTTGCTAACCGAACCGATTCGCTCCTCCCCCCCCCCCCCCCCCCCCCAAGCAAACTGGTTTGGTTTGCTGGGCAGCCAAGGCGAACTTTTGATGGGATTTTCCTCATTCCCTTCAACCTTAGGAGTTCTAACCTTTACACAAACCCCTAATATGAGTACTACATCAATCCCAAACATAAATATACAGATTTCTACATCTAAATCAACCCAAAAAATATAAAATTCATGGGATTATCAATTTGTATCAAGAAGTGTGCATAGTTTTTTCAATTTCTTATTATGTAAATCATTCAAGATTGCATCTTTATCATTCCATTCACATCAAATTTAATAAATAATCATAATGAAAGTTTTCTTCGATGATTTCATTAGTCAAAACCCATTTTTACATGCTTCTCCCGCCCCAAATTTATGTTCTTACACCAAAGTTATTCATTAACTATTGAAACCACATTAATAATTAAAGCAAGAAACACATTTTCCTTTTATCTCATAGAGGTTATGAATTTTTCCATTGTGATTCCCTTTACATAATGATCTTGTGCCCGAAATGCTCCGATTCTCCTCTCGGATCGTCCCTCTTCACTCTCTCTTGATTTTCCCTTCTCTTTTCTCTCCTCTCTCAAACCTGAAGTCTTTTGGATGGTAAAATGACTTCCTACTCCATCCACCTTCCGTAGATATAACCTTAAACATCATTAATCCCGACATTGGATTAGACCTTATGTGTAAAATGACCTGAATGCCCTTATATGGGTCCCGTTTAGCCTAAGAAGTCCCTGAAACTCAATTACAACCCCCGGTACTTAATTCTAAACATCTAGACCCATTCCGAATCATCGGCGCACTCAAAGTCACCATCCGAGTTATCAAACATCATTTTTTCATCTCATTCCCAACATGACCCTAACAGCGTGTCTCGAATGAGATACTTTCAAACCCGTCGATTTTTACTCACTTACGACGTAATGTAAATTAACATGTTTTCATTTACTTATCACATAAGTATGTACAAAAACACATAAATATTAATCCTTATAATCACCAATTAATATTTATTCAATTCACTTAATTTCTCAGATTGATTAAATTACATGCAGACGTGTAATTTAAAATACTCTAAAAATACGGGGTGTTACACGAGATAATTACATTATTTTTTCTTATTATTATACATAGGGAGAGAATGCAACAAGAGACTAAAAGTAAGGTGAGAAAAAGGAGACTTACAGAATATAGTAAAAGAGAGAAGAAAGAGAATAACATTCTCAAGTGCTTCAATACCCTAATCTCAAGAGGTGATTGCGCACTGTTATTACTTCGTAAGGTCATATATTGTCTCAACATGTTCTTCAAATACTACTCTGTATTGGATCACCTACAAGATCCTCAAAGGTATTATGATCTAAACCCTAAATAGATTATTTATATATAATTTTTCTGTTCTTTCTAATGCATGATCTATTGAAGTTCTTGGGTAAGTAAAGTTGTTCCCAAATTCTATCCTTAGCAATAGGCATCAGAGACCCGATTATAGATTGATCATATTTTAGAAAGGTTTATATTTTCCACCATTGACACTCATAGGAGACATATTAGAAAATGTGTGCATGAATGTATATGTTTGGTACTGCGATCCTAACTGAACCGATCAAATCTACTTTTCACACTAGGCAAGTGGGTGCCCACAATGTCTCTAATAGTACTAGCATTGAAAAGACAAAAAATATATGAAAATATTAAGTTCCTAATTCATGATAAGAGAATTAACAAGCTGAAAATTTTCACTACTATCACCATTAGGAAATTTAAATTTCCCTGCCATACCGCCAATCTCTATTATACTCTAAAATACTATACAAACATTTAAGAGTCTCAAACTCAAGGCCATCCACGTGGCATTCTTATTAAGCTATTCTTTCTTCACAGATCTGAGAGCTTCACAATAAAACCTGTCCCTCCCTCTTCCCAAATTTGTCCGTTCCTATTCCCTCAATCCTCTAAATCGTTTATGCAGTGTTCATATCCCCTCGAGTTCTCTCTCTTATCTCTTCCTCTTCCACCATTTACTTTAGAAGATCAAACGATTACGATTTTTCATGTTCTCTCAGTATGTATTTATAATAAAAACCCATTTGGGTGTTACTTCTTTGCAAAATTGAAGATGTTGTAGAGGAGAATGAGCCAAATTGGGTTGTTGATTTATCAGTGCAAAATTTTATCAGCTATTTTTTTAAGGTAATCCCCCAAAATCTTCAATGTTTTTAAAATATAAATTTACTTATATATAGTTATGTCAATATATATATGCAGAGTATAACCTATCGACTTTTCTCTATCTACAACTCCGGTGCCCGACTAAGAAATTGATCAAGACACTGATATTTATACACCCTGTTGGCATCTTTCTCCATTCTCATGTATGATTATATATTTTTTAATTACCCTTTATCATTATTATATGTTTTGTTGTTGTCCCTAATAGTTTATGAAAAATGTTATGACTAGTAGTTTTGTTCTTTGAGTTTTTGACATATAAACTGGGCTTGATTATAAGATGATTTTTTGGTTACTAAGATGTCTACGGCGTTTAGCATATCATAGCTCCATAAGTACAAATTTATCACAGTTGATCGGAATACAATGGGTGTAAATATAAAGGTGGAGATGGTTTCTTGAATCTATACATGGAGTAGGACGTGTACACGGGATAAAAAAAAGTGGTGTGTTGTATTGTCTAACATGAGGAGTTTCAATATGATAGATGAGACCTGAGTGAAGTGACGACTAGATGATTTAGACGGTTCGACAATCAAAAAGGAAAGGATGGCATTTAAAAGAAACTGACATAATGATAATTTATTTTAGATAGCTTATGTGAAATGTTAGGAACCTCGTCCTTTATGACAATCCAGAGTATACCGGTCCAGATAAGGGTCGACCTCAGTAGGGTCCGACACGGCTTAATCATTGGCAGGGTCGACCAGTTAAGGGTTGGCCTCAGTAGGGTCGGCCATGGCTTAATCCTCAGCAGGGTCGTCCAGATAAGGGTTGGAACAGAAGACGTTGGCCTCAGCCTCAGCCTCATAACTCTCATACAGCAGCTCAGCCTCGACCTCAGCCTCATAGATCATCACATTGTGCCTCGACCTCGGCCTTCTCCAGCATCAACATCATCTCAGCCACAATCGAGTTGATAAGAAGCTTATGACAACCATCATCAAGGTCATCTCTCATAAGGTCGGACCCTCATACACCAACGTCGTCTCTTCATCAGCCGAGGTCAGTAGAGTCTCACGGTCTCAATCAACTGCCAACGTCATCATCGGCCTCAGACGACATTACAAATACCTCACACCTAACCTCGACCAACCCTCCTGGCCGAGGTCATCACCATTAGAGACAAGACAAAGCAACTACAGTCGATTCCACCAACCTCGTACTCGTCCAGGCCGAGGTTACAAGGACACAGGGCCGAGCATTTACAAGCATGTGCAAGGTTTGGAATGCATGGGCAAATCAGTTATAATTGAATCATTTCCCTCACGTGAAGGAATATTGAGGTCATTATTATCTACATAAGATAAACCAGGTGTCATTCTCATACTTGTTCGATCCTTATGTATATGTTCATTGCATGCTTGGGGGGTACATTACACCCCCAAGCACTATACATAGAGGTCATCCTCTACCTTGTAAAGGGGTCCTCAATTACAAACCCTAGCCAAACTCTGGTGCATTTACAGTAGAGAGAGAAAGTGGAGTGATTGATATGCCCAAAGTATACCGAACAATTCAGAGACCTCAACATCGACCTTTATGACAGCCGATGTAATAGAAGTTCGAGAATACCCATCAACAACATCGTCCTACTGTGGTCGGCCACAATCGACCCCCCCCTCAACTACGAACCTCATCTCGACTTGGAATAAGTCGAGATCATCTAGAACCCTGGAGCTCAGCTTTTATCATGTCATCCACAACCGACCTTACAAGTATCTCTCAAAAACCTGTAATAGCCTTATACGTTTAACCAACCACCAACAATGTCAAACATCAGCCATGGACGACGTCATACGCAAAGCCAACCTCGGCCAAAGTCCCCATCGTATTTTCAACTCAGCAAGGCAAAGGTCATACTTCACCAACCTCATACTCACCCAGGCTGAGGTTGGTATCCATCAAGGACGGCCGAGCATTTGCACTCATGAATGCCTTGGAACACGTGGATAAGTCTGTTGTAACTGAATCATTCTCTACACGTAAGGGAATATTTCATCATCATTCTCTACATGTGACAGTGATAGATGTCCTCTTTGGATTGGCTAGATCATCACATACATGCTCATTGCATGCTTGGGGGGTACATGACACCCCCTAAACACTATATATAGGGATCATCCCTAACCTTGTGAAGGATCCAAAAATCACAACCCTAGCTGAAACTCTATCAAATTATACAGTAAAGAGAGAAAGCTTGAGAGACTGTATCCATGTCAATTAGTTTCTTATTTTAGTGATCTTATTCACTCACTTGCACAGTGGATGTAGGCCTAATTGGCTGAACCACTTATATATTGGTGTTCATCCTCTTCTCTTCTCCTCATCTCAATCTCTTATATTTAGTATATACTTGAGATGCCATTGTTATCACTGATTTGAGCTTACAAACACCTTGAAGGGTGGTGCTATTTCCATCATCATCATTTTGGTGCCGTCTTTGGGAATGAGAACCTATCTCTTCCTCTTTTTCTGCTGAACCTCATCGGAGACTCTGGTGGTGAATCAGGCCTCACCCCTTGCGTGGAACTGTTTCACCATTGAAAGAGGTCCTTTAAGGTATTAAGCTCATCTTCTTCATAAGCTCTTTAGTTTTAACATATGGCACCGAATTTGCCACCACCTCCTCCACCATCTGGTGCTGGAGGACCTAGTTCCAGCCAAGCACCACCCCATTTCAAAATGACTGAGGTGGCTGCAGCCTTGAAGTCCTTGGCGGCAACACAATAAGCGATGAAGGAGCAATTTGCACAGCTCAGTAAAAATATGATGAGGTCACCTGGGGTCTCACCGGAGATGATTACTCCGACGGCAGTTCAACCCCATCTTGAAGCTAGGGGACCACTCTAGGCACTATGAAAGGACCAACCTACACCTCAATGGAGGAGGGACTTTGCTGACCCTAGGTGTTTACGTCTGGGGAGGCAGAAACACCCTTGCCCTGAGGATAGGTATGACGATATGGAGGCAGAAGATGCTCGAGAGGGCTGCTGGGAGCCGTATGAGGTTTCGAATAACACGGTACGTCCTATCCAACAGAGCAGAGGTTGTGGGGGCAGAAGAGATGAGGGTGCCCAACAAAGAGGATCAACTTTTGATCGCTTGAGCAGAGGGGGTCAGCCTTTGAAAGGCTCGGCCCAGTAAATGACCTGAGGCAAAGGTTATCCAGGTCAAGAAGTGCAGTAGGATCACAAAGGGAAGATGGGGAACACAGGCCTCATCATGAGCGACCCCATCATGGCCGACCCCAACAAAGCCGAGACAGGGATCCGGAGGAGGTCAACAGCTGACGTTGTGTTGCGATTGAGGAACCTTCAGTCCACCCCTTGGAGGTATTTGGGGACAACCTCGACCAAGCCGACGTTACAAGACCATGGAATGACTCCATCCAACGTCTTGAAGAGAAGATAGGGGACCTCATCAAAAGCTGAGACCCACTGTAAAGAGGTTTCTCAGAAGCCTCTCCATTCATGGCTAAAATAGTGAGCTTCCCAACCCATGCCAAGTTCAAACCACCTACGGTATCTCCCAAGTATGATGGTAGTACTAACCTTGTGCATCATATTAAGATGTACTAGTCTGCGACGGATATTTATTCAATCCCAGATGAAGTGTCGGGCCTTCTCTGGGACTTTAACGGGAGCTGCACACATCTGGTTTACCTCTCTTTCAAAGAACTCAATTGAGAACTTTAAGGTCTTAGCTGAACGGTTCATTCATAATTTATGTTTGGGGGTAAGACCTCAAAAGAAGACCACCCATCTGTTATATGTCAAGCAAGGCAAGAACGAGATCCTAAGAGAGTATATTGCTAGATTGAATAAAGAGAAATTGGAGGTTAAAGATTATGAAGAGAATACAGCCATGACAGCCCTCATCGGAGGACTGCAGAAGGGGAAGTTACTGTGAAATACCCTCCCAAGTCTATGGAAGAGCTATTGTCAACTACGGGAAAGGTCATGAACGCCGAAGAGGCTATGTCCGCGAAGTATGAGGATGAGAATAAAAGTGGTAGCGGGAAGTTCCAAAGAAAGAAAGATGGAAAAAAGAGGTCAGCCGATGATAAGTTTGCACGCTATACTCCTCTAACTGTGAGCTGCAAACACATCCTCAATGAGATCAAGAATGATCGGTCTCTAAGATGGCTGAAGAAGCTGAAGGTTCCTTCGTATAAGAGGAACAAGAACTTATGGTGTGAGTTCCACCAAGACTACGACCATATGACAGACAAGTGCTTCGCCTTAAAGGATGAGATCGAGAAGATGTTGAAATCCAGAAAGTTAAGGAAGTATATTAATGGTAAGGCCCCTAAGAGGGGAAGAGATGACCCTAAAAAGAAGAGAAACGACAGATGTCGAGATGTTACCACAGCAAGAAGAGACGATGACTCAGATGGGGATGATAAAGATGATCCAGACCTCTCACTAAAAAATGACAATGCCTCGGTGAAGAGGGTTAGAATGATCTCCTTTGGTGTTAACACCATCTGTGGAGGACTTGCTGAGGGTGGCTCTGAAGTAGCTGACCGAAAAGTTCATGTGGCAGAGGCTAAGTCAGTGACCAAAGTAGAGGTTGTGAATCTGGCATCTTCAAAAGCAAATCATAAGAGAAAGAAAGTAGATATGGATACTCTTATAGTTGGTTTCTCCCGACTCGACTTTAAGGGTATCTTAGCTCCGCATGACGACCCTTTGGTAATTACAAAAAGAGTTCATGGATGTGAGGTGCAAAGAATCCTCGTAGATGGAGGAAGTTCAGTAGATGTGATGTTCTGACCCTGTTTTAAGAGCCTAGGCCTTAGTAGAGCAAGGTTGGTACCCTATTATCGTCTGTTGATGGGATTCAGCGGTAAAAAGATCCATCCGTTGGGCATGTATGAGATGGACGTACGAATGGGAGACGAGTGGCCTAAGAGGTTGACCTGGAAGATTAATTTTTTTATTATAGATGAAAACGTCTTCTCGGCGTACAACCTCATCATAGGACGAGTAGTCCTTTAGGAATTTAAGGTCGTACCATCGACGGTCCACCAAATGCTAAAATTCCTGACCCCTATAGGGTAGGGGAAGTTAATGGGGATCAGACATCGACACGAGAATGCTACTTCAACTCAGTGGAAGAGAGAGAGGCCCATAAAAGGGCAACCACCACGTATAATATTGATACACTTGATCCTAGAGATGAAATAAAGTGGAAGAAATGAGAGGCCGCGAAAGAGGTAGAATCCATCATCCTCAATGAGGATGAACCGGAAAAAACCATCCAAATCGATAAAGCCTTAAAATCGGAGATCAAGGATGAGCTGATAAGATTCTTGAAGAAGAGGCAGAGTGTCTTCGCTTGGAGCCACACAGACATGCCTGGCATCAACCCAAAGGTTATGTGCCACAAACTTAACGTTGCAGAAGATGCTAAGCCAATCAAACAAAGACGAAGAGTTTACTCCAGGGAAAAGTACGATGTCATCAGAGAAGAGGTCAAAAAGTTAGAAGAGGCAGAATTCATCAGGGAGGTCATATACCCATAGTGGTTATCAAACGTCGTCATTGCGCTTAAAGCCAATGGAAAATAGAGGATGTGCTTAGACTTCACCGACCTGAACAAGTCTTGCCCAAAAGATAGTTATCCCTTACCTCGAATTGATCAGATGGTAGACGCCACGGCGGGGTATGAGCTTATGAGCTTCATGGACCCGTATCCAGGCTATAACCAGATCTTCATAGATGCTGAAAACTCATAGAAGATAGCCTTCATCACAGATAAAAGGACCTATTGCTATAAGGTTATGCCCTTCGACTTGAAGAATGCAGAGGCCACATATCAACGTCTTGTAAATAAGATATTTGAAGATCAAATTAACAAGACTATGGGAGTATATGTAGACAATATGTTGACGAAGAGCTTGAAGGCCTGCACTCACGTGGTAGACCTAGAGAGAACCTTCGACACCATAGACTTGTACATGATGAAACTCAATCCCGCAAAGTGTGTCTTCGGAGTAGGAGCTGGAAAAATTCTTGGATCCATTATCAATCAGAGGGGAATAGAGGCAAACCCTGAGAAGATCAAGGCTTTACTTGATATGAAGACACCAAGAAGTATCAAAGACGTTCAGAGGCTCACTGGAAGAGTAGCTACACTCAACAGATTTGTTTCCAGAGCCACGGACAAGTGTCTTCTATTTTTTAAGGTGCTTAGAAAGGCCTTCGAGTGGGACAAAGAGTGTGATAAGGCTTTTAAGTAGCTCAAGTCCTACCTCGGATCCCCCCTGCTCTTATCTCGACCCATCATGGAGGAGGAGTTATATGTTTATCTAGAAGTCTCAGAGTCAGCTATAAGTGCAGCCATAGTAAGGGAAGATGTTAGGGTGCAAAGGCATGTGTACTTCAATAGTAAGGCCCTTTAAGGGTCTGAACAAAACTATCCTCGGATGGAGAAATTAGCCTACGCTTTGATACACGCTTCCAGGAAGATGAAATCCTATTTCCAAGCCCACTCTATGGTCATCCTCACTGACTCCCCACTAAGGCAAGTCCTCCACAAGCCTGAGAAGTCAGGTAGATTGATGACATGGGTCATCAAGTTGGGATAGTATGACCTTATTTATCAACCCAGGGTGGCCATTAAAGGGCAGGCACTCGTAGACTTTGTTGCTGAGTTCACATGGGAAGAGCTGAGGTTGAGAATAACCCAGAGACTGTAGAGGGATCAAATGGTAACGTCTTCCGAGACCCGGAAGAGGTTGTGTCCAGCAGAGCTAGAAATATAATAGCTGAGAATGAGGAAGACAGGTACCTCTTCAAGCAAGGAACCCTGTAATAGGGGATCTTCTCTTCGAATGAAGATATTTGGAACCTCTTTATTGACGGGTCTTCTTGCGAAAGTGGAAGTGGTACAGGGCTGATACTGTCAGCTCTGGATGGTACCAACGTTGAATATGCACTAAGATTCAACTTCAAAGCATCAAATAACAAGTCAGAATATGAGGCCATGATAGCAGGCCTCTCCTTAGTAAAGACCCTTAGGATTGGTCAACTCCTACTTCACAGTGACTCGAGGTTAGTTATCAACCAAGTGTTTGGAGTTTATAAGGCCAAGGATGAAAGGATGTCCAAATACCTGAAGAGGGTAAGAATCATGCTAGAAGGTTTCAAAGAAGTGAAGATGACGAGGGTACCTCGACAAAACAACAGCCATGCAGATGCACTAGTAAGGTTGACTTCAGCAATAAGGACAAGCATCAGAAGGACAGTACCAGTCAAGATCCTGCTCAAACCGATCATTGAGGAAGAAAAGGTTGCGATCTCTTGCCTCAACTTAAACCTAGGGGACTCATGGATGGACCCCTTCATCAGATATATCAGAGAGAGAGAGCTATCAGAATCAAAGCTAGAGAGGAGGAAACTGAGGTATAGAGCTGTAAAGTTCTCAATAATAGAAGATGTCCTATATAAGAAAGGATTTTTGTTACCTCTCCTCAGATGTGTCCATCCCATAGAGGTCCCCCGCATCCTACAGAAGGTACACAAGGGTTTTTTCTCTAGTCACATAGGAGGAAGACCTTTGGCCAAGAGGATAATCACGCAGGGATACTGGTGGCCGACCTTGGCCAATGATGCAACAACCTACGTGAAGAGGTGTAATAAATGCCAAATATTCTCCACTATCCCCCATCAACCTCATCAACCTATGACGTCAATCATTTCCCCTTGCCATTCGCAGTATGGGGGATTGACTTGGTGGGTCCCTTGCCAAGGTCTGCGAACAATAATCGATTTCTGATAGTAGCGATTGACTACTTCACTAAGTGGGTGGAGGCTGAGCCGATAATCACGATTACAGAGTAGAAGACCTTCTAATTTATCTGGAAGAGCATCATATGCAGACATGGCCTTCCGTACACCCTTATCTCAAACAATGGAACCCAATTCAAGAATTCTTCCTTGAAGAAGTATTACGAGAGGGTTGGGATCAAGCAATTTTTCTCTTCTCCAGGCCGACCTCAGGCAAACGGTTAGACCGAAGTCACGAACAGAACAATCCTCAATGGGATTAAGAAGAGGTTAGAAGAAGCTAAGGGGAGATGGACTGAAGAGGTTTATGCTATGTTATGGGACTACAAAACAACGGCTAGGACACCAATGGGGGAAACCCCATTTATGTTAGCACATAGATCTGAAGCCGTTATACCAACAGAGGTAGGACTCCCCACTCTCAGAGTTCAGACCTATGACCCCGAGAAGAATGGGGAGGAGAGAAAACTTGAATTAAATTTGATTAAGGAAAGAAGGGAAGACGTCGAGATCAGACAGGCAGCCTGCCAGCAGAGAACAACAAAGTTCTATAATCAAAGGGTGAAATCAAGACCTATAGCTATAGGAGACCTAGTGCTGAAGAAGACGTTACAGAAGACAAATAAGCTTCACCCGAATTGGCATGGTCCTTACATGGTAATTAATGAGGTTGTACCCGGGACCTACATGCTAGAAAACCTTGAAGGGGAACCTTTCTTCAATCCATGGAATGCTGATCATCTGAAGAAGTACTACATATGATGTTGCAATTATTTCAATATAAATGTATCGGATTATGAAGAGAATATTAATGAAAAGAGTAGTACATGTGTCAATTCTTTATTTTATTGTGCTTTAGTGGCGAAGTTTATGAGGGTAACATCTTAGTTTGATGACCTCAGACCTTAAACATCATTAATTTGGTAAAATTTATGGGGGTAACATCATAATTGGATGACCTCAGATCTTTAAACATCATAATTTGGTGACAAGGTCTGAGGTAAAACATCATATTTGGATAACCTCAGACCTTAAACATCATTAATTTGGTGAAAATTTATGGGGGTAATATCTTAGTTTGATGACCTCATACCTTTAAACATCATAATTTGGCGACAAGGTCTGAGGTGAAACATCATATTTGGATGACCTCAGACCTTTAAACATCATAATTTGATGAAATTTATGGGGGTAACATCATAATTGGATGACCTTAGACCTTTAAACATCATAACTTGGTGATAAGGTCTGAGGTGAAACATCATATTTGGATGACCTCAGACCTTAAACATCATTAATTTGGTGAAAATTTATGGGAGTAACATCTTAGTTTGATGACCTCAGACCCTTAAACATTATTAAGATCTGAGATGAAACATCGTAATTGGATGACCTCGGACCTTAAACATTATTAATTTGGTGAAATTTATGGGGGCAACATCATAATTGGATGACCTCAGACCTTTAAACATCATAATTTGGTGACAAGGTCTCAGGTGAAATATCATATTTGGATGACCTCAGACCTTAAACATTATTAATTTGGTGAAATTTTATGGGGGTAATATCTTAGTTTGATGACCTCAAACCCTTAAACATCATTAAGGTCTGAGGTGAAACATCATAATTGGATGACCTCAGACCTTAAACATTATTAATTTGGTGAAATTTATGGGGGTAACATCTTAGTTTGATCACGTCAGACCTTAAAACATCATAGTTTGGTGACAAGGTTTGAGGTGAAACATCATATTGGGATGACCTCAGACCTTATAACCATTAATTTGGTGATAAGTTACAAGGGTAACACCATAGTTTAGTGATGAAGACACCATTATATTGAGGCTTTAAACCTTAATACGAACACCATTGCATGACATATAAAACCATTCAAGGAACATTCATCAAAAGAAGCAAAGCCCTCTTCAGATGATGATATAGCATGAAGAAGTTAAAATTACAAGTCAAACTGTTCAAGAGAGTTATCAGAAGTTATGAAGTTACAGATTAATAAAAATTACAAAGCTTCACAAATTATAGCCTAAGGGTCTGCAAACATAGGGTTGGTAACCTCGGCCTGATCAGTTTGGCCGACATTGGTAACCTCAGCCCCATCATCTTGGGGGTTGACATCCTCAGTCTCTGTGGCTTCCGGTTGGGCAGTCTCTGTAGGTGCAACACCTCCTATCTCCTCCATCTCTTATAAGGCTTGAGCAAACTGGGGGTCAGCAAAGCCCAAACCAATGAAGTCCGAAGCTGCCAAGCTCCCTGACTCCTTCTCTTTCACGACCGCCCATTTACCAGTGGACTTAACAACCTATTTTGAGGTATTCAAAGCTAAAGCGGATAAATTCATCAGAGACCTTATAGTCAAGCAAGATCTTCTCTGAAGCGTCTTCAACTGTAGCTTTCACTATAACATCAACCTTTTGTTGAAGAGCATCATCCTTGGCCTTCATAGCAGAGTTGTGGTCCTTCTTGAGTTTGGAAATCTCCTTCTCTATCTGCTTAGCCTTAGTCTCAGACCCTTCAAAAGCAGCCTTTAGACGTTCCACCTCAGCGTTCAAAGAAGCCTGCACCTTTTGGGCCTCTTTCCCCTTCTCAATGAGGGGCAGCTTTCTTAGAGTCCAGTCAACAAACTGGTGCATGTCGATAATACAATGCAAAACAGAGTCAGATACATAAGTTCAGGAGTTAATAAAATTCAAGGCCGAGGTTACACTTGGAGTATAAAAGTAAAAAGTCTTACCTG
Source organism: Sambucus nigra (assembly GCA_949130495.1). NCBI lineage: Eukaryota > Viridiplantae > Streptophyta > Magnoliopsida > Dipsacales > Adoxaceae > Sambucus > Sambucus nigra. Next base: position 371,692,091 of record OX422220.1, on the reverse strand, counting down.
GATTGACATATGAAGGCAGAACTCGGCCAGTAGAGGAGTATCCAAAGAATGGCAGAAGCGTTTGTCAGCATCGATCATCACAGAGCCGATTGAATCCATGGCCTTCATACTTTGGCCTATGAGGCTGTCGCCAATTTTTAACTGCTCCAGACGAGCAGCTAGCACATCATCAGATGAAATAGGGATGGCGCGATCTCCCTTAGAGGCTTTGCTCTTCCTTTGATCCTCAGGGGTAGCAGTGGTGGATTTCCTCTTCTTTGAAGCATCGGCCTTAGAAGAAGTTGGGGGAGGAGGAGGGGCATTTAGGCCTACTTTCTTCACCAGCCTGACAAGACTTGGGGCCGACATTTCCCAAATGTTGCCTGAGATTCCTTCGGGGCATTCTACAAAAAGAAAGGTCTGAGTTAAAAGATCAGAGACATAGTAAAATTAGAAGTACAACTTATTGAAGTAACTTACGAAGCTCAGTCAGGGGACTCCCCCCAAGTCCAGTCTCAGAGAGGTAGTAGGGGGTCATCAAATGCTCGTACTTGACCAGCCGACCAAGTCCCCCCTGATCTTGAAGGTCTTTGACCTTCTGAAGGTTATCTTGGATTAACCCAGGGTCATCCCTGGCAGCCATTGACACCTTTCCCCACCTTATAGGTGTTCTCGGCTCTAAAGATGAAGAGGTGGCACATGGACTAAATTTCCATGCCCCTGAGGCAAAGAAGTATCGTGGTTTCCAGTTGTGGTTTGAAGTCTGGGTAATGAACAACATCTTCTTATTACACTTCCTAGCTAGGAAGTGGTAGTAACTCGGATGGTTCCTAGCAGAGAAGGGCACGTAGCACCCTATGAAGACCTGGACAGGAAGGTTTGAATGATGAACTGCCCTTCATAAGACGATAACTCCAATCATCACCCTCCAGGTATTGGGGGATAATTAGGAAGGAGCCAAGTTAATATGGGACAATATGGCCCTAATTATTGGATGAATGGGGAGAAGAAATCCTAACTTAAACATCTGCTTATATAGGCACATTTCGCCGTCTCGACCGCCAAAGGCCCTCTCATCCCTCAGAGATCTCCTAAGTTTGATAGAGGGGCCTATGGAATTAAGATTACTAAAGGCTAGGTGGTCAAATTCGCTGATAGTGCTCTTTATCTCGGCTGACTCCGAGGTGTCAACGTCACTTTCATGACCGTCATCTTCATCCCTGAAAGCATCGGCCTGGGCAGTTGCTAGGGGTCCGCCGGGGAACCTATTAGCAAACTCAGCCCCTGTAGCAGCCGACAGAGGGACAACGTTAATGGGTGGAGGAAAGGCAACACTTGGCCCAACAACTTCAACGTCTGAAGAGGTTTGTGAAGATCTAGATTCATTATGGGATGAGACACGACTCGAAATATTGGCTTGATCAGGGACTTGATCCTGCCTAATGGAGAAGTCCATGGCCTCTTGAAAAGAATCCACAAACATAGGGTCTGAGGTGGAAGACTCAGACTCATACATTGGAGTAGGCTTCAATGGGGTCTCTGCTTTCTTAGTTGACTCGGCTGACTCAGGGTATATCACCCTCAAAGGAGGTGGAAAGATTGGTCTAAGGGGGAAGGCCTCAACCCTACGAGCTTCCTCTTAGGCTCGCTCTATTTGCTTAATCTTTTTTAAAGTCTTCTCTCTAAGAGAAGGGAATTCTTCTAAGAGCTGATAAAGAGGTCTGAGCATAGGAGGACGACCTTACACTTGGGACCCAAAATAAAAAATAAATAAATTGACTCAACTTAACTAAGGATCAAACTGGGATTTTGAGTAAGAACAATCAAGAACAGTCAAGAACTAGCCAAAAAATTCATACGACTACCAGAAAATGCCAACAGTCGTCGAAAAATGCAAGAAATAGAGAAATAAGGCTGAAAATGGAAAGATGGGATGAAGATAGTACCTGAGGGAGTGCAATATGAGGAATAGGAGGATTAAGGACAATGAAAACTTAGAAACCTCAGCAGTGAAGGAGCTCTTGAAGAGAGAGGCACAGGAAATTCAGGCGGGAAAATGAGAGAAATGAGGAGGAAAGAGAAGGAAGTGGGGTTTAAACACCCAAAACCATATACACGCGCCCCAGGGCCCATCACTGCCTTGGGAGCCTAAAAGGCAACCATCATTGCACTTCCCCAACACGCTACCTACTGCAGTACTTGACACTTATCAAAGGAATATTAGCACACCAGGAAGAAAGGCCTTGGAGCTGCGTACCCCATAGTCACCTATTTACATATGTAACTAAGGGCTAGGGGTGATTGATATGCCCAAAGTATACCGAACAATCCAGAGACCTTAACCTCGGCCTTTATGACAGCCGAGGTAATAGAAGTTTGAGAATACCCATCAGAAACATCATCTTATTGAGGTCGGCCACAGTCAATGCCCCCTCAACTACGAACCTCATCTCGACTTGGAATAAGCCGAGATCATCTAGAACCCTAGAGCTCGGACTTTATCATGTCGTCCACAACCGACGTTACAAGTATCTCTCAAAAACCTGCAATAGCCTTATACGTTCATCCAACCACCAACAATGTCAAACATCAGCCATGGGCGACGTCATACGCAAATCCAACCTCGACCGAGGTCCCCATCGTATTTTCAACTCAGCAAGGCAAATGTCATACTTCACCAACCTCGTACTCACCCAGGCCGAGGTTGGTATCCATCAAGGACGACCGATTATTTGCACTCATGAATGCCTTAGAACACGTGGATAAGTTTGTTATAACTGAATCATTCCCTCCACGGGAGGGAATATTTCATCATTATTCTCTACATGTGACAGTGACATATGTCCTCTTTGGATTGGCTAGATAATCACATACATGCTCATTGCATGTTTGGGGGGTACATGACACCCCCCAACACTATATATAGGGATCATCCCTAACCTTGTAAAGGATCCGAAAATCACAACCCTAGCTGAAACTCTGTCAAATTACACAGTAGAGAGGGAAAGCTTGAGAGAATGTATCCATGGCCATTAGTGACTTGTTTTAGTGATCTTATTCACTCACTTGCACAGTGGACGTAGGCCTAATTGGCTGAACCACTTATATATTGGTGTTCATCCTCTTCTCCTCATCTCAATCTCTTATATTTAGTATATACTTGAGATGCCATTGTTATCACTGATTTGAGCTTACAAACACCTTGAAGGGTGGTGCTATTTTCAGCATCATCAGTCTAACATGAGGAGTTTCAACATGATAGATGAGACCTGAGTGAAGTGACGACTGGATGATTTAGACGGTTTGACAATCAAAAAGTAAAGGATGACATTTAAAAGAAACTGACATAATGACAATTTATTTTAGATAGCTTATGTGAAATGTTAGGAACATAATTTTATTTACATACTTATAATCAATTTAGTTAATTGATATGCGCATGCATGTGTGTATTTCACATCTTTACTTATAATAAAATATTTATTTATAATATTAGATTTAATGATATTTAATTATGTAGACGTATTATTATAATTGTTATAAGGATATCATTATAGTGGAAATTTATTTAGAATCATAATTTGCATATATATAAAACTTGAAAACATTATTTCTTTCTTTTATCATAAGTTCTAAAAAAAAGTTGTTAAAAATCGAAATTTAATTTTTTGTATATAGAAAAATGAGGTAGATCATACATGTAGCTCCAAGAGACTAAAATTAATCATACTAAAGTGATATCATATACTTTTTACCCACTTTTATACATAATTTACTTTTATAAAAATAAAAAAAATATTATAAAAAATAAGAACACTGTTATTTATATAAAAAAAATAATTTTTAAAACAATCAAAACATTTTTTTTAGTGAACATAGTATTTTATTTCCAATAAACTATTTTTTAATTAAAGAACTCCTTTTTAATATCAATTCCTAGGTAATGAATTAGGGAGGGGTATTATATACATATTAGGGCTAAAAATGAGCAACTTAATGATTAACTGACGGAATCCGTCAAAATGGGAGGCCAAACCTGAGAAAGAGAAAGTCATAGAGGTTTGACTCAATAATGAATAATTATTTGGTACCCAACAACAAATATCCCTTTTTTATGTTTCACTACAACACGACATGGCAAAAATCATTATACAAAAACTATTTAGACATGACTAACACAAGCTATAAATTTGACACAACACAACTTTGAGTAAAAAAATTATGACACGAGCAACATCATGTAAAATTTAGATTGTCAAACGTGAATTTGATCATGACATACCATAAAAGGATGATTATGAAAAACTATGATGAAAAAATATAACATAAGACGAGTAAATTTCACCGCATTTGTTGTATTGTTGGTTCACATCATTATGTAGTATGTATAGTTTCACAGCTCAAATAAAAGTATCAATTACAAACATAGTTAGATAGCTCCGTAATAGTTAAATGTCTATAGGTGGGCTAAAGTTTGATATTTCAACTTCTAAGATAATATGTCTAAATACACTATTATTAGAGGAATGAGTAAAATAACAAATAGTTCAATTGAAACATGTTAGATAAATAAGTGGTTGTTTATGACATAAAATCTTTACACGAAGGATAAACACCCTTAACCTTGAAAACAAAAGGTTTAGGAATAATTACAATGAGCTTCATTGTATTTAGATTAATTACATATATGATATAGCCCATGTATTTTAAAATATAACTTTAATCGCCCGTCACATAAGAATTAAGTCATTTAAGTTTAATGATAGTTAATTCATTTTTGTAATTTTTTTCTACATTTTTTGTTGTTATTACACAAGGAATATTAATAATACCAAGACATTAGCTATGCAAAACAACTACATAAATTGATATAAGGTGTCAAATTATAAAATTCCAAATAAAGGAAAGATTGTTGCATGTTCCGAAAATACAATGGTCGATGTAATAAATCCAAAATTGTCACAAAAATTTACTATTATTATACATCATTTTAAATTATTGGGGGAAAAGAATAATAATATAAGGATTTAGACTGAACCAGCAAAAGTAAAAACTTTTATTTCTGCCATTTGGGCTGCACTGGCATAAAAATAAAATGGATACAACTGATCTGATTGAAAGATTTCACACCTCAAGTTCATTAATCAAATTGGACTTGGTGTATTCACTCACCCACACAAACTAATGTACACTATTGATAAATCAAATAAACAATGGATAAGATGATAAGCCTAGCTGAGCTTCTTTTGGTATTAGACTCCAGGAGCTAAAAGAAAGTGTTTGATTTGAGTTATCCCACTACTATGGTATGGCCTTAAACTCATTAGTTATGTATTTTGCTCAATATGAAATCGGTGGTTAATAATTTAATTGTTGTGGAACATTACACAATCCGATGTGTGTATAGTTGGATTTGCAATTCAAACTATTGTAATAATTTATTTAAGACTATTTAAGAACAAGACAACACAACTCTTTTGTTTTGTTTTGTCATAGCATCGCGTTGTGGTTGTTTTAATTATTCAGGATTTGAAAGCCAAATAGAGAACTAAAGCCACTACAACATACGACACTGTACAAATGTTGCATTTTTTAACGAGAATAGCCAAACACGTTCTTAAATTTATTGGCCATTTTACATGCGAAATGACTACTACAATCGTTTAGCTTGCGCATCGCGCGGGGTTACACCTAGTCATCATAAAAACGCACCTAACTCCCGTCACCGATAATTTCAAGTATTACTACATTTATGGATGCTTCTCCGCATGTGCAAGCCATTAATCTTCCTATGCCAAGTCCTAGGTTTTGTTTAATTTTTAAAACATGAATCCAAAAGGGGTCCTTTTGAGTAGGCTTGCAAACGAATCGGATTCAGAGCGAATTAGGCAAATTCAAATCCATATCCGTTTATGTTAAACGGATTCGGATTTGATCTGTTTATTAATCGGATTGGATCAGGCAAATCCAAATCCATATCCGTTTATGTTAAACGGATTCGAATCCGATCCGATTATCCGTTTATTTTAAACTTGATTTGCAACATTTTTATTTTCAACTCTTATTTCATAAATTTACTTTGCAAATGTTCCAAGAAAACAAGTAATGAAATAAAGAAATATTATAATAAATATTTAAAATATTATTAAATATAATATATATTAATTAAAAATATATTATATATATAATATATATATATATTAAAAATATGAATCGGATCGGAGTATATAAATTCAAATCCGCTCCATCTAATAAACGGGTAATCGAATAATCAAATTTTAGGCGTGATCTATATCCGCTTAAATGGATCGAATTCGAATTCGGGTAAGATCCGAACAATTGAGAGGGCTACTTTTGAGTGGGATTGGATGGGTTTGCGAAAACCCATTGGGTCCAAAAGGAGGTTATATAATACTATATATATCATTCGTTCCTTCCCGGATAATGTTAAAGGCCCAACTAGCTAGCTACCTGAAGACAATGCCAATAGCTGCTACTGTAACTGTGTCTTCACCCGGCGCACATTTGGCTCCTCTCCCTCGCAATTTAGCCTCATCCCGGACTTGCTTTTTGGGTTCATGTTCATCATGGTGTTTTTCAAAACTGCCTCATTTTTATCATTATTATTGTTCTGTGCAAAAGACTAAAATTGTACCCTCAAGAAAGCATGTGGTTCGAGCTGCAAGAACCGAGTCCAAAGGCGTCTCCCTTGGATTTAGACCTCCTCATTTTGAGGTCCTTTCTTATACCCCCTCTCACTCACTCTCACCCCCACATATACTATATATATCATATTTTTAATATATATATATATATATATATATATATATATATATATATATATATTATATATAATATATTTTTAATTATTATATATTCATATTTGTGTACGTACATCTCTACACTAATTGCAAACACGTTTACATTATTAATGATTAGAGTCAGGCTCCTGTGCGGGAGTCCAAATGCTGGACTCCCGTGCGGGATGATTTTTTTTGTGTGAGTTATAAATATTTTAGTGCATCCCTTTTTAAAAAAAAATCAGTTCAAAATAATACTTTTTGGTATTTACAAAAAATGGGTCAATTTTTGAGAGTAAAATACTGTCAAATATTAACTTATTTTTTGAAAATATCAAAAAAATGTTATTTTGAGCTGATTTTTTTTAGGGGATCTTGAAATATTTATAACCCACAAAAAAAAATAAAAAATAATTTTTTTTCTAAAAAAGATCCCGCACGGGATCCCTCATTTGGGATCCCGCACGGGAGCCGTTCTCTTAATGATTAATACTACTTATTTCCCCCAATGGACCCAACCCATGTGTTAGAATTACATCGGAGTATAAATTTGTTGACGAACTACCCAAATGAGGGTTAACACGATCCTCTAGAGCTCGTTTGGTTCAAGGTTTGGAAAGAAAATTTAGGATTCGTGAAATTTAGAATTCTCCTAATCTAGAATTACAATGTTCGGTTGAAAATTTGGAGCAAACTTAGAATTTCCACAAAGTTGGAAGTCTACTTTCCCTCTAAAATAATGGAATCTTATATTCTCGGAATTCTAGTTTACTTTTGTGATTAGACAAATATACCCTCTCATATAAACTCTTACACATACACTCATTTTGTATCTCTCTCTCTCTCACACATACACACAAATACACACTCTCTCTCTCGCGCACACACGCAAACACACTCTTTATCTCTCGCGCACACACTCTCTTTCACATACGCACATACTCACACACACATACACATACACATACACATAGACGCATACACTTACTCACACACACATAATCATACATACGCTCACACCCACACGCGCGCACGCATACACTCTCACACAATCAAGTGCGCACATACACTCTCTCTCACATGCACACACACTCACACACATACTCACCACTTAGTCGCACACACACACACACTCAAATCAAGTAAAAGGGTATTTTAGTTAAATGATATTTATTCCTAATATGGTAAAGTAAGTTTAGATGTAGAGAAAAGAGAATTAATGTTTGAATCAAACAATGGAAAGGAATTCAAAATTCCATAAATTAGGAATTTAAAATTCTTGAAATCTAGGATTTCCATTTCCTTTTGAAACCTCGAACCAAATGAGCCCCTAATGTGACTGGTTGAAATATGAATGACTAAGTAATAACCCCACGGTTTTGAGTTGTTCATATTTTAACATATCACATTAGATGGTTATGTTTAACCCTTCTTAAATAGAGGAGTACAAATTTATTGGCCCTACCCAAAAGAAGGTTAATATGACCCTCAGATGAATGACTCAGAATTGAACTCGCAATTTTTGAGTTGTACTTTAAAGAGGGTCAACAAATTTGGACTCAACACAGTGGATGGCGTGTCGGGTTCACACGAGGTACTAAAACACGGCACTTTCCTTTTTACAAGCCAATCAATGATCCTCATACTACACTTTTAATATTTTATCTTTCCTGTTCTCCTTCATTAATTGGTGTTACAAAAAAAATTGTATAATTTAGTTGTAAGCTTAGCATTTTCCTTACGTTAATGTTTTTGAGAATTATCTTTTTATGAATTTGAGATATAATTGGCTCATCTGTATTTGTATGTGTGTGGGTGGGCATTGAATGAATCAGCTTCCGGAGCCACTTACGGGGAAAGTGTGGAAATTGGACGACTTTGAATCATATCCTGCATTACTGGTAGAGTCTCTCTTTTCATATAAACAACATCAGTTATTTTGCTCTGTTTTTTTGTCAAGGAATTTTTTGTGGCCAATTGTGTGTATGAATGTGTTTGTGGATTATATGTTGTTTTAGGTTTTCCTATAGGAATTGATTAATTTATTTTTATCACGGCTAAAATATTAATTAAGCACTTAAATTGAAATTTTATATTAATTAGAATTATATATTGGACTAAAAATTAAATGGAGCATTTTCAGGGACTAAATATTAATTTTGGAATTATATAGGAGTAAATATTAAATGGAACATTTTTTTTTGGGACTAAACATTAATTGATCCACAACATGATTTAAATTAAGTATTTTTGTTTACTATATTAATTAAAATTAAGTATAACTAAATTAGTGATAAGGATATACGGTACTTTAGTCAACTTATATAGGCTGAAGAGGGCATTTTGAACATTTACAAGGACTTTGACGCTTTGACTGGTACAACTAACGGGATCCTCTGTCAAAAGGGACCCCGGACCCTACATATGAGAACTAGTGAACCCCAACTTAATATTGACCAATAACTAGGACCCCAAAAATACAAATGACCCAAAAATGAAACAATTGTCATTGAAAACTTTTTGTTTCCCCAAATGGGATGCAAAAATGGAGTAGAAGAACTGTCATTTAAAATGGAGCCACTACTACAAATAGTGTATTCATCATTGCTATTATGGAATGGATCAGCATTAAGATTAAGTGAAATTCCATGGCTTAGTTTTGACTCTTGGTTGTTTTGAAGGGTACCCTTTTTTGCTGTAATGACAACATTTTAGTTGATGAAAGTTGGGAATTTTGATTCCTCGTGCCTTGTGAAAGTTGACTTTTGAGGTTTTATGGAAGAAAGATACATCAATATCATCAAATTTAAGGGTGAGAGCTGCTAACAGTTTGTAGCTAGTTAAAATGGTTTCTTTTGCAATAGCCTCAGGTTTACATTGAGGGTCACCTTAAAAACTGATAAATCATACAATAACCATATATGTTTGGCACGTCAATTATACTGAAGATGGGTTGATAAAAGTGACTAGTGTGAAGAAATGCCTTAAAAGCCTAGAGGTTGCAAAATTAACGGGGAATCCGAATGACTTTTTTAGCAAGATTACTGAATAAGGTAAAGAAATATTTACTTCATGGGCAAGAGTAGCTCGAGAGGAGCTATTGTTCTTATTTCTACCTACTGGTTAGGCAGAATAGGAAAGATTTCAGCTGCATGAATTAATTACTAAGTGGGAATGTGATAACTGTATATCTCAAAAACCTCGTGTTATTCTAGTGGTAGGACGGTCAAGTGATAAGCGCCTTATGCAGCATATGTACTAGTTTGAATCTTGTGAATGTGTAAACACCGTGGGACCACCTCTCTTAGTTGTGTTCGTTAGGATGGGAAGGTCTACATATGCTCTTGTGGACTAGTCCAATGTTACCTGGATCGCAGGTCGCTCCGATACATGGTACGGGATACGTAGGTTTAGTTAGTACGCAGTATGGTGGGGGTATGCTTAGTTGGTTCACAATTTCAAATTATAAGGGCACTTTAGAGACCTTTGTCGGGTTCTTTTAGTATCATACTCATGTATTTTGTCAAGATTCATGTACTCCACCAATGTAAAATGTTCCCTAAGAATGAACGTAGTGGATAATCTCGATATTCCATAACATATTAATAATATACATGAAGCATTATATATATATATATATATATATATATATATATATATATTGGTTGAGAAACCTTTTTTCTTTCCATATATTCTATTATTGAAGTCCAAAAGTTGGCTTGAAACTAATAATGTTAAATTTGGGAATGCCATATTTGGAGATCTGGATCTAGAACCCACTATATCTCGGGTCGTACGACCCCGAATCGCGGCACGAAAGGTGATGTAGTGATCCCGGTAATTAGGGATTAGTTGGGTCACATAATTGGTTACTTGAGTAATAAAAAAATTTATTTCCAAAATTCTTTACTTATTTGGTCATAGCTAAAGAATTTCCCCTTCAAAGAACATTGAGATCAAGAGCTGCTTCGTGCAAACACTGGGATGCTCAGGGAATCAGTATTGGTGATGATTTGTACTCTCTCAAAAAGAACATTGATGATGCTCGTGAAAAGGTGAGCATTGATCCGGTTGCAGAGGATGCAGACCTTTATGAAGGCAAAACTGGGACATAAATCACCACATTCTGGATTAGGCATGTTGAAGAATGTTGACGTAGAGTATAGCTACTGATCACGTGCAGTTAGGACGAGGCATTCTGGATTAGTTGATACATCATATTTTACTTTTTCATATTTCAGACTTCAAAAGGGCGAACTTGGAGCAATGGTAAGGTTGCCCCATTGTGACTTGGAGGTCACAGGTTCGAGTTGCATAAACAGCCTCTCTGCATGTGCAGGGTAAGGCTGCATACATCTACCCCCCCAGTATTTCACAATGGCGGGAGCCTCGTGCACCGGGTTTGCGCTTTTTATGTATCAGACTTAAGCTGCTAATTTGCTGCACTGCTCTAGTCTTCTAGCACTTTATGAAATTGGCACTTGTCTATTGGCATGCACGCAATGTCACGTTGATTAGCTCACTGTCTTGTTTTTCCTATCTTTCCTTGTAAAAAAATCATGGGGAAAGGGATCTGCATGGCAACATCATTAGGACTCCTTGAGCCGCTCAGTAGAGAATATCACAATTTTCTATCTTGGGTGAAGGCCGTATAGACTTAAGGTTATTCCACAGTCTAAATTTAAATCTGTTGAGTGTATTTGGCGTGGTGACATATTTATTTATATATGCCCTCATGTAGATGTATTCAAAAATTTTGAGAGGGAACAATATTATGATAGTTGCTAGCCTTGCCATTAATTGTGGTGAATAATTTTTTCTTCTCACATAATTGTGGTATATGTGTGTAGTGTTTGCGATTGTGAAATATTATTGCAGAAGCAGTTTTGGTTGTTGCCAAACCGATGTACACCTATGAGTGAACAAAGTACAACTTAGCTGAAGTGGTTTTGGCAAAAACCTAAGCTAATTTGGAAATGGGGGTTCCCTTTGTGAGATTCCTCTGTTTAGGTCCATTAATGACCACATTCTCCTGCATGACTTTATCTATGTACTAGTTAATAGTTTCTATGATTTTCAAAGATTTTAGCAGAAAGTCACCACATTCTGTTCATGACTTGATCTACGTACTAGTTGATTTTTTAGCAGACAATCAGCAAATCAAACAATATTCATACACCTGGTTATCTGTAATTGTCCCACCAATTTATGGTTAATTAGATTTAAAAACATTTGGTCAGATAGTCGATTACACAGAAGTCATATGACATTTGTGGATGTGTACACAGAACTCATATGATGTAAAGTTATGAATGTGTACACACAAGAAATCAAGGCTCTAATATCTCAATTCTCTCTCAAATTATTATTCTCATTAATAATCAAAGTCCATTAAGTGATTACAAGAAGATGCTAGTGGCCTTATCTATAGGCCAATGCGTAGTGGGGCGGAAGCGATAAAAATAAATCACACAACATTTACTACGGAAACTTTCCCTCTCTAATTCTCATTCATTTTAAAAGTAATAGTAGTTCATACAATACAAGTGGTAGTTCCATTTATAGGTGCAAGGGGTTTAGTCTTCGTGATGTGATGGGCGTGGGGCAAGTACATGCTATGACACTCTCCCAGAAACTACGAGTCGGCTTTGACACGAGTCCGACACCCGACATGCTCCGACACGTTGCCGACACGCTGGGACACTGTTTTTAATTAATTTTTTTTTTCTTATGTGATGGTGATTTTGCCTTATTTATGATTTTTAATGTTAAAAGTGTGTTTGAATTTTGTTTTGTATGGTCCATTTTCTTAATTTCATGTTAAGAATGTTCTAATAATGCATTTTGTAGGAAAAGTCTGTTTTATTTCATTAATATATATATATATATATATATTTAAATATATATATTATATAATTAAATATATATTATATATTATACGTATCCTAGCGTGTCGTATCCTAGTTTTTGGAAAAATTACGTGTTGCGTGTTGTGTTGAAATACGTATTACGTGTCGAGTCTGTGCTTCATAGAGTATGTGTAACATTAACAATGGCACAAACAAATATAAAGTACAAAATTAGCCCTCGATGCTCATGCTCCCGAATCACTTTCCCCCATGGAAGTTGCCATATAATTCCTATACTTCGCTTTAGGATTGACCAGTGGCGGACCCAGGATTTTGAGTCAGTGGTGAAAAATGTCTGACGAAGGCCGGGGGTTCGGGGGCAGGAGCCCCCTAGGCGAATTTTTTGGGTTGATTTTATATGTTTTTTGCAATTTTTTAACCCTAAAAATGTTGAGCTATTAATTAAAATTGAAGTTTGGGGACAATTTAAAATTTCAGCTATAAAAATAATTTCATACAAAATTCAGGAACAATAAATTTTGGGGACAAATCAAAATTTCAGAAACTAATTAAAATTAAAATTTCAGCCATATCACTGAACTAATTTCAGCAACAATTTTTGATTGGAGAGTCTAATTTCAGCAACAATTTTTCAGCAATAACTAACAATAACTAAACTAATTTCAGCATAGTAACAACTAAACTAATTAAAATTAAATAACATACTAAAAAATAAATAATATACTAAAAAAATTGGAGAGTACGGAAAAATAAATAAATAACATAGTAAAAAAAAATTAACATTTTTTATTGCCGCCCAGGTGTGCTCTGTGTTGTGTCCAGGCTGTTGCTGCCGGCGCCGAAAGGAGATGGAGGGGAGAACTGTCGGCGTCGGAAAGGAGAGGGAGGGGATTGCTGCCCAACCTGCCTTGTTATTGCCGGCGAGAGAGATCGATTAGGTTTGAGACTCAGACGAACGAGAGAGAGAGAGAGAGAGAGAGAGAGAGAGGAGAGAATTAGAAAAACTAGCTGCTGTGCCGATTCTGTTGTAGAGATCGATTAGGTTTAGAAGTTATCTTTTTTTTTTTTTTTTTAAGTTTGCTTATTTAAAAACTCACGGCAAATTTCTGGAAAACCCGTGGACAATGTTTAAAAAGGCGTTTGGGGCTTACGCCTCGAGGCGAGGCGGGCAAAAATGCCTCGAGGCTTAAGCCTCGGGGTTGAATTTGAGGCTTACGCCTCGATGCGCCCCACGCCTCACCTCACGCCTTTTTGCTGAGGCGCGGGAAAAAAAAAAACTCTTTTTCTTCTTCCATCACGAAGTCTGTTGTTTTAAAAGTTAAAGTTCTTCATTTTTCTAAAATTTCGCTCAACTTAAAAAAAAATGTTTTTTAATCTACTAACTCCTATTCTTTTTTTGTTTTAAAATTGCACTTAACTTTTACTATTTACTATTGTAACTTGAAATAAATTTTTAGAAAATAACCAATATGTGAATAAAACTTAAAAAATTGATTTTGTCAATTTGATTTTGCATTGATTAATTTATTGTCATAATATAAAATAACCAATGTGAATGAAACTAAAAAAAATGATTTGGTGAATTTGATTTTGCATTGATTAATTTATTGTCATATTATAAAATTAACAATATGTTAAAAAGTCATCTCGGTGGAACAAAAAAATGTTTAACTAGGTGAGAAAGTCCTCGAAGATGTTTTTTTTTGCAGTTTTATTTTATATTTCTTTGTTACTATTTTTTTATGGTTTCATTAGTATTTTTTTAATATTATTTTGTTCTATTTTTTTTTGGTGAGGCTTATGCCTCGCCTCGCTGAAGCCAAAACGCCTCGCCTCGCGCCTTTTTAAACATTGCCCGTGGGTGCAGCCGCCCCCATTCGGGATGTGGCAAATCCGCCCCTAGGATCGACACGGTGAAGAGTGGCCTCTGTGACACACTTGTCCTCAAGACTCTGGACGGCCATGCCACCGAATGAGGAAATGAGGGTGAAATGATTAACTCCGATTCAAGGAGACGTCTTCGCCGTGGACAACATAACAGGGTGGCCTTCCGCCGAAAGCAAGGGGATTTGGGGAGCATGTGTACCGTAAAATAGGTGAGATCAACGACATTATAGGTATAATGCATGCGGAACTCGACTAACAGATTGATCTCATATCATTATCTCTTCAACAGCGAACCACAGGGAAAGGCCTAAAACGACAGGTCGTCTGAAGGTAGACCATGACTAAGCCATCAGGTCGGAAGATGAGTGCACGCTGTAAGGTGTTTGTGTGATCCTTGTATGCGACATCCATACGTTGTAGGTGGGTGCGAACATCCTTGTGATGACGACTATGCGTGTGGTAAACTCACCCGCCGTGGGGGCTAGCTGAAACCGAAGGAAACTCTGTTAAGTTGACGGGCATGAACGAAGAAAATTATGTGACGATGGCTCGACTAACAACATTGTTGAAGGGGAATTCAACCAGAGTTATCACGATGTCGTTATACTGGGGAGCATTCATGGCGAGGCAATAAAGCAAGTCGTCGAAACTCTTGTTGACCACATTGGTCTAGGGTGAGAAGTCGTAAAAAACTGGAGGAAACACCGCAACAAGCCCCAGAGTGTTTGCCAGAAGTGAGTGTACGCTGAGTAATTGAAGGAAATCCTAAAACTGAATGGTGACCACGTGGAAGGCATCCAAAATGCACAAGGAATGAAGTGGGCCAGTTTGGAAAAGCGATTGACGACGACGAATGTGGAGTCATGGCTCGAGTCGTACGTGAGGCTTACGATGAAATCTTTAGAGATGTCTTGCCAAGGTTGGTTGAGAATGGGTAACGGGGTCTAAAGACTAACATTGGAGTGTGCCTGGAATGTGTAACAGTTTCCTTGAGTATAAGCGTTTTTATTCTGCCTCATGGCAGGCCAAAAGAACTGCTCTCGAATTGACGAGCGACTCCATTTGACTAGCTAAACCACTAGTGTGAACCTCAACAATAATATTTTCCTTGAAGGGAGGAGGTACGTATGTAAAGAGCTATGCCTCAGAAGAGGGTTACGTCTTGGTGCAAAAATTCTTGCGAGGCGTCAAGGTGTTGACAATCCGTGATAATGGGCCAAAGTGTGAACCGCCCGCATAGAGGTCTCGCACCTCACCGAACCCAAAAAGCTGACTGTGGGTGACGACTAAAGTGTGGCTACGACGACTAAGAGAATCCGTGTAGTCCCCTTTTTCTCAAATGTGCTTTAAAAACAATTTTTCTTTCAATAATCCTTTTCCAATTTAAACACGCACCAAGTTTGTGAACCAATTTCAGTTAAGTCCAATTTTATCTTGTTTAATCCTAAACATGCATCTAGATGATTAAAGCAAGTAAAATAAAGTAAAGTTCACAAAAATAACGCTGGATGTACGAGGAAACCACAAAGGCAAAAAACCTTGGACGGCCCAAGCCAGACAATCACTATGATATGGTTTTATAAAGGAAGATAGACAGACTTACACGACGACTCGATCCTCACAAGCTAACGCTCTTCTTCTCTTTAACCTCTCCTCCACAGTGCCCACGCAAATATCCTTCCACGATACTCGTCCATAGCACACGCGTCCACGAGTGCTTCGGTGTTCATCGATGCAGCTTGGCAACCGTCTACGATTTCGAACACGGCCATCACCGTTTCTTCATCGCAAAACCCAACGAACAATGTTCAAAGTGATGAACAAACCCCAGATGGTGCAAACAAGATCTCTATAGCAATTGAATATGAAAGCTCGCATCTTTTAAACTCTAAGATGGTTTTAGTCTTTGAAAACCTTAGAAAACTTTGCGCTGAAAACAAAATTGTTCTAAACTGTATTTTGGTTCTGCACCCTTTTTCAAAATCCTGAGAGAAAAATTCTTTAAATAAAAAACTTAAGTCGGCAAGTCGTTCTAACGAGATGCTCAAGTCGTTCTAACTACTGTGAGATGTCGTTCGAACGACATCACATGTCGTTTGAACCACTTAAACTAAAATCAGTGTTTCATACGACTCTAAACTTCAGATAAGCTCAGAATAAACGAAGATAAACATTATAAAATCATTTTAAACATTTTTTAATAAAGTTTCCATCCTTTAAAACTCTTTCTGAACTCCATAAATATAGTGCGTTCATACCTAAGAGATATTCAGAATGCAATCTGAATGAAGACATGAAACGTGCACCAATGAAACACGGCATGATAAATCTTTGAAGTTTTGCCACTACGTCTTCAATATAAACACGCCATAGACTATGTGGGTATCCTGATAATATAAAAATCTATCTATAATTCAAACAAGTTTTGTTCTGGGAAAACGTCAATTACATGCAAAATGACTCAATTGAAAATTTTGACCTTATAAATCTCCCCTTTTGACTATTTCGGGACAAAACCCAAAATAGTGAAATGCCTAAGCCGGGCCGTCAAACTGTATGACAATTGAATCCCATCCCATAAAACCCAAAATAAAAAATTACAGAACGAGGACTAGTATATGCAGGTCCGGCAAGCATGAGCTGTCTGAATGTTATGTAGTCTTGAAATCTCGAATCGCTTAAGCATACTTACATACATGACACAGGCAAATACCCTGTGAAGTATGCGGGAATAAATGATATAGATATACCAATATGTAAAGCAAACCATTTGGTAAACAAGTGAGCAACTCGTAGCTAGTTAAAAATAATCAGAAGATACCAACTCGTAGCTAGCAAACAGTTACAAAGAATGAAATCATCAATCTAAGCAATGATGTGACTAAACGAAATAATGCAGTATAAGAATCAAAGCATGAATAATCAAAGTCCATTGCATGTAAATTGTCCAAATGAACCCAGAAGTACCAAAATATAATGAAATCAACTCACATATAAAGTAAGTACTAAAGCAAAATAAGGGCTCAAAAATCCAGACAAGTCGTTCGAACGACTATGCCATGCCGTTTGAACAACAAAGGCAAAAACGACCCAAATTAGTAAGCTGTCATTTGAAGCACCTACCTAACCAAACGCCCCTTCTAACGACAATATCAGACAAAATTAACACTTCGAAACTAGTGTCGTTAGTACCAGACTTCGAACGACTTGGACATGTCGTTCAAATGACGTTCAGAAGTCGTTTGAACGGGTTCAGCAAATTCTATATCCTAGCTCTAAAAAATGACAAAGTTTTGCCCACTTAAAAAAATACATGAAAACAGGTACTAGAGATACGAAACAGTAGTAAAACAGAGTTAAAACTAAAAAATAAAATAAACAAAAACAATATGAGTTTCATGTTAACATAGTATCAATGTGCTCAAGCATGGATATGGAGTGAATGGGTGTGAACTACAACAAATGAGTCACAACATGAACACATCGAAATGATCAAGGAGCTTTAATTGATAGCAAAATGTCATCAAGCTTTGTTTTAGCCATATGTGACAATTAATATATTCAGCTTAATGAACTAAACAAACAACATGCACACAAATCCGGAATTTTGACGATTCTATAAACAATAACGTCATGATACGATTTTCAACATAAGGATTCGTGGTGCAAACCCTTTTATTTTTCCAACCAAACACCCTCAAATATTCATGTTTTATTTTTCAAGCTCTTTTGAGGTTTCGACTTTTCTCAACTTAGAGAAATCCTATTGGTCCTATTTTGGCATATAATTCTTTTTATTGCCTAAATTTTTTCTCGGGTTCTTTTAAACGGTGGCTCTCACGACGATTTTTTTTAATACTCTCGCAGCCCTTTCCCGTGAACACTCATCATTTTTTCAATTTCAAGTATATAAATCCTCACGGTAAACGTTTCTTACATGCACACCTCCTCCTAAGTCTAATTAAAATTGAGATAAGAACGTCTCACCAAACTCAAATATGCATGTGATGTCAAACATTCATATAAACTCGTGCATGTGTGCAAAGATGACATATATACAAAGTCGAATCCAAATGCATATCAACTTCGAAATAACCCTATTAATCAATGGTTAAGATCATTCAACGCATCATTAATTATGATCAAATGTCCTAACCACATGGATAATGAAATGATGGGGGTCCAAGCACACTAATATGCCACATCAAACATGAAAACTCTAGACACGAAAGAAAATTGAAAATCTTTTTTTGTGTTTTTCTAAACATATTTTTGGCCTAAAAATAAAATCTTTTTGAATTTTTCAAAAATATATGAAACCAAAAATCTTTTTGTATTTTCAAAAATTTTTACGAAAACAAAATATTTTTGTATTTTTCAAATAAGACTCAATAAGTGAATAGATATAATACAAAGAGATATACATGTCATAACACTAGCAAGATATAAATTATGAAGCAAAGACTAGCGTATGACAAACATGGTAACACAATCATCCTTTAGATTTAGCATGGGAAGACTCAAGTGCAACCAAACAAGAACCATGAAGTTTAATTCCTAAAGCATTTAAATTCGATTTCCTAACCCAAATAGGTGTATAACGACGCATGGGAGTTTTGGGAACCGAAACAACATTATTCCTAACTTCCTAGGAGCATTTTTAAGGTCATAACAATAACGTCTAAGGTGACCCTTCCTACCGCAATGAGAACAAGTGTAAACCCGACGAGGAATGTGACCTAAATGTGGACCTCTCCTAATGTTCCTAGTCGGCTCTCTCACACGATTGGCATTAACTTTGGGAATGGGAACAACACGATCATCGTAGCTTATACCAAACCTATCTTCCTTGATTTGGACGGTGCCTAACATTCTATCCAACTTTTTCGACCGAGCCTCTAAATCAAACTTCACCTTACTCGAGTCTCTCAATCTCCCCTCAAGCTCACTAATCCTAGACTCAAGCAAACGCCTAGACTCCTTAAACTCTAGAATCTCCTTCTTCAAAGTCTCTATCAAACCACGAAGACTATCTCTCTCTTTCTCAACGTATTCTAGTTTCTTCTTAAGAGTCTTCGCCCGTGCCATGAGATCCTCAATCAAAACATCATTATTTTCTATGGCACGCTCATTCAACCTATCTTGCAACTTCAAGTTTGCCCTTTTCACCTTTACCGCTTCCTTATACAAATCATTAAAGGCAACTTGCAACGCTCCCACATCAATCACCTCATTCTCACTAGCTTCACCCTCACTCACTTGGGATTCGCACTCAACAGCCTCGGAAGTGTCATTCACATGAGAATCTTCATGAGAAGATTTATCGTCGCTCACATGACATGCCATGAACGCTACAAAGTTGTGATAAATGGGGGAAATCTCTTCCTCTTCTGGTTCACTATCACTTAAGGAGGCATTATATGCTATCGGTTTCTAGCCCTCCTTCTGAAGTCTAATGGGGCACTCCGCTACCTTGTGACTATAACCCTCACAACCAAAACACCTATCCGACTCATCCCTTTTAACATTCTCACTCTTATTCTTAGAGGTGGGATCGACCTTGTTGTTCTTGGATTTCTCAAGTCTTTTGGCATCTTTCGATTGCTTTTGGAACTTAGGAAACTTTTTGAACTTTTTTGTCAACAAGGCTACATCCTCAAAATCGGAATCGGAATCATCATCCGAAACTTTAGTCTCCTCCTTCTGGGTTTTCAAAGCAATTCCCTTTCCTTTCTTTGGCACTTACTTGGAGGTAAACATGTCAAGCTCATAAGTTTGTAAGTCACCTACAAGCTCTAGTTTCGTTGATTCAAGCATACCTAAGGAGTTTAAAACGGTCACTTTGGGATCAAATCTATTAGGCAACGATCTTAAGATTTTCTTTATGATTCGGTTGTCGGGTATTTTCTCTCCCAAATTAAACGATGAGTTAACAGTGTTGGACAATCTAGCGTAAAACTCATCAAACGACTCACTCTCTAACATCTTAATCTTCTCAAACTTTGTAGTGAGGTTTTGAAGTTTAGACACCCTAACCGTGCTAGTGCCCTCATGAGTAAGTGTAAGAATATCCCAAGCCTCTTTTGAAGTTTCACACGTCATGATTTGATTATACTCTTCCGGTGTGACATGTGAGGAAATAACATGAAGACCTTTAGAATTATAAAGTGCAAGTCTATGTTCGACTTCGGTCCATGACTCATTAGGTTTTAAATTAGTGGCCTCTCCCTCTCGTCTGACCGGTGATGACCAACCTATTTCAATCGCTAACTAAACACGCTCATCAATTGATTTTAAAGCACTTCTCATTTGCATTTTCCAATAAGCATAATTTGTGCCTTAAAAAACAGGAGTTCTAAAACTATCATAACTTCCGAAATTCATCCATAAAAGCACAAGGGACCAACACACACAAAAAAAATGTTTATAGCTCTGATACCGATATGTCGTGTTTAGGTCTTTTTGACACGAAGTCGTGTTGCGTTCATGTCAAAATAATAAGTCATGTTTGTCGTGTTATCGTGTCTTGTCGTGTCAATTGTGTTTATATCCAGTTTATTGTGCGTATTTGTGTTAATCTTAGGCTAAAATTTAAGAAATCGTGTTTTATACATATCATGTTCGTGTCAGGTGAAAAACACGAACTCGTATCGTTTCGTGTTCGTTTAAAAAAACCCCTTATCGTGTCGATCGAAAACCCAACCTAAAATCACGAATTGCCACCCCTATCTAAGACTTCTGTCACCTGAAACCACCTAGACCAAGAAGTTGCTTAATGGTATCATAAATGAACATTTCTTCAGGTGAAGGTAAAAACGCTTGGATCGGAGACCGCTCAGACGTGGGCCACGTGAGAAATTCTCCACGCTTCTGTGTGGATCTCGAAGTAGAATGCCACAAACTTTCTAAGGAATGGCCTAAGAATTTGGTCATTTCCTCCATAAAGGGGGATTTAGCATTGGACAAGACAAGTGGCATAACGGTCCACTCAAATAAGTTGTCTTTCGCCGTGAAGGCGGTCTTCCACTCATCCCCAAGGCGCATACGGGTCTGGTGTGCAAGTCGGGATAACTAGGGCGTAACACAACCCGACCTGTTCAACCTCTATGGTCAGGGTGGTGTGGGATACTATTAGGGCCAAAGGCCGTGGGGTTCGGAGCTCGCGCATTGGTCAGAGTTGGAACTGCATTTTTGGTACCAAGTGTTGATGCAACTTTCGTGCAGGATAAAATGATCATACCTCCATGGCCTACCCAACATTAAGTGACAAATACACATGTTGACAATTGTGCAAAGGACCACATTGACGTAGGATCCAATCGAGAAAGACACAGCGACTCGGTGCTAGGGATTTGTCGTTACTGAGGCAAGTCTTGGTAAGGGGGTCAGTTGGTAGCCACCAGGTTATCCACTATCTCCTCAGCTATCCTCCATCAACGTGAGGGTATAGAATTGCCCTTGTTTGTGCATTGGGTGAAAAAGTACTAGTCCATAGCCAATTGGTGCCATCAGCCGAATCAAAAGTAATGGTTAGAGTCCGGGACGACACGAGAACTGGGGAAGAGACCCCGAGTGGTGGAGCACATGGGTGACAAAAAAGTTATCGCGCCGACGCTAGATAGAGTAGGCTTTTGTTGGTTAGACGTCAAAAAGGATGGGTTGGATGCCCAAAGAGGGACACCCAAGATAGATGTGGGTATTATCCGGGGCATTTTGGCTTGAAGGAGCTCTATTTGGGTCTAGAAGGGGCGTAAGGGTGGTGGGGTTTGGTGGGTTGTGGGAGGGGGTGTGAGCTAGGGTTTGGTCATTAGATCTTACAAAGAGATGGGAGCTACTACTTTGGTTTTGTTAATTGTTAGATTTTACTGAGCGGAGGTCGGGCTGAACATCTGCGGTGGCGGAAGTGATCATCAGTCGATCAGGGTGGTGTGCGGCCATTGGCAAGGGTCTGAAGGCTTTAGATCTGCATGACAGTTAGATTTGAGGCCCATTATTACATGGCGATGTCCGATAGTCATAGGGTGGCCTTTGGTGAGACCCTTTTGACTAGCGTTTGGTGCCAGAATGGGTTGGCAGGCTCCAATCGGCTACACCAAGGTTGTTCAAAACTAAAACAGAGGCAAAGGCAGTGTTGATCTTGGAAGTGGTGGTAAACCAGGCTTCATTTGGGTGGCACCATCCGAGTTACCGGCCTCCATTATCGAGCAAACGTCGCTTTAATACCACTTTGATGTCTAGTGGAGTGGAAATGATTAAAATAAACAACACAACAACATCCAATAAGAAAGCTTTCTCTCTATAATTCTCATTCATTTTAAAGTAATAGTAGTGCGTACAATACAAGAGGTAACCATTTTTATAGGTGTAAAGGAAGTTTCTAGTCCTAGTGATGTCATGGGAGTGGGAGAAGTACACATGCCCTTTACATTGAAGTTGGGTGTTCTACTTGAAATGTGTTTGAAAGTTTACTTTAGACTCTTATTTGACATGCAGATATATCGAATTTACTTATTTTTTTTCTCTTTCTGTACAACTTTAGTAGCATTATGATGAATGTGCCTCTTCCATCATAGATTCTTTTTCCTTGCCAGAGATGCTGTAATAATTTTGACAGGGGCAGGATCCCTTGTCTTACTCGATAAAGATGAATTGTATGAATTATGGGATGATTTGAAAGGGAATGCTAATTGTTAAATTCGCAGAGTAAAGATTTGTGCAAAGATTAGTGGTGCTGACAAGATTACCATGAGTGGACTACATATATTTTCTACCAAATCAGGTTTGCACTACACATCACCACCGAAGTCCAATGATAGATCGTTCCAAGACACTTTCAATGTGTTCCCATTGAGCACCACAACACCACTATTGTTATAGCCTGCTAGTATTCCCCTTACCGGGCATTGCTCATTTCCTGTTTTTTTTGATAATGCTCCCTCAAGCTACTTTGGGTAAGGACGCCGATAGAGGCAAAGAGAAGAAGATTTGACCGTATTAAACTTTGATATTCGGGCCATACCACGATAAGTTATGACGTGGCGAGGGGTTGGGTGCGATTTGTGCTTGCTATTGCTACCGAAAGGTGGAAAATGTAGTTTGTTAGTATGCATTATTGAGTCTAGAGAGAGGTTAAATTTTGTAAGTCATTTCTCCCATTGAGTAAATCTTTACCTATATAGTGTTACAAACAACTTGGAGAGATATTGAGAATCTCCCAGAAACCTCTAATGCTTTCCGTTATAATGAATAACTTGCCAATGGCTAGTCACCAAGATGTTCTTTTGGATGTGATTCACTTATATATACAGGTAACTACATTACTGAATGCAATTGCTTGTATATGTGGTACCTGAGAATTTTTATAAAAGTCTTTCATTTGCTTCTCTTCAATGGAAGTTTGATTTTCTCGAGATGTGTCCTAATTTTTGACCTAATTCTTCTTCCGTATGCTTATTGTGATACTTAACATCTTTTATACTTGACTTATTTTTCTCTAAACTATATTCTACAGAGTTTCTTTTCTAATGTCCTTATTAATTCTACATAGTTTCTTTTCTAATGTCCTTATTAATTCCTTTTCTTAAACTCTTTTGTGAAATTTTTCAAGAGAATAAAAATCATTCCATAAAATTGGGTAAAACTTTTCTAGAAAGTGATACATTATACACTAAAGGAGTGTACTGTCATGACTTTCAACAAGTGCAACTAACTCCCATAACTAGTACCATTCGTCTTTTACCACGCAAGATAATCGATCCCCATTATCGAATGCTGTTACAAGTTTAGTAGTCATGTAGTACACTGCACTCCATCTTCTACTCCAAAGTTGATCATCAGTGGATTGTCATCATCTAATCTACTCAATGCTCTGCATGACTACTGAAGAGGTACTTTCAGCTAACTTCTGCTAAAACGACATATGAATGAGATTAAGGGTCTTCCCTCTATCAGGAAAAAAAGTAAATTTAAGTCACAAAAGCCAAAATTTGTGATTTGGACCATTAACTATTGACTGCTGATTGCGAATTCACGAACAATTCTTGAATTGGAATCTCAAATTGTGTTTTCCTAATGACAGAAGAAAATACAAATTAAGCAAGGGTTAGGTCCAGCCATACACTTACAATCAAAACAAGTGTCGGTTATTAGTGAATCTTAGTTACTAGTCAACCAAGTTATCGAGGTATATGGAGCTTTAGGGAAAACTATTATTGTAATAGTCACGTAGTACAAGAATAAATTGAAGGTCCCAGTGTGTTGTTTTGTGTAATTTATTATTCATAGAATATACAATTTCAATATCCACGTGGTCAGCAGGAGCATCTAAGAAGTTTCTCCTAAAATCTTCCATGGGCTAATTGGACATTTGTTTTGCTATTTCTGTGGAGGAGGTACATAAAGTAATTGAAAATCTTGTTTTAGATCAATAATTTTTGAAACAATTGAGATCTTTTAAAAATTAATATTTTTCTGAATATGATTTTTGTAATGTTTATCTCTTGATCATTATGTTACCGAAAGGCACTAGAATGAAAATGAAAGTACAAAATTAACGCTCAATGCTCATGCTCTTGCACCACCTTCTCCATTGAAGGTTTAATCTTATCAACCAATCTCTTGAGCAACCAAATTGTCATGTGATCCTCCATCAATGATCATGATACATTACTATCATGTCCACACACGCCAGGTGTAAAATAGGCTTTGCCGTAAGCAATTTGGTCTTGGAATTTCAGTGCAGGGGCTGCTAAGACGCGTGTCATAGCAACGTGGTGAGTTCAGTGCACACGCTGGTATGATTTTATCTCCCATTGTTACCACATAGTTAGGAAGCACAGACACTTCTACGGAGGTGACCTACCAATGTTGGACACTCCCTACACTCTGATACGCATACGACTCGACTCAGACACATGTTCGACACACCACGTGGCGTGTTAGATTTGTTTGACATTTTAAAGAAGGCGAACACTTCGTGGACACGGCTTGGACAATCCACGGATACGGTGGGGCACCAATAATTTATAACCTTTAAGATATTTTAGTGTCATCATGTAAAATTAAATCTTTTAGGACTTCTTGAATAATAAGAAGAAAAATTAAAAAGAATGAAGTTAGACCCACACTCGATTTCAATGCATAATTTTAACTTACAGTTTAGCTGTTATTATGAAATGTTTAACCATGTTAATTTTGATAAATTAGTTTGACAAAAATGTTTTGTTTTGAAGTGAAAAATAGATGTAACTGTATATCTATATATGTATAATTATAAAAATATATTTAGCTGTCGTCGTGTCTCCGCCTTGTCCTATCCTATGTTTTTAAGACTTGCTGTGTCAATGCGTCCATTTTGTGTCAGACACGACACCCGTACCTATGTCCGTCCTTCAGAGCCAGATAGCGAAAGCTTTGGAGGTACTCGTTGCATGTGGGAGCGGGATAGTGATTTTTTTTTTGTTTTCCGTGTCGATGTGTCCGTGTAGTGTCATACACGACACCCGTGTCTGTTTTCGTGCTTATTAGGGGATACGTGAAAGAGAATGTTCCCTTAATATGTCGACTGCTTATGGAATGTTCCTCCTCTCGTGGTGTCATGGATGACATCATTATGATAGTGACATACGACATGACATCACAAGGAAGCTTCCACATTCCATTCTAGAGAACAATATCTAAATACAAAGGTAAATACAAATATTCCTGATAGATAAATGCCTCTAAGTTATGCGCCTGCATGATTTGTTTTCCTATAATACAATTTCTTTTTTTGCCACACGTCGGCGTGAAAATACTTGCTAGCTTCAAAGCATTTTTGCTAACCTTGTTTTCTTGCAATTTACTTGATATTTACCCATGTGAAGTAAGAAACATTTTTCTTTGGTGAGATAATGACCAACCAAGAATGCATTATAATTTCTTGTATTTTGAATTGCAAATCCCAATACAAGATGCAGCTTGATATTATAAAAATGAATCTTTGTCTATTGGTATAGCTCATCATATCAATGGTACTATGGGACTTTCTCCATCGCTACAACAGTAACTAAACAACACCATTTGAGCAAATATTTTACCAAATAAATAGTTTGCATCAAGTAGCTTTCCCACAAAATAAATACATGCATAAAAATTTGTACAATAAATGTTTGCAATTTTTAAAACTAAAGAATCAGGATCTAAAGTTCAACAGGGCCTGTAGAGCATGACCAAGCTAGGCAATACTGGTCCCATGGCCAACCTAGCATTAGAAACATAATAAATTTGTTCTTATTCGCATTTGACATCTTTATATAGTTTTCTATCTTTATTAATATATAATAATTTTGTGTTATATTTGAATATATGGTGGTGCAGGTTATGTTCATTTGCAACCACTGCCCATTTGTTGTACACTTGAAGAAGGATATTGTGAAGCTTTCAAATTTTTATATGAAGGTAGGCCATTTACTGATCCATATCCTTGTGATTTTCTTCTTTCAGATGGCACTTGTAATGAAACAGTATATACACATAGCACATACGGGTTTTCGGATTACCTCAAAGGCGGAATGTAACCCGATGATCGATGCACGTTGTTTGATACGAGCCGACACCGAATCTGCGAGTTCTTCCTCCGTGTACGCTTCGCGTCTCGTGAAAGTCCGGGTTGGCTACAAGAGTTGCCCCTTTGAATGTCACGCTCACAAATCCAAGATCCGTTGATGATGGATCAAGAGAGAGAGATGATTTGTGTAGGAGGATTTGTAGAGAGAGAGAGATACCGAAAATATGTATCGTATATTTTCTGTTGTTCCTTGTAATCACCAAATAGGATATCTGTATATAACAGATAAGAGTTCCAAAAATCAAGGAGTTAGTTGGACTCTTCTTATCTGTTATATTTAAGACTCCTCTATTATAATAAATACTTAATTATTATAATAATGATTTATCCAACACTAAATTGGATAATCCATATCACGGTGGGCGGATTATGGATCCGGGTACAAAACCCGACCCATATATTAACATCTCCCACTCGCCCACATAAGGCGTGGTCTCTCTAACAAATCTTCAACGATCTCTGTCATCACTCGTCTCCTCATACAGGAAAATGTGACGTGCGACCTCACGAGAAAACGTACAGTCTCAGGAGCGTAATCGTTAAGCCATCATCTAACTAACGAAGACGCATCACTCGAAGGAATCTCGCATATACCCAGACAGTTTGATTTACACCGAATTTAGCACTCTTAATCCCTCAAGAAAGCAGTGCTAGATCCCAAATATGTAATGTACTCATGACTAAGTCGTGCACAAAACACAGTAAAGCCGTCCGGACTATGAGTCACATTATCATGGTGTATAATCAAATAGTCTTCCCTAAGTCCTCATGCCAATTCAATTAGACTTAACCGCTTTCCTAGTCGTGCCCCTTTAGACGGAATCAACCCTCGTCCTAGGTAAACACGCTAAAGTAGCGTCATCAAGTCCTCTCTTCATGACATAGTCTCAGGTCGACAAAAGGCATATCGTTGGATTATAATAATCCATGTGGCTCACACAGCGATGAAGCAGGGATTCATTCATCGCTCCCACTATTGGTCGGCAAAGCACATACAGTATGAAATGTATGCTATGGCGTCATCCCGTTGAAAAGGGTATGTCACTTTTGAAATAAAAGGACGCCATACGAATCTTAGTTTAGTCGCTATCTAGCGCCTAACCTGAGTTTCAGCCCAGTCACTCACATAGTGCCTGCCTGAAATCTCACATTCGGCTAAAAACAGGCTACATAGAGTTATGGAGATACTCTATGATCGACCTAAAAGTATAAATAAGGTCACATCTTAGTACTCAACTAAGGCGACATATAGCAGAATCTGCATAATCGTATATATCCTGCTCGCCTTTCAGGCGCTAAGGATATAAATGTCTCAGCTCGCTTTCAAAGCGCCACAGACATAAATGTCTCATCTTGCTCGCTGTCTAAGCGCCAAGGTGAATCACTAGTGTGAGAGAGTCGATTCAAGCCCGGTGACATATCTATAAGATGTGTACATAGTGATAACAATTCATTTAATTTAACAAATAAAAGAAATGAATATTATATCCAATAAATAATAATAATGTCAATAAACAATATGGTGTCATACATATCAAATCCTACGTAGTCCCATACTCCTAACATGTGAAAGGAAAACATCTCGAGCAATGGGCTTGGTTAATGGATCAGCCACCATACAACCTGTGGAGATATGTTTCAAGACAACCTCCTCTTGCGCAACCATGTCTCTAATGTAATGATAACGAATGCCAATGTGCTTAGACTTCCCATGATACTTTGGATCCTTTGCATAAGCTAGAGCTGACGTGCTATCACAATAGACAAGCACAGGCTCAACTGCATGATCTGAAATGCCTAGCCTTTGAAAGAATCTCCTTAGCCAAACAGCTTCCTGAACAGCTGCCGAGCATGCCACGTATTCCGATTCCATTGTGGATAGAGCAATACACGTTTGCTTCTTACTGCACCAAGTGACAGCTCCACCTCCAAGAATGAACGTATATCCCGAAGTGGATTTCCTTCCATCTTTGTCACTAGCCCAATCAGCATCGCTGTAGCCTCTAAGTCTCAAGTCCCCTTCATGATAACATAGGACGAGATCAGCAGTCCCACGAAGGTATCGAAAAATCCTCTTCACTGCTTGCCAGTGTTTGTGGCCTGGGTTACTCTGATAACGACTAACTATACCAACTGCATAGCAGATATCTGGACGCGTACACAACATAGCGTACATCAGACTCCCTATGGCCTGTGCATATGGCACTTTAGACATTTGATTCTTTTCTTCATCAGTTCTTGGACAATCATCTAGGCTCAATGTACACCCTTTCTCCATTGGAGTGTCTATGGGTTTAGAGTTATGCATGCGAAACCTTTCCAGAATCTTCTTTACGTAAGTCTCCTGAGACAAACAGAGAAGCTTCTTAGATCGATCTCTCACGATCTTAACCCCCAGCACATAATTTGCTTCACCCATGTCCTTCATCTCAAAAGTAGAGGACAGCCACTCTTTAGTGGCGACAATGGAGTCCAGGTCATTCCCAGCTAACAAAATGTCGTCGACATACAATGAAAGGATAAGAACACTTTTCTTGGATCGTTTAAGATATACGCAGTGGTCTTCTTCAATCATCTCAAAACCAACAGAGGTAATGGCATGATGAAATCGGAAATACCACTGCCTTGACGATTGCTTGAGGCCATATATAGAACGTTTTAGGCGGCAGACTTTGCGCTCTTGTCCTTTGGATACAAAACCCACAGGTTGTTCCATATAGATCTCTTCGTCAAGTTCTCCATTGAGAAAAGCAGTCTTAACATCCATCTGAAATAGTTCTAAATTCATTTGCGCGACAATAGCTAGGATAAGGCGGATAGAGGCAAACCTCACCACTGGGGAGAATGTCTCTTCGTAGTCTACACCCTCTCGTTGGGTATAGCCTTTCGCCACAAGGCGTGCCTTATACTTGTCAATTGAACCATCCGCTTTGCGCTTGACCTTTAGAACCCATTTGTTCGCAATAGTCTTGCGCCCGGGTGGAAGGTCAACTAACTCCCAGACTTTATTTTTAGCCATGGAGCTCAATTCTTCCTGCATAGCAACCATCCACTCATCCTTAGCACTTGAGGAAAGAACTTCTGCAAAAGAAGTTGGCTCTTCCTCATCTAAAGCAATGCTTAGGAAAGTATTCCCCTCAATCTCAAAATGACGACGTGGAATGTTTCCTCGCTTACTACGGCGAACCTGAGAATCGTGAGTATCTAGTGGTGGTGCACTCACACTATCTGGAATGCTCCCACTAGGCTGAAGACCACTACTATCTTCAGCGATTACAGGAGGAGGAACTAATCCCCCAGCCTCGCCTGAAGAATGAGAGGTTTTTTAAGCCACATGTAAGGGGATGATTTCTGAATGCACAACAATACATAGGAATTATCTTAGCACAAGCTCTAAACTGTTAATTAAGGGGACTATGTGGGACCCTGCGCATTTATTGTTGTATGGCGCAAAACTGGTTATCATAATTTGTTTATCTGCCGTGATTTTAAATTATGATGAATGGATGTAAATGATTAATAGATTTGTTCATTAATCGGATAAAATTTGTTTAAAAATCAATTAGAAAATATGCTCTAATTTTACAATATTAGGAGATGACTGCGAGCTTTGCAAACTTTCGATTTTAATATGTAAGAGAAGAAAATATTTTCTAATTGGATTTTAGAACAAATTAAAAAGATGTGTTTTAATAATAATATTAATGTCAATCTTTTGCGCATTTTTCATGTAGTAATGGCAAGCAATAACGTAATCGCCGCTATGACTAAAGAAGATAAGCTAACTGGTAACAACTACAACATATGGCACCGTAAGATCCAATATCTACTCAATCAGCATGAGTTGCTTGATTGTCTCACCACTGTTATGACTGAACCAGTTGGGAGTAGTACTGCCGCCAACCGGTGTGAGCATGAGGCTTACCAGGCTTGGGTGAATAAGGATCGTGCTGCCCGCTTTACTATGCTAAGCCACATGCACGATGACCTTATTGGGCATTACGATCACTTCAAGACAGTTAAGGAACTGTGGGATCAGCTTCGATTCGACTTCGGTGGTACGTCCACTACGAGACTTAGGGGTCTTGTTTTGAAGTTTGAAACTTATCGTAAGGATAATAAGCACACGATGACTGAGCATCTTCGAGTGATGTCCACCTTGATTCGTGAGCTTAAGGAAGCTGATCACATTCTCTCTGACGAGCAACAGGTTCAGGCTGTTATCCGCTCCCTTCCTGATTCATGGGTGCACATGAAACAAATAATGACTCACAATGACAGTATTAAGAATTTTTCTGACATATCTCGTCATGTTGAGCTTGAGGCGGAGCGCCAAGAGGCGAACCGTGCTGCTGTCCTTGTCGCCCAGAGTGGCAGACGTCAGGGAAATAGGCCCAGGCAAAATGGAAATGGAAAGCAGACTAAGCAGGCTGGGGCAAATGGCCCTAAAGGGAAAAAGATAACAAAAGCCAAAAGAGGCAAGCGTGGTGGGAAGAAAGATATTTCCAAAGTCAAGTGCTACAACTGTGGAAATAAGGGTCACTTTGCTCGTGATTGCACTGAGCCAAAGAAGGTATCCTCTTTCCTTTCCTCTTTATTTTCACCTCTCCATATTTGTGTATGTTCTCATGTATTAGTTGCTCATTCTATTCCTATGTGGATTGTAGATACAGGAGCAACAAAACATGTGACAAGGGATAGAGGAGGATTTGTAGATTATCGCCGTATTCCAGCCGGTACTCAGAGTGTCTACATGGGAAATGGTGCTCGTGAAGATGCTGTAGGAGTCGGTTCGTACGAACTCCACCTTAGCACTGGGACCAAGCTACTTCTTCGTGATGTGCTCTATGTGCCTGGAATAAAGCATAATTTACTTTCAGTTTTAGCTTTATCAGACTATGGTTTTTCTTTCAGTTTTAATAGTAGTGGTTTGAATATTATTTTGGATAATATTATTTGTGGACATGGATCTTTATGGAATAATTTGTTTAAAATAGATTTATTTGATTCTGTTTCTTCAACTTCATTATCATATATTGCAAATGTTAATGTTGATTCAGTTACTTGGCATGCTAGACTTGGGCATATAGGAAAAGATAGGATGGCCCGATTAGCTAGAGAAGGCCTTTTAGGCCCACTCGCTAAGGTCGACCTACCTATATGTGAGCCTTGTTTGGCAGGAAAAGCCTGTAGAAAGCCTTTTGGTAAGGCTTTACGAGCTAATCAACCTCTAGAACTAGTACACTCAGACATATGTGGACCTATGAGCATTAAGGCACGTCATGGCGCCTCTTATTTTCTTACGTTTATTGATGACTATACGCGATTTGGACATGTCTACCTGATCGCTCACCGCTATGAAGCTTTGGATTGTTTCAAACGCTATATAGCAGAGGTTGAGAATCAGCAATCGAAGAGGTTAAAAACTTTTCGTACTGACAGAGGACGCGAATACTTATCTGATCAGTTCAAAGAAACGTGTGAAGAAAAGGGGATACGCAGACAATTAACTATCCCTCACACTCCACAACAAAATGGTGTTGCAGAGAGAAGGAATAGAACTCTTCTAGATATGACTAGATCTATGATGGCGCAGGCCAACCTCCCAATATCCGTCTGGGGGGATGCTCTTTTGACTGCTGCCTACATACTGAATAGAGTGCCTTCTCAGTCAGTTTCCTCCACACCTTATGAACTATGGAGAGGGGAAAGACCCAATTTGGATCACTTGCGCCCTTGGGGTTCGGCAGGCTATGTTCACACAACTTCTCATAAGTTCGGGAAGTTAGGCCCTAGAGCTCGAAAGCATATCTTTATAAGATATTCTGAGAGCTCAAAAGGCTACGTTATGTACGGTGAACACCCTGATGGAGGAATGACTGAAATAGAGTCACGTGATGTCGAATTCTTAGAAAAGGATTTCCCTAGCACAAGCAATACAAAAGAGGATCTTGAACTCTATGAGTTAGAGGATACTGAAAACACTTTACCATCTTCAGGCGAGGCTGGGGGATTAGTTCCTCCTCCTGTAATCGCTGAAGATAGTAGTGGTCTTCAGCCTAGTGGGAGCATTCCAGATAGTGTGAGTGCACCACCACTAGATACTCACGATTCTCAGGTTCGCCGTAGTAAGCGAGGAAACATTCCACGTCGTCATTTTGAGATTGAGGGGAATACTTTCCTAAGCATTGCTTTAGATGAGGAAGAGCCAACTTCTTTTGCAGAAGTTCTTTCCTCAAGTGCTAAGGATGAGTGGATGGTTGCTATGCAGGAAGAATTGAGCTCCATGGCTAAAAATAAAGTCTGGGAGTTAGTTGACCTTCCACCCGGGCGCAAGACTATTGCGAACAAATGGGTTCTAAAGGTCAAGCGCAAAGCGGATGGTTCAATTGACAAGTATAAGGCACGCCTTGTGGCGAAAGGCTATACCCAACGAGAGGGTGTAGACTACGAAGAGACATTCTCCCCAGTGGTGAGGTTTGCCTCTATCCGCCTTATCCTAGCTATTGTCGCGCAAATGAATTTAGAACTATTTCAGATGGATGTTAAGACTGCTTTTCTCAATGGAGAACTTGACGAAGAGATCTATATGGAACAACCTGTGGGTTTTGTATCCAAAGGACAAGAGCGCAAAGTCTGCCGCCTAAAACGTTCTATATATGGCCTCAAAGTTGGCAAAAAAAAATTTCGGAACAACTTCAAATTGAAATTAGGGTTTCGATTTTCTCTCAACCCGTTCAACGAAAATTAATGAAATTTCGCGTACGAGTTCTTTATCAACACAGAAACAAAACCTTATAAAAATTTCGGATTATTACGCGCTCAATTTAAAACGAATTTAAATTGGTATTAATGGAGTTTATGTAAAAAAAAAAAAATATAATCCGACGAATAATCCGGCGATCAAACAAATTAAAAAGCTCTGATACCAATGTAATGAAACAGTATATACACAAAGCACATACGGGTTTTCGGATTACCTCAAAGGCGGAATGTAACCCGATGATCGATGCACGTTGTTTGATACGAGCCGACACCGAATCTGCGAGTTCTTCCTCCGTGTACGCTTCGCGTCTCGTGAAAGTCCGGGTTGGCTACAAGAGTTGCCCCTTTGAATGTCACGCTCACAAATCCAAGATCCGTTGATGATGGATCAAGAGAGAGAGATGATTTGTGTAGGAGGATTTCTAGAGAGAGAGAGATACCGAAAATATGTATCGTATATTTTCTGTTGTTCCTTGTAATCACCAAATAGGATATCTATATATAACAGATAAGAGTTCCAAAAATCAAGGAGTTAGTTGGACTCTTCTTATCTGTTATATTTAAGACTCCTCTATTATAATAAATACTTAATTATTATAATAATGATTTATCCAACACTAAATTGGATAATCCATATCACGGTGGGCGGATTATGGATCCGGGTACAAAACCCGACCCATATATTAACAGCACTTATACCACGCACTTGGATAAACTAATGGCTATAAATAAATAAATGTCTAATGTGCAACCCCCTTCCCCCAAGATCTTTGAAATTTTCGTGAAAAGCCTCCTGAACTATTTTTGATTCAAGAAACCTCCTGGAATATGCATTTTGTTACAAAGAGTGCCTATGTGTCGCTAAAAAACACCACTAACAAGTTCCCAGAAGGGCATATTTGCAACAATATTTATATTTGAGCTTTCATATCTGCCACAATTTTTCAAATATTTTATATTTGAGTTTTCATAGTTACAAAAATATGAAAGTTCAGGGGAGTTGGTGCACTTTAGCCTAAATAATATTTTACATTTGAGATTCCTTGTTGTCTTCTGCAGAAGGGGCTTGCCGTAGTTGCAATATCTTCAAACTCTATAGCTACACACCCCCAGGTTCAGACGACCTTATAGTGTCAGAATTGAGCTGCGTTGAAGCCATTATATGACTTGTATCCAAAATTAAACTATTCCTCACAGGATGGACCGGATTTAATGGCAGAAGATGCTAGACTATTTAATTATCCCTTCCCGTATCTTTATGATGAGGCAAGTGTCTCTCCTTCCACCCGCTCCTTTATATTTTTATTTTTATTTTTATTTATATATGCTATATTTCGCCTTTTCTTCTTTCTTAGTAAATTCACCAAGAATTAAGGAAGAAGTTGCCTTTAAACATGAAATAAAAATTGCCTGGCTTCGGCCAAAATTTCAATCTTTTTTGTTGCATTCCAAATGAATATTATATTACTCATTCTTCATTAATGTTTATCCGTAAGCTGGATGGGTATTTCAATAAGTTGTGCTTCATGTCGTACCAAGATGATGTAATCCAGCAGAAGCGTAAAAAAGAAGTTATCTGCACAACAACAACAACGACTTGAACAGTGGAAGAGATTTTCTTATTTTTCTGTCTAAACTTTGAATCTCAAAATGGCGAAAGTGTTACAAAAGAAGACCCAACATACAAAAGGTTAAAAAAAGAACAAAATAGAAGAATATGAAAAAGGACGTCCAAGTCCCTATGCTCTTGCATCACTCTCTCTCCCTTGAGAAGGCGCCATATACTCCGTATATTGCCGATAGAAATCGGGGTCGATGTGCTGAAGGGTAACCTTTGTGATCTAGGAATCTTCCGTCTCGGACGGCCAATCCAACGAACCAGATAACGAGTATAATCTCCTGATGAGGAAGACACGAGCTCGGAGCCTAGAATCCTATTGATGCGATCCATGTGGGAGCGGACTGGATGGCCGGTGCTCGTCGGCATGGGAATCGGTGGGGCATGAGTGCCACGGAACGGAGAAAGATCGGTCACGTTAAACGTGAGGTACATACGAAACTCCTTGGGAAGATCAACCTCATAAACATTCGTGCCACAAGCACGGATAATGGGAAAAGGTCCAAATCTTCGCATAAGGAGTTTGGAACCCTTGTCTTGGCGGCGTGCTTTCTGGAGATAAACCATGACTAGATCACCTGGGAGAAAAGAGACAAAGCGGCGGTGCTTGTCGGCAGTCTCTTTATAAGAGGTATACATGGACTGTAATCGAGCACGAACATCTGCCTAGATGGATGTCGGGAGAGCCGCAAACTCCTCGGCGGAAGGGCAGATAGGCACTGTCGGCGGAAGCTCGGCGAGATCAATGGGCATAGAAGGAGACGACCCAAGACAATCTGAAACGGAGAAAGGCCAGTAGACCGGTTGATGGTATTGTTGAAGGCGAACTCAACCTGTGCGATCACTACGTCCCACCTACGGGAATGCTCGGAAGACAGACACAGTAATAGGTCACCCACACTACGGTTGACCACCTCAGTCTGGCCATCCGTCTGGGGTGAAAAGCCGTCGAGAACTGTAACTCCGTTCGTAAAAGCTGCCAAAGTATACGCCAGAAATGTCTTGTAAATCGCACCTCTCTGTCTGAAGTGATGTTACGGGGGACACCATGAAGACGAACAATCTCTCGGAAAATATAAGGAAGCAACATGAGACGCATCTATCGTGCGAGAGCAAGGGATGGAGTGAGACATTTTGGAGAACCTATCCACCAAAACAAGAATAGAATCATGGCCACGAGAAGTACGAGGCAGTCCTACTATAAAATCCATCGATACATCCTCCCATGGACGCTCTGGAATCGACAACGGTGTGTATAAGCTTGCATTAGTGTACTAGTCCTTGGCCGTTTGGAAAGTGTAGCAACGCTGATGAAAGCATTGGTATCTCTCCTCATCGTCGGCCATTAAAATTGGTCCCTCAGTATCGCATGAGTACGCGCTTGTCCCAGATGGCTGACTAAACCTCCCCCATGGATCTCAGAAATGATCTTCTCCTGGAAGGACGGAGATGGAATGCATAGGGCCATACCTCGGTGTAGGAACCCATCCTAAAATAGATACTCGCTGTTGCTCCATTGCCCTGTTGGCAAGCTGCGAAGATTGGCCCAAACTCTACATCCGTCGGGTAAAGATCACGGATCTCATCGAATCCAAATACCTGTCTCCGCAGAGTCACCAACGCATGTGCCCCCTTGCGAAGAGCGTTCGCCACTGGGTTCTCCTTCCCCGGTTTACACTGCAAGTGAAAAGTGTAGCGCTGGAGATAAGCGGTCCACTTAGCGTGTCAATCACTAACACGCCGCTGACTATGTAAGAAACGGAGGGCCTCATGATCTGATTTGATGACAAACTCCTTATGGAGGAGATAGGGTGACCAAAACTTCACGGTTTTAACCACCGCATAGAACTCGAGGTCGTAGTCGAATAATGGAGGGCGACACCCGTCAATTTCTGGCTGAAGAATGCAAACACCTTCCCATTCTGGCTCAAAACAGCACCCACCCTTGCCTTACAAGCATTACAAGACAACTCAAATAACTGATAAAAATGGGGTAAGGCTAGGATAGGGGCCGTCGTCATCAGCTCCTTGATGCGTTTAAAGTCGACATCCGCCTTTGGTGTCCACCGGAACTCGGTAGTCGAGAAAGTAGTCATTAAATCTGTAATAGGATCCATGACAGTGCCGAACTCGACAATAAAGCGTCTATAAAAGCCCGTAAAGCCATGAAAGCTGCCACTTGAGAGACCGAAGAGGGTGGGGGCAAATCCACTACGGCCTGAACTTTGGCATCGTTCACCCTGATGCTATCGCCTGAGACCACATACCTGAGAAAGGTCACTGATGGTACCATAAAAGCTCACTTCTTCAACGTAAGGAAGAAGTGCTCGGCTCGTAGGACCTCTAATACTTGAGCAAAATGGTCTAAGTTCTCCTCCTCCGATCGGCTGTAGATCAGGATGTCATCAAAATAAACAACCATAAATTTACCCATGAAAGGGCGCAGAATCCGTGTCATCACTCGCATAAAGGTAGATGGAGCATTGGAGAGGCCAATAGGCATCACCGTCCACTCCTATAGCCCATCCTTCGTCTTGAAGGTAGTCTTCCACTCATCCCCTTGTTTCATACGAATTTGGTGGCAGCCGCTCTTCAAGTCTAATTTGGAGAAAACCCTCGCACCGTGAAGTTGATCTAGCATATCCTCCAACCTAGGAATAGGGAATCTATACTTCACAGTGATCTTGTTAATAGCTCGGCTATCAACTCACATACGCTAACTTCCATCCTTCTTTAGCGCTAATAGGGCGGGTACTGCACAAGAAGACATACTCTCCCGAATATAGCCCTTGTCACAGAGCTCTGTGACCCGTCTCTGTAACTTTGTGTGCTCTGTGGGAGACATACGATAATGGGGAAGGTTGGGGAACTGCGTCCCGGGGATAAAATCAATGGCATGCTGTATATCCCTAAGAGGAGGAAGATCATCTGGGGGTGTGCACATATCGATAAAAGAATCCAATAAACTCTGAACACGTGGTGGGACAGTCGTCTCCCAGGTGGTGATAGGGCTAATGAGAGCATACCACAACCCTGTCTCCGCGGCCTCTGTGGCTAACTCTTCATGTGAAACTATCAGGGCGGAAGGTCGAGACATCGGGAATTATCGCATAGGGCGGAGGAGAAAGTTCTTCCCCTCGTGCATAAATAAATAGGTATTGGCTCGGCCATCATACATGCCGCGGTGATCAAATTTTCACAGCCTTCCCAAAAGATGGTGACGCACTCGCATGTCCACCACAGTACATAGAACCTCATCACGATAGTCCCCGATGGAAAAAGTCACTCGACACTGTCGGCTAGGAGCTAGAGTGGATTCGTTTTTCAACCATCCAGTACGACACGGGGTAGGCAATGATTTAGTGGGAAGGTTTAGCTTGTCAACCATCTCTTGTGCTACCAACTTATCGCTAGTTCCTCCATCAATAATCATTGTGCATAATCTCCCTTTTGCGGTGCAACGAGTAAAATAAAATACTCGATTGGACCCAAGTATCATCGTTAGGTGGGGGTGTTTGAGGATCCACAAGTGTTGTTATCATCACGGTATGTGTGTAGGTAGTAGAGATATTGGCAAGTTTTGCTCGAGTCCGGCAAAAGGAATCTCGTTGTCGGCAAATATATTGAGCGGTAAGTAATGGAACATTGGTAGGAATGGGGAGGATGACCAAAGAGGCGCATCCTTTCTATAGAGATCTAGGGTTTTAAATGGAGCAATAATTAGGTTTTCTTGGGATTGGGGTAAATAGAGTTTGGAATTACCTTTATGGTGTTGGATTTGGCTAGGGTTTGCAATAAAGATGGTCTTGAATTGATTGGAATCACTCGACCCTGAATCTTGATCACATTTAAGACTTATTGAAATATCCAGTAGGTCTTGCTGAATTTCGGGCAGGCCTGTAGGAGATTCCGGACTGTTCGATGGCGTCCCCAAGCAAGAACGATGGGTTGGACCTCGTACAGAGGTCGCGGTTGTTGTGCCGAGGGCCCTTGCCTGATTACGTCTCTCCGACGGTGGCATAATCGGTCTCGAGTTAGGGCTGTTGGCAGAAACAGCCAGAGGGTTCGTCGGTGGTTGCGGGCCTTGCATCTGGCTAGCCTCGGTTGTCCATTCCGGTGAAAAAGAGGTGCTGGGGATGGTGGCATTAGGTGTGGTTGATGTAGGGTTAGGGTTTGTTCGAACATCATCCGAATGATTCCAATGGGAGTCCCAAATCTTCTATGAGCATGACTGGTCCAAGAACAAACCACGCTCTGATACCAATTTGATATAATCTAGGGTGCGGAAGCGTAAAAAAGAAGTTATCTACACAACAACAACAACAACAACAATAACAACTAGAACATTGGCAAAGGTTTTCTTATTTCTCTCTCTAAACTCTTAATCTCAAAATGGCAAAAGTGTTGCAAAAGAAGGCACTTGGCCTATTTATACTAAACATACAAAAGGCTAAAAAAAGAATAAAATAAAAGAATATGAAAAAGGACGTCTATGTCCTTATGCCTGCATTACAAGAAGCTTTGAACATTTGACTCAATTTTAAGTTGATGGACACATAAGAGTTTAACTTTTAAGTTGTGTCAATATTTTAGAGTATTTCATCAGTTTTTATCTTGTAGTTTTGTAATATAGGTTTATGATGAGAGTGGGCTACCATGGTGGACTTTTGTCCGTGCGTACTCGTGTATTTATGTCATGTTTGATTGGCCCAATGGTTGTAGCCATCATATATTCTCGTTCTCTTAAGTTAGTAAGTTTTTGTGGTGTTTAAGTTATAATTCAATATATTGATCTATATGTGTCTTTAAATTAGTAAGTAAAGAAATCTTTTTAGCCAATTTGTTTAAGGTGTGTGATGTGTTGGAATTGGTGGATAATGTGTTTTGTGTTTCTATGTATTTTGGGTGTGGTTTATCCCACATAAATTTCTTAGTATTTCTTATGTCTTATCTCTTAATATAAATATACATATTGACACTCAAGTTGAGCAAGCCAATACATCATAAAAATCTATTTGGTATCATAGCAAAATACCTTCCACCACAAACCCTAGCATTTCACTCCAAAACCCTAGCGACCTAGCGCATCTCTCTTTCTTGCCGCCGACCACCCTTGGTCTGGCCGGCCTCTCACCTGGCCCCCCGAGGTGCCCTTTTTTCTCCACCAAAATCATGATCTCTCTATTGTAGATGGTTTAATCACTGCGGGTTTGATTAGGTAAACTCCTCTCCTATTTTCTTCCTTTTTTAGGGTTTATACCGTTTTAATTTGGGGGGTTTAGTCTCTCTTGCTATTGGGTTTTATTCTCGTGTATTAGGCTATTAATTTGCCTTTATTTGATGATTTTTTAAGGGTATATACTCTTCAATGTTGCTGAGTTTACTTGGTTAAGCTCATTGATAATTATTTTGGCCTTATTTTTGTGGGTTTATACCTCTTTATGTTGCTGAATTTGATAGGGTAGCATCTTACTAATTTTTGGTCCTATTTGTGTACTTATTGGATTATTTTTGAGTATTTTGGAGATATGGCTGATTTGAGGTTGCTCCTACCCAAGATACACCTACTCATCGGGTTACTAGTGTATTATTGTATAAAACGAATTTTAATTCATGGTCCTGATCTCTTCACCTCTTTATTGGGTCGAAAGGGAAGATTAGTTGGTTGCTGGGTATTGAAACCCAACCGGATGCTAAGGATGTTGCTATTTTTAATCAATGGGAGATGGACCGTTGCATTATTCTAGTTAGAATGTTCAACTCCATGGAGGAATGAATTTATACTATATTTATGTTCTATGAGTCTGTTTTCGATTTATGGAAGGTTCTTAATCAGGTGTACACTCATGCTTATAACGATGTCCAAGTATTTCAGTTTTATCAAGAGATTGCCCATGCCTCACAGGAGTTACTAAACCTATCTGTTTCTCATTACTTTGGATATTTACTATACCGTTGGGAGGAATTGGCCCAATTTGAGACACTCATTGAGGCCATTTATATTTTGATGCAACATCTGGATCGTCAACACACTTATCAGTTTGTTATGGGTTTACGATCTGAGTAAGATGCTCTCGTTACTCAGATCATAAACACATCTCCTATGCCTCCTCTTCGAGAGGCCTTTACTTTTGTGGATGGAGAGGAACTCATCTCAGGTTATTCCAGACTTCTTAGGTTGCTGCTTGGTTCAGTCTCCTCTTACTGATCAGATGGTGTTTGCGGCTCATACCGATTCCTGTACTCGTGATGGACGATCGACCTGCCATCATTGTGGGGTTATTGGTCACTCCAGAGACCGAGGCTTCAAACTTCATCTAAAGTTGAGGCAGAAGTTTGCTAAAGCCAAACACTCTGGCCCTTCTAGGACTGCTGTCATTGCTGATGCTTTCGCTTCTACTCCTTCTAGTGCTCTCCCAGGGATGATAACCATCTTCAGGCTCATATTGATCTCCTCCAGGCACAACTAAGCTCTCTTGGGCACTCTACTTTCAGTACCACTATTGCTTCAGATACTCTATCCGCTTTTCATATTAAGGATGTTAAGCCTACTTAGGTTTTGAATCCTGGAGCTTCTGATCATATGACTAGTGCTATCCTTATGTGTCGTAGTATGTGTCTTGCAGATGGTTCATTTGCTCATATTCGTAGGAAGGGAAAAATCCATCTCTCTCCTGCTCTTACTTAATCTTTTGTGTTGCATGTTCTCGGCGTTTCTTTTAATCTCATTCCTGTTCGTGAACTCTGCAAAAATCTCAATTGTGCTGTCATATTCTTATCCTTGCATTGCTATTTGCAGGATCTGAGTTCGATGAGAATTTTTGGCAGAGAATATGAGCGCGATGGCCCATACCACTTTGGGGGTCCTACCCCTACTAGTACTTATGTTTCTAGTCGCAGTGCCTTTGCTTCCACTGAGTGCATTGTTTTTGATGTTTCCTTACAAACTTTGCATCCGTGGCATGCCCGTTTAGGACATGTCAAT
Organism: Sambucus nigra; assembly: GCA_949130495.1. NCBI lineage: Eukaryota > Viridiplantae > Streptophyta > Magnoliopsida > Dipsacales > Adoxaceae > Sambucus > Sambucus nigra. The sequence goes on along the minus strand of OX422220.1, from coordinate 371,649,580 downwards.
TTTTAGTACTTATGTTTACTTTTCCCCTCTCAGTCGAAGACTTGTAAAGACAAGAGATTTACTTGTGGGACCTGTGAGTTGTCTAAACATATTTGTACTAGTTATATTTCTCATATGAGTCGTGCACCTAATATGTTTTATCTTGTTCATTCTGATGTTTGGGGACTGTAGACACCTCACTCTGTTACCCCCTAACTCTCCTTAGGTCCCTAGTGCCTCCACTCATCATCGCGAACCCAGGTCACGTCCCGAGTACTGACCTGGAAGCCATCGGGCACCCCCCGGCTCAGTTCGACCCAAAAGTCAAACTCCTCGTCTCGACCGAGACTCGATGAATCTCCGAAGGGCACTGAATACCCTTTCCAACGGTCCGCCCCGTGCGCGATTCCCACTCACCATGCGGACGAACGAACCGTTTGCGTCCGAAACCTGACCTAAAGGCCACCGGGCGCTCCCGGGCTCTGTTGACCCAAGTCAACCCTTCAGCTCGACCGAGGCTGAATGAATCTTCGAAGGGAACTGAATACCCTTTCCAACGGTTCGTCCCGTGCGCAATTCCGACTTTTCATGCCGACGAACGATCCGTTTGACTCCGGGAAGCCACCAAGCGCTTCCCGGGACCGGTTGACCAAAGTCAAGTCTCCAAACCGGGTCAAACTCTTTGGAATGTCAAAGTACATCTCCTAACCTTTCCAACGGTATGCCCCGTGCGCGATTCGGACTTACCATGCGGACGAACGATCCGTTTGCGTCCGCACGATTCTCCGTCCAATGGACCGACAAACGCTTCCGAGCCACATTTGACCCAAAGTCAACTCCCGTACTCGGGAGCGGTCCAAAGGACTTTCGAAGGTCTCTGAATTACCTTTCCAACGGTATGCCCCGTGCGCGATTCTGACCAACGGTTTGCCCTCGGCGGCCAATTTTCCGAAAAAGCCTGAAACACACTGCCAAACGGCAGGTCCCAGAACCTGCCTATTGGCACCTTCCTGCCGACAGGCAGGAAGGGCTCTAAGCCGATCGGCAGTCCCCTGGGGCTATAAAAGGAGGCCTTGGCCTCCTTTGCAAGGATCTGATAGAAATCTCTCTGAACGAATCCCAGAAACCTCTCTCGAAGGCAGCGTGATTTCAACTTCCAAATCCCTTTTTCACTTCCACTTTTCATCATCCCTTTCATCAAACTTGATGAATAAACCACTCTCCATTATCATCCAAGCTCAAGGGCTGCTCTCCAACGTTCAAGATCAAGCTCAAGATCTTTAAGAAGGTCCAACTTTCTCAAACTCTCTCTTAAATTCTCTTGAATTCCCAATAACTTGTTTTCTTACTTAGCACTTTTATAATCTCATCTCACATACCATAAATACACTTTTTATCTAGTATTATTGCACATCTCCTATTTTCATATAAATAAAAACCCAAAAAACAAGAAAAAGAGGGTTTGCTCATAAATTCCAAGTAGGGATTCTCACACTTTTTCCACACTTTTCTCACAACTAAAACACTTTTTCTACACACACACACACACACACACTTACAAATAAGAGATTTCTCCATTTTGGATTTATGGGTTAAACCCCACCCCTCACTTTATATGCGAACTACGTGGACTTTGATGCCTTTATAGGCTATGTAGGCGTCTCGGGGTAAAACCCGAGACTCGAGTCCTTTCTCCCACTTTTTCTCTCATTTCCTATTTTCTCTAAATCCATTTTTCTTACATTATTAGTCTTAGTGACGTATTACTCCATGTGCGTTATCGTTCCCTTATAACAATCAACGTAGGGGTAGCCACGTAAATCTTATTTTTCTAATATTACTTTTATATCTTCCTACGGATGACTCGCTTTATCTTTTCCATGATACAAGTCGAAGATTCCTACCTCCATTCTATATATATACACATGCACACATCTCACTGGGGGAAACATAAAGGAAAATAACAAATATCCATGAGAGACCGAAAGGGCGGAATGGGTGCCTAACACCTTCCCATTTCGTAATTAATCCTCCGAACCCTTTCCGAATCATTTTGGTTTCGCACGCACCAGTATGTCTTTGGAAGCCATCCTTCGGGGTGACTTCCTCTTTTTCTTTTGTCTGTTTTGAGTAAAATAGACTGACGACTCTGAATCTCTCTACATTTTTCACACCTCATAAAATCGACGCCGGCCGAAGCGCTCTCCCGAGAGGGGACGCGCGGGACCCTAAGGATCCTTCCTCCGTGGCGTGGATCGGGGATGGCCACAGTGGCGACTCTGCTAGGGATTTTATTTATTTTGAAGGCTTGACTCTATTTACATGGATGCTATATTTGTTTATGTTTCCCCCCATATCTGGATGTTCCCCTTTTTCATATGTATCCCATGCTTATGCTTATGTTCACACACTTGTAGAAAATTCTCCATGTACACTTCACACCACGTGCACCTAGGATCACATGTATATCCCCATGTTGCACGCATCACCCATCCATACTTGGTGTACCTTTTGAGGTACTTGTACTTTGTTCCCTGTTTGGCATAATCAAGAAAGGCATTCTCATCATAAGATACTAATAAGAGAATCATGCATGATTCACACGACATCACCAAAGAGCATTGATATTGACCAAATTTTACCCAGTAACTGAAGGGTCACTTCGTGATGGGCGCTGGTTCGGCAGGTCGCAGTTAGCCTAAGCGATATGACTCTCACCTTCCATTGACTAAGTACCTTCGACGTATATCGAACGGTTCCCCCGCATCGTACCGCTTGACCGAAGTCATGACGGGAGGTATATCGCAGGGAATTCGTTCACGTACGCCGAGTATATCGAATTCGCTCTCACACGTACTGTCCCCACGAGGTATATGGTGAGGCAATTCACGTACACTCAGGTATATCAAATGGCTTGTCTACACGTACCGATTGCCCGCAAGAGCAAGACGTATATCGTGGAAGCCACGCCAAAGGGGGGAACCCATGCCGATTCACCCAACCAAACTGCATACCCGCATATAGGTGTCAAAGCTAGGACACGCACTTTAGGTTGCCGGTTTCAACCTGAAACTTTGCCGAAATTCCGGGTCGATCTTCCGCCCAATTTTCGCGCATTTTTAAAACGGGACTCTGTCCGCGAGCCTGGTTACAAGTCCAAACATAGCTTTGCATGTATTAAAACCCCACTTTTCCAGGCTCGGGTCCCGTCCGACATTGCATTTAGGAGAATTAAATACAAGTGAGAACATAATAATCATAATAATCATGCTGAGTTCCGTCTCCAAAAATATTTCTCCCTTTTTATCAAAAATCCAAAAACATTTCTCCCTTTTTATCAAAAATCCCAAAAACATTTTCTCCCTTTTTATCAAAAATCCAAAAATAATCTCTTCCCCTTTTCTCAAAAAATAAATCTCATCCTGCGCCTTCTCAGGTTGATCGCACGCCCTTGGCCTGGCTCCCTATTGGCTTAGGTCTTCAGTCAAATCACCCCGGAGTTTCATCCGTTCCTCTACTACTTCTTCCGAATTCGGAATCCATCCATCTTCCATGGAGAATGCAGATCAAGCACCAGTCATACAACCGGATCTGCCGACAGTCCTAGTCAACTCGTGGCCAAGATTGACAACCTCCAAGCTGAGGTCCGAGAAATGCAACGAAACCAAGTTCCTATTCCTCAAGAGCCCGAGGCCCTGTTCCCTCATGCTATGGGTCCACCCGAGCCCATCTGGGTCCCGGAAGAATATCAGCACGCTCCGCGTGCCCCTCCTGCTAATGGGCCGCCGCCTGCCCAGCTTCCAATGCCAAACATTGCCCAGCCTATGGCTAACTTGCCTGTGGTCGCTGATCCAAAGGAGGAGGAGTTGAACAAAGTCAAAGAAGATCTCAAGATGCTCACCAAGAAGTTTGACCAAGTCAGGATCTCTGGAAATTACATGGACTACACCCATATGTCTCCTTATCCTAAAGCAAGGTTACCCGAGAAGTTCAAGATGCCAAATATCGAGAAGTTTGGAGGGAGTGGTCCCCCGATTGTTCATCTTCGCAGTTATCATCGTTCCATGACTCTACTAGGGGCTTCGGAAGAAGTAATGGCCTAATTGTTTCAGCAAACTTTGAAGGATAATGCCTTCCGATGGTTTTTATCTCTTGAGGAATCCAGAATCCGTAGCTGGGAGGATGTAGCCCGAGAATTCATGTCGCAGTACAAATACAACGAACAGCTCGAGGTCACCCGTCGTGATTTAGAGCTGCTCAAACAAAACTCTGGAGAATCAGTCAGTAACTTCATAGCCCGATGGAGGGAAAAAGTAGCTACCATGACCAATCGGCCATCTGAGGAAGAACAAGTCAACATAGTGAAGAAGAATTTCTTGCCCCATGTCCGAGCAACCATGGGAGGACAGTACTACCCCCACTTTCGAGCTCTCAGAGAAGCAGGGGTAGAAATCGAGGAAAGTCTTGCCAAAATAGAAGTTGAACCGAAGGTGTCCGGACGGTTCACTCCCAGAAAATATGACAAGCCTGCTAATGCTACAGTCTCAACCATCAACAACATCTCTCAACCAACCACATCATGGGCACCAGAAAGCTGCCTTGTTCCCGTCCGAAGCGAATACACTGAGCTTCATGCTCCCCTCTCCAAAGTTTACCAAGCCCTGTTAAGCCGGAACCTTATAAAGCCCCTGGATCCACGTCCATTACCCAATCCACTTCCCAGAAATTTCAAGACCGATGCTCATTGCGCGTTTCACCAAATAGCTGGCCATACCACCGACCAATGCTTCCACCTTCGAAACATAATCGAAGATCTCATTGACCGGGGTACCATCGCCCCACCAGCCAATCCTAAACCAAACACTACTCATAACCCACTCCCAAATCACACCAATGCCATCTTCTTGGAAGAAAACTCGAATTTCGATCCGTCAACCCAGATCACACCCTTATACCCTCCTAAACCCCTTCAACTTTGCCCATATTTCCTCCTACACCCTACTAGCCCCGCTGATCAGGCACTGTCACTCCTTACCAGAGCGTGCATCACTGCCCGGACCTGTTCTGAAAGTGGAAGTATGAAATTATCAGATGTGTTGAACCAACTCCTAGAGTTTGGGCTGAAATTGCCCTCACAGATGATTATCGACTGCCAGAGGTTCAGTACGTTGTTTTTGGAAGCACGAAAATGGGCCCGAGAATCAGATAGGTGGATGGTACCAACCGACGAAGTCTGCTTAGATGATGTTGTCCGGATCATGACGGAAGCATTCAGGCAAACCAATAACATTTGCAGTATCACCGAGTTACTTGACACTTTGAAGCTGCAAGGGCACCTGGTCCCTTCACCCTTGCACATCCCCACAGAATGGGAAGACCTATATGAGGAAGCCGTTGAAGTCGTGGAATGCATTGACTTCACAGGGGAAAACAGAATTGTTGCCACCGGATGGGGGGAAGAATTCGAAGATTCGAGCGAAGAACAAGTTTTGGAAAGAGCTGGCCCAGTAGCTGACTTATGTGGGATGATATCATTTGAAGAACTCCTCGGAGAAATATATAAGGTGGCAGAACAACCTGAGATTGATGAGGAAACTGGATTTAAGTTTTTCCCTTCTTCAGTAAATCACATGACCAGATCTGGGAGACATTACCAAGTTCCCAACTCACTGCAAATGATAAGGGGAAGGGAGTTGAAGACCTTCCTATGCCGGAAATGACCCTCGAGGAGAGCAAGATCCTCGATCAACTGAAGAAAACTCAAGCTAACATCACCCTATGGGGGCTTTTCATGTCTTCCCAGATGCACATAAATGCTTTAATCAAATTACTCGCTGGACCTATAGTTCCTCCTTCTACCACACCAGAAGAAGCGGTGAACCTGGTCGGATCCTTGACCTCTGTCCGACTGCTGTTCTTTTCTGAAGAGGAAATCCCCAAAATTGGGCCAAATCACAATCATGCACTCAACATCTCCGTCGAAGTTATGGGGAAGGTTGTACCACTTTCTCTCGTTGATAACGGATCCGCTTTGAATGTCTGCCCACTGAGAACCTTCAAATGTCTAGGTCTGAAAGAAAGTGACCTCGCTCCAACCTCCGCTGCCGTGCGCGCCTATGATAATACCCGTCGTGAGGTGATGGGATCCATAAAACTTGTAATAGGGGCTGGTCCTATAAACCCTGTCGTCGGATTCCAAGTCATCGATATCCCGGCCTGTTTTAACCTGTTGCTCGGACGACCCTGGCTCCACAATATAAAGGGTGTCTCTTCCTCATTTCATCAGAAATTGAAGTTCTTCGTCGATGGGCGAGTCATCACCATCTTGGGTGACGACGGTAACGCCGAGGGCGCAGGCACCAGCAGTCCAATTCTTGAGATACAGGATGGGTCAAATGATATGCTCCTATCAGGTTTCCGAGTTGAGCCATCACTACTCCCGGCAGAAGACAGTTTCAAAGAAAGGGTTTGTCCAGAATATGACCCTCATGGCAATGTCAATGTGATTCAGATGTTCAGAAACATGCACTTCATGCCCGGGCTAGGACAAAGGCAGCAGGGGATACTTGAGCCCATCGAACTGAAGAAAGCTTTCCCTCCTTGCGGCTTGGGGTATCAACCATCAGAACAAGAGCTCAGAATGATCCGACAGACTCGATCAAAAAGAGGGTTAGACTTCGTCCGGACTATCACGGGTGATTCCCTAAATGGACGATTCATCAAAGAGGGCGAGGATTTCCCCTTTTGCGGTTTTCCAGAACCATGGTACGACCGCACAGACAAGAAAATGAAGCCTGGAATGGAGATCTTTTTCTAAGATAGCTACCCATGGGTCGAAAGTTTCCAGCATCGCGTACAACTGCTTATCAAAAATACTGAAGAGACTGAAGAAAGTGACTCCGAAGATTCCTTCAACCTGCAGACACTGGGGCTGGCACTCTGCATGGTTCATTCAGGCACTACATCAAGGGACCCATCCCGTCTGATCAAAGCTGCTGATACACCTCTTCTCAACTGGCATGCTGCGCCAGTTCTACCTCTTGAAATCTCCCCCAACCCCAATGTTTACCGTATTTCTTCTATTGTTGTCCATCCTTGCTCATATGTAATCGAGACCTCTTTTGATGAGGTTCTCAATGCTGTTTTTCCTATCAATGAAATAAACGAAGATTTTGAGTATCTTGCTGTGCCTTACATTAATTGTTTAGATTCTAATCTAACTTTTGATGATGATGATTTTGCAAATGAACAATTCTTAATTGATCTAAATAAGGTTAATAATAAACAACATAACCGCGTTCAAGTTAATGAAGAAAAGACTGTTGTTATTAATCTCGGTTCTAGTAGCCAACTGCGCGAGATTAGGATAGGGGCCACCCTTGACGAGCATGAGCGCGCACAACTCGAAGAATTGCTAAAGGAATTCGTGGATGTCTTCGCATGGTCCTACGACGACATGCCCGGTATTGACCCCGAAATAGCTCAGCACGAGATCCCCACTCTCCCAGATGCCAAGCCAGTTAAACAAAAATTAAGAAAACTCCGCACCGAATGGTCGCTTAAGGTCAAAGAAGAGGTGATCAAACAGTTGAACGTGGGTTTCATTCGAGTAATCGAATATCCCACGTGGCTAGCCAACGTTGTACCTGTACCAAAATCAGGAGGAAAGGTTCGAATGTGTGTGGATTACCGAGATTTAAACAAAGCCTCTCCGAAGGATGATTATCCGCTACCCAACATCGACATGATCGTGGACAACACAGCCAGTCATGCTCTCAAGTCATTTGTTGACGGATTTGCTGGATACAACCAAATTAAGATGCACCCCGACCATCAAGAGAAAACCGCATTCATCACCCCACGGGGAACCTTTTGCTACACCGTTATGCCATTCGGTCTCAAGAATGCTGGGGCTACCTACCAAAGGGCCGCCACAACCATCCTGCACGATTTGATTCACAAAGAGGTCGAGGTTTACGTGGAAGATATGATTATCAAGTCCAAAACTAGAGAAGGTCATGTTCCCGCTCTCCGAAAGTTCTTCGAACGACTGCGACAGTATCAGATGCGACTTAATCCACAGAAGTGCGTCTTCGGCGTTACAAAGGGAAAACTCTTAGGATTCATGGTTAGTGAGAAGGGGATAGATGAAGATCCCGCCAAGCTGAAGGCCATACTTGAGATGCCACCTCCCCGAACAGAGAAGGAAGTCCGAGGTTTCCTTGGGAAATTACAATATATCAGCCGGTTCATCAGCCAGCTAACCTCCACCTGTGAACCAATCTTCAAGCTCCTCCGAAAGGATTCAACCAAGGTTTGGAACGAGGCCTGCCAAGAAGCGTTTAATCGAATCAAACAGTACCTAACCCAACCTCCAGTTCTCATGCCACCACGGCCTGGTCTCCCTTTGCTCTTATACCTAACCATAACCGACACTGCAACTGGGGCTTTGCTAGCCCAGTACCTTGAAGACTCCCGCAAAGAAAGAGCCGTCTATTATGCCTGTCGCAAATTGGCCGGATACGAGGTCAACTACACTGCTTTGGAAAAAGCATGTGTCGCGCTTGTCTGGGTCACCCAAAAGTTGCGGCACTACATGCTCGCCTTCCCCATCAAACTTGTATCCCGAATGGATCCCATCATATACCTGCTCGAAAAACCCGCCTTATCCAGCCGAATGGCTAGATGGTTGATGCTCCTAACCGAGTTCAATATCGTGTACGTCACACAGAAAGCCGTTAAGGGAAGAGCCATCTCTGACTACCTCGCGGATTACCCCGTAGAAGAAACAGATGTCTGGATCTCCGAATTCCCAGATGAAAATGTCCTCTGCACCACTCAAGACTGCCTCCGATGGAAAATGTTCTTTGACGGCGCTGCCAACAAAAGGGGATATGGCATTGGGATACTTCTGATCGCCCCAGATGACTCCCACACTCCCATCGCCATTAAATTGAATTTCCCTTGCACCAATAACATGACGGAATACGAGGCATGCACAGTGGGCCTCAAGGTCGCTCTTGAGAAAGGTATTCAATACCTTGATGTATACGGGGATTCTGCCTTTATCATCGGTCAAGTGCTCAGAAAGTGGAAAGTCAAGGACGAAAAGCTCCAACCCTTTCATGCCCAATTAGAAGAGTTGGCCTCCCAATTCCGAGATATCACCTTCCATTACCTACCCCGAACAAAGAATAACCTAGCCGATGCTCTCGCTACCTTGGCCTCCATGGTCGACATGCCCGAGGGAATAACAATGACCCCCTTCCTAGTTCAAAAGCAAGACAAACCAACCCATTGCTACCACATTGAGCTTGCCACCTCAGAAGATCCTGAGCTAGTCAATTACTGGTACTATGATATTTGGTGCCTCCTCCGGTACGGTAGGTATCCAGAGGGTTCTAACAAGAACGACCGAGCTACCCTCCGAAGGCTGGCCGCTCAGTACATCATCTGTCATAAAGCACTACTCAAGAGGAATTTCGATGGAACTCATTTGCACTGTATCGCAGGGGCTGACATTGAAAAGATAATGCAGAAAATCCACAACGGGGAATGCGGGCCCCACATGAACGGTCACATGCTTGCCAAGAAGATCATCCGACAAGGCTACTACTGGACCACCATGGCCCAGGATTGCACCGCCTATGTTCGGAGGTGCCCTAAATGCCAACAGTTCTCCAATCTCCAACATCTACCTCCGCGGGAATTATACAACATGACTTCTCCCTGGCCGTTCTCCACCTGGGGTATCGACAACATAGGGAAGGTTACACCAAAAGCGTCAAATGGGCATGAGTTCATCCTGGTTGCCATCGATTACTTCACCAAATGGGTCGAAGCTGAGTCATACGCAGTATTAAATGCCAAGAAGGTGGCCAAATTCATCAAGAAAAATATCATCTGCCGATATGGAGTCCCGCACGAGCTAGTGTCAGATAACGGTTTGCACTTCGAGACAGAAGTCACAGAAGTTGTCAACGAGTATGGGATTCAGAGACACAAATCCTCTCCCTACCGACCTCAGACCAATGGTGCAGTTGAAGCTGCCAACAAAAATCTCAAAACCATCATCAGCAAGATGACCGAAAGTTGTAGGGATTGGGCCGATCGGATCCCGTACGCCCTCTGGGGCTATCGAACCTCAATCCGAACCTCTACTGGGGCTACCCCTTACTCCCTGGTCTACGGCATGGAAGCAGTCCTACCTGTGGAGCTGGAAATACCCTCGCTACGCGTCATGCTCGAAAGCAAGGTTAGTGAAGAAGACTGGTGCCAAGGCCGTCTTGATGAGCCGACCCTCCTAGATGAACGGAGATTAAAAGCTCTTTACCACATATAAGAGTATCATCGCCGAATAGGGCGATCGTTCAACAAGAAAGTCAAGGACCGCGGTGTCCGGGAGGGAGATTTAGCCCTCAAGGAGATAATCGAACCCATCTGGGACCCCAGAGGAAAGTTCAAACCCAATTGGAGTGGCCCTTAAATTGTGAAGGTCTTATCTGGCGGTGCCGCCATGCTCACCGACCTGGATGGGGAAGAGATGGCTCGTCCAGTCAATCTGGACCGTCTCAAGAAATTCTACCCCTAGTCCGAAATCTCGGCGCGCTACGACTCTTCTCCCCCCCCCCCCTTCTATTCTAAAAAAAAAAAAAAAAACTCCATTTCCCTCTACCCAGAACTACGTGGGCCTGATCCTCTGCAAAAACTATTTTCAAACAGATAAGAACTTTTCAAAAACCCCAGAGGTACGTAGGCAGCTCATACTCCCCACATGAGCATGGCCCCTTCTTTTTCACAAAAATATATTCCTTTCTTATCTCTGAGAACGACAGTTCATTCTAAACATCTACTTGAACAAAAGGATTATGTATGCCTTAGCGATTGGTATAGATTATTCAAAATACAAAATTCATCGAAAGGCACAGCTGGATGATCAGAAACTTGTTTATTTCATTAATAAGAAACTACAGTACGGATTACATAAGAAAAAGGAACGGATAACTCCTTTCCCCCTACTACCCTAAAAACCAGATAAAATCCCCCACATCTGTTACATAAATAAACTCCCCAGGAGTCCTACCCACAACTACCCGAAGAGCCTGCACCCTCATCATCTACATCCTGAGGACCCCAAGTTTCTCCTGCCTGAATGGAGTGCCGCAAACACTCCATGGACCGATGAGCCTTAACCATCTTCGAAAAGACCACAACACCCCCTTCCATGGAGTCAGATAAAACAAATCACCTCTGACCAGTCTCTACTGCCAACATCTTGCTGACTACTTTCCTCCACAACCACTTCATATAATCTTTGGGGACATGGCAAACCTTCCCAACAGACTGAGAGGGACGGGTCGACGGACGCCGATTTTCCCAAAGAGATCCAAGCAACAGACGCAGGCGCTCAGTCAAATTTTCTACCGGAAAGAAATTTGAGGTCCGAGGGGGCACGACCTGCGCCCAGCCAAATTGACGCAAAAGTCGCCAAGGGAAATAAAAAGAGGTCTGCCTGAGACCAACCAACCGCACATATGAATATTCTCCTAGCTCCAGAACAGGCTGCAACTGTCCCCTCCAAGGCACTGACCAATACAGCCCATGAGCCCCGTGCTCCACAAGCCAATTCTCCCAGTTCTCAACATACAGGCCCATGCGGATGAAGTAGCGCGAAAAGAAGTTGGGTACAGCCGACAAAGGATATTCCGGAGGAGTCGACAAGCGGAATCTTTCAGACAACCACATGAACAGCATCACAGGGCTACCCCTTAAAAAGTCGGAACGACCTTCTCTCCAGGCATCCAGGCCATTCAAAGTCTCCGCCAATATCACCGCCGCAGGATTGCGACGGTATGACATCCATGAGGTAATGGCTGCAAGCTGTGAGTCCACTCGCACCTCCCCGGTCACCAACAACAATTTTGAAACCAGGCCAAGAACAACGGCTCTAGCATAGCCAGCATCACTTACTTCCCGCGAACGCACGGACTGCAACACCGCCGGGAGGGAGATCATCCCTTCGGCAACCAATGACCTGACCGCCGAAGGAGAAATATGGAGAAGCCCGGCCAACAAATCCCTAGGATAACGGGAAAATTCGGGTAAAGCCGCGGCAACATTGGGATTCACGCCCAGTATGGCAGAAAATTCCTCGTAGGTAGGACAAACTTCTTCCAACCCAAAGTGGAATACATGGTCTTCGGGATACCAAAATTGTACTGCCGCCATTAGCATATTCCACTCAAAAGGTCGATTACGCCACAAGGAGACTCGACGCATGTTGAAAGCATCATAGTCGACATTATAAGAGCACATAGCTTCCAAGGCTTCAAGGTAATTGACAAACTCAATGCTACCAGGGAGAGCCATCTCGCAAGACTAAAAGATGATGGGTGGGTTGTAAGAATGCAAAAGGTGTGAGGAAAACACTCCACCCTTCTCCCTTTTTATATTTAAAAATCCTCACAAGGGACATAATCCCTGCAGAAATCGAAAGGAATCCTACCCCACAAGGTACTAAACGCTGAAGAGGGTACCAATCAAAGCTTTCAATTGATGGGATTGGACTGAATTGTCGATACGCAGGTCAGGGTGCTTGCCGATCGGCAAACCCCCATTTTTGGAAATTTCTTCCTTTCCTTTTTTGTCAAATCAGAAAAACTCCATAAAAATAAATTGATATTCTCAAAAGAATTTCGAGAATCCTGTTCCCTCCTTATGGGATTCCCCGTTTTAAATAAAACAACTTTCCTTTGAAAAATTCCAAGAATACTCCTATTTTACGGTCTCAGTAGCAAATTAAAAGGCGCATGTGCATGCATTCATTCATCATTAAAATAAAAGATAGCCAAAAAACTACATTGCATTGCATATATATGTTTTCTGTGTTACATCATTTTGCAGGAAATAAAGAAAAAGCCAAAAACAACGGGACTCAGCCCGAACCCACACTCTCTCTCTCTCTCAAGAGCTTCCACCCTTGCGACGCGCTCTCTTCCCCCTACGGCGAGACGACGCACCCCCACTACCCGTGCCAGAGTCACCCCCGGACGAGGCTGACGGCACCAAACAAGAAGGAACAGGGACAGCATCTCGAATGTGGGCGGTCGCCGATGATATCCAGTCTCTGATGTCCCTGAGCCAAGTGGTCGACACCCGGATTTGCTGCAAGAAAAGGCAGAATCAGTATCAAGCAAAAGAAATAAAAAAAAAGAGAGGAAAAGAACCGAAAGGTTTACCGCAGGACGAAGGACCTCCTCTGTCAAGCCCAGCTCCTCCGGATCCATCGCAAGAGGACGGTGCAACATCGGCACTATCCCTCCATCAGCCCGCCGGATGTTGTACGAAGGAGTGTGCAGTCGAACTAAAGGGACCTCCGAGGTCGCCGTCGCCGCAGGTGCCGACGGACCACCACCACTGTGGGAAGACCCCACCGCCCGACTCGAACCAGCAGGAGGGAAAGTCAAAGCATCATGTATACTGGGCGCCATCAACCAGCTCGTCACAAAGTCCATATATTCATACGGCGCGGCCGTATCAGTATACAACGCATAAGACTCGCCAATCATCGCCGCGATCCTTTCATCCTCCAACAACTGTCGCTCCCGCCTCATAGAAGTAGGAGGCTGCGTGGGAGGCACCACCACCTCCTCCTCAGCAATCTGACGGATCACCCTCTCCCCGAGGTACCAGGAATGGCCGAACTCATGCGCCAACAAACGCCTCATCTGCGCGTTCACCCCCGTATCCTGAATGGCGGTCCCCCAAGGATAAAAGGTCACCTGAAAATCCCCAAGCAGGCATAAGTCAATACAAAATCAGAAGGTGCAAAAAAAACCAAGACTGAAAAGGAAAAGACCTTACCCGACTACTGGTCAGGTCATTCAAGACCTGACGCACCGCCTCCAGGGAAAGAGATCCCTTCGACTGCCGGTTGGCCTTACGCCATCGGTACAGTCGGCAGAAGTCTCCAACAGTGTCATCCTTCAAAGCAATCAGCGGGGTGTTGCACCCAATCACCTCATAAAACCACGTCTGAATTCACAAGCAAAATAGACGCATAAAGAAAGTGCGAATGCATGAAAAGAAAATGCGAATGCATGAAAGGAAAATGCACAAAGGATACCTCCAGGAGATACGTGGCTCCAGTAAAAGTCTGCCGACAGCACCGACTGAATGCATCCAAAGAAGAGTAAAGGGTCGCCAAGGTCAGACTCCCCCAATCATAGAAAGGGATGTTTGAAAACATCCTCAAGTACGGCAGAAACCACAAATGGACGACGTCGCCGCTCGACGCCACCATGAAACCTCCCAGCACCAACAAGATGAACAACCGGACCATCTGCCTCACTTGCAGCCCGTCCTCCACATCAACCACCCTGCTCAGCAAAACATCCTTCAGCGAGGACAGCGGGATACAATCCCCAAAGACTATCCTTCTCACATCACCGAGTGCCGCATACATCGCCTCCGGCCTCACCCGCAAAGAGCGATCCACCTCTATCTGCTCCCCGTCACAATCCATCCCCAGCAGTTGCTGCACATCTATGGGAGTCACCTTCATCTCCCCGAAGGCAAAATGAAAAGTGTGGGTAGTATCCCACCACCTCTCCCCCAAGGCACACAAAACTGCTGTCGAACGAGGCGTCTCATCCAGCGCAGCCGCCAACCTCCCAAAACTCGCTGATGATACCATCCAGCACACCACAGGTGGAAGATGCTCCCAAACATCCCTAAGCCCCGTCGTCCCGCGGGCACGCATGTTCTTCAAGGAAATATCCGACTGGCAAAAGGAAAAATTCAATCAAAGGTCAAAGAAAAAGGGAAAAATCACCCAAAAAGGAAAGAATGCCAAAGGTCAGGTTACTTACATAACCACCGGGAATCACTCTCGAAGAGCGATGACGTGACGGCTCCCGCAGCAAGGTCCGCTCATCCGCAATCGGCTCGAATGCATCAAAGGCATTCTCATTTTCCAAAGCAAGAGGCACCCTGTCCCTCCAATCCACATTCGCCCAGTCATCAACGGTCAACCACTCCCGATGGACAGCGGTACTCACAAAAGCGGCCATTTCTTGAAGATCGGAACGTTAGAACAATTCGCAGAGAGAAATCGCAGAAAGAGAGAAGGCAAGAAGCTGTGAAAAATGAAGAGGATTCGTCCCCTTTATATAGGAGGCCAAACGCCATGCCGATCGGCACTTACCCCAGCCACACCGATCGGCACTGTCTCCTCACCTTCCCGAGGCAGCCCAAAAGTCCATGCCACTGCCGAATGGCACCTCTCAGTCTATGCCGACCGGCACCCACCTTAAAATTTCGTACAAAAA
The DNA here is from genome assembly GCA_949130495.1 of Sambucus nigra. Taxonomy (NCBI): domain Eukaryota; kingdom Viridiplantae; phylum Streptophyta; class Magnoliopsida; order Dipsacales; family Adoxaceae; genus Sambucus; species Sambucus nigra. The sequence goes on along the minus strand of OX422220.1, from coordinate 371,634,272 downwards.
TTCCCAGAACATACCAGGAAGCCTCGAAAAATCCCCGGAAAATTCTTAAAAATCCCAAGAGGGATTTAGAACGTTTTCATCAAGAAAATTTCGCACTCCTTCAGGCGACACACCGTTTTCCCCAACGGAGCCCTCAAAATCCAAGCGAATGACCTCTCGGGCAAGGCGCCCGGACCACCTAATCACCTCCTCATCAGACTTTACAAAAGGCCTTCCCGGCCATCGGCTACCCGGTGCGATACATTATCACATGGTATTTTTCCCAGCAGAAATCAGAAGAACCACTCGCCCCGATCGATCTCTCCCAAAGGGCAATCCAAATTTTCCCCAGCTCATTCATCGTTCCCCAGCGGAACCTCAAATCCAATTCTTATCCTCCAAACGGAACCCCTCTTCCCCAGCGGAATCCTCAAAATCTAAGTGAAAACTCCTCCCGACAGGGCTCCGGAAAATCCCTAAGGATCACATGATCACTTCCCCAATGGAATTCTCTCACAGCACCCAAAATAGGTTGTTCCCCCTGCGAGGTCTCCTATAAAGCTTCTCCCAGCTATCAGCTCCCCAGCTCAAATCGGAATCACAAACCTCTTTCTCCAGCAGAATCAAAATACAATCTTTATCCACATAGTTAGGTCAGAATCGACCTCGGTCCTCAGTCGTCACCACTCTTAGGTCAGAACTGACCTCGACCCTCAGAATTGGTCATCCTCATTTCCTTAGGTCCTCAAAACCGACCTCGATCCGCTGAATTGGTCACCCTCGCTTCCTTAGGCCCGCAGATTCGGCTTTGATCCACAGAATTGATCATCCCCAGCATACTTCTTAGGTCCTCGGAACCGACCTCGACCCTCTGAATCGGTCATACTCCCTCAAAAGGCATCATGCGGTGTATAATCGACGGCTATCATTTGTTCCAAACTCACCCGTCGAGGGGCTCTGTAGACACCTCACTCTGTTACCCCCTAACTCTCCTTAGGTCCCTAGTGCCTCCACTCATCATCGCGAACCCAGGTCACGTCCCGAGTACTGACCTGGAAGCCATCGGGCACCCCCCGGCTCAGTTTGACCCAAAAGTCAAACTCCTCGTCTCGATCGAGACTCGATGAATCTCCGAAGGGCACTGAATACCCTTTCCAACGGTCCGCCCCGTGCGCGATTCCGACTTACCATGCGGACGAACGATCCGTTTGCGTCCGAAACCTGACCCAGAGGCCACCGGCGCTCCCGGGCTCTGTTGACCCAAATCGACCCTTCAGCTCGACCGAGGCTGAATGAATCTTCAAAGGGCACTGAATACCCTTTCCAACGGTCCGTCCCGTGTGCAATTCCGACTTTTCATGCGGACGAACGATCCATTTGACTCCGGGAAGCCACCGAGCGCTTCCCGGGCCCGGTTGACCAAAGTCAACTCTCCAAACCGGGTCAAACTCTTTGGAATGTCAAAGTACATCTCCTAACCTTTCCAACGGTATGCCCCGTGCGCGATTCGGACTTACCATGCAGACGAACGATCCATTTGCGTCCGCACGATTCCCCGTCCAATGGACCGACAAACGCTTCCGAGCCACATTTGACCCAAAGTCAACTCCCGAACTCGGGAGCGGTCCAAAGGACTTTCGAAGGTCTCTGAATTACCTTTCCAACGGTATGCCCCGTGCGCGATTCTGACCAACGGTTTGCCCTCGGCGGCCAATTTTCCGAAAAAGCCTGAAACACACTGCCAAACGGCAGGTCCCAGAACCTGCCTATCGGCACCTTCCTGCCGACAGGCAGGAAGGGCTCTAAGCCGATCGGCAGTCCCCTGGGGCTATAAAAGGAGGCCTTGGCCTCCTTCGCAAGGATCTGATAGAAATCTCTCTGAACGAATCCCAGAAACCTCTCTCGAAGGCAGCGTGATTTCAACTGCCAAATCCCTTTTTCACTTCCACTTTTCATCATCCTTTTCATCAAACTTGATGAATTAACCACTCTCCATCATCATCCAAGCTCAAGGGCTGCTCTCCAACGTTCAAGATCAAGCTCAAGATCTTCTAGAAGGTCCAACTTTCTCAAACTCTCTCTTAAATTCTCTTGAATTCCCAATAACTTGTTTTCTTACTTAGCACTTTTATAATCTCATCTCACATACCATAAATACACTTTTTATCTAGTATTATTGCACATCTCCTATTTTCATATAAATAAAAACCCAAAAAACAAGAAAAAGAGGGTTTGCTCATAAATTCCAAGTAGGGATTCTCACACTTTTTCCACACTTTTCTCACAACTAAAACACTTTTTCTACACACACACACACACACACACACACTTACAAATAAGAGATTTCTCCATTTTGGATTTATGGGTTAAACCCCACCCCTCACTTTATATGCGAACTACGTGGACTTTGATGCCTTTATAGGCTACGTAGGCGTCTCGGGGTAAAACCCGTTTCTCCCACTTTTTCTCTCATTTCCTATTTTCTCTATATCCATTTTTCTTACATTATTAGTCTTAGTGACGTATTACTCCATGTGCGTTATCGTTCCCTTATAACAATCAACGTAGGTGTAGCCGCGTAATTCTTATTTTTCTAATATTACTTTTATATCTTCCTACGGATGACTCGCTTTATCTTTTCCATGATACAAGTCGAAGATTCCTACCTTCCATTCTATATATATACACATGCACACATCTCACGGGGGGAAACATAAAGGAAAATAGCAAATACCCATGAGAGACCGAAAGGGCGGAATGGGTGCCTAACACCTTCCCATTTCGTAACTAAGCCTCTGAACCCTTTCCGAATCATTTTGGTTTCGCACGCACCAGTATGTCTTTGGAAGCCATCCTTCGGGGTGATTTCCTCTTTTTCTTTTGTCTGTTTTGAGTAAAATAGATTGACGACTCTGAATCTCTCTACATTTTTCACACCTCACAAAGTCGACGCCGGCCGAAGTGCTCTCCCGATAGGGGACGAGCGGGACCCGAAGGATCCTTCCTCCCTCCGTGGCGGGGATCGGGGATGGCCACAGGGACCCTCACCCGTCACTGCTTTATCGGGTCATAAGTACTATATCACTTTTATTGATGATTTCTCTAGATATACATGGGTATATCTACTTATACATAAATCTGAGGTGTTACCTTTGTTCGTTTAATTCCTCCAAATGATTTAAACACAATAAAAACCACTGTTCGTAACATTAGGTCTGATAATTGGGGGGTGGGGGTGGGGGGAGTATGTGTCTGATGCTTTTCATTCACAACTTAACCAAAAGGGCATTTTACACCAACTTACTTGTCCATATACTCCGGAGCAAAACGGGGTGGCGGAATGTAAGAACCGTCTGTAAGGACACAAGTCTCCGATTGAGTCTTAATGTAGTGTTGGCTCAATTCCGGACAAAAACATTTGAGTCATAGAATAGTGTTCAAGTGTATCCATCCAAGCCTATGACGTGTTAGTTGAAGACGTAGCGGCCAAGATTATCAAGCTTCATCATATGCCGAGTTTATTGTGTCTTGTTTCTACGTCAACATCATTAGTTCCAATTCCTCCTAAGGTATGAATGCATTACATATATATATAGGAGCTTGGAACAAGTTTTATTGGGTATAATTTTATTTTAAACTAAGGTTTAGTTTCAGAAGGTTTCTTTAAAACTTTAAAATAAAGTTTCTGGGCTAAAAATCGAATTTTAACCATTTTGGAACTTCGTTCGATATTTTCGTTCGAACGTGAATGTCGTACGAACGAGTTTGCCAACAAATTTTTCCCATTTGCCTCTGGAACTTCGTTAGAAGTGTCGTTTGAACGAAACTTCGTTCGAACGAAAATCTCGTTCGAACGAGATTTCTGGCGGGAATTTTTTTTTTTGCAGTTTTAATCAGTTTTTCCCCATGTTCCCACTTACTTTTACCCACTAACTCTTGACAGAAGTTATATGTGCGGGAACCATGTTTGAAAAACCAACTTTTGACATTTTCTGAACACCTTTTTGAGAGAGAAATTTCTTAGTTCAAAAGTTTATGTTTTAAGTGTTTGTATTTTCAAGAACATTATTTTAAAACACTTTTGTTTACACCCATAGTTTGTTTATTCCATGTTTCAATATATATATCCTTGCTTGGAGTGTTTGGCACCGGATTTTTCTCTACACCTCAAAGAAGTGAAGTTTGGGTTTACTTCTACATCCCACAAAGAAGTTTGTTTGCTGTGACATACCCACTTGGAGAAAGGCTCCTTGTTCGAGTGGCGGTGACCGAAAAAGTCCGATCGGTGGATTCCGAGACCGCGGTGGACCTTCGTGGTTATTCGCTAGGCAGAGGTGTGTACAAGAAGGAGCGTCGGGGCTTGGACGGAGTCAAGTCGAGTGTTGTAAGTCTTTCTGTCTTGTACTTGTAAAACCGTACTTAGTGGATTTGAGGCTAGGGTTGTCCGAGGTTTTTTCCCGTTGTGGGTTTTTCCTCGTACATCGCGGCGTAGTGGTTTGTTTATTTTATCTTTTGCAAATTCACATTAGATGCATGCTTAGGTAAAAAGATAAAATTGGAATATTTAATTTGGTGCTAAATTTGTTTGGATAAAAATTAATTTAATTCAAGTCATTAATTTTATTCGATAAAATTTGGTTTGGCCTAATTTGCAAAAATGAATTAATTATTTGTGTTAGGCATATTTATAGGACTTGGGTTGAATTAATTTGGTTTAAGTGAAAAAAATTAATTTGTAGTTGATTTTAATGTCACTTTGAGTTTAGTTTTATTTTAATTTAAAAGAAATTAAAATTTGTTGCTTGCATGTTGTTTAGTTAAACCATCTTTATTCCGCATCCAAAAGGAAATTCTTTTTGTAAGATTTATAAATTGGGGATCCTATTGTTTTCAAATTGGTATCAGAGCAGGATCGCTAAATTATTGCGTTTAAGATTCTTTTAAATATTTTTGGCTAAAATAGAATTTACCTCATTTTCAAAATTTCCTATTTTCGATGGTTCTACCTATGCGTATTGAAAAGCGCGCATGAAATCGGCACTTACGTCTATCGATGAGTGGGTATTTAGTTGAAAATGAACGTGTTCCTAAACCCACTGATAGACGGAGTGAGAATGAATTTAAACTTGCTAATTTTAATTCCCGAGGTTTAAATGCCTTGTTTAGTGCGGTCACACCGGATGAATTCCGACGCATTATGATGTGTGAAACCGTTAAAGAAGCTTGGGATATTTTACAACTCACTCATGAAGGAACTAGTGTGGTAAAAGCTTCGAAACTACAAAACCTCACCACTCAACTTGAAACCATCAAAATGAATGAAAAAGAAACTTTTGATGAATTTCATGCTAGACTTTCCGACATAGTTAATTCATCTTTTAATTTGGGAGAGAAAATACCCGACGACTGTGTAGTAAAGAAAATTTTAAGGTCCCTACCCGATAGATTTATTCCTAAGGTGACCGTGCTAAATTCTTTACCCACTTTAGCCTCTACGAAATTAGAAGAGCCCGTAGGTGATTTACAAACCTATGAACTAGACATGTTTCCCTCTAAAACTGAAAATAAAATAGACAAGCGCGTTGCTTTGAAAGCCTGAAAGGAGGAAAAACAAGTAGTAGAGAGTGAAAGTGAGAGTGACTCGGAAGATATGGGTATGTTTGCTAGGAAGTTTCGAAAATTTCTTAAATTTAACAAAGATAAATTTAAAAATGATTTTAAGAAATTTGAAAATTCTAAGCATGACAAAGCCGAGAAGATCCTTAAAACTTTTAATGAAAATTTAAATAAGGACAGTCAAATAGGTGTTATGGTTGTGAAGGGTATGGCCATATGGCAAAAGAGTGCCCCACTATACTAAGGAGAGAGGGTAAGCAACCAATTTCCTACAATGCAACCCTTAGTGATAGTGATAAGAAAGAGGGACCCGATTCCTCCACTAAGCCCAACTTTGTGGCTTTTATGGCAATTCATGTGAGTGAAAGTGAGCACTCCTTTAGTGATGAAATTTTAACACATGACACTTCCAAGGCCTTTGTTTGTGAAGCTCAAAAAGATGATGGTAGTGAGAGTGGAGAAGAGAGAGAGAGTGAAAGTGATGAGGAGGTTGATCTGAGTGAACTTCAATTTGCTTTTCAAGAATTATATGAAGAATCTATTAAATTAAAAAGAATAAATTTGAAGTTAGAAGATAGTTTGAAAGAGCGTGTCGAGGTCTTTAATGAGAGTGTTTTAGTGGAAGACCTTAGGACACGTGAGAGAGCTCTTCGAGAGAAGCTTGAATTTGTAGAAGTCGAGAGAGATATCCTTAAAGGTTTAATGGAATCCTTGAAAAAGGAGCTTCTTGCGTTTGAAGAGCGGAATGTTTTATTAGAGTCTAATATGTTAGAATTAGAAAATAAATTAAAAGACTCTAGTAAAGTCAAATTTGATTTGGAGTGTCGTCCAAATTAAAAATGACACTTGTTGTTTAGGCTTCAATTCTTGCAACGATTCCACCATTAAAGCCAAAACAAATGTTTTAGGAGAATCCTCTAGGAATAATGTTATAGATCATTCCTTAGGTAAGTCTTTTCGCCGAGTTTTTAGGTGCTCACATTGTGATCGAAAACGTCATCTTAAGAAATTTTGTTTTGATCTTAAACGAGGTCCTAGAAAATCCCTACGTAAGGCAACCGAGGTAGCCAAGATTCCTACACCCCGAGATCGTCATTCATCATTAGTTTGGGTTAGGAGATCCGACTTGGTAGCTTTACAAGATAGGATTTTTGACTCTCATTTACTTTCACATGCTTCCTCCCTTGCTAAATCTAAAGGTTGAATGTGTTAGTTGTTTGCATACTTAGCTTTTGAACCTCTTGCTATATTATCTTGTTAATTGTATGCTTCTTTATCATTGTTCTAGTCTACACTTCACGCTTTATCACATACTAGAATTATGATTGGTGTTTATCTTTTGTATTATAGTTCTTTCATTTTACTTTGCATTAAATGAAAAACTACAAAAAGATTTTTGTTTATCATTTGTGTTTTACATTTTTAGTAATTTAGGCTTAATGAAAAATTACAAATGATTTTTGTGTGTTTTTTGAGTAAATATCTTTATTTTTGGTTAAAAATTTTCAAAAACTCAAAAAGATTTTTTTTGTGTATTTTAGTTTGACGCACTCTATGTGGTATATACTTGTGTTTGAACCCCTTCTTTTTCGCTTCCATGTGGCTAGAATTTTTGGTTAATATTGTCAATCCTTAAAATGTTCTTTACCATGCTTACATGGAGTAGTTGGATTTTATGTTGATATAATGGATTCTATTTTTATATGCCTCAATTCATACATGCAGGAGCTCACTTGAAATTATGACTTCACATGTACATTTGAGCTTTGTGAGGTGTTCTCCTATCAATCTTGTCATCTACATGTTATGTGACCTAGGAGGACTAGTGCATGTTAAAATCCGTTGCACGTGAGATTTGTGTGAGATATAAAAATGATGTATATAAATGTGCACGGGGAAGGGCTCTGAAAGGAAAAATCATCCTTTGCGAGTAAGCCACCGTTTGCTTGGACCTAAAAGAAGTACGTGGTCCAAAGGCCTAAAAGAATAATGGCATTAAAAGAAAATATTTTCCAAGGCCTATTTTGTTGAGTTGAGTTATTCATTCAAACGAGTAAAATAATATGCTTAAATTGAGGGAGTTTGGTTGGTATATCAACGGTTTGCACGATGTCCGTTTATCCTAGTTGTACTTTCAATATCATGACTCTATTGGTTTGTAGAATCATCAAAATTCTAGGCTTGTATGCATTGTGTATGTTTGTTCATTGAGTTCAATCTATATTGTCACATGAGGTTATATTCAAATGTGATAAAGTTTGCAATCAAATGAGAACTCCGTGAACATATTTTAAGTGATTGGGTCTAAATTTAAATGTTACTAGTTCACACCCCTACACTTCCGTTTCCATATGACACATTTTTGCCATACGAGTGTGAAAAACTTATTATATAGTGTCATGAGTGGTGTCTATACCTATATATATGTGAGTGTGCGTTTGTGATATTCATTATGTCTACATATATATGGTATTTTGTTTTTGCCTTGTTTTCTAGTCCATCTCTGTTTCTAATTCATAATTGGTATCCATCGTGTTGCATATTGTTGTTGATATCACATGCTTTAGTATCTTATATATCACATTGGTATTTTTTTTTTGCATCTTAGTTGGTATCCGTTATTATTTGTATGGATTAATTATGATTTTGTTGCCCGTATGCTTTTATGTTCTTATCACTCTAAGCTTAATCGTGTTTATGTTAGTTTTATCCTTTGTCGATTCCTGAATAAAAAGGGGGAGAATGATAGGGAAAATGGTATCTAATCCTATTGTACTCATATCTTAGTTTGGGAGATTTAACATAGGGGGAGACGTCTTTCTAAGTAGGTTGTTTATTTGATAAAGGGGAGAATTAATTTAGGGGGAGTATTTATTTTACATGCATTTAATATTCTTGATATTCCCTATGCGTTTGATAGTTTGCTTAAGTGTGCTGGACTTCTTCTACTTTCATCGGCAAAGAAATTGATCCTTGGGTTTTTGAGTCAAGCTATGTAATTCTTATTTTGGGTGGGATACTTTTTTTAAGTCTAGTAGAGCTTGACGGTCCTTTAGGATTTTTGTTTGATTTTTGTCTCGGAATAGCCAAAGGGGAGATTTGTAAGGACGCAAGTCTCCGATTGAGTCTTAATGTAGTGTTGGCTCAATTTCGAAAAAAACATTTCAGTCATAGGATAGTGTTCAAGTGTATCCATCCAAACCTATGACGTGTTAGTTGAAGACGTAGCGGCCAAGATTATCAAGCTTCATCATATGCCGAGTTTATTGTGCCTTGTTTCTACGTCAACATCATTAGTTCCAATTCCTCCTAAGGTATGAAGGCATTACATATATATATAGGAGCTTGGAACAAGTTTTATTGGGTGTAATTTTATTTTAAACTAAGGTTTAGTTTCAGAAGGTTTTCTTTAAAACTTTAAAATAAAGTTTCTAGGCTAAAAATCAAATTTTAACCATTCTGGAACTTCGTTCGATATTGTCGTTCGAACGAGTTTGCCAACAAATTTTTCCCATTTGCCTTTGGAAATTCGTTAGAAGTGTCGTTCGAACGAAAATCTCGTTCGAACGAGATTTCTGGGGGGATTTTTTTTTTAGCAGTTTTAATCAGTTTTTCCCCATGTTCCCACTTACTTTTACCCACTAACTCTTGACAGAAGTTATATGTGCGGGAACCATGTTTGAAAAACCAACTTTTGACATTTTCTAAACACCTTTTTGAGAGAAAATTTTGAGAGAGAAATTTCTTAGTTCAAAAGTTCATGTTTTAAGTGTTTGTATTTTAAAGAACATTATTTAAAAACACTTTTGTTTACACCCATAGTTTGTTTATTCCAAGTTTCAATATATATATCCTTGCTTGGAGTGCTTGGCCCCGGCATGGTTCAAAGTATCGGCCGAGTTGACTCGGAATCGGAGGGTGGCGATACGATACCGAGACACGCTTCCAAAAAAATACTGAATCGTGTTGTCTCGCCGAGATATCGGCGGAGACAACCGATTCCGAGACGTCTCGCCGAGACAACTGCGACATCGGCCGAGACAACAGATTCAGACATTGAGAATTTTTTTTTCTACAAAAAAATAAAAAATGCTGAGAAAATTGTTGCGACATTATATATTTTTCCGAGGAACATGAATTTTTTTTGCGTCATTATTGGAACGACATTTTTTTAATTTTTTGATAGAATTTTAATCTTTTAAGTTTTACCATATTTCTTTGTTGTTAAAAATATATTGTAACATTTACAGAAACACCACTTATATAAGTTTGTACACGTAACATATATATGCAAAATAATTTTACACATTAAGATTAAATTAAACAATTACAATAAAATTAAAATGTCACTAATATAAAACTAATAACATTCACTGTACATACAAATATTTGAACTTGGAACAAAATATAATATCACATAATGATGTCCAAAAATGGAAGAGACAAAGATTAGGGAAAAAAAAATCTCCACAAGTCTAGTCTTGTCCATGAAGGTCAAACATCCTCTTCCACTTACATAAATTAAAATTAACAATTAGTCATTAATACGTAATTATTTTGAGATCTTAAGTAATGAAAAATTAAAATTAGTACATTAGCAATATACCAAGTTCGCCGCGCTTCAATATAACCAATTGTACAATGCAATGCATATTAAATGATGGTTTGAATGTATATGATTGGCTCACGTTGTTAATATTATTTTTTTGAAATTTTCTATATTTTTTTTGGAATTTTTTGCGCTCTCTAAATAGCATATCTTTGCGTATCGCCCGATACCGCGACCGAGTTGAAAATCGAGTGTCCGATACCGGGACCGATACCGAGACTTTGAACCATGGGCACCGGGTTTTTCTCTATATCTCAAAGAAGAGAAGTTTGGGTTTACTTCTACATCCCACAAAGAGGAAGTTTGTTTGCTGTGACATACCCACTTGGAGAAAGGCTCCTTGTTCGGGTGGCGGTGACCGAAAAAGTTCGATCGATGGATTCCGAGATCGCGGTGGACCTCCGTGGTTATTCGCTAGGCAGATGTATGTACAAGAAGGAGCGTCGGGGCTTGGACAAAGTCAAGTCGAGTGTTGTAAGTCTTTCTGTCTTGTACTTGTAAAACCGTACTTAGTGGATTTGAGGCTAGGGCCGTCCGAGGTTTTTTCCCGTTGTGGGTTTTTCCTCGTACATCGCGGCGTAGTGGTTTGTTTATTTTATCTTTTGCAAATTCACATTAGATGCATGCTTAGGTAAAAAGATAAAATTGGAAAATTTAATTTGGTGCTAAATTTGTTTGGGTAAAAATTAATTTAATTCAAGTCATTAATTTTAATTTTATTGGATAAAATTTGGTTTGGCCTAATTGGCAAAAATGAATTAATTATTTGTGTTAGGCATATTTATAGGACTTGGGTTGAATTAATTTGGTTTAAGTAAAAAAAATTAATTTGTAGTTGATTTTAATGTCACTTTGAGTTTAGTTTAATTCTAATTTAAAAGAAATTAAAATTTGTTGTTTGCATGTTGTTTAGTTAAACCATCTTTATTCCGCATCCAAAAGGAAATTCTTTTTGTAAGATTTATAAATTGGGGGTCCTATCGTTTTCACCGTCACTTAATGGGAATGGTTCGGTGTATTTTACGGGGTATGCATGTTTCGAAATCCTATTGGCACCTTGCTCTTTTCACTGCCACACTTATTATTACCCGTGCTCCAAGCAAAGTTTTAAATGGTAAGACACCTCTTCACTCTATCTTTCCCACTGCCTTCCCTTTCCCTCCGTTACTTCGGGTTTTTAGGTGTGTGTGCTATGTTCAGGATAGGCGCCCCCTCGTCACGAACTTGATGATAAGGCCATGAAATGTATTTTTGTGGGCTATCCTACCCTGCCTAAAGCTTATAAATTTTACGATCCTCTCTTTCGACACATATATCACTCTTGATGTTACCTTCCATGAGAATACTCCATTTTATGATAGATATGTTACTCCCCCACCCCCCACCCCCATCCTCACCCCCACATCCTCCTCCTCTTGAGACCTTTTCTCCGGTAGCCCGTCCTATCTCTTTATTTGACGTGTCTTCCTCTCTTACCGAGGAACTCCCTTTGCAGGTCTATGTTCATCGCCCTCGGCTGCCCCTGCCTCCTCCTACGGACTCAGGTACTGTTGATGCTTCTTCTTCCCCACCCCCTCTCCCACCTATTTCTGGTTTACAGTCTCCCCCTCCTCCCATTTATGGTTTTCAATCCCGTTATCCCATTCGTGATCGCCTCCTTCTTGTTCGTTATGCTAACTCTTGTAGCACTAACCATTCTATTCTCGAGCTTCTTTCCTATGCTTATCTTTCAGGGTCTTATTGTGCCTTTTTGGTTGTCTTGTCTCTATTATTATTTCCCGGTCTATGCACGAGACTCTCCAGAATCCTGAGTGGGTAGCTGTCATGAAAACTGAGATGGATGCCTCGGAAAAAAATAGTATTTGTGTGTTAGTTAGTGTCTCTTCTTCCGGGGAGAAAATTATTGGTTGGAAATAAGTGTTTAGTTTTAAATATTTGGTTGGTGGCTCCGTTGATCGATATAAGGCTCGTCTTGTGGCTCGTGGCGTTACAAATTCTGGGTAAAAATTTGGTGCTACCTTTACCCCGATTGATAAGATGACTTATGTTCGTCTACTTATATCTCTTGTCACATCTCACACCTGGCCGTTGCATCAGTTGGATATTAAGAATACCTTTCTTCATGGGATCTTACGGAGACTATCTATATGGATCCTCCTCCCGATTTTCGGGCTGATGGGAAGTATGTGGGCAAGGTTTGTCGTCTTCGCAAATCTTTATATGGGTTGAAGCAGTCCCTCGAGCTTGGTTTAGCCGATTTAGTGGGGGTGATTACCTCTATGGGATTCTCTAGATGCCAGTCCGATCATACTTACTTTATTTGACGTTAGCCGACCACTGGTGGATCTATATCATTATTACCGATAATGATCTAGCATGGTTCAAAGTCGCGATGTCGGTCTATGACTCGGATGCTTAATTTTTGACTCAATTTCAGTATCAGTCTCGGTCTCGGGCGATACGCAACTATATACTATTTAAAGAACTCAAAAAAATTTGAAAAAAATACAGAAAAGTTTAGAAAAATAAGAATAATAATATGGCTTGTTAGACAAGTAAAAAATCATCATTTAGTATGCTTAACATTGTCAAAATCAATATATTTTAATAATATATTCTTCGTGAATGTTATGATACAACCTATTACTAATTAAGGATATATATATAAAGTAAATAATCATATACTTTAAGGATAGATAAATAATGATACATTTTAATACAAATTAAGTACATACAAAAACAAGATTAAATGGGAGATAACCCCTTTAGTAATACTACAAGAAAAGAATTGATAGATTCAATAAAAAAATTCGATTTGCAACCACGAAACATCATATACCCTGCTCCAAATTGAAAGAGATTGCTCTGATCGTGACATGGATGAAAAATCGAGGCTCAATTGAGTGAGTTAGAAGTTAAGATAGAGAGATTGATGCATAGTGACTTATACCATCTCGGTCGATATATCACCGATTTTGGCCAATACTATCATGATATTGCCGATATGAGTCGATTATATCGTGATATCACTGATATGGGCCGTTTCTACCGGGATATCACCTATATGGGCCGATACTACCGAGAAATCACCGATATAGGGTCGATTCACACCAATACTGAAACTCAACTCGTAACTTGGAATAGGATCGCTGGGTACCGATACCTAGTCAATTCGATCGTATCGTCGCGGTATCGGCCTAGACTTTGAACCATATGATCTAGATCTAGAGGGGATTTACCAAGTAAAGGACATTGGAGCAGTTTTTTGATTCTAAGGACTGGGGTCCTCTTTGGTATTTTCTGGGGATTGAGGTTGCGAGATGTTGTCGTGGGATTTCCTTGTCTCAGAGGAAGTATGTTCTTGATCTGTTACAGGATACATATATGATTGGTTGTCGTCCAACTTCTACTCCTGTGGATTCGAATGCGAAGTTGACTACTGAGTTTGGGGATTTACTTTCTGATCCGTCTAGGTATCAACGCTTGGTTGGCCGTCCTGTCTCTACTTGACTAACACCCGTCCTAGTTTGGTCATTGCTGTGAGTCCAATGTTTAAAAAGGCGAATGAGGCGTACGCCTCGAGGCGAGGCGGGGAAAAAAAGCCTCGAGGGTGGAAAGTGAGGCTTACGCCTTTGGTGGTTGAGGCGTTGCGCCTCAAGGCTGTACGGCGTACGCCTCTTTTACTGGGCATAAAAAATTAGTCCTAGGTAAATATACCTTCTCTTCTCTGTTCCGAAAGTAGATTGCGGCCTTTGTTTCTCCATTCCGACCTTCGGTTCTCTTCTTTCCCCCATTTCGGCCCTCGTTCCAGCGACTTTTGTTTCTAATGTTTTAACTCCTACAGCCTTTATTTGGTATAAAAACTTTGTTTTTTTAGTTTTTTTTTTGTTCCGGCCCTAGGTAGAAACCTTTTCACTTTATATTTTTGTAAAAACTTTTTTTTTTAATTCCGACCAAGGTTGCTGACAGATTTGTTTGATTTTATTTTTTGTTAATAAAGTTGTTTTTAAAAATTCACTGTTTTTGAATAAACTTGCTGTATTTTTTAGGTTAAAGTTAGCACTACAAATATGTAAATGAAACTAATATTTAAATGGATATGTATATCAATTTGATTTTGCATTGATTAATTTATTGTTATGTTATAAAATTATCAATATTTAAATGAAACTAAAAAAAAAGATTTTATTAATTTGATTTTGCATTGATTAATTTGTAGTCATATTATAAAATATCCAATATGAGAATGAAACTAAAAAAATAATTATGCCAATTTGATTTTGCATTGATTAATTTATTGCCATATTGTAAAATAACCAATATATTAAAATTAATTTTGTCAAATTACTTTTTTTTTTAGAAGTCATCTTGGGGGAACAAAAAATTGTCAAACTATGCGAGAAAGTCCTCAAAGATGTTTTTTTTTTTTGTAGATTTATTTTATTTTTCTTTGTTATTTTATTTTTATGGTTTTATTAGTATTTTTTAAATATTTTTTTGCGCTTTTTTTTTCCCTTTTCGGCGATGCTTACGCCTCAAACGCCTCGAGGCTTACGCCTCGCCTCGTCGCGACTAAAACGTCAGTTCATGCATTCTCCTCGCACCGTCCATCTTGATGCTGCTCATCGTATCTTGAGGTATCTCAAGTCTTCATCGGATTTTGGTCTCTTTTATGCTTCAGGAGATCAAGGAGGTTTCTCTTGCTTCACTGGTACTGATTATGCGGGATGCAGGACTGATAGGGATTCTACTTTTGACTTTTGTACTTTCTTTGTTTCTCATCTCATCTCACAGAAAAGTAAGAAGCAAGCGGTGGTTTCTCATTCTTTAGCGGAGACGGAGTATCGTGCTATGGCCCATGGTACATGTGCGCTCTTGTGGCTTTGATCGATTTTGAGTGAGTTAGGCTTTACCCAGGATGGTCCTTCTGATTTGTGTGATAACAAATCAACCATTTTGTTGTCATGGGATTCGGTTCTTCTTGAGAGAACCAAACACATTGAGGTGGATATTCTCTTTCTCCGGAAGAATGTAACTACAGGCATCAGTCGTCTCTTCATCAGCTCAGACAGCAGATTAACTCACCAAGGCGGTTGGACCTTCTTTGCTTTACTCATCTATTGGCAAGCTGGGCTTGGTGGATATCTTCACTTTAGCTTGAGGGGGAGTGTTGTAATTGGTGGATGATGTGTTTTGTATTTCTATGTATTTTGGGCGTGGTCTGTCTGTCCCACATGAGTTTCTTAGTATTTCTTATATCTCGTCTCTTAATATAAATATACACATTGACACTCAAGTTGAGCAAGCCAATACATCATAAAAATCTACTTGATGCAACTTTTCTTAACTATGGGTGTGCCTAAACATCAATGGCGGATGCAGGGACTACCCATGGCCCCTGCAAAGTTTTAGAATTCTTAAGAACACCATATATTATATGAAAATTTTCATTAAAATCCTTACATTTATTTAGTGTTTCCCTTCCTCTGGAGTTCTATGGCTAAAACAAAGTACCCCCCAAAATTATATATACGTTGCCCCCCTAAGTCAATTTTTTGAATCCAGTTCTAGCTAATATCCTAGGTGCAATTCCTAGGCACTGTTATGTATTTGTTTATATTGTCTCTTCATCAATCTCTTAAATCTTCTTCAAGATGGTTCTGATATTTTGAATTGTGTGCTGCATGTGTTGACCCCAGGAAAAACCTTATGGTTTATTTGGAATATTTTCTCAGCCTCGTCAATTGATTTGTTTGGCCTGTTTTGTATTGGATCCAACCCATTTCGTATTGCCTTTGTAATGCCTATAATAGGCTTGGTTAGTTTAATTGTGAGTATATCATATTGTCTTTTGAAAAGAGACTAGTGCTGCTAGATGAACTTCTTGTATCTTCATCTTTTGAGTAGTGAACATGGTTCAAAGTCTCGGTATCGGTCCTGGTATCGGCCACTCGATTTTCAACTAGGTCACGGTATCGGGCGATACGCAAAGATACACTATTTAGAGAGCGCAAAATATTCAGAAAAAAATCTAGAAAAATTTAAAAAAATACGATTCACAATGTGGACCAATCAGATAAGTTTAAAACTATCCTTTAATATGCATAACATTGTACAATTGATTATATTGACGTGCTGCGAACTTGCCAGATTCAATGTTCCATAATAAATCAATGTTTTTTTTTCACGGAGCATACAAATATCATGTTTTTACAAAGAAAAACAAATGTTACTTTTTTAGTAAGAGGATAATTTTTTTTTACAAAGAGGATACAACTATTATATTCCTAGTATTATTTTAAGTAAGAGGATACAAATGTATTTTTTAAGTATGTTATATTTTTCTAAAAAGGATAGAAATGCTTCATTTTTAGTTTTTTTACAAAGGGATCACAAATAGTGATTTTGACAAAACACTACATTTTTTTTACAATCGTTTTTTACAAAAAGGATGCGAATGTTATTTTCTTACAAAAAATGATGCAAATGTTATTTAAAAAAAAAAGAATGTAAATGTTTTTTTTTGTTATTGGGTTGCAAATGTTTTTTTTTTAAATTGATGGAAATGTTATTTTTTTACAAAGAGGATGTAAATATTTCTTTTTTACTTGTGTTGCAAATGTTATTTTTACATATAAGGATGCAAATATTATTTTTACAAATGTTTAGAGGATACAAATATTATTTTCACAATAATAACAGTTGTATATTTGTTTGTAAAAGAATAACATTTACGTTTTTTTATAAATAATAACATATTAAAATATAACATTGGGAACATTATTATAAAAAATAATAACAAATAACATTTGGATCATTTGCATTCTTTAAAAAAAAATTGTCACATATACAACGCACTAAATTAAACCCACATGATAGCCAAATAACTCCCACACACAGCATACTAAATTAAAAAAACGATTAGCATTTCGTACCCCCCCCCCCCCCCCCCCCCAAAAAAAAAAAAAAACCACGCTTACCAACACAACACTGGAGAAAGCTGATATATCACCGATATGGGTCGATACTATTGTGATATTGCCGATTCCATCGCGATATCGCTGATATGGGCCGATTCCATCGCGATATCGCCGATATGGACCGATTTTACTGCGATATCGTTGATATGGGCCGATTATACCGCCATATCACCGATACTACCGAGAAATTACCGATATAGGGTCGATTCACATCAATAATTGAAAATTCAACTCGGAACTCGGAATCGGATCGGTGGGTACCGATACCTAGTCAACTCGGCCGTATCGTCGCGGTATCGGCCTTGACTTTGAACCATAGTTCCAAGTCTCGGTATCGGCCACCCGATTTTCAATTCAGTCGCGGTATCGGTCACGGTATCAGGCGATACGCAAAGATACACTATTTAGAAAATGCAAAAAATTCCGAAAAAAATCTAGAAAATTTTAAAAATAATACGATTAACAATGTGAACCAATCAGATAAGTTTAGAACTCTACTTTAATATGCATAACATTGTACAATTGATTATATTGACGTGCTGCGAACTTTCCAGATTTAATGTTCCATTTCATGGAGGATAAAAATATTATGTTTTTACAAAGAAAAACAAATGTTATTTTTTTAGTAAGTGGATAATTTTTTTTTTTACAAAGAGGATATAACTATTATATTCTTAGTAAGAGGATACAAATGTGTTTTTTAAGTATGTTATATTTTTCTAAAAAGGATAGAAATGTTTCTTTTTTAGTATTGTTATTTTTTCACAAAGAGGATATAAATAGTGATTTTGACAAAACACTACATTTTTTTACAATTGTTTTTTACAAAAAGAATTCAAATGTTATTTTCTTACAAAAAATGATGCAAATGTTATTTTTTTCTAAAAGGAATGTAAACGTTATTTTTTTTTTTTGGGTTGCAAATGTTTTTTTTTAAATTGATGGAAATGTTATTTTTTTACAAAGAGGATGCAAATATTTTTTTTTACTTGTGTTGCAAATGTTATTTTTACATAAAGGATACAAATATTTTTTTTACGAATGTTTAGAGGATACAAATATCACTTTTACAATAATTACAGTTGCATATTTGTTTGTAAAAGAATAACATTTACGTTTTTTTTTATAAATAATAACATATTATAAAATAACATTGGGAACATTATTATAAAAAATAATAAATAACATTTGGATCATTTGCATTCTTTAAAAAAAAAACTGGCATATATACAACGCACTAAATTAAACCCACATTATGACCAAATAACCCACACACATAGCACACTAAATTAAAAAACAATTAGCCTTTCGTAACCCCCTAAAAAAAACACGCTTGCCAACATAACACTGGAGGAAGAGAGAGAGAGAGAGAGAGAGAGAGAGATTGATGCTTAGTAACTTATACCATCTCGGCCGATATATCACCGATATGGGTCGATACTACTGTGATTTTGCCGATATGGGCCGATTCCGTCGCGATATCGCCGATATGGGCCGTACCTACTGCGATATCGTCGATAAGGGCAGATTATACCGCTATATCACCGATACTACCGAGAAATTACCGATATAGGGTCGATTCACATCAATAATTGAAAACTCAACTCGTAACTCGGAATCGGATCTGTGGGCACCGATACCTAGTCAACTCGGCCGTATCGTCGCGGTATCGACCTTCACATCAATAATTAACTATGTGCGACATTTGTTTCTTGTTTTGGTCTACTTGTTTTGAACTATGAAGCATGGACTCGTCACGTAATACGTGTTTCGACACGACACACGACACGCGACACGTGATTTTTCCAAAAACTAGGATATGACACGCTAGGATACGTATAATATATAATATATGTTAGAATATATAATATATATTTAAATATACATATTAATGAAATAAAACATATTTTTTTTCATAAAATACATTATTAGAGCATTCTTAACATGAAATTAAGAAAATTGACCATATAAAACAAAATTCAAACACACTTTAACATTAAAAATCATAAATAAGGCAGAATCATAATCACATAAGAATTTTTTTAAAAAAAATATAAAAAAATAAAAAAAAGTGTCATTTTTACGTGTCCTAGCATGTCGGCAACGTGTCCCAACGTGTCGGCCAGCGTGTCCCAGCGTGTCGGCAACGTGTCCGAACATGTCCCAACGTGTCCCAGCGTGCCGACAGCGTGTCGCGTGTCGGACTCGTGTAAAAGCTGACTCGTGGCTTCCGGGAGAGTGTCGGTGCTTTATAGGTTTTGAATAGCTTTCTCTGATTTGTGATTGTCTTTTCTAAACAAAGTTTTGTGTCACTTGGGTGCCGAGATTGATAAATCCATCGTATATTAGGTTGCTAGTAGAGTTGATAGTTTAGTCACGATGTTGCAAAAAAGATCGAGATCATGTGCCTAGAGTAATTGGTTGGCAATGAGAGTTTGCGTATCCGGTTAGTTGAGCAAGTCGTTGATCCTTCAAATTGAACATTTATAATGCAAAAGAAATGAATTGCGCACAATGTTGTATTCATCATACGAATAAGAAAAGGATCTTGAATTAGAATTGCAAATGAAACCTGATAGCAGGTAGCTTGTATGCTACTAAGGTCGAGGCTATCATGCAGCGCCTGCAGCTCCTCCAGCACCCCGACCTTCACCTTCATTAGTTTCTGCTCTTCCTACAGTATCAACATTGGCATTGTCTACCGCTATTCCAACCACCACTACTCCCGCTGCGACACATCCAGGTCTTCTCACATTCCGGTGCTTTAATTGCGACAACGTGGGACATCGAACTTCAGACTGCTCCCTCCCGCGTCGGCAAGCCCTTTTGGCAATGGATCAGACACTGGAGTACCTTGATGATACCGAGCATCCTCCTGGCCATGCATTGATTACAGTTTTAGAGGGCGACTCTATTTCCCCTTTGAGTTCATGGACGAACTCTTTTTGAAGGGGAGAGAGTGATGGGAATTCGTTGCTGTTTTCGTTTATTTTTCATTTTATCTCAATTTTCTTTTTTAGTTATTTTTAGGCATTTTCTTTCCTTAATTAGTCTCCAAACATGTTTGGGACTAATTAGGCATTCTTTTAGTTTTAATAGGTCATTTTAGTCATTTTAGCTAATTACTTGATTAGCAAGTAATCCTTCCCATATAAATACTTCTTGTAATCTCATTTGTACTTACTTTTCTCATTTTTGAAATATAAGAAAACTTTGGATTCCCTCTCTAAAATTAGGGTTTCGTATTTCTTTTTAGCCAACGACGTGTAGTTTACGTCAGTTTCTCCAATCTCAGGTTCCATGGAATTCACCAGCCATGTCATAATTATGGAGTTTTCTGAATCCCACAATAAAAAGCCTGGATCAGCTTCTGATGGAGCTGTTTTGGAGCCCGTCGAATGACCTATCTTCCCTTTTCCTCTAATAAAGAGCTTCACAGACAGAGACCACTGCAGGAAATTCTGTGCATTCAGTCAGTGTGAACTATATGTGCTGAATTCTAGCTATAAAATAGGAACTAACAAACGTGTACAGCTAACTTGCTATAGACTAGGAACAAACCCTTTTAAAATACACACAATAAATAAAACTGAATTATCCTAACTATGTCTGAACTAAGTTAGAGAAACTAATTCCTAAATTTCGGAAATATTCAACAATATGTAATAAGATGATTGGGCTACTGAAATAGTTGAGACCCCAACAATTTTGTACCCAGTATTATCATGATTGTGCATATGAACAAGCACACACCTTTGACCATCCGACTGTCTTTTTTTGTTTATTTAAAGCTACTGATTTAATGTATTTATCTTCCCCTAAAAGTTTCAAGCACTTATTTAGCTCAGTATGTTAATCTGCAGTCACAAGATGTTGCAAGAGATTTTGGAGCTGTTTGCACACCGGAGTTTTTTCTATTCAAAAAGGTAACCATGAAATGCACTAATTAATCACTACAACTTTTCAAATTGTGGTGTCTCATCCCATATTCTGCTTGGGGGTGCTCAGTGTTACCATAATACCAACATATTTCTTTTTACTCATTCAGTAATTCGGATCTAATTTTGAACACGCAGTCCTCTCTCACCATAATGATGACCAAATTATTTTGACATTTTTAGCATGAATTTCCCTGCATCACCTTGTAACAGGATGGGCGTAGACCCTTTGAGCTTGTGTATCATGGACAGTTTGATGATTCACGACCAAGCAACAACGTGCGTGTCACAGGGAGGTTAGTTTCTGTGCTTTCTAGCTTAATTTAGCTAAGTATTATTGATGTACTCTAAACTTGTAGGCCCTGTTTGGTTGCGCAAATTAATTTTCGCAATGTTTGGTAATCTGAAATTGATGTTAAGGTTCTATGAAAAAAAAAGATAAAAACAAATTAAGAGCGAGAGGGGGAGGGGAGGAGAGAGGGAAGGGAGGAAAAGAGAGAGAGGAACTGCACTTTATATGACACCTATTTCAAATGGATGCATTTCACGTTTTTTTGTGAATGATCCGATTTCAGATTTTACACGAGCTAAAATGGAACAATTAGGTCCCGTTTGGTTGTCCCAAAATTGTAAATTGGATCATTAATAAATTGATCCATTTACAAATTGATCCATTAATTGTGTTTGGTTTCATTAATGAAAGGATTCATTAATTGCCCCATTTTAGCTCATGTGCAAAATCTGAAATTGGATCATTTCACAAAAACGTGAAATGAATCCATTTGAAATAGGAGCCCCCTCTCCCTCTCCCTCTCCCCCTCTCTCTTTCCCTCTCCCTCTCTCTCTTGATTTGTTTTTATCCTTTTTTCATAGAACCTTAACATCAATTTCTAATTACCAAACATTGTGTAAAATTGGATTTAACTCATTTCAAATTCACTCATTTACAATTCACTAATTCACAATACACCAATTTATATAATCAAACAATTTGCGCAACCAAACTGGGCTTTAATGAATCATTTCATTAATGAAATCAAACACAATTAATGAATCAATTAGTAAAGGACCAATTTATAAATGAGCCAATTTACAATTTTGGGACAACCAAATGGGCCGTAGTGTTTTGTAAAGTTCTTTTTATTAGCTTCTGTAATACTTTGTATAGGGACTTAAGCCTAGCAATAGATCGTGTTCTCAGTGGCCAACCAATATTATTATCTCAAAAACCCAGGTAAACTTATATATTGATTATTATTATTAAGAAAAAATTGATGATTTCTTATATTGGTGATCCATGGTCGCATGCTCAAATTCTTTTCTTCATTTGCCTTAAGTATTGGATGCAGCATAAAGTGGCATCCAGAGACAAAGCTATAATCAGCAATGCTGGTTCAATCTTTTCCCAAGGTCAATAATCTTCATTGCTTTAAGATGTGTCATTGTATCTTTGTTATGTGACCTATGGCTGACGAAAATTGTAATATCAGAACACCAAAGATGCATTTCTTGTAATGTTCTTATCCTTGGAAGTATTACGGCGTGCCCATTTCAATATTTGAAGCATGGATGGCATAGGGACGGTGTTATATGTTGTCATAGAAAGCTGTGTAATATAAATAGTACTTGTAATATGTAAAGCTTTTTCACCTTGTATATTAGCAGGGCCGGCCCCGAGGATTTGGGGGCCTAAGGCAAACTTGTAAAATGGGGCCTTTTATATAATGATTTTTTTGCTAAAAATAGTGTATTTTTATGAGATAACAATGAATGTTTTTTATTCACTGACGCAACCGAATAACCATTTAGTTGATGCATATCAAGTATCAGTTACAACATAAAAGCCCTTTCGCGCCAAAAAAGAATGCGGAAACAAAAACACATAACTTAGAATATAAATTAACGGAAAAACAGTAACATAAAAAAATAACAACAGCTTAAAAGGAAAAATTAATTAACTAGGTCATGTTAATTTTTTGTAGTAAATTTGTTGCCGCTAACTTTTTAACAGAAAAAATTAACAGCATATTCACAGTTTCAATCTAACATTATATTAACAACATATTAACAAAAAAAAATTAACATTATATTAACAACAAACAATTACAGCAAATAAATTAACAACCAAGTTCTAGATTAAAAAAATATTACAACTACAGTTATAGTATAGAGAAAAAAAACAAAGACAAATCTGTTGAGTGGTGAATATTTTGGGTTCAAATTTGAGAGTGTTGTGGTCGATAAATTTATACCCAATGCTTTAAGAGTGTTTAAGTCACTTTGAATTTTAAAGGTTTCTGGGTTTTTGGGTCTTGAGACACTAATCTAGACTAGGTGAGTGCTCTTGGAACTGAGAAGGTGAAAAGGCTGCTGGGTTTTTAAAACAAAAGGAGTGGAAGGGAATGGAAGGGATGAAATGGAAGCTGCCGGTCAAGTGAAGGGTTTGTTTTTAAGAGATTTTTTTATGTGACCTATAAACATTAAACTAGAATTTGGGGGCCTATAAAAATTAACTAAATTTGGTGGCCCAAGGCGGTTGCCTCATTGGCCTACCCCTTGGGCCGGCACTGTATATTAGTTCAAAAGGAAAGACTGATTAAAAAAAAAAAAATCTGGTTATGCCCGTATATTACATGTGCAGAAAAACACTGCAAATATGTCTATATATGCGTACTTGTTTCGGTTATTGCATGGATGGATTCCATGTATGAGTACTTGATCATTTTATTGGTGGAGCCTATTCCATCTTAGCCATGGATTCCCGCTTGAAGCGGGCAAATGGACTGCCTGGGTTTGCTTTAGAAGCAATCAAGCAGATGCGGTAACAGCATTTGCCCATATATTCATGTTTTTATGCACAACTGTGAAATAATACTTATATGTGGTCCTTCCGATATGGACCACTGGAAATTATGGTATTCAAGAGTCACTTACCTTTCTGCTTAAGATTTTGAACTATGGGATATTCAATTTTGATTTTAGATGGGATTTGGATTGCTATTAAGTTTGGGACTATTCCTTCATTTTGACAGGGTAATTCTGTTACCAATGTAAAGCTAGCACGTAATGTATAACTCTGAAATAAGGAGGTACAACTGGTCACGACAGTATCTTTCTTTTAATACATTCTTTAGATCATGTGCTTAGTAGAGTTTCGGTTCATCCCGAAATTGTTCTTATTCTCTTAAGCACTGGTCACATTTTAATTAGGAGGTTGATGGCTCGATTCTCCTTCCCTTTTACTTTCTTATACTTGTATTAAAGGTGAAGAGACAGATCTCCGCCTTTTATAATTAGAACAAGATCTTGTTCTTCTGCAAATTTTGTTGATATGTTGACAAACAACATATATTTTTCATTTGTTTGACCTTTTTCCTCGCCAGTTTTCAAGGAATGACGGTTCGTGTGTGTAGAAGGGTGTTATAAACAAAAAAAGCAAAATAAAATAAATATGCTTTTTTTTTATTAAATAACATCCGAGAGGTACCCGCGAGGCCACCCAGAAGTCCAAAAGCCACCGCAAGTGTCAGCGCCGCGGCGAGTCCCTACGCCACCGCAAGGGTCAGCGCTACCTCAGGCGTCCGCGCCACTTCGGGCGTCAGCGCCACTTCAAGCGTCGGCGCCCCGACAAGGGTTGGCGCCGCCTCACATGTCAGCGCCGGTTCAAGCATCAGCGCTACCTGAGCCACTTCGAGCGTCGGCGCCACTTCGAGCGTCGGCGCCGCAACAAGGGTCGGCGACGCCTTACCTGTCAGCGCCGGTTCAAGCGTCAGCGCTACCTCAGGCGTCAGCGCCACTTTGAGCATCGGCGCCGTTTCGAGCATCGGCGCCGGGACAAGGGTCGGCGCAGCCTCACATGTCAGCGCCAATTCAAGCCTCAGCGCTACCTCGAGCGTCGGCGCCACTTCCCGCGTCGGCGCCACTCCGAGCGTCGGCACCGCAACAAGGGTCGGCGCCATTTCGAGCATCGGCGCCGGGACAAGGGTCGGCGCAGCCTCATGCGTCAGCGCCACTTCAAGCGTCGGCGCCACTTCGAGCGTCGGCGCCATTTCGAGCGTCGGCACCGCAACAAGGGTCGACGCAGCCTCACCTGTCAGCGCCGGTTCAAGCATCAGCGCTACCTCAAGCGTCAGCGCCACTTCGAGCACCGGCGCCATTTCGAGCATCGGCGCCGGGACAAGGGTCGGCGCCGCCTCACATGTCAGCGCTGATTCAAGGCTCAGCGCTAACTCAGGCGTCAGCGCCACTTCGAGCGTCGGCGCCACTTCGAGCGTCGGCGCCGCAACAAAGGTCGGCGCCGTTTCGAGCATCGGCGCCGGGACAAGGGTCGGCGCAGCCTCACGCGTCAGCGCCACTTCGAGCGTCGGCGCCACTTCGAGCGTCGGCGCCATTTCGAGCGTCGGCGCCGCAACGAGGGTCGGCGCCATTTCGAGCTTCGGCGCCGGGACAAGGGTCGGCGCAGCCTCACGCGTCAGCGCCACTTCAAGCGTCGGCGCCACTTCGAGCGTCGGCGCCATTTCGAGCGTCGGCACCGCAACAAGGGTCGGCGCAGCCTCACCTGTCAGCGCCGGTTCAAGCATCAGCGCTACCTCAAGCGTCAGCGCCACTTCGAGCACCGGCGCCATTTCGAGCATCGGCGCCGGGACAAGGGTCGGCGCCGCCTCACATGTCAGCGCTGATTCAAGGCTCAGCGCTACCTCAGGCGTCAGCGCCACTTCGAGCGTCGGCGCCGTTTCGAGCATCGGCGCCGGGACAAGGGTCGGCGCCGCCTCACATGTCAGCGCTGATTCAAGGCTCAGCGCTACCTTAGGCGTCAGCGCCACTTCGAGCGTCGGCGCCGCAACAAGGGTCGGCGCCGTTTCGAGCATCGGCGCCGGGACAAGGGTCGGCGCCGCCTCACGCGTCAACGCCACTTCAAGCGTCAGCGCCACTGCAATCGTACTACAGAAACGTTATTCGAGAAGTGCTGCTACAGGAGTTTCCATCATGAAACAGCAAGCTCTAAATGGACAACAGCACTAACACTTTACTTTCTTGCACAGGTTGCCTAGTCGAGCAAGCAGGGCTCGAACAGGCGCGTCGGGACCTCCTGGGAGTTTTGGCTTGGCGGCTGAGGGACAAGGTATGTTGAGCAAGCTCAACCACTTAGCACTATAGGATTGAGAGAATACTAGTAGGAAGGCCCAGAAGCCACTTGAGGCTACGCACAAGAAATAAACTCTTTACAAGAAAAATGACTTTTCCAGAAGAGGGGGTCCTCGAGGTCTCTCTCAAGAAAAATAACACTTTTTAGAGGGAGTGAGGCCTTAAGGTCCTCTCTCTCAAAGATTTGCAAAATTGCACCACAAGTTACCGTTTTAAAAGATAACTACCAAATCTGCTATTTTGTCTCCATTAGGGGACATATGTGCTTTTTGAGTTTTGGTCGGTGCCAGGTGGCGCCTGCAGAGGGGACAGGCAGCTGCCTGCAGGTAGGGACAAATGGTACACTTCAGACATTGTTCCCCACCAACTCTCTCAATTTTGGCGCCCAAAATCGCCAGCTCACCCCTTACGCCCATGTATAAATAGACCCCTGGGCAAGGTAAAAAAAAAAGAGACAAGAAAAATTGCACTGTTACTCTGCTAAAATATCACCAGACCTACCTAGTATTCTCTCCCTGCTCATTCTCTTAGTGTTGAGTGCCTTGTTCCTTCACTCCCCACTGACAGCCATCACTCTCAGGTGCTTCCCCTTGAGAAAATTACTATTTTTTCTGTGAAAGTTCATCTTCTTGCAGGGAGTGAGTTGAAGCTTGAGTTCCATTGTTACCAGAAGGAGAAGTTTTCTTCAGAAGTTGCACCAGGAGACCTTGAAGACTTGCAGACAGTGTCCATTGGAGTGGGTCACGCCTCACCCTTTCCAGTTATTCATAGACCCCAGTCTCACTACCCTCCTACATTTGGCGACTCTGCTGGGGAGGTATTCTCATTTCCATGGACAAAGAAGGTTTCAATGTCTCCAAGCAGTTGGTTTTTGAGGACATTCCATCCGGTAATGGAGCTCACAGTGACCAGACTACTCAGGAAGACGTGGTGGTGACCGGAGCCAAGGCGCCAGCGCCTCAGGGAGGCCAGACCAGTTTGCCAGCAGCGGCTCCAATGGCAGGTATGAACCTTATGGCAATGTTTTTTGACTTTTTAAAGCAAAACAACGTGGATCTATCAAACTTGGGTCAAGGTTGTGTGACACCTGCTGCTGCCCCTTCTGGAGGGGTAGCCACTCCTATTACGATTCCGGCAGAGACGATTCCGTCTCGGAAGGCGGTGCCGGAGCATGTCCTGGCGCCAACAGGTTCTCCAGTTCCTAAAACCACATGTTTGGAGGAATCACCCTCCAAGGCTGTTACTATGGAAGAAGTGAGGAAGCTCCTCTCCTCCTCTCAAAGAGAGGGTTCCTACCTATACGAGGAATTACAAGACCCCTATCCACAGGAAGTAAGTGAGAAGCCATACCCTGAGGGGTATATTCCACCAAAATTTATCAAGTTTGGCGGTAGGGGGGAGAACCCTCGAGAACACGTGAAGAGGTTCGTCGAGTACCTGGGAGTACACGCTGGCGACAAGAGCCTGAGATTGAGAGAGTTCTCTAAAACTCTCACTGGGAAAGCCTATACATGGTATTCCCACTTGGCGCCTAACAGCGTCCCTAGTTGGGAAGAGATGCACAGGCAGTTTCTCCAGAAGTTTTTTGTAGCGGAGGATGAATTTACACTGAGGCACCTGGCCCAAGAGGTCCAGAAGCCAGGAGAGGAATTGATGCACTACATCAAGCGATTTCGCGAGAGGGCCTTAGATGTTCACGAGGACGTGGCGGAGGCCAGGTTGCTACAAATATGTGTGGAAGGACTCTCGGAAGAGTACAAGCTGCATTTGATCAACGAAACTAGAGATGGGACTTTCAGAGAATTCACCAGGGTTGCCAGCAATATCGCTATGATAATCAAACCGAGAACCCCGGGTTGGAGGACACAAGTTCCACCGACTCCCGGGAGGTTTCAAGTTACAAGGAGGCAGGCGGTTAACTATGTGGACGGGAGTAACAAAGGGAAGAAGGGAGGTCCCGGGGCCAGGACTGACAGTCCCGGCAACAAGAGAAAGTTCGGGGAGGATGTCCCGCCGCCACTACCGTGCAGCGTAGCGGAGGCCATGGATTGTTACCGCACCTTGGTGCGAGAAGGTGTAACAGGACCCCCCAACCTAAAAGTAGAGACCCCCACTGCAGCTGACAAGGCCAACCCGAAGTACTGCGAATTGCACCAACGAGTGCAGCACTCTACCAAAGATTGTTACTACTTGAGAAGGATCATTGGTGAGCAGATGGCCAGAGGTACCTTGCAGATACCCCCCGTGGACGTTAACGAGAACCCCCTCCCTACGCATCATTTTGGAACTGCCAACATGGTAGTTGCCTATGACGAAGAAGCTGCGAGAAGTCTTGTGAAACGGGAGGACGGCGAGCAGTTATGCGAGGAGTTAGAAAATCTGTCACTAAGCAGACTTCAGCTGGAAAGAAAGCAAGAGGAGTGGTTCTTCGCTCCGGAGTATGAAAGCGGGAGCGGGGAAGCTGAGGAAGTCGGTCTCTCAGAAGGCGAGGTAGACGTCATCCTCGCTCTAGACGAGGGAGGGACCTCTGAAGCGGAGTATGTTTGCAGTGCCCAGACGTACGAGGTAGACTTAGATTCTGAATGTGAGGCCATAGCAAGGAGCCCCAAGTTCAAGTGGTTTTTCGACCAGATAGGGGTGAAGTACGACACGAGGGTGTCCATCACGAGGAAAGTCTTGGAGGCGGTGCAGCAACATGGAGACCCTTCGCTAAATTGGCAGGGGCCAATGGGAAGGATGATTAAGAAGTATACCTCTGAAGTGGTGTTTTCAGAAGCGGATAGGGCAGTGCCTTACTTCCACAATCGCCCGTTATACGTCACAGCCATAATTAATGGAGTCTCGTTTCCTAGGGCGTTGATGGATGGAGGAGCATCCATTAACATTATGCCCATCAGTACGTTATATGAAACGGGAATTGACCAGGAGAAGGTGGTCCCGGTACCGCTAGTAATCTCCGGATTCGACAACGCCGGAATGCAGTCAATCGGATATGTGAATGTAGGAATTAAGTTGGGAAATTTCACCTCCCACATCAAATTTCATGTTATTAACGCTGACACCAGCTACCAATTACTCATTGGAAGGGTGTGGATGCACACTCATGGCGTAGTGCCTTCCACCTACCATCAGTGCGCGAAGGCAAATATTAGAGGTGCAGAGATAGTGATCAAGGCCACGCAGAGACCCTTCGCAGTTGAGGAGGCCCACCTGGTAGATGCCGCCTTTTACACCGAGTTGGACGAGGAAAGAAAGGTCTCTACGAGAAAGCTAGCAGGAAGCGAGATAGCTGAGAGAAGGGTCCCGCAGAAAAAATCCGTTCATGATCGTCTAGGGGAAAGAATAATTCCCCACATAGAAAAAGGCAAGAGGAAGGTAGAGGAGGTAGCTAGGCCTCCTAGAACTTGCAAGAAAGTGGTTTTGCCCAATGGAAAAGTCATTTACCGTTTATAACGGTCTGCGCGGGCGATGTTCTGGGACGAGAGCATCGACCCGGCGCCCGAGTGTTTTATTGTTGATGAATCCCATATTGTTGAGCATGTGGAAGAACCAGAAGAGGCGCCGGAGTGCATGCAAGACGGACCCAGAGAGCAGCTGCAGGAGTTAGAGGAAATCAAGTTGGGGTCGGAAGAGGGCGAGAGTAGACCCATCCTAATTTCCAAGTGCCTGGAACCGAAGCAGAGGGAAGAGCTCATTGAGCTACTTAAGGAGTTCACTGATGTATTTGCTTGGAAGTACACGGAGATGCCGGGAATAGACGCAGAAGTGAGCTCTCATAGATTGAACATCCTTCCCAACGCCCTTCCGGTAAGGCAAGCCACACGCACATATAAAGCAGACCTTGATTTAAAAATAAAGGCTGAGGTGGAGAAATTGTTAGCGGCAGGGTTCATCAAGCCTATTCAGCACCCCATATGGCTGTCCAGCATAGTGCCAGTGGCAAAGAAAGATAAGACCCAAATCAGAATCTGTGTAGACTTTCGCGACTTGAATAGGGCGTGTCCTAAGGATGAATTCCCACTACCCAGCATAGACAGCTTAGTGGATTCCACCGCGGGACATGAGATGTATAGCTTCATGGACGGGTATGTTGGATATAACCAGATTAAGATGGACCCCGCCGACGCAGAGAAGACTGCCTTCCGCACGCCGTTAGGGAACTTTCACTATACAGTCATGCCCTTCGGATTGAAGAACGCTGGGGCCACATACCAGCGGACCATGATGGCAATCTTTCACGACTTATTTCATGACATACTAGAATTCTATGTGGATGATTTGGTGGTGAAATCTAGGAAAGAAAGCAAGCACATTCAAGATCTCAGGAGAGTATTCGAGAGGTGTCGTCGGTATAAGATGAGAATGAACCCCTCAAAGTGTGCCTTTGGGGTTACTGCAGGGAAATTCTTAGGTTTTGTGGTAAATAGACAAGGGGTGCAAGTGGATGCAGAGAAGATGAAAGCCATTGTGATGATGCCACCGCCCAAGAGTCAGAGACAACTTAAGAGCTTCCTGGGAAAGGTATCTTACCTGCGGAGGTTTATACCTGCGTTGGCAGAAGTAACTCATCCGTTCGCGCCTCTACTAAAAGACAAAGCCAAGTGGGTTTGGGGAGAGAGGCAAGAGAGAGCGTTCAGAAAGATTAAAGAAATCCTAGCCTCTCCGTCCACGATGATTCCCCCCGAAGCCGGAGCGCCGCTGCTGCTCTACCTCACTTCTACAGAGAGGTCGATAGGGGCCCTCTTGGCGCAAGAGAAGGAAGGAATGGAAAGGCCGGTTTACTACCTATCAAGAGTAATATCCGGGACAGAATCGAGATACACCAGCGTTGAGAGGCACTGCCTGGCGCTGGTATTTGTAGCCCAGAAGTTGAGACACTACCTTTTAGCCTTCACCGTTCACATAATCACTAAGTGTGATCCCATCAAGTACCTCCTCGCGCGGACTATACTCGTGGGACGAGCAGCAAGGTGGTTTTTGATTTTGTCAGAGTATGATCTAAAGTGCGTAGTACCTAAAGCCATCAAGAGCCAGGCGGTAGCAGATCTGCTGGCCCACTTCCCGAGTGGGGTTTTCGAACCACCTAGTGAAGAGCTACCCGGAGAAAGTTTCCAAGCATGCATGGCGGAGGAGGTGAAGAAGTGGTTTATGGAATTTGATGGTTCTAGTGCACAAGGAACAGGTGGGGCTGGCGTCATACTGTCAGATGGGAAGGAGAAGATTACCCTCTCTTTCAAGTTAGATTTTAAATGCTCAAATAATGAAGCTGAGTACGAAGCCCTCATTCTAGGGATGTTGGAAGCGCTCAGAAGAGGGATCAGGGTACTGTGTATACGAGGAGACTCCAATCTGGTAGTAAGGCAGGTCAATGGAGAGTTTTCCCTTAAACATGCCAACTTAGCGCCGTACAGACACATCATCCAACGACTGCTGAGACAATTCTTGGAAGTAACTGTGGAGAGGCAAGCGCGAACGATGAACAGGCACCCTGACGCGCTCGCCACCATAGCACAAAAGTTGGACATGGAGGAGTCAGAAGCAACCATCACCGTTAGGCGGAGAACAGTGCCTACTACCGTAAAGTCCCTATTCCCAAGTGACGAGCCGGAAGACTGGAGGCGTCTGGTGGAGAGGCAACTGGAAACCAGAGAAGGGGCAATGAAAATTTTGGAGTTAGCCAACTATCATGTGCTGCAGGGAACTCTCTATTTCAAGAGTCCCGGAGGGTTTCTGGCACGGTGCGTAGGGGAGCAGGAAGCCAAAGAGAGGTTAATAGAAATGCAACAGAGGCACTGTGGAGATACAGATATCCCCCTTTACAGAAGACTGCAGCGAAGCGGGTATTTTTGGCCCTCCATGAGCGTAGAAGCGGCCCGCTTGCAACAAAGCTGTCTAAAGTGCCAAGCTAATTTTGACCAGCCGACGGAAGCTAACTTCGTGGAAGCCTTCGAAGATTGGAGACAGCCGTACCTAGCGTATCTGAAGAATGGGGAGCTGCCCGCCGAGAGAGCGGATGAAATCTACCTTAGAAAAAGGGTAGCACGTTTCTACTTGGTCAAAGGAGAGCTGTATAGGAAAGGGTATAATGAGAAGGCGTTAAGGTGCGTAGCCAAAGAGGAAGTGGAAAAGGTGCTGAAAGAAGCTCATGAGCCCTCCCACATGGGAGGCGCCAAGCTGTATGATCAGCTGATGACGTTGGGATACTACTGGCCGACCATGGAGGCTGACTCCATTGGATACGTGAAAAAGTGTAGAGCATGCCAGGTGCACGGAAACATGGTGCACGCTCCCTCCGTCAGCCTACAAAGCTTGGCAACCCCCTATCCCTTCCACACATGGGCGTTCGACCTGGTGGGTAAGATCGCCCCAGCATCTCATGGAAAGACCTTTATCATTGTGGCTACAGAATTGTATACCAAATGGGCGGAGGCCATCCCTTTAAGGAGGGTCACTGCCCAAGTGGTAACCCAGTTTATAAAAGAGTATATCATATGTAGGTTTGGTATACCCAAAGTGATCCTAACGGATAATGGGAAGCAATTTGTATGCAAAGAGATGGCTCTCCTCACGGACAAGTATAAGATTGTGCATAATAGCTCAACCATATCCTACCCCAAGGGCAATGGCCAGGCGGAAGCTACTAATAAGACCCTGATAAATATTCTGAAAAAGATGCTAGAAGACATGCCGGGGGCATGGGATGAGAAGCTGCCTATGGTGTTATGGCCCTATCGTACTTCGAAGAGAAAGCCAACAGGTTTCACTCCCTTCTCTCTAGTGTATGGGACCGAAGCTGTCCTACCAGTGGAACTGGCGGTACCTTCGGCCAGAATTTCTCTTAGCAATGGGCTCATTCCAGATCCTAGGCATGTGCAGCTGGAGGCACTAGATGAGCACAGGGACAAGGCGAGAGAGAATTTCAAAGTCTACACTCAGCAACTGTCCAGAGCCTATGAAAATTTGGTTAAGCCTAGGGAATTCCAGGTGGGAGATCTAGTCCTACGAGCATCAACCCACCATCTCCGTAGCATGTCGGCGTCCAAATTCAAACCTAACTGGGAAGGCCCTTTTGTTGTCAGAGGAGTGGGGAAGTCGGGCTACTGCCAGATATCAGAACCTGAGAGTGATTGCCTCCAGTCCATCAACTGCAAGTGGCTGAAGAGGTACTATGCTTAGTATCAACTAACAAGTTTTGTTTGTATTTTGCATGTCGGCAACGGATGTCAAGGATTGCTCCTACACCAGAAAAGTTTTTTTGTTTTTTTTTTGAAGCAATACTACACTGTAAACGATAGACAAAAGTAAAAGAAATGAAATAGCAACGTTTTTGGTCATTTTGACGTTTATTTCGCTTACTTATTTATACATACATATACGCTCCCTATTAAGTTAGAAGAGAGTAAAAAAAAAGAGAGGTCGGGAACTTTGCTCACTACACTTGGGAGGTAAGTCCATCCTAAGAGAGTATACTGAGCAAAGTCCCCCAGACATAAATTAATATAGTCTTATGATAAAATCAGGCTTCCAGAAAGGGGAGGGGGTCACCCTCCTCCCCAACCCAGCCTCTATGACTATAAGCAGTAATATGTAGGAATACCCCCACAGACAGAGGGGCAACCCAAGAAAGTCACATGCCAACACCTCACAGTTATAAGAGGTGCATTAAAAAAAAAATGTGTACAAAATGATAATACATAACTTTTCACATCAATGCAAATACCCCGCAGTATATGGGGTAGCCACCAGTAGACTAAAGGCTCACAGAAATTAGAGCAAGTCATGTACAACAAACACCCACAGCATAAAGGGAGAACAAAAGAAAAAGAAAGTGCAGAAGAAACAAAGTGCCTCATACATGAATGATAAGTGATGTACATATAGAATTCTGAGCACTACAAAGCAAGAAGTAGCCTATCGGCTAGAAACCACAAAAAATAAATCATCGCGCGCGATGGCGCCAGCATATGACGGACCAGCCTCCTGAAGAAACTCTTCCTCCAACCGGACGGATTTAGCATCATCCTCCTCATCGCCAGACTCAAGTCTGGCAAGCTTCACCTGCAGTAGGGCGATCTGATTCCGGATCCTCGTAGCCTCAGCGTGTCGTTGCTCAACCCTGGACTGCCGGGACGTGTGAAACCTCACTATCTTCCGGAAAGGAACACTCAGGAAGGGGCGAACCCCTGCGTCAAGCCAATCCAAACGAAAATGATAGAACTGCTGTAAGTCGCGAAGAGCATCCAAGAATAGCAAGATAGAAGAGCTAGTCAGCTTAGCAGGGGAGGTAGCCAAGAACTCATGAACATGGCTGGCAAGAGCCCTCAGGTTGAAGGCCGTAAGACTGTCAACCTGGAGTATACTCTGAGAAGTGAACGTCTCGGGGTGGTGCTCCAAGATGAGATCCAAGAGCTGACGCTCGTGTACCCTGAAGCGGCCTGGTAGCTCCTCACGCCATAGCCTACTAGAAATAGTCGCAGCGTCCTCTGTTTCATCATCGCCCTCAGAGTGGCGAGACCCCGCCTCAGAGGGAAGAAAAGAAGACTCCCCACCAGAATCAGCATCACCGACTAAAGGAGTGAACTCAGAACTGTGATCTCCCTCCGCACTTGCCCCGCTACCAGTCTCCACAGTCATCGGAGTATCCTCATACACCTGGAAACAATGAGACAAGGGTGTTATAGGAATGCTTGCACAGTATACGCAAGAAGAAAAGAAAAGGGGAATAGTAAAAAGAGGGGGTACGCCAGTCTAGTACCTCTCTCACAGCTGCCCCGCTACCAGTCTCCACAGTCATCGGAGTATCCTCATACACCTGGAAACAATGAGACAAGGGTGTTATAGGAATGCTTGCACAGTATACGCAAGAAGAAAAGAAAAGGGGAATAGTAAAAAGAGGGGGTACGCCAGTCTAGTACCTCTCTCACAGCTGCCCCGCTGCCAGACTCCACAGTCACCGGAGTATCCTCACACACCTGGAAACAATGAGACAAGGGTGTTATAGGAATGCTTGCACAGTATACGCAAGAAGAAAAGAAAAGGGGAATAGTAAAAAGAGGGGGTACGCCAGTCTAGTACCTCTCTCACAGCTGCCCCGCCGCCAGACTCCACAGTCACCGGAGTATCCTCACACACCTGGAAACAATGAGACAAGGGTGTTATAGGAATGCTTGCACAGTATACGCAAGAAGAAAAGAAAAGGGGAATAGTAAAAGAGGGGGTACGCCAGTCTAGTACCTCTCTCACAGCTGCCCCGCCGCCAGACTCCACAGTCACCGGAGTATCCTCACACACCTGGAAACAATGAGACAAGGGTATTGTAGGAATGCTTGCATAGTATACGCAAGAAGAAAAGAAAGGGGGAATAGTAAAAAGAGGGGGTATGCCAGTCTTATACACGGTACCTGAACAATGCCCTCCGCAACGGTCATAGAAGGAGGAGCAGGGGCCCCCGTAGGGGCAACAACACTGATTGATGCTCCAGAAGAGGTTGCCTCGGTAACCAATACTTCCGAAGAAGCTACCCCAACCTCAGGCACCGTAGAGATAGCTACCTGAGGAGGCGCAACAACAGGACAAACCAGCTCGTGTATAGGGGCTGCTGAAATGGCAGTAGCAGGAGCCGCACTCGAAACAGCTCCCAGAGATAACTGCGACAAAGTAAAAGAGGGCTACGATATATGCAGGCTGGACAGATAAGAAAATAGAACTAAGAAAATAAAAGAATACCTGAACCCCATCCAAGGGGGAAGCACGAAAAAGGACAGTCGGCGCAGTAGGGGCTGTACTGATAGCCTGCAAGGAATGAAAATATGTTGTTTATTGCATTTTCGAGGAAAAGGAGATCCCATTCCTTTGACAGAAAAGACTGACCTGAAGTGCGGGCTCACTGGTTGAGGCCACGGTAAATATGGGGCCCCGAGAAATCGCCTGAACCAAAGGTCTGCCGTCCATAGATACGCGGACCCTAGGGATGGAAATCCTCCCCGAAGAGGATAAACTCGGGGCGATAACGCCAGCTAAAGGAGGAGCCCCTTCCTGAGAAGAAAGTCCAAGAGCCATTAAGACTCCTGCGGAGAGGAAACGAATATTCAAAAAAAAAATAAGTACTACCTCAGATGAAGAGGCCTCCAGGGGCTCAGCTGCAGAAGCACCCACCGCCGAGACAAGAGAGGACAATGTGGCAACGCCCGAAGACACAGCTCTCTACGCATGATAAATGGGTAAATAAAAAGACGGAATACAAAAGGAAATGACGCTATGAAAGTTTTGAAAATAACGAGGCATACCTGAGGAGAAGGGGAAGCCACAGGAGTGGTCCGAGTGACGGTAAAATGCACGGACGAAAGCTGCGAGGAAGCGACAGTATACGCAACCAAAAGGCAGTTAGGAGATGAATAAATTACAACAGATGTTAAATGAACTGAGGAAACAGCAAACCTCTCTAAACAGTCCCCGGGAGGAAATGAGCATGGAGTTCCTCTCCCGCTGAAAGGGCGTCGGTCGTAGTGGGGGAAGAGGAGAACCACCTGCCTCGATGGAAGTGGCCTGCACAAACATAACCGAATGCTTTAAATGAAAATGTATCCATATATATGGTGAAGGGAAGAAAGAAAAATCATATGCAAAAAAAAATATAGACAAGTGAAGGGAGAACGCTTACAGTAACAGGGCGCGTAGTCTGGCTATAAGGGAGATGGGTGGGGCTGACCCCCCCAGGAGAACGGGAGGCCTCATCATCGCTAGAAGACTCTCTGGAGACTGATAACAAAGTATAAGTGTCAGTAGTGCTTTCGCTATGGAAACCCAGGCCGCCCATATCACCCGAAGAAGAACTATGGTCGTCATAGGAAGGGGTGCTTCCATAATCAACTAGTTCCTCTTCCAATGAAGGGGAGGGAGATGAAAGAACTCCGCAAGAACTGGTTCCACTAAGTAAAGGAGGCTGTAATATAGTACCTTCTGCAATAGGAATGGACGCGACCCGTGTCTCCTGGGAAGTAAGGCTCGGCGAGGAGTAACCTTGGTCCACCGTAGAGGAAGCAGCTATGCCAGCGCCACTTCCTTTCTTTTTCTTCGCAGCCCGGGTCCTCACAGGAGAAGAAGGAGGAGAAGCAGCAGTAGCAGGAACAAAATTGGAAACATCGGTGTCAGGATGCTTCCTTTTGCTGGCAGTAGAGATGCCCGCCTTCCCTTTGCTTTTCGGTTGGCTTTTAGACTTCACAAGGGGAAGATCAGTCGACGGAGGCGGAAGTGACTCGTCAATGAGAGGTTTGACTAAAATAGGGATGGCCTGCTCCAAGGGTGGCGTAGAAGTGGTACTGAGAAACCAAGGCTCTTTCTGCGTTCGCCTGACCAAAAACTGAGCTCTGGTATATTTAATGGGGTTAGTCTCATGAGGAGGGCCAACTACACATTCTTGAATAAGACGAACCTGCTGCTGCCAAAGAAGGAACCAGGATGAAGTGAATGAAGGCTGATAATCACTGGTAGGCACATAGAGACCACCCAAACCACTGACCCTGCGGAATAACCCCTGAAGAGTAAAGCTCGCGCAAGCCTCGGAGAATGCCTCAGAATGACTGCTGTAGGTAGGAAGAGGAGGAGTGTGGACACCCTGATCATAACCAAACTGTCGTATTGCCCTCTCGGAATGGTAAAATTCAGCACGGGGGCCTAACTCGGTCCAAGAAGGAAGGTGATATGGTAAGAGCATCGTCATCACATTAATATGGGGACACGTGGAAACTGACCCCACTGCGGAAGGACAATAGAAGGTTCCACCATCACCAGGGAAAGAAAGCCAGCTGAAAGTACCCCCTGGGCGCTTGGTATAAGGCCGAAACTGAAATTCCTCGATATCATCAATCAACATTCCCAAAGACTGCTTGGGAGTTTTCTTATGCCACCGAAGAAGCCTCGCAGCGTCGCTATGACAAGCGTGAGCCCCTGAAGTAAAGTGGGGGAAATGCTCAAACAAAAAGGCCATCAAGAAAGGGCCGTTGACATGATTAGCAACATCATACCGACCGCAGGACCTCTCTACATCTATGTGTGCTCGGTCTATCCAGGTGTAAAGAGAACCCAAGGTCAGGGCAGCTATGGGTACTGGTCTACCGCGAGACAATCGCACAGCCAACCTAAAAAGAAGTTCGCGGGGACAGTCTTCAGGCTTACCTGGAAGAAGGAACCGAGTCAGGAACGTAACAAGGAAAGCGGCTAAATGTGCAGGAGAGTGAAGCTTAGGACCATCCTGGGATCTGGGTGCTGCACGAGAAGTCTCCCCCTTTGGCAACTGCTCAAAGTCTCTGAACCAATATCTTTGCCATTTGGCAAAGGAATGCTTGGAATGACCCGTTACATTTATGGCCACATATCTCGAGCACTCCCCGAGAGATGACCGTAACTCCCCCACCAACTCCTGCTCTAGGGAGTCCTCGCAGTCATCAGTAAAGACCTGTTGCCCAAAGAAAGGAAGGGCGTACAACTCACATATATCTTCGAGAGTAACAGTAAATTCTCCCCAGCCCGTAACAAAGGTGTGAGACTCCATACTCCACCGGGACAATAAGAGATTGAGCGAAGAACCGTGTTTAAAGAGGGTGCAGGACTTCAGACTGCTGACGGCGGTGAAGAGCCCCACCTCCCTGAGGATAGCCACGTAATCAGGAACGCTCAGAACGTAGTCAACCCAACTGGCCCACTCCTCTGTAGGTCCTCCGGGGGTTTTAACCTCAACGTTGGAATAGGGAAAGTCGCCTCGGTCAACTCGGATTCGGAGAATTGAATCCGGAGAAATAGTAGGAAGATCAGCAGACTCAGTTAACCCCACATGAGACCGATCGAGAACAGCACCCGAAAATTTTTCCCCAAAGTCGGAAAGTGAAGTCATGAAACTGTCAGCAGGACCAAAAAAGGGAGCACGGCGATAAATACCGAAGTCCCGCCCTTGACGAATGTGCATATAATCCTTCCATGCCTGAGAGGAAGTAGGCGTAGCTGATGAACCACCCAGAGCCAATGGCTCAAGAAAAGAGCTCACCCCAGTGGGGACTCCGAGCGAAGGACCCCCGGGGTCCTTTGTCGCGAAAAAAGAAGTAGAGGAAACCCCATCATAATCATAGGAAAAGCCCCTGGTCAGTGGCATGCTCTCCGTAACACTAATAGTCGTCGAGACACCCTGGGTCACGGAACCCCTGAGGTGACGAAATGTCGAGACACCCCCTTCCACGAACGAGAGACCCGTGGATGCGAGGCCAAGTCGCGAGACCTCCGACCGTTGACGAGAAGTCACCGTGCTGCCATAAGTGGAAACCCCCATTTCAGAAAGGGTGAAAGGCATCGAAATACCTGAGGTCAATATGCTTGCGTCAGCACTAATACCTCCCGAGACACCCCCTTGCAGGGGTGAGAGACCCATGTGCACCAGACCAGGCGTCGAAACCCCCCTCTCAATGCAACTAATTTGCTCGTCGGAGCCCAAGTCAACAGGCGAGAGACCCGCGGACGAGAGGACTGTCCCCCCCGGGCCCTCGTCGTCAGCGCTGTGCGAGATACCCTTATCCAAATTTAAGGGATAAATTTCGTTCGAGACCCCCCTCCCAACGCAACTAATTTGCTCGTTGGAGCCCAAGTCAACAGGCGCGAGACCCGCGGACGAGAGGGCCGTTCGCCCCGGGCCCTCGTCATCAGCGCTGCGCGAGATACCCTTATTCAAATTTAAGGGATAAATTTCGTGAACCGAGACATCTCCCCCAACGCGATCGATTTGCTTAGCGGAGCCCAAGTCAACGGGCGAGAGACCCGCAGACGAGAGAACCGTCCGCCCCGGGCTCTCGCCGCTAACGCTGCTCGAGATACCCACACCTAAATCAAATTGAAAAAATCCGCGAACCGAGGTTGAAGCATCTCCCCCAACGCGACTGACTTGCTCATCGGAACTTAGGACAATGGGCGAGAGGCCTCCGGACGAGAGGTCCGTTCGCGATACCCACTTGTCGACAGCAATGACAAATGGGGCGGTCGAGGTACCCATCTCCAATTGAAACCCGCTGCTTGAGATACCCGAGATCTGACTACGGTCCACGGAAAGAAGTTGTGAGGAACCCATGAGGGTTCTCGAACCTCCGTCCGCCGGAAAGAGGGCGGGTAGCACGGAGGCGCCCGCGGTTGTAACAGAGACGGCCGGAAACGCTGAAATGGGCAAGGAAGAAGGTATAGAACTTAGAACCATGGGGGTTTTGGAGCTGCTCACATTGGGAGATACATTCTTTGGTTGGGAATCCATGGATGAGAGGGTATGATATTTGGGAAGGTTAGAGAAAAAAGGAGATGGGTGGCTATGGGGTTTTAAAAGAATCCCTCTCTCACTTTCTCTCACTACAAACCCAAAGATGCCTATGTTTTGGTTGAAGAAGATGAAAGACCCCAAGATAAGGGGCTTATGTTTTTTTCACAAAAATGGAAAAACGTGCAGGAAGGCAAAAAGTTGATGATTTTTTTTTCCAAATGATGAGATGACAGTTCCCACACTGACGCGTGGGTTCTCAAAAAATTAAATACCTCGGATAAAGGGCCACATAATTTAATGATCCTAGGATCCCTCAGAAAATATATATATATATATAAATATATATATAATTGTTGAAACCAGATTTATAGCGTACAAAGTTTTTTTAGTCTACCCAACCAAAAAATCTTTGCACGAGGGGCTAATGTAGAAGGGTGTTATAAACAAAAAAAGCAAAATAAAATAAATATGCTTTTTTTTTATTAAATAACATCCGAGAGGTACCCGCGAGGCCACCCAGAAGTCCAAAAGCCACCGCAAGTGTCAGCGCCGCGGCGAGTCCCTACGCCACCGCAAGGGTCAGCGCTACCTCAGGCGTCCGCGCCACTTCGGGCGTCAGCGCCACTTCAAGCGTCGGCGCCCCGACAAGGGTTGGCGCCGCCTCACATGTCAGCGCCGGTTCAAGCATCAGCGCTACCTGAGCCACTTCGAGCGTTGGCGCCACTTCGAGCGTCGGCGCCGCAACAAGGGTCGGCGACGCCTTACCTGTCAGCGCCGGTTCAAGCGTCAGCGCTACCTCAGGCGTCAGCGCTACCTCAGGCGTCAGCGCCACTTTGAGCATCGGCGCCGTTTCGAGCATCGGCGCCGGGACAAGGGTCGGCGCAGCCTCACATGTCAGCGCCAATTCAAGCCTCAGCGCTACCTCGAGCGTCGGCGCCACTTCCCGCGTCGGCGCCACTCCGAGCGTCGGCACCGCAACAAGGGTCGGCGCCATTTCGAGCATCGGCGCCGGGACAAGGGTCGGCGCAGCCTCATGCGTCAGCGCCACTTCAAGCGTCGGCGCCACTTCGAGCGTCGGCGCCATTTCGAGCGTCGGCACCGCAACAAGGGTCGGCGCAGCCTCACCTGTCAGCGCCGGTTCAAGCATCAGCGCTACCTCAAGCGTCAGCGCCACTTCGAGCACCGGCGCCATTTCGAGCATCGGCGCCGGGACAAGGGTCGGCGCCGCCTCACATGTCAGCGCTGATTCAAGGCTCAGCGCTAACTCAGGCGTCAGCGCCACTTCGAGCGTCGGCGCCACTTCGAGCGTCGGCGCCGCAACAAAGGTCGGCGCCGTTTCGAGCATCGGCGCCGGGACAAGGGTCGGCGCAGCCTCACGCGTCAGCGCCACTTCGAGCGTCGGCGCCACTTCGAGCGTCGGCGCCATTTCGAGCGTCGGCGCCGCAACGAGGGTCGGCGCCATTTCGAGCTTCGGCGCCGGGACAAGGGTCGGCGCAGCCTCACGCGTCAGCGCCACTTCA
This sequence comes from Sambucus nigra, assembly GCA_949130495.1. Classification (NCBI taxonomy): domain Eukaryota; kingdom Viridiplantae; phylum Streptophyta; class Magnoliopsida; order Dipsacales; family Adoxaceae; genus Sambucus; species Sambucus nigra. The sequence goes on along the minus strand of OX422220.1, from coordinate 371,592,198 downwards.
AGCGTCGGCGCCACTTCGAGCGTCGGCGCCATTTCGAGCGTCGGCACCGCAACAAGGGTCGGCGCAGCCTCACCTGTCAGCGCCGGTTCAAGCATCAGCGCTACCTCAAGCGTCAGCGCCACTTCGAGCACCGGCGCCATTTCGAGCATCGGCGCCGGGACAAGGGTCGGCGCCGCCTCACATGTCAGCGCTGATTCAAGGCTCAGCGCTACCTCAGGCGTCAGCGCCACTTCGAGCGTCGGCGCCGTTTCGAGCATCGGCGCCGGGACAAGGGTCGGCGCCGCCTCACATGTCAGCGCTGATTCAAGGCTCAGCGCTACCTTAGGCGTCAGCGCCACTTCGAGCGTCGGCGCCGCAACAAGGGTCGGCGCCGTTTCGAGCATCGGCGCCGGGACAAGGGTCGGCGCCGCCTCACGCGTCAACGCCACTTCAAGCGTCAGCGCCACTGCAATCGTACTACAGAAACGTTATTCGAGAAGTGCTGCTACAGGAGTTTCCATCATGAAACAGCAAGCTCTAAATGGACAACAGCACTAACACTTTACTTTCTTGCACAGGTTGCCTAGTCGAGCAAGCAGGGCTCGAACAGGCGCGTCGGGACCTCCTGGGAGTTTTGGCTTGGCGGCTGAGGGACAAGGTATGTTGAGCAAGCTCAACCACTTAGCACTATAGGATTGAGAGAATACTAGTAGGAAGGCCCAGAAGCCACTTGAGGCTACGCACAAGAAATAAACTCTTTACAAGAAAAATGACTTTTCCAGAAGAGGGGGTCCTCGAGGTCTCTCTCAAGAAAAATAACACTTTTTAGAGGGAGTGAGGCCTTAAGGTCCTCTCTCTCAAAGATTTGCAAAATTGCACCACAAGTTACCGTTTTAAAAGATAACTACCAAATCTGCTATTTTGTCTCCATTAGGGGACATATGTGCTTTTTGAGTTTTGGTCGGTGCCAGGTGGCGCCTGCAGAGGGGACAGGCAGCTGCCTGCAGGTAGGGACAAATGGTACACTTCAGACATTGTTCCCCACCAACTCTCTCAATTTTGGCGCCCAAAATCGCCAGCTCACCCCTTACGCCCATGTATAAATAGACCCCTGGGCAAGGTCAAAAAAAAAGAGACAAGAAAAATTGCACTGTTACTCTGCTAAAATATCACCAGACCTACCTAGTATTCTCTCCCTGCTCATTCTCTTAGTGTTGAGTGCCTTGTTCCTTCACTCCCCACTGACAGCCATCACTCTCAGGTGCTTCCCCTTGAGAAAATTACTATTTTTTCTGTGAAAGTTCATCTTCTTGCAGGGAGTGAGTTGAAGCTTGAGTTCCATTGTTACCAGAAGGAGAAGTTTTCTTCAGAAGTTGCACCAGGAGACCTTGAAGACTTGCAGACAGTGTCCATTGGAGTGGGTCACGCCTCACCCTTTCCAGTTATTCATAGACCCCAGTCTCACTACCCTCCTACAGTGTGGTCGCATAGTACTTCATTATGTCATTATCTAATTATGCCATTTAAGAGATAAAATTGTGCTATGTTTATTTTTGTTTCAGTTGCTCGCGTCTTATATTTACAGTGCTTAGCTGGTTTCTTTTATTGTTCTTGTGTTGTAATAAAACAGTGAATCCTCAACCTAAATTAATTACTGTTGTATATGACAACACCTGATATATGTTGGAAACAATTAAATTATATATTTAAACTTATCAGTTCTTAATTTGTAATGACATATTGACCCACTAGGCATGCAGTGACACAAAAGATGACCATTCTAATTTTTAGTAATTAAAGCTTGGATACTAGATTAACTACATAAAAATATGAAATTTCAACAGCATTAGTATAGTCGAGAGATTATGACCCACTACAAAAAGTGCTCCCAATTGCATGAGCCTCTCAATAATATTGGGGTAGAGACAAAAAAGTAGATGATTACAAATATTGCAACAAGTGTTTTAAGAGCTGTTGTTTTCTTCAACAACTAGACTACTAGTTATTGAAAAGGTCGGGAAAATTATTGCGTAATTGGCCTTTATGCTGTATGTATCCTCAACTCACTAAACACCCCCAACACAACATATAGATTTACGAGTAAATATATATAAAAAGAAAAAATAAATAACATTCGTGTAAAGTCAAATTATGTGAAAATTAATTTAACCATCCCTCGGCGCTTAAACTGCTATTTCTGTGTTACTTCATTTTTATTTCATTTTTCTGGAACTAAAAAGGAAATTATTATTTGAATGGCTTGATGGATAAATATAAAATCCAAGGAAAAAAAACTGAAGGATACATGAATAATCTTTTTGCTGTACTTAACAATAAGGATCTGGTTCAAAAGGAGTGGGGGTTTAACCCACATGTAGGTTGGAGCATTAATGATAATATATTGCTTAAAAGGGAAGTACAATGAAATTAAAATTGTTGACAGTTTCCTACATTCTTAGCCATTGAAGTTTGATAGGATACTTTAACCTACTTGTGGGCCTAAGATGGTGTGATAATACATGACCAAAAGCAATGTCTCTTTCATGAACATGGAGCATGAAAGAGAATGCTGGTCCATTTGCTTCCCTATCATTATATGTTCCATTCGGCTCATGCCAACCAAGATTTTGTCACCAGTGTGACTTTTTTATCGCCTCAGAGCCCCACAGATGACCCAATCGGCCTGGGAGCTATGCCTCTCTTTTCTTGGGCCCTAGTTTGGTAACCAATTGCTAGCTGAGCCATGTTTATGGAACCCTGGGTAGTGTAACACTTCTAAGTTCCTTCTAATACGTGTGACATGTGCTGCTGATACAAACAATTTTTGTGATGCTGGGATGGGGATTTAGGATTGTTTTACAAATATTTTCTATTGTCTTTTCAAAAAGTTAAAATTTAATAAACATTGTTTGCATGTTTAAAATCAAAGGATCAAATTGTTTCAATGTGATATAAGCTGCTTTGTTCCTTAGAAATTGAAGTTTATCCTAAGAATTCTCTCCACTTTCTTTCTGCAATTTGTAGTTTGAAATACATCTCGCCTAGAGAACATACCTGTACATTTTCGTCAAGAAGTTACAGAACAATAAGGGAAACACCCCTACTGGATTCAAACAAAATGTTATTTAAATTTAGAATAAATATCAAATCCATTTAGTGCTTAATATACCAATAATCTATACAATTTTATGTTTTTACTCCAAAGAATCAACTCAAACATGTGACTTCTGGGGTAACTATGGCAACTGAGGTGGTGATCTAATTAGAGGTTCAGATGATCTAGAGAAACTAGAACAGTGAACTGCTGCTTTTGGGTTGGATACTGATCCTTTAGCCAGAAACTTTGATTCTTCAAAATCACCACTTTCGTGTCTGATCTCTTTGAGCATTACCGTAACATCTTTCATAGTGGGCCGTTCTTCTGGGTTCGGGTTCACGCATAAGAGTGCCACCCCAAGCACTTGAAGCATCTCTTGTATCTGTGTGCCAGACCGTAAAAGTAATTGTTTATCTAGAACTGATGTGAATTCTCTATGTTTCTCTCGTAGTTCCTCGTTAACCCAATTAACGATGTGAGCTCCCTCTGGAATCTGGCTATCAGCTGGTTCCATTCCTGTCAGAACTTCTAGGAGTACAATTCCATAACTGTAAACATCACTCTTCTCTGTAATCCTCAAACTGTATCCATACTCTGCAATTTTGGACCAACTGTAGTTAGCAGCTAAGTTGCATGTACACGAATACGCGATATGATATGACAAGGTGATATGGAAAATATATTAAAAGTAGAGTTCAGATACGACAATGATATATATATATATATATATATATATATATATATATATATATATATATATGTAGGGAAATGATCAAGTGAGGTCCCAGTTTGAGGACCCTGAATGAGGACCATTTTTTTAAAATAGTAAAAAAAAATATTTTTGGGCTGATCTATATTTTTTTTATGATTTTTAAACATTTCAATAAGACCATAAAAAAATAATCAACTCAAAATGAATTTTTTTGCTATTTTAAAAAAACCGGTCAAACTTTGGCTGTTTTTAAGTTGATAAAAACTGACAAAGTTTGACCGATTTTTTTAAAATAGTAAAAAAATTCAATTTTGAGTTGATTTTTTTATATGGCCCTACTGAAATGTTTAAAAACTACATAAAAAAAATTAGCTCAAAAATATTTGTTTTGCTATTTTATCAAAATTGGTCCGCACCAGCGTTATGCAAACAGAGGTCCTCATGAGATCAGTTCTCTCTCTCTCTCTCTCTATATATATATATATATATATATATATATATATATATATATATATATATATATATATATATATATATATGAAATTTTACCTACAATACTATACACAATCTGCTGAAATTGAAAGGTAAAGTATGGTGATCGAGTATTACTTCTGATATAGAAATGACAGGAATGAATGCCTTCTATTTGTGCTCCAATTGTCCTGTTTTATAATTTTTTTCTTAATTTGAAAATCTAGCCTTTTAACACTTAAAAGTCACCTCATATCCCCTTATTTTTAGAAAGAAAGGCAAAATTGCCCCCTTACGTACTTGAGATATAGCCATACTCTATCTGGAATTCAAAGTTGCTGATTAGGTCAACATGTACTTGGAGTATCTAATATGTATTAGGTTGATACTCCATTTCTGCAACTTTTAAAGTGCTTGTGCTTTTAACTACTAGTTTATGCTAACTACTAATTGGTGCTGCCTTATTCCTACAGAAGAGATATTTGTTAGAAGCATGGTGATAATCTGGGATTTAAAAATTTTCCGGAGCAGGAATAATTTAAAAGTTAAATTGTGGGAAATATTTCATGAGGAAATTGAAAGGTGGTGAAAAATAAATAAAGACTTGAGTGATTATTAGAGAATGCCAGAATATCCTGAGAAGCCATAGATGATGACTAAATTCAAATACTTAGAATGTAATTATTTCAAACAAACAAGAAAAATTCAGAAAATGGTTGATTTATAAATATGGTTGCTATATTGATTCGGAATCTGTTCTACAATATTCAACGGGATTGGGAACAAGTCTACTACTTCTGAAATATGTATATTGGTTTATGGAGATCATATGAGTTGAGAAATATGTGAAAATATTTTAAGCGCATGTACTTACCAGGAGCAATGTAGCCATAAGAGCCTGCTACTGCATTGGAAGGTCTTGAACAGTCTGAAGAACTAAAAATCTTTGCGAGCCCAAAATCTGCAAGAAAAGCTTCAAACTGTGGTCCCACCAGAATATTGTTGGCCTTGATATCACGGTGGACAATCGGAGGAATACAATCGTGGTGAAGGTAAGCTAAACCATAAGCAGCTCCCATGATAACATTATACCTCGCATCCCAATCTAAGTACACCCTTTTCTCATGAAGTAACCCTGCTAAACTCCCATTACTGATATAATCAAACAAGAGCAACCTTGTTTTCCCGTTGTTACAACAGCCCAGTAGCCTCACTATATTCTTATGCCTTATTGATCCCAGTGTTGTAACTTCTGCTGCAAACAAGTCCCTCTGTGGAACCTCACTACACTTCGTAGGCCATAGCTTCTTAACGGCGATAACCTGTTGCATCGGGGTCTCAACGCGATAAACTACTCCCGAGGCACCCTTTCCCACAATGTTGGAATCCGAAAGCTTCTCTATGATATCGTTTACAGAGAAGTTTAGCTTCTGGAATGGTGTCAAATCCCAGTCTAGACCATTCTCTTCATCGTCCTTCCTGATCGTGGGACCCAGTGCTCTCATAAGCAAGATAACACCGACGGTGGAGATTAATGCTGTTAAAATTATACCGAGTACGATAAAGATGGTAAGATTTCGGATGGGTTTTTTGCCATGGAGGTTTCCACTTGCATGGCACTCATTTCTGTTCACGCAAAGCTTCGGATTATTAAAGAAAACATTGGGAGGGAGATCTTGGAAGAACTTGGTATCAGGAAGAAAACCCGAGAAATTATTGTAAGAGACATCGAGAGAAACAAGATTGTCGAGGTTGCTTATTACTCTTAGGCTTCCTGTCAACATGTTATGAGATAGATCCAAGTTTGCGAGCTTTGAGAAATTCGAAAACCCTTCTGGGATGGGTCCTGACAAAAAATTCCGACTGAAATTCAATAAGATATCTAATCCTTGCAAGTGACCAATCTCATCCGGGATTGAACCGATAATTCTGTTGCTGCTCATATCCAAGAACTGCAAATCCCTACAGAGACCCAATGATTTAGGAATCAAACCAGTGATGTAGTTTTGATTTAATACAAGTTTGTTCAAGGATGTGAGCTTGCCCAAATTTTCCAGGATGGTTCCTGATATCCTGTTTATCGAAAGGTCTAAAACATTGAGTTCTATAAGAGATTCAAAGGAGGTAGGAATTGTGCCTTGTAGCTTATTGTCATGCAAATCAACCATTTCTAGTTGTTTGCAGTTGCCGATTTCTGGAGGAATTTCTCCACTAAATTGATTTTCTGCTAGCTCGAGAAAAGTTAAACTCTGCAAGCGCCCAATTTCCGGGGGAATTTGACCGGATAACATGTTTGACCCGAGCCTTAAACGGGTTAAGTTGGTGCAATTGCCAATATCAGGTGGAATTGAACCAGAAAGTTGATTCGATATCAACATCAATTTGGTCAAGTTCTTGATGTTAAAGAGTAACTTTGGAACTGACCCAGTGAGTGAATTGTGTGAGAGGTCCAAAGCTTGAAGTTTCAAACAATTCGCCATCTCAGCTGGTATTCTTCCATGAAGCTGATTCTGCCAGGCGAAGAACAGAAGAAGCTCCTTTAAATTTCCGATGGCTGGTGGGATCTCACCGGAAATGTTATTGTTATCCAATTCAAGTTGCTTCAAACTGGACATATTCCCAATAAATGGTGGAATTATGCCAGAAATATTGTTTTGAGACAAAAGAAGCTCCTCCAATGCACCTAACTTTGCAAGTGACATAGGGAGATCACCACTGAGAAAATTTATTGAGAAATCGATAACTGTCAATTCTGAACAGTTCCCAAGGGTTCCTGGAATATTCCCACTCAAATTGTTCTGCCACAGTAACACCCTTTTGAGATTTTTTAGAAAACCCAATTCACTAGGAATTTCTCCGGAAATTTGGTTTTGGTAGACAAAAAGATTCTCCAAGGATGAGCAATTACCAATCTCAGGTGGGATTTTACCCGTGAGATTCGCAGTGTAAACTGAAACTGTCTTGAGATTCTTCAGTTCTCCTAAAGTATGTGGAATCTCCCCTGAGATTCCAGTATCTGCAAGACCCAGTACAACTAGCCGTTTGCAATTTGATATCTGCATTGGGATCTCTCCAAAAATTCCCTGGTTTCCACCGGCCCGAAAAATTTCTAGGCTCCATAAATGGCCTATTTCTGTGGGAATTTCTCCGATGAGCTGGTTATCGAACAATTCAAGCTGCTGCAACCTTGAGCAGTTCATAATATCCGCTGGAATCTCGCCCTGTAAAAAATTTGAATTCAATGATAGCAGCTGCAATTCGGATAATTTTCCAATTTCGGGTGGGATTTTTCCTGTTAGAGCATTAAAACTGAGGTCCAAAGTGATCAGAAATGACAAGTTTCCAATCGAGGGTGGGATGTCTCCTGTGAGATTTGCATTGGAAAGAACAAGGGTGGTGAGGAAGTTGAAGGATAGGAATTGAGTGGGGAAGGCTGTGGGAAGATTGATGGAGGTAATTATAATTTCTGAAACAAACCCATTATTAGCACATGTGATATAATCCCATTTGCATGGGTTTTTGTGGGTTGGATCCCATGAAGAGAAGGAAGTTTTAGAAGAAGAGTTGAAGGTTGAAAGCCATGAGAGTAAAGTGAGACCTTCTTGGTTCAAAGCAAAGATGGTTGGAAAGAAGGAGATATTGAGTAACAATAGAAATGTCATACTAATTGACTTGCTTGTCATGTTGAGGTTTGTGTTCTCACACTGTTCTATCTATCTCAGCTAATTTCTTGAGCCATTTTTAGAGATTTAATGCACGAAATGGAGATTTTGTTGAAAAAGTTGACAGGAAGGGACAAGAGAGACAGGATTTAGCTAAATCATATAAATGCAGTGATGGGTACCAATAATTTTTTGTTGTGTTTCAAAATTCCTTTTTGCAGGTTTAATGAACGTGCTGATGAGATAAGGTCTTATCGGTTCTACATCCCACAATCTACCATGTACTGTTGCCTTTTTATTTTTATTTTTGAGTGAGTTTGTGTTTCTGTGTTGTTTTTATCTCAATTAAATCTCCTTTTTTTAATATATTTATTTTTATTATTAGAAAATAGTGAAACAAGGAATAAAATCGTAAAATTTTGAAATATTTTCCAATGTGGTGAATAAAATCATAGGTATGGGAAGGAGTAAAAATTGCAGATGTATATTATATATGAAAATGCTAGTATAATACTTTATTTGATATTTTTCGCAATGACTTTCTTTATTGCGATGATTATATTTTTGTCTACTGGATTTGAAATATTTCTAAAAACCAAATTGACAAAAAAAATATTCACAAAAATATGTAAAATGTAGCAGTAAAGTTGAAAAATTATCACTGAAGTTCACCTTTTCATATTTTGCTTTCTGAAATACTCTCTCAACTTTTCATTTTAGTATTTTACACACGCACACAAAAAAAATCATTGTCACCTTTTCGGCTACGTGGATAAGTGCTTATTCATGCATTTCATTATGTTATCGAGGATGTGTGTTCTAATTGTATCTCAGAATTTGAATACTAGAATATATAATTTAATTATATATCTATATTCCATTTTCCAGTGGGGGATACTGTTTTTGCATGAAGAAGTGATTGGGCAGCAATCTTTGAATTATCTAGGATTTCATATGATTATTACTATTATATTTTAGGTTGAGCTAAAAGACATTGAGATCCAACCAATGAAAAGGACAAATCAGCACAAAAGAAAAAAAAATGATAGTTGGACATCATAACCTTTTCTGTAAAATTATTATGGTAAGATCTCAAAATCAGTTCTCCCTCATAAAGTGAACCTTATACTGAAAAGTAATCCAGTTATGTTCCAGAGGGGATCCCAATCCATCATACCTCATAAAAGAAGACCACTCTTTCCCATGCATGCACCTTTCCAACAATAACAAGTAATATTATAATTTGCATGTTAATAATACTTTCCCTGCCTTTAGCCTTAGGCCATTTCTATTGTATGTTCTTATCCCCTTGTCTTCTACGGTGCTCTTCTCATCTCAAATTAAATATCAGATTTCATATTTGGGAGCATTGAGCCTTTCATATTCGGAAGATGGTGAAAAATATCTGTACCTCTATCCTAATTAATATTAAGGATATGCATTTTCTAAAGTTTTCGAAAAATTCATGTGTTACAATTATTAATATCGATACATTTATACTAATGAATATAGATATAGATACATGTAGATAGAGTTATAATGATAAATGCAGTAACAATTGCAAATGTATCTACATTAATATGTATAATTGTATCTACATAATAATTGTAACTGTATCGTTTGAACTTATCATTAATTAATTGAAAAATTTATGGGTTTAAGATACCAACAAAATTGTCGCTTGAACTGATTATATATAAATAGGTTTTCAAGGGATTTGTTAGCTAATGCTTCTTTCAAATTTAGAGACGTATTTCCAAATTTTAGACTATATTAAAATTATTTAAAATACATATTAAGATACAAAGACTATTGATCCTGGCTCATGGGTCACTCTAGTATGTGATTCGTTGCTTTAGCCGGAGAGTATACTCATTTTCTTCCTTATTATAAATCACAAGGGCACTTTTAAAACCTTTTCATATTCTACACTATATTAATAAGATATTTATAGAATTATGTATATGTATTTGTCGAGTAGTATTTCTTCTTATCATTTTTTTTTTAATAATTGAAGTCAAAAGTTGTCTTGTAACTAATAAGAACTAAGGGTCAGTTTGGTTGTCCTCATTTGCCAAGGTAAATGGCAAAAGAAGTTGACAAATGGGGCATTTGCCTATATAATTTGGTGTGTTTGATACAAAAGTTTGCCTACAAGTTATTTGCTAATGTACAATACTTTCTATGCATAAGGTGTTAGCAAATTTTGCTCACCTATTTAAGTGAAAAATATTTTCCAACAAATTTGCTAACTTCGTGTACACTTTTAATATTTAAAAAAACAATTTAAAAACTGTTTTAAATAATTAAAAAAATCGTTATGAATATTTAAAAACTGTTTTGTAATGTTTTAAAAACTGTATTTAATATTATAAAAAAATGTTAAGCAAATGTTTTACAATTTTTTTTTAAAACCGTAATATAAAAATATTGTAAAAACTGTTTTTAACATTTTTAAAAACTGTTTAAATATATTATAAAAACATTTTTAAAGTTTTAAAAGCCAATTTTAAAAACCATTTTAAATAGTTAAAAAAACTGTTTTGTAATGTTTTAAAGACTGTTTTAATGTTTTAAACTGTTTTTAATATTATAAAAAAATGTTTTACAAATTTTTTAAAAAACCGTAATATAAAAATATTGTAAAAACTGTTTTTAACATTTTTAAAAACTGTTTTGAATATAATATAAAAACTGTTTTAATGTTTTAAAAAATAATTTAAAAATTATTTTAAATAATTAAAGAAACTGTTATGAATATTTAAAAACTATTTTGTAATGTTTTAAAAACTGTTTTTAATATTATTAAAAATTACTAAGAAAATGTTTTACAAATTTTTTTAAAAATCGTATTATAAAAATATTGTAAAACTGTTTTTAACATTTTTGAATATAATATAAAAACTGTTTTTAAATAAACCAATTTGATTGACTTTAATTTCGCCTAATAGTTGTTTGGTAACTTCATGTGAAAAAAATTGATAAAATTTACCGTAACAAATTTTGTTATGCTCACTTTTTTGTCCATTATCAACCAAACCGACGTAAGTTAAATTTGGGAACACCATTTTTGAAGATATGGATTGAGTGATAAATATTAGGTTGTTTATGTCCAGTTAATTGACCTGAGTTATTTGATTAGTTCAAAATTCCAAAACGTTCACAAAACAACTTGTAATTAGATTTTGTTTGCAAATTTATTATTTACGACAAAAATCGATTCAATCAAATCCAAATTTTAATTTTACCAAATAAAATTATTTTGGTCCAATTTGAGATATGATTGCAGAATAAGTATGAAGGAAATATAAAAAGCGAGAACGCATGAGAAGGTAATTTAAAGTGGAAATTCTTATGAGAAAAATCATTATTGCGTCTCCCAAATTCAAACCCATTATTGCGAATTATGTTTTACAGGATTTCACATAAATGCATACATGACTTAAATAAGACAATAATTAGTTCCTTTCCACTACAGCTTCGCAACAACTGGCGTAATCGATAGGTCTTAAAATCACCTAATATCAATAGGATCGCAATTAACCCATACAAACCACTTCCTGCTAAATCTTCAGTTGTAGAAGAGGATGGATTTATTGTAAAGACACTCTCTTGGAATAAAGGATATGACACGATCTCTCATACTCACATAAAGCTCTAAAAACCTAGGTATGGTTTTAAATAAAATTAGGTTGCTGCTTAGAAATATGATGTACTTTCTTATTTGTATGTGGATGCAAGAAAAATGTCATTAAATCAAGTTTTTCGATTTTCATGCATTCCTACGAACGAGAAAATTCATACGAGAAATATCATTTTTGTACGAGACTTTATAAAAAGATTTATGACTCAAAGTTGAACTCTCGTACAATAAAAAATTCATATGAAGGAATCTCATACGATAAATTTAGTATGAGGGTAGTTTTGTATGCAAGGAATATCATATGAGAACTTTTTTTTTGGTACGAAGGGTAATCTCCGGGTCAGCTTGCGCGCACCACGAGACTAATCCCTCCGTCTCAAACAAGGCTTTCGAAACAGGCAGTGTGCAAAGTGCACACAGAATTTTCCCGCGATTCGTGGCACTTGCGGGACTCGAACTGGCGACCTCTGGGGAGCAAACCCAAGGTCTAACCAGCTGAGCCAACCGCTCAGGTTATCATATGAGAATTTCTATCTTAAAGATCAAAGGTTTGACGAAATATACTTTATACAAATTGCAACAAATATTTTTTAGAAAAAAAATAAAACCAAGATTTGAATCCAAAAATATTCTTACCAATCCTTTAATCTAAAGAGAATTGAGGGAAAACACAAAAAACCTTATTACATTTACCAAACCTTGAATGGAAAAACCAAGTTGTTCGGTAAAGTCAAGTCACGACGCACATCATCATCTTCAAATCTTTAATATAATATGACAACTTGAAAACACCTAAACCTACGTTTGTCAATCTAAAATAAACTCAAGCCAATTTAAGAATATAAAACATGTCCATACAAATTTTCCCCTTTTGGCTATTTCGGGACAAAACGAAAAACTAGAAAAGATCTAAAAAATGAAGTGGATCAAAATATTTATAAATCACATCTACTCATCCTAAATCTCACGAGAGAGACTCGATACGGTGTATGACTTCATCATCCAAAACCAAATCAGTACTCATAAAGTATTGTATCCTACAAATTTAATCACAACATGTGACATAGAAATAATACATGAGAGAGATAAATGAGCAGTAAATGAGTAATGACAAATATAATTAATATGCATGTCTTACACACTCAACACACAATATTCCCCCAAATTTGAAAACTTCTTCTCCTTTTTATCCCACATAGACAAGGGTAGATTCCTACAATCGCAATATCATAAATCAATCAATACTAATAATAAATCATAAGCTTATCAAACATATGCTATAATGAGATAAATGAAAAGGTAAACATTAAAATATGGATCCATAATGAATATGCAATATAACAAAAGTAATCCATATCTTAAAACATGATTGATGATCAACCAACTTATCTAATCTAAGAACAAAAAACACATATGACATAATCAACATGCTAGTCAAGAGGCTATACAAAATGTCACTGTGATTGTAAATATATGTAATAAATATATGATAAATATAACAATATATACAAATGAAGTCTAAACCACGATATATTTGTGAGTAACAAAGAAAATATAAATAATATATGTAATATGATCAAATCTCTCTCTCTCTCTCTCTCCAAAAAGAAGTATCTTAATAAAATATAATCATGCTTGTCGTCTTGGTTGCATTTCCTCCATCATCTCCACCATCTCTAGCATCATCACCACCTGATCCACCAACACCACATGAACCAACACCGTTCGTAAAATTGCGGGAGTCCATTATCCTTGTCCAATTTTTAATGTGCCTCTTCTTGTATAGTTAGCATCTCATATCACTCAATCATAGTCATAAATTGGTCCCATAGATGTGTTATAGCATTGCATCAAGGCTTCATCAACCGTCCTGAACTAATGATCAAAACACTCACCCATGCACTTAGTCATCCGTTGTTGATCTGCAATAGAAGGCTCTAACTGAAGTTAATTCTAGGTTGGGAGTAGATAATAAATGAAGATTTGGGTTGAGCTAATGGGAGGATAGGGGTTCTAGGTTTGTGTATGTGTCTCTTTCTCATGACTATCCTGGGTATCCTCCTCGAGATAGTTCTTACGAGCAAACCGATGCAAATATGAGTCGAACTAGTGCATGGTATAAGAATTGACATTAAATCAAGAATCATTGGTGAGACTGCCAGGAAGTAAAGGCACCTCATGAGATATCCTTCCATGTAAATGTTAGTATGTTGTCACACAAATGGTGTGATGGCGTAGTGATTTTCCTTTGATGTGTACTTAGAGACTTTGAAGTTGGGACATTCTTTAGTTTGGATTAGTAGAGGCATGAGTGATCCCCGTAGGTGTAGCTGTAAACCTTCGTGATATGATTGGTTATGGGTCGTGGTAGTGACCTATTATTGGTGGTCATGGATCATGTGGACTCATGTTATTGGTGGATCATGGGAGTATCCTATATATTTTGTTGTTAATTTTTTAGTGGGCTGTGTGAAAGCCCTATTTGTATGGTCATGGGTTGAGTGTACTCATATTGTGAATATTCTAGTAGTTATATACTTGTGATATAATCAAATATGTTATGATATAAGGTGGGTATCTACGGGTGGAATTTTCTTAGAGTAGGGAACTACATATAGTAACAAGTGTTTCTAAAAAATGAATTTTGTATTTAATTATTTTTTGTAGCAAGAGGTAAACTGTTCTTTATCTTAAGATATTATATGTCGTAGCAAGTACTTATAGTTTGTTCGTGGGTATTTATATTGATAAGGTCGCTAGTGGTGTCCTCTCTTATTTTTGTAGATTGTATGATTGGGTGTAGATGGGATGTTCCGAATTAAAGGGTGATTTATATGCCCTATTGTGAAATGTAAAGGGGTGGTGTGAACGCTCGACAATGAATGAGGGGTTGGTAGGATGCTCTAGTGGGATTTGGTATGTGTAGAGTTATAACCTAGTGAATAGTGTTTATGCATTCATTTCTAGTGCTTCTGGATTGGTTATATCTAGGTAGTTGAGGCATCACATTGGGAATGAGTTAACCCTAGAGTGGAAGGGCACATTGAGTTTCTAGTTAGCAGGCGCTCTCATTATCGAAGAGTGAAATCTTTAGTTTTTGTCAAGATAGGGAACTATTATTATCCTCGCTAGAATATAGATGGGTGTATTAGTTGTAGTGTCTCTTGACATAGGCAACTATGATTAAGGCCGTACCTTAGGTGAAATGATTATAGGTTAGGGATCGAGGTCCAACAACCGTTAGATTTCAGCGACCAACAAGTATAAATATAAGTGTATCAAGATGTTCTTCTTATGAATTTTGTGTCCCATGCATATAATGTTTGTGATTTTGGAGATGATGTGATGATGTGACACTTAATATTAGGATTTATCTTAATAGTAATTAGATTAAGATAACTATGTAGAGATGAGTAAGTTGTTGGTAATTAGTATGAGACTAGCTGTGGTAGTTCGAAAAGATCAAATATGGTTAAGGATTACTTAGCGATTATCTTTATGGGTGATCTTACAAATGGTATTGAGACCTTATATATTAGAATCACACTACCATTTACTGAGGGGATTATGAGACATTATTTACTAGTGATGGCTTATGTATTAAGAAACTCATATTTTATGCATCTTGAGGATCACATGGCTTTAGTATACTCTTTTCTTATGCTTGATGGAATTACATAAAAGATTTATTATAGTGGGTTTTGACTTGCGTTCGTTGACTAAAATTATCAAGTTATTCAACGGGGACCAGATGTTGTGCTTAACAACGTTTATTCCTTATCATGGATTGCAATTGTGAATGTGTCATGTAGATTTCTTTTGATTTCAATTGTATAGTATTAGATTACTTTGTATATTTTTTTGTATAATTTGAGATCGTTTTGATAATTATATTTATTATTCAGTTGCTCATTTTGTATTTAGTGGAGTTATAATGATATTTGGGTTGTATCCATTTATTCATATTCAACTTCATATTCCATGTGTGTGAATACTCACATTTTTATTTGTTAGCATATTCATATTGTTTGAGATTGACCACATGTCTAGAGTCTTATTAAATCTTTGACTCTCGTAAATTGGGTATTTAGGACTAATCACCCTAAATATGAAATTTATGGCAATCATGGAACAAGTTAAAGAAGTTGATAAAAATTACAACATGTTAGTTTATTATACTTAATTGTTAGTCCCGATTTTATTTTAGTGTTTGCTTATGTGATCATTTTCAACCCGAATTAAAAGAATCACATTTGATTGTTGTTAAAATAATATTTCGTTATTTAATGCGGATCATCGATTTGGGGATATGGTACACTAAGCCCACAACTCTGGCTACAAAGTAGAAAAATCAATAACGTATCATATCATTTTCTTCACCATTCACTTGTGTCATCAGTAAACATGAAAAAAACTCGATAGCACTTTCAACACTTGAGTACATAACTGATTGGGCATAAATATTGTATATTTATTCCCCTAATTTCGATACATTTGTGAGCCCGAGTGATGCAACCGATATGGATTTAACGCACATTTATGCTACTAACCTTCGTTGGCAAGTATTTCGTGTTTCGTATTTCTCCTATTTGTTTTACATGTTAATTATGCAAGCGATGCAAAAGAGAAAGCGAAACGATGAAAGAGAGGCTAGGAAGGCAAGTTCAAGGGCATTTTGGTAATTCTGCAGCCAGATCCCGGAGGAGGAGTCAACTAGAAAGTTGAAAAGCTTGGAACAAAGAGAACATTGAAATAAACGGCACCCGAATCCGAGTTACGGTTGTTGAGTTATGACCAATTGAAGTTGAAGAAAAATCCAAGGAAGAAAGGAAGAAAACAAGAAAAAATTCCAAGTGTTAGAATGAAAGAAAAAGGCACCCAAACCAGCGAATAATACCGAACCCAATGTCGAACCGATTTGGGGGGAGAACCGGTTCGGGGAACATGCGCACCGGTTCGGGGGTCCTGAAGCGCGAATTTACTCCTTTATTCTGATTGGTCCAAAGAATCCCATGAAGTTAAAACTCCTTCTAAAACAGTTTTGGATGTATTTAGTGACCTAGGAACAGCAGTTCCGAATAGTTTTTTTTTAGTTTTGGTAGAGAGAAAAGGATAAGAACATCTAGGAACATAAGTTGAATTAATTGCTGCAAGATTGATACAATTCCGGGTTTGTTTTCAAGTTGTAATCCAAGTTTCATTCTTATGATTATTGTTCTTGCATGGTAATTTTTATTGCGTGATTTGGATTAATTTTTGAGTTTATAATACTTAGTTACTTATTTCAATCTAGTTTTATCATGAGTTCTTTCGCATGCAACATTACTATTCCATGCATCCTTCAGTTTAATATGTCCGGCTAGGTTTAAAAGGCAGGGATACATGAACCCAGCCTGATGTGTTAATTGCATGTGTATAAAATTAGTCCTTTAAATTTAGTGATTAATTACGACCGTATTGCGTAGTTACACAACAATTGTAGATCTTTATATCTCGTTTGCCTCTGGGTAACCGGGATGATTTAGAATGCAATTCGAGTGTCACTATCGCGATACCGATTTACTCATCCTCAGATTAAGTATGACGCGGGCTTGAACCTCATATACGTAATACTTGGGAGTACTAAATTTTGGGTCAAGATTAATCAGTTAAATTCACGATTAGTATTATAACTGCAATACACTAGGGTTGGGGGATTGTATTCCCGTCCTATTTTTCTCATACATAGTTTAAAGTTTCAAATCATTTTTTCATCAGTATTTTAGGTAAATTAGTATAATTGCATCTTTTCATAATTTCATATTTGCACCTAGTTTAATCATTCCCAAAACCAAATCAATTTTTCCTTTTCCTTTTAGAGTCAAAGTTAGGATTCCTTCGTCTTTTCCCGTCATTACAACTTCGTTGTCTTAGTTCCCTGTGGATTCGATACCCAGACTCACCACTATACTCCGCAAGAGTGTAGTTAAAGTTTAGGTTTTTTTTGTAATGTGGTTGGAAGCCTATAACAACGACTAGCGTAATTACACGAACGCTCGATTTTCCACTCGATCAAAATGGCGCCGTTACCGGGGAATTTGGTAGGCTTAGGATTAGATCGAGTCAATCCAAAGCTTTGACCAAAAATTTTCAAAAAATCCAAAAATAAAAAAAAAATCAAAAATTCAAAAAGAGTCACCACCATCTCTCATAAGATTTTAATGCAAAATTCTGAACTCACTCCCACGCCGCATAATTCTGGATCCCACCTCCCACACCGTCACACTCAATCTCCAATAACACTCCATTTTCCTTCTTAGGACACACCTCCGAGCACACTTCGAGCACACCAAGTGAGAGCACCGAGTCATTAAGTGAGAGAGAGATGTCGCAACACAGTAGTGCACCCGCCGGTTAGGAAGAAGCCCCGTACCGCCCGCTGAGAGAAATCTTATATCCCGAGCGCACTGTCACTCCGAGATGCATTATACTCCCGTATAATGCCGAGCAATTTCGCTTTAAAAACGGGATGATCCAGATGTTACCCCATTACCATGGTATGGATTCTGAAAAGCCCTACCTTCACATTAGGGAGTTTGAGGATGTGTGTGATACGCTTAATGATCAAACTTGCACACAAGAGGTGATCCGCCTCAAACTCTTCCCCTTCTCGCTTAAAGATAAAGCTAAGACCTGGCTATGGTCTTTGCCTCCAAGCTCGATTCCATCTTGGAACGAGTTGCATTCTAGATTTCTCAAGAAATTCTTCCCAACACATCGAACAATCTCCATAAAGGCTCAAATTCAAGCGTTTAGACAATCTGAAAATGAGCCATTTCATCGATGTTACGAGCGTTTTAATGAGTTAGTTACTTCATGCTCCCATCATGGATTTGATTCAGTGCAAATCATTTTTTTTTTATCTATAATGGGCTGAATCTTAACTCCAAGCAACTTGTTGAGACTATAGGAAGTGGTCCTTTTGTCGACTTAGAAGCCCACGATGCTGAGCTTCACCTGAGGTATGTCGCCGAGACTACCCAATCCTGGGATACATCTGACCCTAATGCTCAAAATTGAATCGTCAAGTGACCACTACTCCATCGGCGTCCGGCCTATTTCATGTAGAAAAGAGTTCTATAGCGGACAGTCGAATCGATATACTTGAGAAAGAAGTGCGAGACCTATGTGGGATAGGTGGAAGAGGACCAACTGGATCCATACCAAAACCCCATTGTAAAGGTGTGTGCGATTTGTGAGGCGGGTCATTCAACTGAGGAATGCCCGACTATACCCGCCTACAAAGTAATGCTTCAAGAGCAAGTCAGTGGTATAGTAGGATTCAAGGGTAATTTTGGTGCCCCGCACGGGAATTCATACAACCCTTCGTGGAAAAACCATCCCGGTTTTAGCTATGGGCAACAACATGCCGTAATGAACCCTACTTCACATGTTTCCCTTCCTCCACCACCACATTTTCAACAAGCTCCACACATACAAGGACACGTGCAAGCACCACCACCTCAAGGAGCATACATCCCTCCACCGCGGAGAAGTCTCGAGGATACTATCAACCATTTTATCAATACCCAGACTGCAACTAATGCTAGTCATGAGCGCATGATGAATGACATGAATGCGAACATTTCACAGTTGCAATCATCGTGGAGTATCCAAGAGAAGGGCAAGTTTCCTGCCCAGGGCCAAAGACCTCTCCAAGTCAAACTAGTGTTAGCTCGACACCTCATGACCATCCTGAGAAATGTAGCGCAATTACCACTCTACTTAGTGGGAGAGGAGTTGACTTGTCACCTCCCTCACAAGACGTACCTAAAGACAAGGAGATTTCGCCCGGCATGAAAGAGGCCGAAGATGTCCCCTTGAATGAGAGTGATAAAGACGACACTGGTGAGCCTGAGGTAGTAGTGAAACCACCCACCGCGGCACCATTTCCTCAAAGGCTAATTCCTTCCCATAAAGGAAACCCACGTGATGATGTGCTAGACGTGCTAAAGCAAGTAAAACTAAACTTACCTTTCCTCGATGCCATTAAGAAAATTCCAGCCTATGCAAAATTGATTACTCTCACCCTACTAAACCAATCAGTGAGGGGAAACTCTATAAAAATTAAGAAAATGTTGAGTGAGTTCACTAAAGAAGAGAAACATCCATCTTCGTATAACAATAAGGGTATAAACTATATTTTTATGTCTATAAATGAGCATGAGTTCAAAAGAATATCTATATGCACTACCTCTAAAGAAGTCTGGGACATGCCGTTCACTTCCCATAAAGGTGATGAGCGTGTCAAGGAAAGAAAGACTCAAATGCACATTCAATAAAACAATACCGTGATGATGAATAATACTGAAACATTTGATGACTTCTGCATCAAATTGATTGATATAGTCATAAAGTTGCATGCAAATGGTTATATGTATGATAAGAGAGACATAATTAAGAAAATTCTTATGTATCCACCCTTTAAGTTCGATAATAAACATTAAGCCATCGAAGAAATGGATGACGCCAATTTGACCCTTGAACTATCGAGTAGCAAGTTGAGAGTTGTTGAAATGGAACTAGAGTAGAAAGAACATATGACCTCAACTGCTAAGAGATCCAACTGATCAATTCTAGTTTTTTCCTCTCAAATGACTAGGCCTAATTTAACTGTCCCCGACCTTGACATAGACTTAGGTAAAGACTATGATCTTGAAAATCTTGATAACCAAATACCAATTTTAGAAATTCTATGGCTACTAAAAAAGGGGAATTATCAAAACTTTCAAGTTTCAAAATCTCATGACCAAAATTTTAATAGACATAATAACACTAATAAAAATCAAAGATCCAACAAAGGCCTTAGTAACATCCAGTGTCATAAATGTGGAAATATGGGACATTATGATAATAGGTGTAAGTCTAAAGTCAAAACCACACCTAAGGCCCATATTTGCAAAATTTGGGATGATTCAAAAAACTCGAAAGATGATGGGTTAGGGACTTCTAAAATCAGTTAATATTACATGTCTTTCCATGCTAAAATTGTATATATAAAGCATGCTTGCTTGTTGATTCAGTGATTAATGCTATACCTAATAGCATGTCTGTAATTTATACTTTACCTACTAGTATGCCCGTGAACGATATCTTACCTACTAGTACGATTGTGATTAATTGTGTATCCAATACTGTGACTGTTAATATTGTAAATGAGTTAAGCAGGTGCGTGAGTCAAAGTGATAATCAATCTGACCAACTGAATGGGTGTGTGAGTCCAAAATTTTAAAATAAATCCTTAGGAAAGAACTCACGCTACACTTAGTGATTCCTATGATCATGATTTGACAAATTTTTAAGATTTGTATGCTAAAACTTTAAAGAAATATTCTAGGCTTGAAAATATGGTTAAAAACTTAATTGAACGTGTGGAAAGCCTAAAGAGTACTGTTAGGAAGAATGCGTAAGACTACACTAGTCAATTGACAAAAGAATTATGTTTAAAATAACTGAGCTATCTGAGAAAAAAATGTGTTTTAGAATAAAGATACAAAGCGACATTGATCGATCTAAAAGAATATAAAGAAAATGTTTCGAATATTTTCAAGAAATGTCTTCACTTTAAAATAAATGCAAAAGCCTATGACAAAATCGTAAGCTCTGGCAAAAATAAATGCGAAAGATAAAACTGAACTTACTTGTGATATAACACCCAAGGGAATCAAAGTTTTTGTAAAACTAAAACTATGTTTTTATCCTCTGGGAATCTTTCAAATTCACCAAACTAGACTTTTCAAAACTCTCAAAAAGCCATTTTAAAGCAGCCAGTCTCATGAAAAATAAAGACTACTTGTAGTCCTAAGTAGAAGTGTGATAATAAAGTTAAGTATGTGTGCCCCTTGTCAGAGAATTGGATAAAATATGATTTTTTTTGCTATTAAACCTAGTGCTTAAAACGAATTTAAACCTATCTTTAAGGGTTTAGAAAATAATGTCAAGCCCTCCTCAACTCTTTATTGTAAATGCTGTGATGTTTACGAACATACCGTAGTTGAATGTTTTAAAAACTTCTATATACACCTGTGTATAATAACTTTAACTATTCTAAAGTGAGACGCCCAACTTATGTACTCCCCAGGTAAACTAATAAAAAATCTAACTTGAGAAAAAATAGGAATAAGTCTCGCACCAAGAAAAATCCATTAAGGAGTACCCCAAGTCTTTATCTAGATTAAAGACCTAAAAATATTTTAAAATAAGGGCCATTTGGATTAGAAAAGATGACCTGATATCCCAACTCGGGTGCAATATTGTTATAACTGCTTTAAAAGATGAACACACCTCCGCTGATTGGTACCTTGACTTTGGGTATTCTAAACACATGACTGGGGGTGCGAATAAATTAACAAACAAGACCAACTTCTTACGATGTAATGTCTTATTTGGCGATGGAGTCTCATCCTCGATCATTAGTAAAGGGATACTTTAGGAAGAAGGTTTTCCTATTTTGAATGATGTTCTCTTGGTGAAAGGCTTAAAAGCTAATCTGCTAAGTATCTTTCAATTTTGTGATTTTGATCATATTGTTACCTTGTCAAAAGCTGAGTGTAAGATTTTAAACAAATATGGTAAGTGTATCCTTACAAGAAATAGACCTTGAGATAATTATTAATCAGTCATTCCTAGTTTCGAGTCCTGTAAGTTAATGAGGTTAGATGACTTGGATCTTTGACATAATCGATTGGGTAATAATAATTTGACAACTTATGATGATTGAGCTCCTTATATATGGTAAGAGGTTTACTAAAAATAAAACTTTCTCAAAATATCATTTGTGAAAATTTCTGAATTGGGAAAATAAGTAAGGCTCCTCATAAGAGAGTTAAAGATTATAACTTCAAAGCTCTTATAACTTCTTCACATTGACCTTATAGGTCTTTCTCGTATTATTAGTCTTTATAGACAGAGTTATATCCTTGTTATAGTGGATGACCTCACAAGTTTTACTTGGGCTGCCTTTATGAAAAACAAGTCAGATACCTTTAGAGAATTTCTGAAAATCCGTTTAAAAATTAAAAATGAAAAGGATATCCAAGTATCACGTATTCAAGTGACATAGGTGGCGAATTTAAGGAAATTGGTGTTGTGGAGTATTGCTTCGGAAATGGGTATGAGTATGAATTTAATTCCCTTATAACTCCACAACAAAATGGTATTGCTGAAAGAAAAAATCGTACAATCCAAGAAATGGCTTGGGTGATGTTACATGATAAGGATTTGTCAAAATACTTTTGGGTTGAGGCAGTCCAAGTAGCGCTTAACCAGTTTTTGATCCTAAGTTAGAAAATGTTTTTAAAATTGTCTCACCTCAATAAATTGATTCATTTCCAGTTGCAACCCATGTTGTACTAAATTGGGTTTCTAAAGATCATCCCCTTGAAAAAGTTGTCGATAACCTTGAGAGCCTACAAGAATTAGATCATAACTTCAAAACCTGACTAACTTGCATGCTTCATTTCTTAGGTCGAACAGAAGAATGTAAATGATTCTATTAATGATTCATACTAGATCCATTCCATGGAATAATTAGTGGTCTCGTTTAGGAGTCATGATGTTTGGTATCTTGTTACCTAATAAAATAATAAAAAGCTTATCAATACCCATTGGATTTTTTACAAATAAAACAGATGAATCAAGGGTAATCCTTAGAAAAAGGCCAGATTTTTCGTTCAAGGATACTCTCAAATTGATGAAATAGACTTTGAAGAGACTTTTGCTCCGGTGGCTCGAGTCTTTTTACCTTCTCCTCATAGTAACTTGTCATTTACAATTCAATATCTATCAAATGAATGTTAAATTTGGTTTTTCTAAATGACATTCGAACTGAGGAAGTCTATGTTGAACATCCTAAGGGATTTATTAATCCCTCTCACTCAGACCATGTATTTCTATTAAAAAAAGTGTTATACGACTAAAAGTAAGACCCCAGGTCTTGGTACGAGTGCCTATCAAATTTGCTAGTTAATAAAGGGCTTGAGAGTGGTGGAAATGAACAAACATTATTTGTTCAAAAAATTAATTAGGTGGTTCTTAATGCACAAATTTATGTAGACGATATTGTCTTTAAGTCCACTTCCAAGCAACATGTCAACAATTTTTCTAAAACTATGCATGGGGAGTTTTAAATGTCACTTATGGGGTAGTTACAATATTTCATAGATTTACATGTTAAACAAATGAATGATGGTCTTTTATGTCACAAGTGAAGTATGTGAATAATTTGATTAAAAATTTTAGTTTAGACAATTCCAAAATAAAACAAACTCCCATGAGTATTAAGTCTAGAATGTCAAAAGATGAAAATGGGAAAACATTTATCCTATATTATATAGAAACATGATAGGAAGTCTGCTATATTTAACAACCTCTATATATGATATAATGTCTTTTGTTTGTGTTTGTGCGTGATATCAAAGTGAATCTAAAGAGTCTCACTTCCAATGTGTTAAACGCATTCTCAGGTATGTTAAAGGAACTCTTGAATATAACATTTGGTACACTAAAGATACATCCATTACCATTGTTGGAGATATTGATGCTGACCGGGCAGGATGTTCCGATGATAGTAAAAGTATCTCGAGTGCTTGTTATTACGTAGGAACAATCTGGTTGGTTGGAGTAGTAAAAAATAAAAATGTATATCCTTGTCTACTTCCAAGTCAATATATATCATTGTAGGTAGTTGTTATGTACAATAGTTATTGATAAAATAAATGTTTAGTGACTATGGGATTGTTAAAAATCAATTAATTTTATTTTATGATAACCAGAGTGCTATTAACATTTCAAAAAATCATGTCCTGCCTTGGACATAATGTGTAAAAATGAGATACATTTCATTCACGACTTAGTTTAATCAAAGTAATTGCTGATTGAATATTTGAACATTGATAAATAATTAAGATATATCTTCCCAAAATACCTTGATAATATCATATTTGAATCTCTAAGAATTTTTATTGGGATGATTGTTGTTGATTAAATTGATACCTTATCTTGTCATATTTTTCTGTCAATAACTTGCGTATAATATGTCTTTAAGGATTTAGGGTATGAATGTTTAGTAAATGACAAAGGACTCCTCCTTTTATATTATCAATGGAGGAGAAACTTGATGTAACCCATTTTTATGTTAAGTATAATAGTTATTCATTTTATTCCTATTGAGTGTTTGTTTTACCTATTGTCTATTTGAGACAAAATAGGGGAAAATGAGTTCATCCAGGGGTGATATCACATTCAAATTCTGCTAACATCATCTTATGAGAGTGGTATATATGTTTGATGCATGAAGCTTTCAAGGCTCTTGGGGTATTGGTCTATACACAATTGATTTATGTATTTTTATTATCCTTATTTTCAGTTCTAGGATGGGAAAGGGGTAGATAGAATTTTGTATAGGACTAGATTACTTTTTTCCTATGCATACCGATGATAAACTTAAAGAATTTTTTATCTCCAATATCCAAAGGGGGAGATTAAAACACCTTATACAGTTTTAGGATGGGAAATAGGTTCTTTTTAAAGTCCAAAAAGATTCAATACTAAGCCTACTTCAAGATTGCTTCAACAATATATTCGAATTCTATTTCAAGTATGGTAAGAAGATAAAACACCACACAATTCGGACATATATTTTGTTTCATGCATATATAGTGATTCCATATATTTCAGCATTTTTATTATTTTTTAATATAATTTTTAGAATTTATTTGGATTTAAAAATAAATTTTTCTTTAATAAAACCATTTAAAATATTTTTAAAAAATATTGGTGTTTTATTTAAATATACTTTATTTTAAATCTTAATCCGATTTAATTAGGACGGTTAGTGGGTTATAACTGGAAGATTGTAGTGGGTGCGTTTTGTGTTTCTTCTATCTCACATTCCAAAGCTTATTTTTCAACATTTGGATAAACCTTATCAATGGCTTAAGAGTTATATTTGTTTAATCCATGCAATGTCGTGCTTAACCAATCCCTAGCTTTGACCGATTACCTATTATACCCGGTTAGCTTACTTGAAATGATTCATTTATAATCGTTGGATTTAATCCCGGTAGGTTAAATTCATCTCATCTGTTGATCCTAAGGCTTGAATCATAACCTTCAACCCTTTGTATATAAACCCCCATCGTCTTTAACTATAGGCTTTTGTTCAGTCTAGATAGAGAAGAAAAATCCAGAGAGAATAAAGACAAGAGAGGGAAAGAAAAAGAGAGAAGAAAATCAAGAGATATAGAGGCAGACACTTAAGTTTATTCTAGGGTTTCTTTCAAACACACGTGATTTGAGTGATTCTAAGTTTAGAGGTTTAAACTCTTAGGTTTTATTCTCCAACATAACAATCATTTCTCCCTAGTTTTAGAACTTGAATTTATTTATTAAAATCAAGTTTTAAAACTTCAAGATACATTTTTACACACACTGTTGAGTTTTATTTTTTGAAATATCTGCTTCAAAATCATTTCTGAAAACTTTTATACATTTTATGATATTTCGAGTGGATCTTGTTTTGCATGTTCATTTTCGTCAAAGATCCATATAATTTTCTTTCGAAATAAAATATATCAAAAGTTGTCGAAGTGTTTAGATCTTAAAACTTTCGAGAAATTCATTTTATATCTTTTAAAATATTTTCTTAAAGAAAATAGCCTTTTAGATCCATTTTAGTGTTGATATCCGAAGATGTAAATTGTCTTAAATAAATTTTGATATAGTTTGTTTAGACCCTTCCATATAGACGCCTATTGTAATTTGATAGGTCTGTTTGTTCTTAAGTGTGTATGTTTGACTTGGATGTTCATATAAAATAAGTCACTTTTCACGATCATTGTTTCACACACAACACTTAGTTTGCGTGGTTGTTATTTGGAGAATAAAATTTCTAGTTGACGTAAAGCTTATTGTAATTATGGTTACATTAAACAACTGGATCAGAAAAGTACCTTGAGGCGTTGCTCATTTTTAGATATATTTCTTTTCACTCTGATTTGTTGCATGTTTGTATTTGCAAACTCTGTTCTTTATTTAGTGGATTTTTTTATGGCGTAGATGTCACCGTGGATGTTTTTGCTAGATTTTGGGTTTTACCATGTTAAAACTGGTGTTGTGCTTTCTTTACATATT
This sequence comes from Sambucus nigra, assembly GCA_949130495.1. Lineage (NCBI taxonomy): Eukaryota > Viridiplantae > Streptophyta > Magnoliopsida > Dipsacales > Adoxaceae > Sambucus > Sambucus nigra. The sequence continues at coordinate 371,565,463 of OX422220.1, read as the reverse complement.
CTTAACACTTGTATGCTTCTCTGATTGAATCGGGTTTAATAAAAATGTTTTACTTGATTTGTTACTTTACCAAGAATTTTAAATCTTAAGTTTGTACGATTGTTTCTTGTTTTTAGACATCTTATGTTAGTAAGTTTTTTACAATAAGAGTTTCATCAAATAAGATTTTTTGGATTTTTAAATTTAGCCTTTTAACTTAGTTAATTACATAGAGTTGATATTTTTCAGGTCACTGTTGAATCAACTAAAAATTAAAATTGTTTTAACCTTTAAATAATTTTAGATGCAACATTAGTTCTAGTACCCTTAATTATGTAACTCAGTTATCCAACCTTAGTGAAAATAGTAAATTTGTTTTATTGTAATTAGTAATTTAGGTGTTTTGTGTTCAAAAGCCATGATATATTATTTTCTTATGTTGGATATAAAATTTGATACATCTAAAGATACATAAAAATATGTAATATTTTTTTAAACAAACTAACATGGTATTGAGATATGGGAAATGCTATTTATATGTGGGGAATTACTTGACCACACTTGAGGAAATGACTCTTGACCTTTAATCCTATCAACTAACTCACTTTAAGGGGATAAGGATGTTGAAGATTATCAGTGGAAGTCTCAGAATGAGATACTTCCAATCAAGTCGAGTCAGCCATATAAGGCCAAGAAGTCTCATAAGGCTCAACGTATTTATTTTATCTATAAATGTAACCCTTAGCCCAAGGAATAAGGGAATTTAATATTTGTTATTAAGCTACGATCAATAAAAAGAGACAAACAACATATGAATGTAGGCACATTGCCAAACCACATACATACTGTCCTTGTGTGTGATTTTTCCTGCTTACATTCTTCTCGGCTTTAACGGTGTTAATTAAATACCTTTAGGATTTTACCACATGCAATTGGCTTCATGTGTGGAAAATGGATTCCTTTTCTCAACTTAATAAATACAATGAGAAATCATGTCCCACTTACACAACTCATAATCTCTATCTTACTGAAATCCCTAGAATGATCAGAACTGCATCAAGGATCCCAGGGTTAGGTTTGAAATCCAAACAAACATGAGCCTCAATACTCCTAGATTGTGTGATCGACCATGAGAGGGCAAAACTATGGAGAGTAATGAGATACCAAGATCCAACCAGATATCTAAGATCGTGGTCACCTAGAGCAACGACTCTAACAATAAGAGGCGATAACGTACGACCAATAAGAGTAGAATTCCTATCCCTAACGTCGCTTGGAGAGGATGGAGGAATATCTCTATGGGTAAAGGCACAAACATCGTGAGATAAACCATAACCTTGTACCTTAAGTGAGTAAAACTCTTATTTAAGGATGGATTTCACGACACGATTAGGATCACTCTTAGAGCTGACAATCCCTAGATGCAAGAGGTCACCACAACAACCACCGTGATAGGAATGACCTTAGTAACCTTATACGAAGAGAGATGGACAATCACCCTACCCTTAGAGGAGATATAACCACTAAGGAGTTATCTAGGAAGGATCTCATCTGTCAAATGAAATGTCCATTTTCTCGAGCATTTGAATACTTTGAGCCTCCAAAAAAGCTCACCACCTCTAGATTCAAGATTTATGATGGGAAAATTGATCTCGCTGATCATGTTTGATGATATCGTTAGGCGATGATGCTATCGATCAACAATGAGGCTCTTATGTTTCATATTTTCCCTTTCAACCAGGGAATGTTGCACAAAAGTAATTTGAAATTCTACCACATCGATCCATTGCAATCTTTAAGCACTTTGCAGAGGCCTTCTTAATGAGGTTCATTAACAATAGCTCACACCCAAAAAGGATGGATGATCTCCTTATGATTAAGAAGAATCCCCAAGAAACATTATGAGAGTATGCATAATAATATTGGAAAACCTATAACGGCATAGAGGACTACTCCGAGCAAGTAGTTGTGGCCTTATTTAAAATTGACCCATCGAGCAGTTTTGTGTCGCACCAGTCTCTTACTAAAAAGGAGGCTAACACTATAAACGACCTGATGTTTAAAAATGAGAAGTGTGGAAGACGTGGTGGCTGGAACCCAACAAGATAATGGTCGACCAAAGGCGAGTAAGAATGGAGACAAGGAAAATGATCCAAAGAGTGGGGTAAGAAACATAATGGCAGACCTAAAATTGATGATAATACAGATTCTAGTAAGGACCATTGTGTCATCAACACTATTTTTAAACAGACGATAAATAAAATCCTAAAAAATATTGTGGATCATTACTATTTTATATGGCCAAAAAAAATGGCAAAGGATCTGTTAGAGAAGAACATGTCCCTAAGGTTTTCTTACCATAAGGAGCATGGGAACAAAACATAAAACTGCAAGGCACTTAAGTCACACCTAAAGGAGTTGGCCAAGGTGGGTAGTAAAGACATTTTGTCCATTAATTATAAGTATGTCATAAGCTGTTACACTGTTGAAGAAATTCAAGATTCATATCGTCATCAATGGATCCGAATATCAAAGAAGAGGAGGATTCAGAATTCTGACAGGTCGGACCGGTCCGCCTGTTTCAAAAATGAACTGGTCCGCCTACGGACCGATCCGCCCTCTACGTGGACTGATCCGCCTTGCTGAAGATCCAGTAGACCCCGGACTGGTAGCGAACTGATAAAGCCAAATTTAAAACGAACCGGTCCGACCCCCCCCAGACCGGTCCGCCTCAGATCCGAACTGGTCCGCCTGGGATAACTTCGTGCAGATCGTGGTCAGATTTTTAAGGGCCAGTTTTCTTTTATAAACCCACTACACGGAGTTGGTTTCAGGAGACTTCTTCATACGATTTTCAGAGTTTATAAACTCAAAGTCTTCATCTTTGTGAGTTACCAAACTCATGTTTTGATTCACACAAATTTCCAAATCATTTGTGAATCATTTTTGAAAGCCTAGAACACAAACACTTTTGTTGTTCACACCCTTATGGAGAAGACCGTTCTTCTTCTTCATTGCTTCCCTCCTGAAAAGGGAAACTTCCAGCCGCCTACTACAGATCTGACGCCTGCTGGTAATTCTGTGTCACTGTATTTTCATTGTAATCCGAGAAATTGTATTATACAATATTATAGTGAAAATAAATGGTTTTGACCCTTTGGGGGATTTTTCCTCAATTGTGTGTGTTTGATTGTACTAGCATGTTCTACATATTATTCAATCACACCTAGTTGCATGTTTAGGGTTTAATTGGGTTAAACTGTGTTTAATTATATAATTTCCTATTTGAACGCAAGCGCACACTCTTTCAAATTGGTATCAGAGCAGGTTACGCTAATCTATCGCGTATTCTTATTTTCCGCAAAATTTTTCTAAGATATCAATTTTCTGAAAAAAATTGACTTTTGAAAAAGAGCATGTTTGTAATACCCCGTATTTTTGTGATATTTATTTATGGGATTAATTAAATTAAATGTGTATTAATTGGAAATTAATCCGGATTAAAATACTAACGAGATGCGAGTTGGTATTTGATTATAATGTGCATATATGATTATATATGAATATTGAAGTATGAAATTCGTCGTGAAATTGAAATACGACAATTTGGAAATTTTGTTGAGACGCGTGTGATAGTCGCGTCAGGGAAATATTTATTTTAATTAAAAAATGAATTTTAGTTCTATTAACCGTATGGTCGTTTTGAGTACGCCAATGCATCCGAAAGGGTCGAAATAGTCAGAAAATACTAGTCGGGGGTTTGGTTTGGGTCCCGGAGTATTTTTAGGCCATACCGGCAACCAAAAAGGGCAGTTTGGTAATTTTAGAATTTTGGGATTTTTGATTAACGAATTTTAGGAGTTTTAAATGGAAAATTAAAAGACCCACTAACCCATTACCAACCATTAACTGATTAGAGGGCTACGGGGGTTATTAGAATTAGCCCCAAAAGTTCCTAAGACAAATCCTAGCCTCCATTGCCACCATTAGAGAAGAGCTTGTAGAGGGAGAGAAAGAGGAGAATTCTGCAGAGAGAGAGAACCATTCATCGGATCGACATCAAAATCAGAGTTATACATAAGGCAAGTGGTTTAATTCCAATTAATTTCAGAGAATGCTTCTTCCATGTGTAGGAAATTGTCAGAATTTGTATTGTTCTTGGGAGTTTGATAAAAACCCATTGATTGGATTTAGAAACTTGTATTTTGATGAGAAATTGCATGTAGAATTGTATGTAGGTGATTAATCTGATGATGATATATTTTGTATGAAACAAAAACGGATTTAATTAAGCCCATTGGGGATTTAAGAATTTCAAGGGTTCATGTTCTTGAAATTTGGGGAAAAATGTAGAGATTTGATATTTGTATGATGTTTAGAATGAATTAATTCCACTAAACACGTTAGTATGTGACCTAAGTATATTTAGGATCGATTAGAACCCATGTATATTGTTGGTTTGATGTTTAGAGGAGATTAGAGGTGAAGAAAAGTTGGAAAAACGAGTTAAGGAAAATCTGGGCTCGAAACTGGCCACTCGTTAGAAGACCTGCCCAGGTCGTTCGAACGAGCTCGTTCGAACGATCTTCTAACGAGTTGACCTTTGACTTCTAACGAGGGTGAAGTTCGTTCGATGTTTTCATTCGAACGAGACCTCGTTAGAAAGCCCACTTCGTCCGAACGAACTCTCGTTCGAACAGCCTCGTTCGAACGAGACTTCGAACGAGTTGACAGTTTAGGCTTTTTAGCCTGTTTTGATCCCGAGTGTCCTGTAACCTTGTGTATATGTAGAGATAACCTTCCCTTGATGATTAATTGATATATTTGGGATGTTTGGGATATAATGCGGAGTCAAACCTAGAAGTGTAGTTTGAACCTAAAGGAAAATATGAAGTAGGACGTGAGTGTCTATTACGATGCGAGAACTATTGACGGCCTAATTTATTATATTAACAGGGAACATATAAATTGTGTAGTATTATATGTCGGTACGAGAATGAGAAGTGTACCACCAATATATTATGGTGATTACTAAGATGTGTGAATACTAAGTATATGTATTGATTTTATGTGTATGACATACCTACCATACTTGCTATCACGGGAGGTTTACGTTCGCTTAGGGCCTTCTAATCCTTGTGTTGCCCGGATTTAGATTGGTTACCTCGAGAACATAGGTCAGAGAAGGGCTTATTGGGATATTAATAAGTCTGCTGATCGTGGGAGCGTAGGTATGTGCGTGACCCGGGTGATGTGACTGTGTTCGCCTCCATTGTTTGTGATGTTGTTATCTGAGAATGATTCCTGAGAGATTCGAAATGCGTGATCCTTATGTACGTGATGTACCGGGATGGATAGCAGAGTATGTGTGCACCGCAGCTTAGTCTCGGGGTGCTTGTATTGTATATTTATGATGTGAATAATATACACTTAATTAATGGGAACTTTCATATTGATATTGTGAATACAATTATGGTAATGTTTTGAGAAAACATAACGGGTTAACCGATAATGAATTGTATTACTAATTGAGAATATGAGTTTAAGTAAAGCCCTCTATTTATTTGAAAACGCTAGAACGTAATATGGGAATCGAGTAGTAAGGGGTAGAACTTATTACGGTTTGGTTAGATATGTAGGTCATGTAGATGGGTACGGTATGTTAGGAGTGCACATGTAGTCGAGAGGTGAGAATTTCATGTGAGTGCACGTCCTAACATGTATTTTGCATTTAATGTTTTAATGTTATTAAAACACTTGCTGTTTTTAAAATGATTTCCACTTTCGGGCTCTGACCCATTTGCTTTCAAATCTATTTTTGTAAAAACCATTTTAGGTGCCCAGCCACAAGGACACCATGCTTAGGATCCTCATTCAGGTGACGAGCTGTAGCTGTTTGTGGAAGTTACAGGACTTTGCTTCTAGACGCTTCATCTATCTTGACTCTATATTCAGCATTTTATCAGTTGTAGGGCATGTCGCCCATTCCTTTTAGAGACATTTCATTTATTTCAGTTATTCAGACTTCTGGCATGTAATTATTCAGGATTCAGACTTGTCTTATTATTTTCAGTTGTGGGATTGTTGTGAGGAGTTTTCCTCCGGATTTCTATTTATTATTTGTTGGTTATTTCATTACTTCGTTATGGTGAATGGATTATGTTGATTCTTCCATTATTCTTGTATTGCATGTTAACCAGACTTAACTTAAAATTTGGCAACTTACTTTTTAAATACTAGGTGGTTTGTAATTATTAAAATGTTTTCGTCAGTGATGCTATTAACTGAACCAACTTGGCATTTTGTATTGATTTAATAAAGGAGTAGCTACCCGGTATCTAATTAGTCGGGGTGTCACAGGTGGTATCAGAGCATCAGGTTCTAGTGTCCTTTAGGATCTGTACGGCTTATTATGTTTCCGCTAAGCTTTCTTTGATGTAGAGCCCTATATTTTAGGACTGTTTTATTCTTTTGTATATGCTACGTTCTTCAGCTATTTTAAGTTTATAACTGCAAACTTATAAACTTCATTCTTATTTCAGATGCCTCCACGACGTGCACAACGGGTTCCCAGGGATGCAACGCCAGAACCACAACCCGCACCAGTTTAGGGCACGATGAATGCCGCCGAGGTTGCAGCCATAGTGGCCTAGGCGGTAAATGCCGCACTTGCTGTAGTTCAGCAGGCACCACCTCAGGCGCCGATAGCCGTGCCAGTTCAGGCACATGCATTCCCGTCTGCTTGGGAACGTGTACGTGATGCTTTTCGGAAAGCACACCCTCCGGAGTTCGCAGGTAGCTCCGATGTGGTAGTTTCGAGTCAGTGGAGGAAGGATATTCAGCGGCACTTGAGGATGTATGAGTGCACCGATGTCCAGAAGCAGATACTATCTACCTTTAAGCTAGTGGGGTCTGCACTGCAGGGGTGGGAGTCTATTACCACCGTGGAGGAGAGAGATACTCTCACTATTCAGGAGTTTTGGGTGCGGTTCGACCGCAAGTACTTTCCGTCAGCTGTTCACACGGAGATGAGAAGGAAGTTGATGAGCCTCAAGCAAGAGGGTAAGACTGTGGCCGAATAAAAAGGCCGAGTTCACTGATCTTCTGAATATTGTTCCGGATGAGATACCGACAGAGGAGAAGAAGATACAGAAATTTACGGACGGGTTGACATGGAGGATTCGTCAGCATTTGTTAGGGAACCTCTCGTTAGCCACTTATTCTGATGTGGTTAACGCTGCATTGCTCCATTGCCAGGATCACCGCTTTCACATGGCTGAGGGCAAGCGATCGGGAGAGTCCAGCCATCAGGGCAGGACTGGAGGGAATGGTGCCAGTGGGGCACAATCTGTTCAGGGGCAGAGGCAGGGAGACCAGGGTACCCAGCAAGGGGATCACAAGAGGTTCAGGTCAGGGAATTTTAGGCACGGACAGGGAGGTTTTCGGCAGGGCCATCAGGGTCCGAACGGCCATCAGAACCAGCAGGGTCAGAATGGCCAACAGCAGTTTCAGCAGGGCCAACAGGGCCAGTGGAGGAACGGTAACGGCCTCCAGGGCCGGGGGCAGCAGGGGCAGAGAGGGGGGAACTTCCCGGGGAAGTGTTTCGTTTGTGGCAAGACTGGCCATAAACGGCAGGACTGTCCTGATAGGGGCAGGGCCCCGCAGCAGCAGCAGGGTGCTCGACATGAGCCCTAGAGGCCACTTTTTCCACCAGCTCTCCCAGCTCCAGCCCAGGTGCCAGCACTACCAGCCATTCCAGCAATTCCTGTGCAGCAGGGGCAGTTACAGTATGGACGTGTCTATAACGTCCACCAGGCAGCAGCTCCGCAGGCACCACCCACGATTGAGGGTATGTTTCCTATCCATGGCACTATGGGTCAGGTTTTGTTTGATACGGGGGCAACGCATTGTTTTATAGCTACACATTTTGCGAAATCCTTAGGGTTGTTAGCCACAGCAGAGAGCACAGTGACGTGTGTAGACTCACCATTGGGGAGTGGGTCACTTATTTTCTGTATATGCCGGGGAGTGGGGGTAGAGATTGGTAGTTTGGTATTACCTGTAGACATATTGGTATTAGATATGCATGTTCACGATGTGATTATCGGTATGGATTGGCTCACAGATTATAGAGCCATGATTGATTGCTTCGGTGGGAGCATTGTTTTTGCCATTCCTGGGCAAGAGATGTTTGTAGTGGCGATGCCTCGCCCAGAGGGAGGCTCGACTGCTCATTTGTATTACCTAGAGGAGGATACCTCTAAGGAGGTTGTGATTCCTTTAGATTCGATCCCAGTTGTCAAGGAGTATTCCGATGTGTTTCAGGAGATACCAGGCCTACCCCCCAGTCGAGAGATAGACTTTGTCATAGACTTATTACCAGATACGAGACCTATAGCACGCGTACCGTACCATATGGCTCCAGCTGAGATGAGGGAGTTACGGGATCAGATTGAGCAGTTGTTGGGTCAGGGGTTTATTCGGAGGAGTACTTCGCCGTGGGGTGCCCCTGTGTTGTTTGTGAAGAAGAGAGATGGTTCACTGAGATTGTGTGTGGACTACCGAGAGTTGAACAAGGACATGATATGGAATAAGTATCCGTTGCCTCGAACCGATGACCTATTCCACCATTTGAGAGGAGCTTCTTTCTTCTCGAAGATTGATTTGAGATCAGGATACCATCAGTTGCGTATCAGGGAGGAGGACGTCTCGACGACTGCGTTCTTATCGAGATATGGTTCTTACGAGTTTCGGGTTATGCCTTTTGGTTTGACTAATGCTCCAGCCGTGTTTATGGACTTGATGAATAGGGTGTTCAAAGATTTCCTAGACCAGTTTGTCATTGTCTTCATTGATGATATTCTGGTTTACTCCCAGACAGAGGAGGAGCACGCCGAGCATTTGAGGCAAGTTTTGCAGACGCTACGTCAGAACGAGCTGTATGCAAAGTACGAGAAGTGCGGGTTTTGGCTGAAGGAGGTCCAGTTTTTGGGACACATTATTTCCGACCGGGGGATATCTGTTGATCCGGGGAAGGTATCCGCGGTGAGGGAGTGGGGACAGCCCACGACACCAACGGAAATCCGTAGTTTCTTAGGTCTAGCAGGATACTACAGGAGGTTCATTCGGGGATTTTCGAAGATAGCAGGTCCTTTGACACATCTGACTCGTAAAGGTGTGCCGTTCATTTGGAGTGATGCCTGTCAGTTGGCATTTGATGAGTTGAAGGATAAGTTGACCTCAGCACCGGTGTTAGCATTGCCGAGACCGGGAGTTGAGTATCTAGTCTACACCGATGCGTCCTTGCAAGGACTTGAAGGTGTCTTGCAGCAGGAGAGTCAGGCCATAGCTTATGCTTCCCGTAAGCTAAAGCCTCACGAGAAGAATTACCCCACTCATGACTTGGAGTTGGCGGCAGTTGTATTTGCCCTTCGTATTTGGAGACACTACCTTTTGGGGGAGAAATTTCGATTGTTCACGGACCACAAGTCCCTACAGTACCAATTCACGCAGAAGGAGTTGAATATGCGATAGCGTAGGTGGCTTGAGTTTGTAAAGGACTATCAGTTTGATATCCAGTATCACCCGGGAAAGGCTAACGTGGTAGCAGACGCGTTGAGCCGTAGGCCAGTAGAGGAAGTGGCAGGGGTGTGGAAGGCCAAATGGAAGGAGTTGGGACACCAGGATGCAGTGGCCCGATCGTTCATGTCTGTGATGACCGTTACACCACAGATTGTCACGAAGGTAGTAAGGGCACAGGCAAATGACTCGTTCTGTCAGGAGCAGATAGTTCAATTATTAGCAGAGGGAGCCGAGTCCTATACCGTTAGCTCAGACGGGGGATTACACTTCAATGGGAGATTGGTAGTTCTGGAAGGAGAGAAATTGCGACACGAGGTGATGGCAGAGTCGCACGGCTCACGGTTCGCGGTACACCCCGATGGGGACAAAATGTACCAAGACATGAGACGACAGTATTGGTGGAGCGGGATGAAGAGAGATATTGCCGTGTTTGTTTCAAAATGCGCCACTTGTCAGCTAGTAAAAGTGGATCATCAGAGACCGGCATGACTGCTACAGCCATTGGAGGTCCCGATGTGGATGTGGGAGATCATATCCATGGACTTTATCACGGGGTTACCTACGTCACAGAGAGGTCACGACTCCATTTGGGTAATTGTGGACAGGTTGACCAAAGTTGCTCATTTTCTACCCGTAAGGACAGACTACACTACGGGACAGTATGCCCAGCTCTTTATTTCTGAGATAGTGAGACTTAACGGTGTGCCCATAAATATCGTGTCTGACCGAGACAAGATATTTGTTTCACGGTTTTGGGAGAATTTTCAGGAGGCCATGGGCACGAAATTGCGGTTGAGTACGGCGTATCACCCGCAGACCGATGGGCAAACTGAGCGTACAAACCAGATGTTGGAGGACATGCTACGTATGAGTATCATTTATTTTGGGGGTGGATGGCAGCAGTATCTTTCACTGGTGGAGTTTGCTTACAAAAACTCCTACCAGTTCACCATTGGCATGGCTCCATTTGATGCGTTGTACGGTAGACCTTGTCGTTCCCCAGCATGTTGGTTGGAGGTGGGGGACAACAAACTACTTGGGCCAAAAGTGATTCAGGATACTTCGGCGAGGATAGAATTGATTCGGAGTCGCATTCGGGTAGCTCAGGATCGGCAGAAGAGCTATGCTGATGCGAAGAGGTTCTTCAGGGATTTCCAAGTGGGGGACCAGGTTTTGCTCAGAGTATCTCCTATGAAGGGGATTATGCGTTTCGGGAAGAAAGGGAAGTTGGCACCGAGGTATGTGGGACCATTTCCTATTATTGAGCGGATTGAACCGGTTGCGTATAGGCTTGGGTTACCGGAGCATCTGCATAGGATTCACGATGTATTTCATATTTCCTCGCTAAGGAAATATCTTAGAGACGATTTGGCTCATTCTCACATTGCTTTGGAGGACATCGATCTCCAGTCGGATAGCTCATACGAGGAGGGGCCGATTGCTATTTTGGACCGAAGTGAGCGGAAATTGCGGTCAAAGATAGTTCCGTTAGTGCGTGTTCAGTGGCGACATCATAATGTCGAGGAGTCCACATGGGAGCGCGAGGATGAGATGCGCGAACGTTATCCAGAGTTGTTCTTACCAGGTACTTTCTAGTTCCGAATTTCGGGACGAAATTCAGTTATAAGGGGGAAGTATGTAATACCCCGTATTTTTGTGATATTTATTTATGGGATTAATTAAATTAAATGTGTATTAATTGGAAATTAATCCGGATTAAAATACTAACGAGATGCGAGTTGGTATTTGATTATAATGTGCATATATGATTATATATGAATATTGAAGTATGAAATTCGTCGTGAAATTGAAATACGGCAATTTGGAAATTTTGTTGAGACGCGTGTGACAGTCGCGTCAGGAAAATATTTATTTTAATTAAAAAGTGAATTTTAGTTATATTAACCGTATGGTCATTTTGGGTGCGCCAACGCGTCCGGAAGGGTCGAAATAGTCAGAAAATACTAGCCGGGGGTTTGGTTTGGGTCCCGGAGTATTTTTAGGCCATACCGGCAACCAAAAAGGGCAGTTTGGTAATTTTAGAATTTTGGGATTTTTGATTAACGAATTTTAGGAGTTTTAAATGGAAAATTAAAAGCCCCACTAACCCATTACCAACCATTAACTGATTAGAGGGCTACGGGGTTTATTAGAATTAGCCCCAAAAGTTCCTAAGACAAACCCTAGCCTCCATTGCCACCATTAGAGAAGAGCTTGTAGAGGGAGAGAAAGAGGAGAATTCTGCAGAGAGAGAGAACCATTCATCGGATCGACATCAAAATCAGAGTTATACATAAGGCAAGTGGTTTAATTCCAATTAATTTCAGAGAATGCTTCTTCCATGTGTAGGAAATTGTCAGAATTTGTATTGTTCTTGGGAGTTTGATAAAAACCCATTGATTGGATTTAGAAACTTGTATTTTGATGAGAAATTGCATGTAGAATTGTATGTAGGTGATTAATCTGATGATGATATATTTTGGATGAAACAAAAATGGATTTAATTAAGCCCATTGGGGATTTAAGAATTTCAAGGGTTCATGTTCTTGAAATTTGGGGAAAAATGTAGAGATTTGATATTTGTATGATGTTTAGGATGAATTAATTCCACTAAACACGTTAGTATGTGACCTAAGTATATTTAGGATCGATTAGAACCCATGTATATTGTTGGTTTGATGTTTAGAGGAGATTAGAGGTGAAAAAAAGTTGGAAAAACGAGTTAAGGAAAATCTGGGCTCGAAACTGGCCACTTGTTAGAAGACCTGCCCAGGTCGTTCGAACGAGCTCGTTCGAACGAGCTTCTAACGAGTTAAACTTTGACTTCTAACGAGGGTGAAGTTCTTTCGATGTTTTCGTTCGAACGAGACCTCGTTAGAAAGCCCACTTCGTTCGAACGAACTCTCGTTCGAACAGCCTCGTTCGAACGAGTTGACAGTTTAGGCGTTTTAGCCTGTTTTGATCCCGAGTGTCCTGTAACCTTGTGTATATGTAGAGATAACCTTCCCTTGATGATTAATTGATATATTTGGGATGTTTGGAATATAATGCGGAGTCAAACCTAGAAGTGTAGTTTGAACCTAAAGGAAAATATGAAGTAGGACGTGAGTGTCTATTACGATGCGAGAACTATTGACGGCCTAATTTATTATATTAACCGGGAACATATAAATTGTGTAGTATTATATGTCGGTACGAGAATGAGAAGTGTACCACCAATATATTATGGTGATTACTAAGATGTGTGAATACTTAGTATATGTATTGATTTTATGTGTATGACATACCTACCATACTTGCTATCACGGGAGGTTTACGTTCGCTTAGGGCCTTCTAATCCTTGTGTTGCCCGGATTTAGATTGGTTACCTCGAGAACATAGGTCAGAGAAGGGCTTATTGGGATATTAATAAGTCTGCTGATCGTGGGAGCGTAGGTATGTGCGTGACCCAGGTGATGTGACTGTGTTCGCCTCCATTGTTTGTGATGTTGTTATCTGAGAACGATTCCCAAGAGATTCGGAATGCGTGATCCTTATGTACGTGATGTACCGGGATGGATAACAGAGTATGTGTGCACCGCAGCTTAGTCTCGGGGTGCTTGTATTGTATATTTATGATGTGAATAATATACACTTAATTAATGGGAACTTTCATATTGATATTGTGAATACAATTATGGTAATGTTTTGAGAAAACATAACGGGTTAACTGATCAAGTGCGAAAAGTAGCGCGTGTAAAGACGCTAATCGTTGTTTTCGTTTCGCCAACTCAATACAAAAACCTAAGTTACAACTACACTTGCGGGGCAAGTAGAGCGGTAAGTCGGGTATCGAGAATCCACAGAGACGAGTTGTTAGAATTTATAAGGTTTAATATTCCGAAATAAAAGTGTAAAAGGTGAATTACAAACTAAAAGAAAAGATGCATGAAAGGGAAAGATTAATCTAGGCGAGGGAAATTAAACTAAATTAATAAAGAGAATAAAAACTATAGGTTGCGTCGAATATCCCTCACCCGAGTTAATTAGTATAAAATGGTTACATGGGTCGACGAGTTATTAAGACTACGTCTCGTTTCGACAGTTAATTAAATCAAGAGTTGTCACACCCCTAAATTTGCATAAAAGTCGAATATGATTTTGGCATTAACAAATACCCCAAAAATTACGCACGCAAGGTCGTAAGCACGGGGCATACATGATATTCCCCGTCAAATCTCCTAGGCGTAATAACTAGGACAACGCACTCAAAATAGACCCGTAAACTCCATCACCAAAGCAAAGCAACACGTCAACCCTAGGTGAGTTCAATCCGACACAACCTAATTTAACCTAGATATAGAGCATGGTAAATGACATGTATTTAGGTGAAAGCAATAAATAAAGCAAGTAAACTAAATTAGAAAGCAAGTAAATTAACTACAAAGCAAGAAAATAAGGAAATACAACTTAAATTAATTGAAAGAGATAATGAATAGTAACCTTACAACACCCAAATGGGGAACACCCAAAGAGAGGAGAAGATGAGCTCTCAAAATCCAAACCCTAAACTAAGTATCTAAAATGAAATATCTCTCTCAAATAAATGCCCCTAACACTCTATTTATACCCCAAAATAAACCCCAAACAAAACCAAGCCAAAAAACCCAAAATAAGTCAATTTTCGTCCATATCTGATGGTACCGGTCGACCTCATGTTTGGGACCGGTCGACCGCACTTTTGGAATTTGCCTTGGGCTTGAGGCAGCCCCCTTTTCCCTCCGAACCAATTTTGACGCGTTGCACGTAAATGACCATAACTCCCTCATACGGAATCGAAATGAGGCGTGGTCAGAACCGACGCGAAGCTAATTCAATTCTCTACATGATTATGTTTTAAAACCCTCCAAATTATGCAGTATGAAATGACCAAAATGCCCTTGAAGTAGAAGAAAATACCGAAACCTTTCGGAAATGGGCATAACTTCCACATACGGAGTCAGAATGACGCACGGTCAGTGGCCACGGAAAGATAATTTGATGATCTACATGTTGGTAACTTCATTCCATAAAAAATAGTGAGTTTAAAAGGACCAAATTGCCCTTGAAGTAGCATTCGATGATGGAACTTCTCCGAAATGCAACCGAACCTCACTTTTAGCGTTCCAATACCTACAAAAGCACAAATAACCCCTGCAAAGCATGTATATATCCAAATCCAAGGTTGTCTGGTTAATGATCATAATTATAGGCATTTAGGACCGTAAAAGTGCTAGAATGCATAAAGATAACGGGCGAAAATATGTAATATTCAATACGAATCACACCCCCTAACTTAAACATTGCTAGTCCCTAGTGATGAAACAAACAAAACTAGTCCACAGAAGGAAATACAAAACGTATATATGCATCGAAATATAATTTCCACTTTCGTAGGGAACACGATTGCATTTAGCATATGCAATAAGCCGTTAAACCCCTACTTTCTTTTTGCTTTTTGCTTTCTCTTTTTCTTAACTTTTTTCACTACTTTCTTTTCTTTACTTATCAAACTCTCATATGCCTAAATTGCAACCGACATCATAACAAAAACATTCAATCCCAAGTAACATTCCAAACAAAGGTATGGAAAGTGTATGTATGGGTTCAAACTCCAATTTGGAGTTGGTTATGGGATTTGGGGTTATGAAACGAAAGGCTATATTTAGGCTCAAAGGGGTTAACGAGGGTAAACATATAAGGGTGAGGTCAAGGTCAATATGGGTGATATAACAAAGATGGCCTATGATCATTTCCTAAAGTTTACGCAATTCTCGAATCAAAACAATATATGAAAATCATGCTCAAGTAACACATTTCAAGTATAAACTCAATTAATGAACGGTGAAATGAAAGAATAGTGAGATTACAAACGAATTCAACGTTTTCAATGAGGAAAGAATAGTTTATAACACTCACAAACGACGAAAGGTACAAAGCTTACTCGGTGTAAGTATATACAATGCAACAAAAGATTATCGAGTTATAAAAATCTTAAACCAAATCAATATAACAATAAAAGTGCATGTGCTCATGGGATTAAAGTTTAATTCAGGAAGTTATTCATAATATCAATAATCGAGACTAAAGTCTAATAACTTCTAAAATCAAGAACATGCATCATTGGGTTGTCTATTGGATCGGGCAATTATTGAAATTTATCATCGGAAACAAAGGCAAAATGCCCAAAAAAGGAGAAAAAATAAAGAAAATATTTTTGAAATTTTTGAATTTTTCTAAGAAAAGCATACTAAGTAACTAACATGTGAGCAAAAACATGGACTAAATAAAGAAATGGATAGAATATCCCACACCCCTAACTTAAAACTTGACATTGTCCTCAATGTTAATTAAGAATCAAGTCAAAGAGAGGAAAATAACGATATTACCCAAACGTGGAGCGATCCCCATAAGAACAAGTCCAAAAAATCTACAAAACAAGTTAGTACCGAGCATAGCAAAAACAAATAACAAAAAGTTAACTAATTACACTAGACTAAATTAAAAAGGAAAGAAAAAATAAAAAGAAAGAAAGCTAACTATATACAACCTACTATTTAGGCTTCACACTAACTGTACACTAGAAGTCTAAATAGCTGAGGGTCCACCATAAGAACGATTTGACTTTGGAGGATAACCGGTGTACCCTCACATACAAGCATGCCTTCCGAAAAATATGAATTCCGTTTTAACAACGGAAGGCATGTGTAAGGCGAAAGAAATGAACCATCGCCAATTAAAAGTTTTGGAGGGAAGATGGGGGGTTTGGATTGAACGGGTGACAAAAATAAGTGGGGACCGAGAAAAGCCGAATATCCTCCCAATGATTTTGAAGTTGGAATGGGAGACGGCGCACACAAAGGCAAAGATGTGATCGTGGAGGGCGACTCGAGCAAGTACTCCTCATCGACGATAGGGTTTAAAACATTAAAGTTCGAAACCGAATCATCGGGTACTTGTTCCGGTGGGGTAATAGAGAATGAAAATGGGGATGAAAGAAATTCAAACTCATGAGATGAATCATCATCGCATGAAGTTGGAATTTCAAAGGAAATAATATCATTTTCAATGAAATGTTCTTCTTTGGGGGCCAAAGAAGAAATCATTTCATTGCAAATAGATATTACGTCATTTTCATCCTCACTTTCAATATCTATTACGAGATGGGCAAAGTCTAGAATGGCTTGTTCCAAAGTAGGTACAAGTACTTCATTTGGTTCAAAACATTCCTCGACTTCAAAAGTCTCGGAAGAAAAATCATCGTCGGACTCAAATAATAAATCCAACTCATGTTCCCACCAACGATTTTCTTCCCGATAGCGATTTTCAATTTTCTCATTTTCATACATACGCAAGCCCTCACCGAATGTCATAGGTCGAGGTGCGGATGCATTAGAATGGGAACTTTGAAAATTACCATCGGACTTAAACGAAAACTCATTATTATAGGAATTTTGAAAACTATTGCAATTCGTTTCAAAATTCCTATTATAAGGAGGTAAAGGCCCAAAATCATTATCATCATCATCAAAATTCCAATAACCTAAATTTTGACTTTCGTTATACTCGCCCAAAGTAATATTTGAATTTGCAAATTTTTGGGATTCTAAGTATTCACCGAAAGTCATAGGTTTGCGAGAATTTTGAGAATTATAACAAGGATTACCGAAAGAATTGGAATAAGACATGCTTACCCCAAAAATGGCTCAAGTGGCGAATTCCACAAAGTAAGTGCGCGCGGGAAAGATTCGAGCGTTTCTAAGTGATCAAATGTGGAAGTCCTACAAAAAGTTAGCAAATAATACAAATAGAAGGAAAATACTATGAAATACTAAATCAAATAAAGTCTAAAACAAACTCATCCCCGGCAACGGCGCCATTTTGATCAAGTGCGAAAAGTAGCGCGTGTAAAGACGCTAATCGTTGTTTTCGTTTCGCCAACTCAATACAAAAACCTAAGTTACAACTACACTTGCGGGGCAAGTAGAGCGGTAAGTCGAGTATCGAGAATCCACAGAGACGAGTTGTTAGAATTTATAAGGTTTAATATTCCGAAATAAAAGTGTAAAAGGTGAATTACAAACTAAAAGAAAAGATGCATGAAAGGGAAAGATTAATCTAGGCGAGGGAAATTAAACTAAATTAATAAAGAGAATAAAAACTATAGGTTGCATCGAATATCCCTCACCCGAGTTAATTAGTATAAAATGGTTACATGGGTCGACGAGTTATTAAGACTACGTCTCGTTTCGACAGTTAATTAAATCAAGAGTTGTCACACCCCTAAATTTGCATAAAAGTCGAATATGATTTTGGCGTCAACAAATACCCCGAAAATTACGCACGCAAGGTCGTAAGCACGGGGCACACATGATATGCCCCGTCAAATCTCCTAGGCGTAATAACTAGGACAACACACTCAAAATAGACCCGTAAACTCCATCACCAAAGCATAGCAACACGTCAACCCTAGGTGAGTTCAATCCGACACAACCTAATTTAACCTAGCTACAGAGCATGGTAAATGACATGTATTTAGGTGAAAGCAATAAATAAAGCAAGTAAACTAAATTAGAAAGCAAGTAAATTAACTACAAAGCAAGAAAATAAGGAAATACAACTTAAATTAATTGGAAGAGATAATGAATAGTAACCTTACAACACCCAAATGGGGAACAACCAAAGAGAGGAGAAGATGAGCTCTCAAAATCCAAACCCTAAACTAAGTATCTAAAATGAAATATCTCTCTCAAATAAATGCCCCTAACACTCTATTTATACCCCAAAATAAACCCCAAACAAAACCAAGCCAAAAAACCCAAAATAAGTCAATTTTCGTCCATATCTGATGGTACCGGTCGACCTCATGTTTGGGACCGGTCGACCGCACTTTTGGAATTTGCCTTGGGCTTGAGGCAGCCCCCTTTTCCCTCCGAACCAATTTTGACGCGTTGCACGGAAACGACCATAACTCCCTCATACGGAATCGAAATCAGGCGTGGTTGGAACCGACGCGAAGCTAATTCAATTCTCTACATGATTATGTTTTAAAACCCTCCAAATTATGCAGTATGAAATGACCAAAATGCCCTTGAAGTAGAAGAAAATACCGAAACCTTTCGGAAATGGGCATAACTTCCACATACAGAGTCAGAATGACGCACGGTCAGTGGCCACGGAAAGATAATTTGATGATATACATGTTGGTAATTTCATTCCATAAAAAATAGTGAGTTTAAAAAGACCAAATTGCCCTTGAAGTAGCATTCGATGACGAAACTTCTCCGAAATGCAACCGAACCTCACTTTTAGCGTTCCAATACCTACAAAAGCACAAATAACCCCTGCAAAGCATGTATATATCCAAATCCAAGGTTGTCTGGTTAATGATCATAATTATAGGAATTTAGGACCGTAAAAGTGCTAGAATGCATAAAGATAACGGGCGAAAACATGTAATATTCAATACGAATCATTAACCGATAATGAATTGTATTACTAATTGAGAATCTGAGTTTAAGTAAAGCCCTCTATTTATTTGATAACGCTAGAACGTAATATGGAAATCGAGTAGTAAGGGGTAGAACTTATTACGGTTTGGTTAGATATGTAGGTCATGTAGATGGGTACGGTACGTTAGGAGTGCACATGCAGTCGAGATATGAGAATTTCATGTGAGTGCACGTCCTAACATGTATTTTGCATTTAATGTTTTAATATTATTAAAACACTTGCTGTTTTTAAAATGATTTCCACTTTCGGGCTCTGACCCATTTGCTTTCAAATCTATTTTTGTAAAAACCATTTTAGGTGCCCAGCCACAAGGACACCATGCTTAGGATCCTCATTCAGGTGACGAGCTGTAGCTGTTTATGGAAGTTACAGGACTTTGCTTGTAGACGCTTCATCTATCTTGACTCTATATTCAGCATTTTATCAGTTGTAGGGCATGTCGCCCATTCCTTTTAGAGACATTTCATTTATTTCAGTTATTCAGACTTCTGGCATGTAATTATTCAGGATTCAGACTTGTCTTATTATTTTCAGTTGTGGGATTGTTGTGAGGAGTTTTCCTCTGGATTTCTATTTATTATTTGTTTGTTATTTCATTACTTCGTTATGGTGAATGGATTATGTTGATTCTTCCATTACTCTTGTATTGCATGTTAACCAGACTTAACTTAAAATTTGGCAACTTACTTTTTAAATACTAGGTGGTTAGTAATTATTAAAATGTTTTCGTCAGTGATGCTATTAACTGAACCAACCTGGCATTTTGTATTGATTTAATAAAGGAGTAGCTACCCGGGATTTAATTAGTCGGGGTGTCACAATGTTCAAATGGAGAAATCATATAATAAAATGCCAGTTTTTGACGGGACAAATTATGCATATTGGAAAGCCCGCATGAAGTCGGCTTTAAAGGCCATAGATGAACGGGTTTGGATTTTAGTTGAAAGCGGGTGGACACCTCCCTCCGTTACTGTTGAAAACGTGATCAATTTGAAACCTATCACTTCTTGGACTGAAGATGAATTTAAATGGTCTTCTTTTAATTCTAAGGGTTTGATTGCTATTTCCGGATCCATCACTCCCGATGAGTTCCGATGTATCATGACATGCACCACGTCAAAGGAGGCATGGGATGTTTTACAACTTACCCATGAAGGAACTAATGCTGTCAAAGAATCTAAATTGCAAAATTTAACAACTCAATTTGAAACCATCACCATACTTGAAACTGAATGCTTTGATAATTTTTATGCTAGGTTGTCTGATATTGTTAATACTAGCTTTAATCTCGGTGAACAAATTCCTAATGCCAGAGTTGTGAAAAAGATTCTTAGATCATTGCCTAAGCGTTTTATCCCTAAAGTCACTGTGCTAAATTCTATGGGTAATTTAAATACGCTAAAATTGGAAGAACTTGTAGGAGACTTGCAAACTTATGAAATTGACATGTTTCCTAAATCTGTCAAGTCTAAAGATAAGGGAATTGCACTTAATGCCCAAGAGAGAAAACGTGAGGGGTCGGGAAGAAAAAGAGTTGAGTCATCTAGAAAGAGAGAGATAGTAACTTCTGATTCTGAGTGTGAATCTGACTTAGATGACTTGGCTTTATTTGCTAAAAACTTCAAGAAAATTCTTAAATTCAAGAAAAGTGGAAATTTCAATGATAAAAAGAATTTTCAGAAAAATAAGTTTGAAAAGAAAAATGAGAAAGATTTCAAAGACCCTCCTAAGAAAGACACCGAGAGATGCTTTGAGTGCGATGGTAAGGGTCATAGAGCTTTTGAGTGTGCCACTCATCTGAATAGAGAGAAGGGCAAAGCTGTCCTTAATGCTACCCTTAGTGACGACAGTGAGGTCGAGTCGGTGGACTCGGGAGATGAGTCACCGCATGAGTGTAACTTCACCGCATTCATGGCTAGTCATGAGAATACTTTTAGTGCATCTCACGACGATGAGGATGCTACTTCACAAGGAAACCTCGACAGTGAGACGAAGTTAGTGAGGGGGAGGATGACGCAAGTGAGAGCGAGAGTAACCTTCAACGTGCCTACGTCGAATTATATAATGAGTCATTTAAAACAAAAAAGCGTAACAAAGCATTAGTTCTTAGGATCACCGCATTAGAAGGAGAGTTAGAAGAGACTAGAGAGAGAGAGTCCTTCACTTGCACCGCCATGAGAGAAAGAGAGTCTGCCTGTGTTAAGAAAAAACTTTTGTTTAAAGAGAGAGAGAGTCATTTTGATAAAGAGAAAGGGGACTTGACGAAACAAGTGGCTAGTCTTACGAGTAAGCTCCATTCCTCCATGGAGACTCGGAAGAAACTTGATGCCCTTGTTGCCGAGCTTACTCATGACCTTGAAAGGGCATGGGAAGTCAAGGTACAAATCGAGGACAAATCTGGAAAGATGGGAAATATGCTCCTCGGTCCCGCTTTAGGTTTTGGTGATAGGCAGGGAATAGGTTATGATGGTGCCTCCTCATCCCAAATTGAACCCGGATCAGTTCCTGAGTTTACTACGACTCCTTATGGCCATCGTCAAATACCACGAAGGAGAGTTCGACCAAGAAAAACAAATCAAGGACCACTTAAGAATGTGTTCTTTTGTACATATTGCAAAAGAAAAGGTCACCTGAGGAAGTTTTGCTATAGTTTAGGTCGGACACAACGTACTTCTGCTCCACCACGTCATAATTGTGAGATTGACAGTCTGAGAGAGCGTGTTGAGTTCTTAGCCGCCTCATCACAGAGTATGATGGAGGAATTCCGACGGATGTCTTTACCGTCAGTAAATGCTTCTCACATTCTGGCTAAAACCAACAAAAACAAGGGTAAACAAAAGGTTACCACTTCTTGGGTGCCTAAGAAAGATAAGAAAACCCTAGTTGGTGATGTCGCTCTCAAAGCTCATAATACCTCACAGTGGTATTTTGATAGTGGGTGCTCCAGACACATGACAGGTGATGCCTCATTTTTTACCTACCTTGAGGATTATAATCATGGTAGGGTCACCTTTGGAGATGGGAGCCAGTCTAGCATTGTAGGACGAGGTACAGTAGAGTTACCAGGATTTCTTAAGCTAGAGAATGTTTTGTACATCAAAGGTTTGAAATCAAACCTTCTCAGCATTAACCAACTGTGCGACGCTGACTTTGCCGTAAAGTTTGACCGGGACGCTTGTAAGGTCTATAATCAAGCCGGTAAACTTTTAGTGCGAGGGGTGAGGACAAAGGATAATTGCTATGGGACTGAGCCCACATCTTCACTTGTCTGCAACAGCGCCACGACCACTCCTATGGATCTCTGGCACCAACGTCTAGGTCACGTGAACGTTAGAGATTTGACACGTTTAGCCAAAAAGGACCTAGTATGTGGCTTACCATCCCTTAGAAAGTCAACTTCCACGGTTTGTGGACCCTGTCAGTTGGAAAAGCAAATTTGGAGCCCTCATAGGAAGTTGCATTCCATTACCACATCCCGAGTACTTGAGCTGATTCACATGGATCTTATGGGTCCTACTCGTATTGAGAGCTTGGGTGGTAAGAGGTGTATCCTCGTGATGGTAGACGATTTCTCTACATATTCTATTATAGGTTTTCCGAGGGAGAAATCCGATGCTGTAGAGTTTTTAACGACCAAGTGCCGTGTCCTGCAAAATCAACACGGAGTCACTATTAATAGGATACGTAGTGACAACGGTACTGAATTTAAGGAAGCAAAGGTAGATTCTTATTGTGATAGCCTTGGGATCAAACATGAGTTTTCCGCTGTGAAGACTCCTCAGGAAAATGGGATTGTTGAGAGAAATAATAGAACGATCCAGGAGATGGCTAGATCTATGCTTCTAGGTCGTAAGTTTTCTAGGAGATTTTGGGCAGAGGCAGTGTCTACTGCATGCCACACGGTGAATAGGGTCTACTTGTGTCCACACACACTTAAGTCGCTTTATGAATTGTGGACTGGCAAAAAACCCAACCTGGCATATTTTCGTGTTTTTGGGAGTAAATGCTACATCCTACGGGATAGAGAGCAATTAGGAAAGTTTGACTCCTGGAGCGACGAAGGAATATTGCTAGGATATTCATCGAATAGCAGAGCGTACCGAGTTTTCAACCTGAAGAGCTCTAAGGTTATGGAATCAATAAACTTCACCGTGCAAGATGATGAACCTCCGACGGCTATTGATTCTAACCTTCAGTGTGAGGATGAGGACTTTACTGGGAGTGACCTACTTGTCCCTCACCCACACTATGTGGATCCTACTCCTGTGTTAGGGGACACACCCTCTTGGGTTCGCAAGAGTCATGACCCGTCTGCCATTGTTGGTGATCCCACTCTAGGGGTCAAGACTCGTGCTCAGCTAGAGAACGTTATCAGCCATTTTTGCTACACGTCCAAAGTCGAGCCCAAGAATTATAAAGAAGCTCTCAAAGATGAACACTGGATATCTACCATGCAGGATGAGTTGCTTCAGTTTAAAAAGAAAAAATGTCTGGGATCTTGTCCCCCGACCTAGTGATACTAATGTGGTAGGTACCCGGTGAATTTTCAAGAATAAAATGGATGAAAATAGTACCATAATCAGAAACAAGGCTAGGTTGGTCGCTCAAGGCTACACACAGATAGAGGGTGTAGAATTTGGGGAGACATTTGCTCCTATTGCGAGGCTCGAGTCCGTCCGCTTACTACTCGCCATCGCATGTCATCTGCGCTTCAAGTTATATCAGATGGATGTTAAGAGTGCATTTCTTAATGGCATTCTACAGGAGGAGGTTTATGTGGAACAACCAAAAGGGTTTGAAGACCCTAAGCACCCGGATCACGTCTTCTATCTCAGGAAAGTTTTGTATGGTTTGAATCAAGTTCCCCGTGTTTGGTACGGGAGGCTTACTTCCTATCTCTTAGCCCGTGGCTTCAAGAGAGGGGGAGTTGATATGACGTTATTCGTCAGAAGAGATGACGGTGCTATTTTGGTTGCCCAGGTCTATGTGGACGACATAGTATTTGGATCCACATGCTCCCAGCATGCTCACCACTTTGAGGAGGAGATGAAAAGTGAGTTTGAGATGAGCATGGTAGGTGAGCTCACTTTCTTCCTTGGTCTCCAGGTTCGTCAGCTAGAGGATGGGATGTTCATCTCTCAATCCAAGTATGCTAGAGACCTTGGGAAGAAATTTGGTTTAGACTCCGCTAAGCATGCACGTACACCTATGAGTACTTCTATGAAGCTTAGTAAGGACACTTCAGGCAAGGAGGTAGAGCAAACCTTATATCGGAGTATGATAGGTAGTCTTCTCTACTTGACTGCCAGTCGTCCCGACATAGCCTTTAGTGTTGGAGTCTGTGCGCGATATAAGGTGTCTCCGAAAGAGTCACACTTATTCGCTCTAAAACGTATTATCAAATACGTGAGTGGGACTCTCCCATACGGTATTTGGTATTCCTTTGATACCGATGACCGTTTGTCCGCCTTTTCGGATACCAATTGGGCCGGGGATGCAGATGGTTATAGGAGCACTTCTGGTGGGTGTTTCTATTTTGGTTCTGCTTTTGTCTCTTGGTTGAGAAAGAAGCAAAACTCCATCTCTTTGTCCACTGTGGAGGCTGAGTACATCGCCGCCGGGAGTTGTTGCACGCAACTCTTATGGATGAAGAAAATGTTGGAGGATTATGGGATTTCATAGGACACCATGATCATTTCCTGTGATAAAACTAGCGCGATACACATATCCCGCAATCCCGTTCAACATTCGTACACAAAGCACATCAGGTTACGCGAGCACTTCATACGTCAGTTAGTTGAGGAGAAGGTCGTATCCCTGAGTTTCGTTCCCACCGACCATCAGTTAGCCGATATATTCAGGAAACCTTTAGATGCCCTTAGATTTGAGAGTCTTAGGAGGTCTTTGGGGATTTGCACGGTTAACTGAGGGGTTGGTCCATGTCTAGCACAGGATGCATTTTCATTATCATATCATCTGATTCCTATTGCTAGATTGTACCATTAGTTTGTTTTATTTCGTTAAAAGAAAAAATTCCCAAAAGATTTTTTCTTTTTATAAAATTTTTTGAAAAATCCAAAAATATTTTATTTTGCACCTTTTATGGATGTGCATTTAAGATAGCTGAGTCCCATTTTCATTCCATTTATCCATGTGACTGCTTGATAGAGATTTGAGATGCTACATCATTTCATCCATATGCTTTACATTGTTTGGAGTCTTTGAGATGTGATTAGTGATATCTTCCTACATGTTTGACTCCTATATCCTTTATTGCACACATGCACGGCTATATTTGATTATTGCACTTGTCTATCACATATTGGTTTGAGTGTTTCCATCTCAATTCTGTCTATACAATGAATAATATGCGATAAAACTTGACAAGATTGGACTGCATGTAAAAACTGTTTTGGTGAGACTGTGTGTTTAAATTGATAATGGGGAGGGGCTGCGAAAGGTAATCATCTATCCTTTGCACAAAAGCCACCGTTCAAAAGGACCTCAAAAATGGAGGAATTTTATTATCCGATGTCCAACGAGGTTAAAAGAGCCCGAAAAAAAATTAAAGGCAATAAAAAGAAATTCATGCCAAACATGGGCCATTTAGGTTTCACCATCAATTCTCCAAAGTTTGAGAATTTAACATACCTCTATTCAAAATATATATCTGAGGGAGTTTGGCTGGAGAATGTTTAAACGGGTTTGCACTTCCTTGAAAGTCCTGAAAAAGCATGACATCGTTTTGGACGTTATTGGTGTGAAAATCACTTTGAGCTTTGATTTGTTGATTTGATTAAGTCAATATCTTATATTGCCATTCTTTTACACCAAAGGAAGCATTTGAGTTAATTCGTTAGGAATATCCAATATTCCTCGTGCACATATGTCATGTTTGTATGCATTAATTTTTCTATCGAGTTTGATCACACCCCTTCATTAACGCTATCACCGACTTGGTTGTCTTGTGTTCATTCATGGTGTGATTTAGTCCTTGTGACACCCCGCACTTGCTTATTTGATTTATTTCTCTCATTTGCCTATTTGGGTACATCATAAAAAGGGGGAGAATAAATTATCTTATTATGGGGAGTTTTGAAAGTTTGAAGTTTTCTTGAGTTTTGAAAGTTTGAGTTTTCTCATAAATTGGTATATATGTTTATCTCATTTCAAACTCGATACGTCACTTGGTATTTTCTTTTTCTTATGTGTGTAGGTACTACATTGATTATCATTGGATTGCACACCCTGATGAGAAAATCGTTGAGATTCCAGAAGAGTTGAAGATCAAAACGATGAAGTCTTATTCATATGTACCTTTTCAGTTTTGGGTTCATGAAAGGGTAGATTTGTATAGGCAATTTTATACGTGATAATTCAGATGTTTTTATGTTTGTACCGGCATAGACATAGGGGGAGATTTGTAAGGACATTTTGTCCATTAATTATAAGTATGTCATAAACCGTTACACCGTTGAAGAAATTCAAGATTCATATCGTCATCAATGGATTTGAATATCAAAGAAGAGGAGGATTCAAAATTCT
The DNA here is from genome assembly GCA_949130495.1 of Sambucus nigra. NCBI lineage: Eukaryota > Viridiplantae > Streptophyta > Magnoliopsida > Dipsacales > Adoxaceae > Sambucus > Sambucus nigra. Next base: position 371,538,826 of record OX422220.1, on the reverse strand, counting down.
GACAGGCCGGACCGGTCCGCCTGTTTCAAAAACGAACCGGTCCGCCCTCTACCCGGACCGATCCGCCTTGCTGAAGATCCAGTAGACCCCGGACTGGTAGCGAACCGATAAAGCCAAATTTAAAATGAACCGGTCCGACCCCCCAGATCGGTCCACCTCAGATTCGGACCGGTCCGCCTGGGATAACTTTGTGCAGATCGTGGTTAGATTTTTAAGGGCCAGATTTCTTTTATAAACCCACTACGCGGAGTTGGTTTCAGGAGACTTCTTCACACGATTTTTAGAGTTCATAAACTCAAAGTCTTCATCTTTGTGAGTTACCAAACTCATGTTTTGATTCACACAAGTTTCCAAATCATTTGTGAATCGTTTTTGAAATCCTAGAACACAAACACTTTTGTTGTTCACACCCTTGTGGAGAAGACCGTTCTTCGTCTTCATTGCTGACCTCCTGGAAAGGGAAACTTCCAGCCGCCGACTACAGATCCGACGCCTGCGGGTAATTCTGTGTCACTGTATTTTCTTTTTAATCCGAGAAATTGTATGTTACAATATTATAGTGAAAATAAATGGTTTTGCCCCTTTGGGGGATTTTTCCTCAATTGTGTGTGTTTGATTGTACTAGCATGTTCTACATATTATTCAATCACACCTAGTTGCATGTTTAGGGTTTAATTGGGTTAAACTGTGTTTAATTATATAATTTCCTATTTGAACGCAAGCGCACTCTTTCATGGGTCATCTAGATGATTACATGGATAATTCCAACCAAAAGACTGATAACGACTTAGATGATGATGAGATGGGAACTGAGTTCGCGATTATCCATAGAGCCTCAAGCCCAAATCAGATTCAAGGGAATGCTATACAAATGGAACTAAATAAGGTCACTACGGTCATGGAAGTTTTTAAAATTAACCCAGCTAAAACCTCAGTGGGCAAATGTCATCGACTAAAAGATGTTGATTATGTTAGACATACTATTTTCATTGAGGAAGACCTTGTCGGAGTCAAAACTCTACATCATAATTCACTTGTAATTATTCTCTGAATTTCTAACTAGGATGTGGATAAGATACTAGTGGATTAAAGGAGATCATCAAAGATCATATACTCAAAGTTGTTTAATAAAATCGACCTCAAGATGGAGGACCTAAAGGAAGCGACTATCCATTTGGTTGGCTTCATTGGCAGAATGACAAAGTCCTTGGCTAAGTTGTACTCCCAGTACGAATTGGGAACATATACAAGTTGATAGAGTTTCTAGTAGTGGACATAAATTCGCCCTACAATGTGATCTTGGTGTGAGGATGGCTCCACGCCATGAAATCAGTTCTATCTACCTACCACCAGAAGCTCAAATGCATTACCGATCGAGGGTAGTTGAGATGTGGGAATCGAGCTATTGATCAACAATACTTTATCGCTGCCATCATCCCAAACTAGGAAAAAGAAGGAAAAGATGATCACAAAAAAGTGACCGTAGAGGTAACAACCCCTTCTAAATAGCAACTAAAGTATGGGGCACCAAGTGTAGAAGAAATGAGGTCAGCCCTCACAAATAGAGTCATAAAACCACCACAAGAAGTCATGTTCAATGACTCCCACCTAAAAAATAAATTTATGATCTGCACTCACTCACCGATCACAAAAATGAAGAACATATCTATTTTCTCAAAGAGAACTAGGATTTGTTCTATTGGTATCCATATGATATGCCCGGGATCGATCATAAACTTATGTGCTACCGACTTGAAATGGACCCTACATTCTCTCGATCATGCAAAAGGCACGCCTAATAGACCCTAAGAAGACCAAGGCACTAGAAAAGGAAGTAGGAATTTTTTTGGAGGAAAGTCCCATCAAAGAAGTTTAATATCGCTAATGTCTCTCAAGCCCAGATGTAGTCAGAAAGTGTAATGAAAAATGGAGAGTTTTCATAGACTTCACCAACCTGAAAAAAAACTCTCCCAATGATAACTTTCTCATGCTGAAGATCGACCGGTTGGTTAATACCATGCCATCCCTAAATGAATGAGTTTCCTAGCTATTTATTCAGGGTATAACAAGATTCCTTTATACAGTACCTACCAAGAGAAGACCTCCTTCATCACTACCCTTGGACTTTACTACTATACATTCATGTTGTTTAGGCTAAAAAATATGGGAGCAACCTATTAGAGACTGGTCACTAAGGTGTTCAAGAATCAGTTGGGTGATACCATGGAAGTATATATATATGACATGCTCGTGAAGATAAAATATAAGGGAAACAATCCGACGAATTTGGTAAAGACATTAGAGGTCCTCAAACATGATGAAGCTCAATGTAACCAAGTGCTCCTTTGGAGTCCAATATACGTTTTTCTATATTACCTATTTAATCAAATGGGAATCAAAGAAACTACCAACCAGATCAAGGCAATAAAAATGTTGATCTGCCTAAAATAGTCATGAACATTCAAAAACAGACCGAGATGTTGACAACAGTCAACTATGTTATCTCTAAATCCTTTGAAAAGTGTCAACCTTTTTTGGCTCTTAATATAGGAAAATGTCCAGATATAGAATGAAGAATGCTAAAAGGAATTGGAAGGAATAAAAATCTACCTATGTTGACCTCCTATGCTTGCAGTCCCAAATCCAGGCAATCTAGTCTGTATCTCTCAGTGTCAAACCATGCGATCATCTTGACCTTAGATGTGAGAAAGAAGGGCATCAAGACCCCATATATTATGTGAGCAAGACATTCATGGAAGTTGAGAAGTGATCTCTATTTGAAAAAGATCTCTTACTCATTAGTGATCGCCTCATGCAAGTTAAAGAATTACTTTGAAGCACACTCCGTCATAGTAATCACTTCCTTTCCATTGAAATAATTCCTTAGAAATCATGACCTCTTTAGGTGGATGTACAAGTGGTCAGTTGTGGGAGGTTTGATATATATTATGAACCTAGAAGATATATCATAGGGAAAGATTTGGAGGACTTCATTGAAAAATTTATTGGAGGACATCAACCCGAGGAAAGAGAGCTAATCGATTAAGTGACCACTAAAGAGCCCGAGCAACTCAATAAATGAACTCTTTACATTATAGATCATCCAATTCAAAAGGGTTAGGGGTTAATAATTGTCTTTATAACTCCACATCATACCATGCTTAAGTAAGGAATACATGATAAGCACACAAAAGTGTTTAAATAAAACCTCAAATAGACGATTTTTAATTGCTAATTCTCGGTAAAAATGGTCTTATACGTGTTCATGTCTATCTTGTAGGTCAAATGCCTCTTGAGGAGTTTAAAGCATTAAATCAAGGCAAAATGTAGCATGTATGTGATTAAATGAGCTAAACCCAAGTCTCTTTAACCTCCAAATCCAACCTCACTGCTACACCCATCAAAACCCACAACCCAACTTCTCTTTACCAACCCCAAAACATAACCCGAACCTGCTTCATCGAACCCGAGCTTAACCCTCCTCGACCATATCCAAACCAAACATGTTCAACCCAACATCTAAAAAATGGACCTGCTAAAAAACCAAACCTATTCGAATCTTCCAACCCGGCCAAACTTTGACCCAAACTCCTATCAACCCGAAGTTCGGTGTCACTCGACCCAATCCTCAAATTCGGGTGCCCCTGCTACATCGCCATGATCAAACTGGAAACATCTACGATGACCCCTGCCCGATTTGACCCTATAATCATACCCCAAATCCGATTACAAACCTTTAACCTAACTACCAAAATTCACCATGCCTAATCTTCTTTAACCATTACCACCTGCGCATAACCCTTTTCCCCCATCATACTCTGAGATGCTTTAAACCCCAGCTTTGAAATTTAACCTGATTCTAGATCCATCCGAAAACCCATATCGGGCAACCCACGACCTCCATCATCTAAACCCATATACCCATATCATTACCTGCTATCCTGAACCCCGCAAGTAATCGGAACCCATTTATTCCGACCCAAGACCCATAAAATCCGGACAACCATAAAAGTGGATGATTCGTGTGACCCACTTCGACCCGATTCTGCACCAAGACCCGTTCCCCATAGCCAAACTCCAACTCATCTAAACTAATAAACCCATTTAAAACTACTCCATTCAATTCTCACCCGACTTTATCTCCTGCATATAAACTAAAACATAAAAATAAGCCCCCACATGTTTAAAACCTTCACCCCTTATTTTCCAAAATGCCCTCATGACACTTCTCCCACATGCACCACTTAGCCTTTTCAATTATACCCCTTAGCTTCATTTTCCACGATATAAAAGTAGACCCAAGGCCCATTTAAAGAATATTACGTGGGGTTTAGAGAGAAAGAAGAGAGATATTTTTAGGTAGAAATAATTTTTAGTGTTAGGTAGTTATTTTATTTTATTTTTTAGTTTGAGAGAAATAAATTGTAGTGAGATTCAACTTGAGTGTGAGATTTTCATTTATATTTTTGTTGATCACTCATTTGGAGGGTTGTATGTTTCTCATTCAAAGATTGGACTTCAATTGGATTCAAAGAGATTTGATTTGATTGTTCTCTTCTCTACTCTTATATTTTAATGCCTTTGATTATTTTTTTATCATATTTCATATCATGTTAGGCTAAAAACCCCTTTTAAGGGGCGGGATGAACCCTTATTTAATGTTATTTTAATTAATTAATTTGTTTATTTGAAATTCCCTTTAAATGTTAATTTTGACCATTCACCATTCAATTTATGCCTCGAGAGAGGGTAAATGATTTTCGAGAGAAAATAAAAATTCGAGATATAATACCCATTTTATAATCGAACTTAGAGATAGGGTTTTCTCAAGTTTGGTATCATTCTTTGAATTATTACTCTAGATTTTATTTTCTATGATTTATATAAATTTTGATGAATCGATCCTAGCGGATGATTTATTAAAAGTAGTGTAAATCTAGTGTATGGGGGTTTGAATTTAACTTTATAAAGGGTTAGAGTTAAAATTGCATTTGTGATGAGAATTGACTTGTAATCTTAATACTAATTTGTGATATTTCAAATGAGTGAATTAAATAATTACATTAACTAGAATATCTGGTGTAGTCCCATTCCTTGATCATTCTCACATTTATTTACCTCACGTTAACTCTAATTTTAGTGTTTGATTTTGTTCATTTTTTTAGTCACTTAGTTACTTAGTCTCATTATCCCTTGAAATTTGTTTTAAAAGAAAATTAAAAAAAGAAGAAGAAAATATCTAGAAAATTGTATTACATCTATTTTCTTATTTTTCACTCCTTAGAGTTGGATCGACATCCTTACTTACCGCTATGCAAGTTTATATTATGTTTATAGGTTTTCAAGGATTTTTATTGGGAAGTCTATTCTACAATGACACAAAAAAAGTCTTTTCTATCAAATGGCACCGTTGTCGTGGATATAATTTTTTTTTTTATCAAATGGCGACATTGCCACTTTTTGGAGTTTGACACACTTGAGAAGAGATTTTGGATTATAATTCATTTGTTCTATTTTATAAAAAGAATAAAAGCATGATCGGGAAACCAGACAAGGTAGAGAGAGGGCGTCCAAAGGCGGTGATTTAGAAGCCTCACTATTTTGGGTCGGTAGGACTCCCAGGGCTGACTGAGATAGGCGATCTCCCCCCGGTCGACTCGAATCGGTCTTTATCCCATGTGGGTAAATGACATGGGAGGTATACTTCTTTATCACTCGCGAATCTCCCGCAAGCGATTCCATTCTCGTGTGCTTAATTGCTCCTATGTGAGTTTTATTATTGCATTTCATTTATTTTGGATGGTTTGATGAATTAATGAGCCTAAGACCACGACCCGTCATTGAAATGAGAAGGGATTTCATCACCAGACTCACTCTCTTATCCATTGTGTGCTACCGTATATATCATTAAATTTAAAATCAATCAACTAGTCTGCTACCCTAACTATCATTAAATTTAAAATCAATCAACTAGCTAGTAAAGTAGGAACACAATTTTGGCAAAGGTGATCAGAAAGACAAATTCCGTGATTTTTATCGCCCACGGATTTCATTAAATTTTGGCTACCCTCTCACTAATTTTGAATTCATAAATTGGCTACTTGCTAGTTAAGATTTATCCTTTACTTGTGTGCATCTAATTCAATCTTTTGGTAGTGGGTTTTAGTGCGTCCATCCAATCCAAGAGTCGAAATATTTTTCTCCCGTCTTTTCTTCCAAAAAATCCAAAAACATTTTCTTCCTTTCTTTTTTCTATAAATCCAAAAATATTTTCTTTCCCTTATTTAAAAAAAATCAGACAAATATTTTTTTTCCTTTTGAAAAACATTTAACAATTCAAAAAATACTTCTCTCATCATGACCGAAGAACGTCCTTTACGGGTTTCAACAGTCGTCATGGCAACCTAGTGCACCCCATCCCGATTAGTACCCTCACTACACTTCCCGTGATTATCAATATTTTGTCTCTTATCAAGGCCATCCTCTCGTATATGACTAGTAGTGGGAAATGGACGGTTATGGGCGGGTAAAAAATGGATATGGATAAAATTGGGCGGGTCAAAAGCGGGTCGGACATAATAATTTGGTCGGGTTTGGTCGGGTTAAATTCGGGTCGGGTTGGGTCAAACCCGGATCGGGTCGGGTTGATCCTCTTTTTTTTTTGAAAAACAATTATTATACTGTAGAGGGGGCTTGAAGGTAACCCCGAGATTAGGGACAAATTCCCAATTAGCAACAGTGTTCGAGATTAAGCAACCGAGGCAGCTCAAGCATGGCAACTCAGCGAGGCAGCTTGGCGCGGTAGCTCATATTTTAGCTTGTTGTATTAGTCACATTGTATTTTCATTATTGATGACTGTAAGCTTTAACGGTTGTAATGACGTAACGATAATAACAAAAAAGTTTGTATGAGGTCAAACGGTACTTGCGAGAGACCAGGCTTGGCAGGGCCTGGGAGAGCTTTCATGCTCTATCGAATGACCTCACTGAGGGAACTTTAGAGGGACCTGGTTTGGAGGATTGAGAAGTAAGGCACCGTTGGGGCTTGTCCTGACCATCTTAGATACACCTGGTAAAACATCGAAGGACCCTGACCGTGGAACTTCAAGCGGAGCAGCTTGGAGTTCCATCGGGCGTCGAGTCATAAACCAAGTAGCCCTCTACTTAATGTCACATCTACTATTGGTGATGTCACTAGCCAGCTAAACAATGTCAGACCTGCACTTGAGTAAACCACCGTGGTATTTGGGGCTGTCAGGCAGTTGATAAGCCACCTCTGCGACAACACCCCCCTGACACACAGTGGTTAGGCAAAAGGCATGTCTTGGCATTTAATGTTTATGACGTGGAGACAACTAGTGCATCAGGCATTTAATGCTGTGACATAAAGTATGAGGGATGTCTTTCATAGTCTTAAATGACTGAGTTGCCTCGGGGGTGGTGTGGGGGGCTATTTAAGGACCCCAACCACCTCTGAGAAAGGATGATCCCTTTGAGAATTGAAAAGAGTTATTGCAAACTAGAGAGTTCACTGACTCACCATTGTCATTTATTACGAAGCTTTTAATACTTGACAGAGATTCTTAAGGGTGTTTTGTGTGTTTCTACCTGCCCGCCAGGGTGTATCTAGGGTGCTTACTTCCCTCTCCCTCTAGGTAAGCCACTTCTAAAGTTCATTATTATTACCTGAGTTATACACGAGAGACTTTGGGAGTTTAAGCTGAGTTTACCTTCATTGGGTTCATGTTTATATGTTCTGTCATTAATCCTAAGCTTTAACCAACTGACTTATCATTACCATACTCAATAGGGGGTCACGCCTCCATTTATAATCTAAAGTACCCTCTTACATTTGGCGACTCTGCTGGGGAGGCATCCTTCTAGAGAAGGAGTATGGCGCAGGATAATGCTACTAGAAGACTCAATTTTGATGACATACAACATAATGAAGAACAGGCTGCGAGGGAGCAGGAGGCCCTAAGAGATGGGGCTCCTCGAGTAGAGGTACCGCTGGCTCCAGCAACGATAGGCGTCCCAGGGGCTACACAACCTTCCACGAGCGCGGGGTTGGGACCTGCCCAGATGGCGCTCCTCATGAGCAAATTTTACGAGTTTTTGCAAACCCCAGTAGCTTCAACTATGCTGGGAGGATTGGAGACTAATGCCTTCGTAACACCAGGAGTGGCCCCAGGGGCCCCACCAGGGGCAGGCATTACAGGAGCGGTCCCAACAAGTGTACCCTCTGTTGTGAACCCAACTGTGGGCGGCTCAGGAGTTTCAACGGCACAACCGATAACATTCGCTCTGGTTGCAACGAGCGCTCAAACGTCGACCCCATTGCAGGTGGCCCCAGTAACCTCGCCCTTGGAGGAGATGAGAAAAGAGATGCAGAAGGAGATGATGAAGTTCATGCAGGCTTCCTCGCAGGCTGTGGGCGAGGTGGCTTCGGTCTACGATGACTTTCGAACACCTTACCCCCAGGAGTACAACGACAAACCCTACCCGAAGGACTATATTCCCCCTACCTTTGAAAAATACACAGGGACGGGTGGGAACCCGAAGGAACAGATTAAGCATTTCGTTGAACACTTGGGAGCGCACTGCAATGACAAAAAGCTTAGACTGAGGGAGTTCTCCAAATCCCTGACTGATAAAGCATACACTTGGTACTCTCATCTGCCTCCCAATAGTGTCTCCACGTGGGAGGAGATGCATGTATTGTTTGTCCGAAAGTTCTTCTTGGCAGAAGATGAGTTCACCCTAACCTAGCTTGGCAGGGAGAGGCAAAGGCCAGGGGAAGAGGTAGTGGCCTATATTCGAAGGTTTAGGGAAAGGTCCCTCGATGTAAGGGAAGAACCTCAAGAGGCCAGGTTACTACATATTTGTGCTGAGGGATTACTTCCTGAGTATATCTGTCACCTAATCAATGAGACACGCGAGGGAACATTTTCAGCATTCTTAAAATCCGCAAGAAATATATCTTTGGTGGTGCGACCTAGACCGATAGTAGCTCCCATGGTGTTCAGACAGCCGATACAACCCATTGGTGGAAGGTCTCAGGCCCCGCGGGTGGGATATATCGAGAGGGTAGATGAGGGCAAGGCCCAGAGGAAGGACAACAAAAGAAAGTTCGGAAGAGATAGAGAAGACCCTCCACCGTTGCCTTGTACGGTGGAGGAGGCTGTGAGCTGCTATAATGCAATGGTCCAAGGCGGAACGGTTTACGAACCGAAAGGCGTCCCAGCGGAAGAGCCCGACGCGGCAACTAGGGCCAATCCCAAATATTGTCAGGTTCATCGAAAGGTCCAGCATGCAACAGAAAGCTGCTTCACGCTGCGAAGAATCATCGACAAGTACATGAAGGCGGGAACATTACAAATCCCCCCGCAGAGCGTTAACAATAACCCACTCCCGGCACATGGGGCCAATGTTGTAACGACCTACGATAAGGAGGTAGAGCGGGAGGGGGAGGGGCAACAATGGAGTTCGATAAAGCACTGGAGAATTGCACTAGGGGAATGGCCAACGTAGTTCTGGCGTATGATGAAGCAAGTGCTAGGGACGTAGAAGACGCCTACAGCGTTGAGGGCGAGGAAACGGACCCAGTCATAGAATATAGCGCAATTTCAAAATCTCCAAAGTTCACTTGGTTCTTCGACTAAGTGGGAATCCCAAAAGAGAGCAGAATGGAGATAACGCAGGAGATTTTGGATATTGCAAGAAGAAATACGGTCCCCTAGCTAAGGTGGAGGGGACCCATGGCTCTGCTGGTAAAGAAGTTCCTATCAGAGGTAACGTTCAGCGATGCGGATAGAGCTGTAAGGTTCCCCCATAATAGGCCCCTGTATGTAACGGCCAGTATTAACGGGGTTAGCTTTGCCAGGACTCTTATGGACGGGGGTGCTTCCATCAACATTATGCCAATCAACTCCTTCCACGCGGCTAATATTTCGGAAGAAAGGTTGGTTGTCATGCCCTTGGTAATCTCGGGCTACGATAATCAATCTTCCAAATCCATTGGGTATGTAAACATGGGGATAGTGATGAGAAATCTGAGTTCCCATATCAAATTCCATGTAATAAAAAGTGCAACTTCCTATCATTTGTTAGTAGGGAGAGTATGGATGCACAACCAAGGGTTAGTTCCCTCAACTTACCATCAATGTGCTAAGGCGAATATCAAGGGGACAGAAGTGACTATTAGGGCAACTAAGAGGCCTTTCGCTATCGAAGAAGCACACTTGGTGGATGCAGCCTTTTATACAGAGCTCGAAGAGGACGTGCGAGGAGAATGGAGGGAGCATGGGTCCCCTCGATTAGAGAAAGGATGGGACCTTTAAATGAGAGTGGCGAGGGGAAGAGGATTGAGGAAACATACCGGACGGTCCCCCGACCCCAGAATAACTCGAAGCAGCTTAAAGAAAAGATGAGGCCTAGGGCAGACCCAGGCGAGCATGAGGTCCAACGACAAAGCGTGTTAAGTCATTTTTCAGGGGAAAGAATCGCTGAGGCTTACAGAGAAAGGAAGAGAAGGGCCGTGGCAACAGCTACCAGCAGGCAATGCAAGAAGATTATCACTGAAGAGGGAAAAGTGGTGTACCGCTTGTAATGGTGTGAATGAGCGGCCGAAAAGACTGACAATGAGGTTGACCCGATATATGAGTGTTTTTTAGTGGATCAACGGGGGCAGTGTATGGTGATAGACGACTCCAGCATACAAGAGTTCGTAGAAGATGTCGCCGAAGAACCAGACTACATGACAGACCAACCAAGGCCCCAGGCACAAGAGTTGGAGCAACTAAACCTAGCAGGAGAAGGGGAAGACCCAAGGCCTATCTTCATCTCGAAAGATCTTGTTAAGGAGAAACAAAAAGCCTTGGTTGACCTGATTCGGGAGTTCATAGATGTCTTAGCATGGAAGTACACTGAAATGGAAGGGCTGGATGAGGAAGTGAGCTGCCACAAGTTGAACGTGATCCCTTCGGCTATTCCAGTAAAGCAGGCAACAAGAACGTACAAGCCTGAAATAGATTTAAAGATTAAAGAAGAGGTCCAACGCTTATTAGCAGCAGGGTTTATCAAGCCTATACAACACCCCTTCTGGTTATCTAGCATTGTGCCAGTAGGGAAGAAAGACAAAAACCAAATAAGGATCTGCGTGGATTTCAGAGACTTGAATAGGGCCTGCCCTAAGGATGAGTTTCCCCTACCCTCCATCGACAGTTTGATAGACGTCACGACTGGTCATGAGATGTACAGCTTCATGGATGGATATGTGGGATACAACCAGATCAAGATGGACCCTTCTGATACAGAGAAAACAGCATTCAGAACGCCGTTGGGCAACTTCATGTACAAGGTAATGCCATTTGGACTCAAGAACGCCGGAGCTACGTACCAAAGAACGATGATGGCTATTTTTCATGACTTCTTCCATAAATTTGTGGAATTCTACGTGGATGACTTGGTCATCAAATCGAAGAAGGAAGAGTCCCATCTAAATGATTTAAGGAAGGTGTTTGCTCGGTGCAGGAGGTACAAGTTAAGGATGAACCCGTTGAAGTGTGTCTTCGGGGTAACAAGTGGTAAGTTTTTAGGCTTCGTGGTTAATCGACAAGGGGTACAGATGGACCAGGACAAACAGCGGGCAATCCTGGAAATGCCATGTCCAAGAACAGCGAAGGAGCTGAAAAGTTTTCTCGGTAAAGTCTCCTACCTTTGGAGATTTGTGCCTGGATTGGCCGAAATAACACACCCACTGATGCAGCTGCTACGAAGGAACACGAAATTCAGATGGGAAGAGGTTCACCAGAAGTCCCTCGTTGGGCTGAAAAAGCTGCTCGTATCACCACAAATCATGGTTCCTCCCCAGGCGGGAGCCCCGTTGCAGCTATACCTCACATCCACCACGAGGTCCGTCGGAGCTCTGTTAGCACAAGAAGTAGACGGGCAAGAACGATCTGTTTACTACCTCAGCAGAATTATACATGGGCCAGAAGTTAGATATACTAGTTTAGAAAGGCACTGTTTAGCCTTGGTCTTTGTAGCACAAAAGCTTAGGCATTATATGCTGTCTTTTACCATTCATATTGTAACTAGATGTGACCCAATTAGATATTTTATCGCAAAGACTATATTGATTGGTAGGGCATCTAGATGGTTCCTCATTCTCTCTGAATATGACTTAAAATGCGTGGTCCCTCGCACAATCAAAAGCCAGGCGTATGCTGACTTATTGGCTATCTTCCCTTCAGGAACCTTTGAGCCACCTAGGGAAGACATTCCAGGAGATGATCTGCAGGCCAATTACCTGGATGCAACTGAGAAGGAATGGACGATGCAGTTCGACGGATCTTTGGCAGAAAAGAAGGGAGGAGCAGGGGTTGTTCTTTCAAAAGGGATGGAAGAGATTTGCCTTTCCTACAAACTAGATTTCCCTTGCTCTAATAACGAAGCAGAGTACGAGGCGTTAGTACTAGGGCTTCTAGAGGCTCTTCGGAGGGGAATCCATTCACTCTGCATTAAGGGTGACTCGAACTTGGTAATTCAGCAGGTAAACGGAGAATATGCGTTGAAACACATGAGCCTGGCGCCCTATCGAGCAATCATTCAAAGGCTCCTCAACCAGTTCCATCGGACCAAGATCAGGAGACATCCCAGAATGATGAACCGCCATCCCTACGCCTATGCCACTATTGCCCAGAAGATGATAATGAAAACCAATGAGACTACAGTTGTGATCCAACGAAGAACAGCCCCTTCGGTAGTACAGTCAATACTACCAATGGAGGAAGAAGTGGGTTGGAGAAGGGATATTAAGATACAATTGGAGTCTGGTGAGGGGGCGATGGGGCTAAGAGAGTTGGCCCAATATTTTACATGCCAGGGGAATCTCTATTTTAGAAATACAGGAGGATGGCTGTCAAGATGCGTTAGCCCAGAGGAGGCCGAGCAAATATTGAAGAAGACGCATAACGAACACTGCGAAACGACCGAGATACCTCTATACAGGAGAATTCAAAGGGAGGGGTATTTCTGGCCTAGAATGAAACAAGATGCGGCAGAGCTGCAACGCAAATGCAATAAGTGTCAGCTATTCTTCGAAGCAGCTGAGTGCCATTTTATTGAAGATCAAGCGGACTGGAGGCAGCCCTACATCGACTTCATTCAGGAGGGGGTTGTCCCAACGGAGAAAATAGATGCAATGGGTCTGAGGCGAAGGGCTCCAAGGTTCTACGTCCAGGAGGGGCAGCTTTATCGAAAGGGGTACTTTAACAGGCCCTTGCGACGTGTCACGAGGGAAAAAGCAGTGGAGGTCCTCAAACAAGCGTACGATCCAGCACATATAGGAGGTGCCAAGCTGTATGATCAGTTGATGACATTGGGGTATTATTGGCCAATAATGGAGAAAGACTCTGCTGAGTTTGTTCGAAAATGCAAGGCTTGCCAACTTCATGAGAATATGATCCATGCCCCATCAGCAGACTTGCACTCTCTATCAACGCCCTATCCATTTCATACTTGTGCGTTCGACCTAGTGGGGGCAATCCACCCCTCTTCGAGAGACAAGATATGGATACTAGTAGCAACAGAATGTTTCACAAAATGGGCCGAGGCAATACCACTCAAACGGGCTACGGCTGGGGTGGTGAGAAACTTCATCAGAGAATACATCATTTGCCATTTTGGGATCCCAAAAGTAATTCTCTCGGATAATGGGACCCCCTTCGTCAATTCTGAAGTAACAATGTTCACGGACAAATACTCCATTGTTCATCACACTTTAACGGTGGCATACCCAAAGGGAAATGGTCAGGCCGAAGCAACTAACAAAACCCTGATTAATATTTTGGCCAAAATGATGGAAGACTTTCCAGGGGCATGGGATGACAAGATACCAGCTGTCTTGTGGGCCTATCGAACAACCAAGCGAAAACCCACAGGATACACGCCGTTCTCTCTTATCTATGGGGTTGAGTCAATCCTCCTAGTAGAATTGGAAGTTCCCTCTGCCCGTTGTGCCTTGAGAAGTAGCATGCTCCCTAACAGTAGACATGTACAGCTGGAAGCGTTGGATGAGCACAGAGATAACTCGATGCAACACTTTCAAATATATACGAAACAACTCTCCAGGGCATATGACAACTTGGTGAGACCAAGAAAGTTCGTGGAAGGAGACCTCGTATTGAAAGCGGCAGTAAAGCACATCAGGGGACTTCCTCTATCAAAGTTTGCAGCCAACTGGGAGGGACCTTACGTTGTGAAGGAAGAGCATGACTCAGGTTATTGCTTAATTTCGAAGTTAGAAGAAGACAAGCCATTTAAGATTAACAATAAGTGGCTGAAGGTTTATCATGTGTAAAACAACCAAGTTTGAGCTGATGTTATGACTAGATATTGTTATAAATGTACAAGTTTTGGGTGACATTTTTTTTAGAATAATGGAAGAATTGCAGAAATACAAAACTCTATAGCACACAACATCAGTCACAACACGCGAAGGGATTGAAAAGTATATGTTCTTCATTCATAAACAATAGAGCATTACAAAATTTCTTTTGGGAGCTATTGCCCAAGAATTACATAGAAAAAAGCAGTAAAGGATCTGTATACAAGAAGTAACTAGTCTAAAAGAAAAGATAAATCTGAGGAAGAGAAAAAATCTCCAGGCAGGCCCGAAGAAGCTGCTGTGAAAGATCGTTGGGCGTTAACAGAAACCTCCAGCCTCGTTTGCACTTGCGTACGTTCGATCAAGAGTCTCTCACGCTTCAGTTTGGCTAGGCAAAAAGCTTCTTCGGCGTCCTTCACCTCTTGATCCACTGCTTCCAAAAGAGGTGCCAATGCGACCAACTTAGCTTCCTCAGCTTGCTGGTCCTCCTGGTGCTTTCGTAACACCTCCCTCTGGTCGATCAGTTGCTGGTTTTTCAAGGTCTTCAGATTCGTTATAATCCAGTCAAAACGGAAACCATCACGTCCCAACTCCTTCAGAAAACCCAAAAATTGGTTAAGAAGGGATCTGGTAACACTTGCAGTAGGGGTACCGGCAATTTCGGCAACAACGATCGCCATGCCTTACAGTCTGTGACTCATCACATGAATATTGAAACGCAGGCAATCTGGTGTGAAGGTCTCAGGGTGGCGATCCACCAATTATTCAATCACCAGGCGATGATTGACAGGCATTTGAGGAGACTGCCGAAGCACCATTAGGCAGAACGCATGAGGAGCCAGGTTGGGAAGAGGCAGTTCGCACCCAGACTTGCTCTCAGCTACAGCACCATTCGTAGAACCTTGATCATCATGAATAGAATTTTCCGATACATCAGGTTCTCGGAAGGGCGAGCCTACAGGTGAGAGAACTGGGGGCAAATTTTCCCGAGCAACCTGAAAAGAAAAAGCCCAAACGATGGAATTATGAATAAAAAATCTTAACAAGCGTTTTCGTTGTTAAGTCACCGTTATAAGGTGGAGTTTATGAAAAATCTTAACAAGTGTTTTCGTTGTTAAGTCACCGTTATGAGGTGGAGTTTATGAATAAATCTTAACAAGTGTTTTCGTTGTTAAATCACCGTTATAAGGTGGAGTTTATGAATAAATCTTAACAAGTGTTTTCGTTGTTAAGTCACCGTTATAAGGTGGAGTTTATGAATAAATCTTAACAAGTGTTTTCGTTGTTAAGTCACCGTTATAAGGTGGATTTTGTGAAAAAATCTTAACAAGTGTTTTCGTTGTTAAGTCACCGTTATAAGGTGGAGTTTATGAATAAAAATCTTAACAAGTGTTTTCGTTGTTAAGTCACCGTTATAAGGTGGATTTTATGAATAAAAACTTAACAAGTGTTTTCGTTGTTAAGTCACCGTTATAAGGTGGGGTTTATGGAAAAAAAAAACTTAACAAGTGTTTTCGTTGTTAAGTCACCATTATAAGGGGGAGTTTAAGAACAATCTTATGGAAAATCATAAGATGGAGATTATGGAAAATCTTAACAGAAGATAGCAAGGAGAATATACCTCAGACACAACGGGAGCATATGAGCCAGCCACAGGGACAGGAACCGTTGGGGGAGAGATCATTACCCCAGAAGCCATAATGGGGTCCCTGGACGCAGAAGCCTCCACGCTTGTCAAAACCTGATCACCCGTATAGGGCACAAGGGCCAGCATACAGGGCTCATCATGGGAAGACACTGAGCCCTCAAACAAAGCCACATCAGGAGGAGCTGTAAACACACCAACCTGGGCCCTCACTGCAGGAGTTGGTGCAAGATCGGGAGAAAACTGTGCACAAAGCCAAATGTTAGAAAAGAAGAATGAGCACAGAAAATATGAAGAATACCCCTATGTGCTACTTACCTCAGTTATGATACTAAAAAGAGGAATGGCAGTTAGAGGTCTCATCAGCGTCGTTGGAAGAAGAACGCTTACCAACAGCGAGGACATTTCAACCTGGGGTGCACAAAAACACCTCAGTGTTCAGTATGCCAAATAAGAAAAGAATGGGACCAAGGACAATAACAAACAAATTAAAGAGGAAACCATACCTCGGGTCCACTCTTCTCAATAGGAACAATGGGAAGAGGAACCTCAGGTGAGGCCTGTAAATCAGAAGGGATCAAGGGTGTTATCTCGGGATGTGCCACTTCGGGCAGGGTTACCACTTCAGGCGAGGAATCACTCGCAGGGTCAACGGCATCACCTCCCACAATGACTTCCCTCGCACGTTGGCTGACTACACGGCGAGAATACGTAAGCCCTATCATGGAGGAGCGGGGAGGAGTCACATCGGTATGAGATGCACCGAAGCGTCCCCCCACAAAAGGGCTCACGGGAGGACTGGAAGGATCTGGTCTTTCTATTTCAGCTCCCTGCACCACAATTGTCAAAAAAAAAAGAGAAGGGAAAATATATGTATAAGTAAAGATAGTCCTCCTTAAGCAAAAGGGCAATAATAACTAAATCAGGCATACATACCTCCGATTCAGAAGGAGAATGAGAAGACACGACCACGGGCGAAGAGGGAGGAGTAGCAGCAACTGAGGGGGCAGGAGTGGATTGCACCTCAGGGGTCGAGTGTACCTCAGGAGTCCATTTCTTCTGGGACTTGGTGCCCAGAGTCTTCTTCCTCGAGCCAGCTGCACTAATACTGACCCCTTGAGGAACCCTGGAACTCTTCCTCTTCCTAGCCGTTGGCTCTGAAGGATCCACCACCACCATGGGAAAAGCAACGGAGGAGGGGACAACGACTGCATGCCGTTGATACTCGACATTTATTCGGTCTAGCTCTGCTTGGGCCTCCCTCCTTACACGCTCAGCCATCTCTGCAGGCATGGGAGGTGGAACGGAGGCTATGGGAAGAGCCGCTACAGGAGTTTTGGGCTTCTGGGACTTCGACTTGGATGACCCACTCTGGGCCATTTTTGCCCTCTTGGCAGGTGGTGGAGAAGCCCCCTCGTGGGTAGTAGCTGCAGTAGAGGGGGCAGCCTTCTTCGAAACAGCAAGAGTCCTCGGTCTTGGCGTTGCAACTGGAACCATGGGGCAAAGTGGGGGAAGCTCGGTAGGAGGTGCTTTGTGGGTTGAAATTGGGGGGAATTCTATCCCAAGCACAGAGTTGCCTTTTAGCCCCAACTCTAGGACAGAGAATGAAGAAACGGGAGGGTACACCGGCTCTCCCTCAATGAACTTAGCAATTTCAGCTAGTTATTTTGGCCAATACTTGGTGGCAAACAAAGGGGTCACATACCCATGCCTAGTAATACTGGGAATGGTGACACGCCCGACCATTATTGAAGATATCCCCCACGCAGCAGTCGAAGAAAATAAGGAGCATGCCTCGCCAAAGGAGACTTTGGGGTTTGATGATTGGAAAACTAGACGTGGCACCCCCTGGTCAAACCCAAACTAACGGCTGCATCGGTTGGGGTTATAATGCTCGCTCGAGTATCCCCACTCGGTGTAGGAGGGCAGATATCTAGGTGAAAGGAGAAGAACCACGGCAAGCGAGGGATCCTCAATGTCGGGAGAAGGGTCCCGTATCACTCTGGCATCATGATGGAAAAATTTACAAGTATGAAAAAAGGCCTCTTCTTGATAGGGCCTCATAACGAAACTCTCAAAATGATCAATCACAGAAATTAACTCCTTTCGGCTTTGTCTCTTATGATAAATGAAGGATCGAGGAGGCAAAATTGTTTCAACCGAAGGAGGACTGTTGGGCTTGGCCGCTACGGCAGGAAAGCGGAAGTAGAGAAAGCTAGTCAAAAGCACACTATTGACAAAATTGGCCAAGTTACAATGGTCAATGGAGCGTTCCATGTCAAATAAAGCCCTATCCAACTAGGTGTGCAGGGATCCCAAGGCAATTGCAGCCAGGGGAAGCTTTATGCCTCGAGCTAAGCGAAGGGACAGGTTGATAAGGTCCCTTCAGGGCTGGTCGTTGGGCTTGCCCGTTAAAAAGAAACGGGAAAGAATCACAAGAATGTAGGCGGGAAGCTCCAACGGCGTACCTTGACCAGGGGCAGCTGATGAGGAACTGCCTTCACCAGCACCCTTGAAGAAATAATTGATCAAGGGAGAGAAAGTAGCTTTGTTGGAAGAACCGATGCGGCTTCGGCATATGCAATCCAACTCCAAACGATCTGCAGTCTCTCGAGCATCAAGAGCCTCATAGGTGTAAGGCTCATGGCCTGTTGCATCGAGGCCCAGAAGCTCGCACACGTCCTCCAGAGTTATAGTAAACTCATCCCAGGGAGCAATGAACGTATGAGTATCCACGTTCCAGCGAGAGACCAGTATAGGCAGGGCAGCGTTGTTCTTTGATAGAGTAAACTCACCAAACCATCTAGCCCGTTGAAGGTCGATCTTAGCAAGGAAATCAACATAAGAACTCTGCATGTGAGAGTTCCAGGCAACAAAGTGCGCGGGGGACCCCCCGGGTGCTTCAAAATGAATATGGGACCATGGGAAGTCCCCTGGCTCCAAGCGAAATCTGAGAGTTCCTTCTGGGGGCAGAAATCCCCACTTAGACACCTCTTCGTCCTCATCACCCAACAAGAGGGCGTCAAACTTGGAGGAAAAGCAGACAGCCTTACAGACAACAGCAAAGCCATCACCCTCCCCAAAAATGGGAGAGTGACGGTAAAATCTCAGCTGTTCTTGGCGAGCAGCACCCAGGGCGGAGGGAGCAGTGGTGGTGGCAGACGGAACACTGGTGATGGAAATGGTGGGGTTGCTTGAAGACGCCATGACAAACAGTGAAGCTGTAACAGAGAGAGCTTCGAGAGAAAAGGGATTGAGAGCAAGAATGGAGACGGACGATCACAAGTGGTGGTATAGAAGATGAAGAATAAAGCTCTTGCAACAATGGAGTCTCTCTCTCTCTCTTTCTAGAAAAGAAGCGACAGTCTGATGAAGAAGATAATAACGAAGTAAGAAAAAAAAACAAAGGAGAAGGTTCAAAGTATTTTGAATATGGATGTTGAGAATTTCGAGTTTGGCGTTTAGATTTCCCCACCCTCGCACTTGCACGGCCGCCCGTAATCATTTCACATGAACACGTGGCACTTCGGGAAGCGCTTTGACAGTTGAAAAGACAGCGCCACGTCATTAATGAAATGACGCATAGAGAAGAGGAAGCGTTGCCTTCTTCAGCAAGCTTGAGTTTTTGGCGCCAATCTTTTTGTCAGACTTATCTAACAAGGCCCCAACGAAGAAGATGTCCTAACGGTTACACAAAGAAAAATCCATCAAGTTGAGTCATTTCGTGCAGACATTTCTTGTCCCAACAAATCTCTCCCCGAGGGGGCAAATGTAGAGGGGGCTTGAAGGTAACCCCGAGATTAGGGACAAATTCCCAATTAGCAACAGTGTTCGAGATTAAGCAACCGAGGCAGCTCAAGCGTGGCAACTCAGCGAGGCAGCTTGGCGCGGCAGCTCATATTTTAGCTTGTTGTATTAGTCACATTGTATTTTCATTATTGATGATTGTAAGCTTTAACGGTTGTAATGACGTAACGATAATAACAAAAGAGTTTGTATGAGGTCAAACGGTACTTGCGAGAGACCAGGCTTGGCAGGGCCTGGGAGAGCTTTCATGCTCTATCGAATGACCTCAGTGAGGGAACTTTAGAGGGACCTGGTTTGGAGGATTGAGAAGTAAGGCACCGTTGGGGCTTGTCATGACCATCTTAGATACATCTGGTAAAACACCGAAGGACCTTGACCGTGGAACCTCAAGCGGAGCAGCTTGGAGTTCCATCGGGCGTCGAGTCATAAACCAAGTAGCCCTCTACTTAATGTCACATCTACTATAGGTGATATCACTAGCCAGCTAAACAATGTCATACCTGCACTTGAGTAAACCACCGTGGTATTTGGGGCTGTGAGGCAGTTGGTAAGCCACCTCTGCGACAACAGCCCCCTGACACACAGTGGTTAGGCAAAAGGCATGTCTTGGCATTTAATGTTTATGACGTGGAGACAACTAGTGCATCAGGCATTTAATGTTGTGACATAAAGTATGAGGGATGTCTTTCATAGTCTTAAATGACTGAGTTGCCTCGGGGGTGGTGTGGGGGGCTATTTAAGGACCCCAACCACCTCTGAGAAAGGATGATCCCTTTGAGAATTGAAAAGAGTTATTGCAAACTAGAGAGTTCACTGACTCACCATTGTCATTTATTACGAAGCTTTTAATACTTGACAGAGATTCTTGAGGGTGTTTTGTGTGTTTCTACCTGCCCACCAGGGTGTATCTAGGGTGCTTACTTCCCTCTCCCTCTAGCTAAGCCACTTCTAAAGTTCATTATTATTACCTGAGTTATACACGAGAGACTTTGGGAGTTTAAGCTGAGTTTACCTTCATTGACTTCATGTTTATATGTTCTGTCATTAATCCTAAGCTTTAACCAACTGACTTATCATTACCATACTCAATAGGGGGTCACGCCTCCATTTATAATCTAAAGTACCCTCTTACATATACCATATACAAATAAATATGGTATAATAATTTTGAAAAAAATATACAAGTAAATACTTGAATAAAAAAAATCTTTTAACTCTTTAGTAATTTGAGTTTTATTTTTGTAAGGGTTCAAAACCATTTTGACCCGCTAATGACCCGCCAACAAACTGTCTTATTGGATCGTTCAAACCATTTTGACCCACAAACACAATTAATGGTCTCCAAACACATTATTTTGGGTGAATTATGGGCGACTTCGTCCTCAAGAGACCATATTGCCGGGCCTATGTATGACACACTTGACCCCATTCCCCACATTTCATATAATTATTTTCCGCATCCTACTGTCTATAGCGAGTTTTGTCCACCGCAATCACCGCCACCACCTGCCAACACTTCACCACCACCATCCACATCCACTATTGAAAGCCTTTTGAAAAAGTTTATTCTCGAATAAGAGCAAGCTACTCAATATCAAAATGAAGCCCGTCAACGGCTTGAACAAAGGTTAAATGAATTTGAGTGTGCGAGAGAGTTGAATTCCACCCCAAGTCAACCTATTGTTGCACCCATGTGGAGTTATGATGAGTTATCTTGTGACACGGATTTTGAGTATAACCAACCATATCACCCCGAGAATCTCGAAGTTGAGACCATCCAGTGGTTCGGGACCCAAGTTAAAAATTGTGTTAATTTATCCATCGATTGCGAGACTGAACCCATAATTGAGGATCCTATTTACCCTCCCATTAAATCCAAAAAAATGCCCGAGTCTACACCTATTGACCCAATCAAATGTGTTCCAGAGACACTAATTTCTCATAGGGTAACTCCGGCTACGAATACTCATCATTTTCTCAAGATTGCATCAGAGACGGTTCTCACCTCTCTTGATATGAATGACGTTCCACTATGCATGGCTCCCTTTGAGCCCAATATTTCCAATGATTCCTATATATTCAATCTTGGTGTCTCATTTGACTTCACTACCACGGATGGTGACACGTTGGTGGATACTTTGATCTCTTCATAACTTAATACTACACTCCCTCTTCAGAAGGACCTTGAGGATTATTTCGACGCTCAAGATGAGTATGTATCCACTTATCTTGAGTATATCATATTCCTCTACTCATTATCCCTCTCATCCCACCCATTGTCCCACCCGACCCACCTATAGTACCACCCGACCCACCACCATGTTTGGAACTTGTTCCCTTACCATTATAATCTACTCATTTAGGTCCTTACTTAAAATCTCCACCCAACCATGAATTCCACGATACCATTCATGAGTTATTCCTCCATCCCTCCATCTGTGGGAGTGTTTGTGGTTCTACTTCCAATTTAGGTGACATTGATCTTGTTCCTTCACGCACACCACTTACTTGTGGTGTTGATTTTTCATATTATCATCTCATCAATGTATCACGGTGCGACCATTATCATCGTCCATTTATAGAACGGTCGCTTACTTTTTCTCCGCCCCATCATATCCATATTGCTACAGCCTTTTGCCTTCCTATCCAAATTGAGCATCATGCTTATAGGGCCCTTGAGTTCCTCACTTTTGAGTTCAATAAGGCCTGTGATAGGTGCTTCTTCACCCACACCCTTGCCTTTATTGCCCATACACTTCTCCCCACTCACCCTTAGTTCACCGATGCTTTGTATCACGTGAAGAACTTAGCCATACAAGTGCAATGACCTTATGACCTTTATCCAATAAGACTGACATTTCAGTCTTGTTTGGGGGTGATTATTATCACCCCAGTTTTCTACCACCCCGTGCTTTCATAGTTCTTATCTTTAGGGTGAGTTCCCTTCGATTTAGCTGAAGACTTTAAACTTAGTGGTATCGGGAGGCAACCCGTTGTAACACCCCGTATTTTTGAGTATCTAATATTTAATTAATTCGGGTAAATTTAAATTAGAATGTGTGTCAAAATTTAATTGGATTAATTATTATGCGTGTATTTAAATATTAATCGGGAGCGAGAGAATAATTAATATTGATGGAATATAATTTCTAAGTGAATGGTAAAAATTATTTGACGTCGTAGCTAGTGATAGTGACATGGAATTATTTTATCTTATCGGGAGTCGCGTATGGACTAATTGGGGTTTGAGATAGGAATTTTTTTTATATACTAACTCGAATGGAGATTTTAAGGTCATGGTTGGGTCAGGATAAGACGAGATAGTCAAAATAGTGTACCCGAGGGTAGTAATTGGGTTCCGAGGCCTTTTTAGATATTACCGGGCTTGTACAGATGTATTTTGGTCTTTTGGGTTTAGCCCATATGCTTAATTTAAGGATTTGGGATAATTAACCTAGGTTTAAGAAAGTTGGGCAACAGTTACTCTTTCCAAATCACCAAAGTTTGGGAGAGGAGAGAAAGGAGAAATAAGAAGAAGGAAGAGGAAGGAAAAGAGAATTCCGAGCAATTTTCGAGAAGAGATCGCCGGATTTATTCAAAAGAGGCAAGTCTTTTCTTGCTTTATATGAGTTGTGGTTAGTAGTGTTAATTTTTGGGTTTATGGTAATAAATCTGAAAAATTAGAAAACTTGTGTATGAATCTTACTAATAATGATGTTGAAGGAATTGTTAAAACTCAATTGCCTAGATGGAACCTTTGATAAATTTCCATGCAGAGATTTGTAGAAATTCTGGGTTTTCTGGATGTGGTAAATGATGAATAAATCTATAAATGGTGAAATTTATAATTGTTAAAATTGTTGGTTAAGATGTGAAATCAATAATGAAATGAGTGGGCTAAATTGGAATAAACAAATCCATGAGATGTATATGATAATTGATGTTATAATTATAGGTCATAAGTATGTTGATGAATGGAAAGGAAAGATATAAGAGAAGTTAGAATTTGGGAAGAGAAGAAAATGACGAACAACGTTTAGGATGCCCAAGTAGGCCCGGCCGACCGGGGGTACCAAGACGGTCGATCGACTGTCACGATTTTTGCCTAAGTGGCAACTAGTAAGGTGAAAAGGGAGGGGAGATCGATCGAGGTTCCAGGGCCGATCAATCAGTACCCTATTTTTAGGCGTAATTCGACTCTTTAAGGGGGAAAACTTTGACTGTGAATATCTTTCTCATCCGGGCTCGAATTGACGTGCCGTTTTCGGCCATGCGTAGCTACCTGAGAGTAGTATAATGTCCTAGAAATTTTATTACTTAGACATAGAATGTGAAAGGTAAAAAATACCCTTGAAGTTATAATGAGCGACGAAGCTTCCCCGATTGGAAACCAAACTTGGTAGGGACCCTTGTGAGACTAATAGAAACTTAACCAAGTATATATGAGGATAAATATATGATGCTATAGTTAATAAAAAAATGGCAGAGTGTAGCTATTTAATGGTTTAAAATCTTTATAGGACTAGGACTCTATAAGAGAGGGATAGCCTGATAATAATATGGGAAGTCGTGTTGGGCTTCGAGGTTAGGAAATCCTATAATGTGTATATTATGTACATGTTTAGTAATACTAGGAATATATATAAGAGTGTGATTATATATATATATATGTATGCATGTGAGTTGAATGCAAATTGTGTTTATTTAAATGTTACTCGAGGATGCTATCCAGGAGGTTGCGCGTTGCGGGCGGTCCCACCCTGGTGATTCCAGCGGGGTTTGGATTGTGCTCTAGGTTATAGTTCTCGGGTGGATCCTATCGTTATGAGAGGGGGATGTCACGCAGGTCTACAAGGAAGGTGTATTGAAATCCTAAGGCCTATGTATTTATAACAGCCTCGATTATTTCTTAACGATTTGGGCTCAGTGGTGAGATTCTGACCCGGTGTCCAAAGGTGACACGAGATGTGCATGACACCCGATAGCATCTACGGAAAATGCATCTAATAGGACCAATCTATGAGGATGCTATGAATATATATATATATATATATATATATATATATATATATATATATATATATATATGTAGTGAGTGATATGAGTATATATTTATAAATAATGTGTGACTGTCTATTGACAGTATCGATGTGATATTTAGTATATTCATATAGATGAGGGTTATATGTGTTATACCAATCATGATAGTGTGTTTAACTTACCACGGGGTGATTAGTGGGATATATTAGATAGCTATGGTGGTCTAGTTAGATTGAGTAGTAACTAGATGGAATAAATTAATGCGATAGGTGAGAACTATAGAAGACGGAAGAGTCCATCTTCAAGAGAGTGCGACTGTGAAATCAATTATTGACACTATATAATAAGCATATCATTTATTGCAATAAAATTCTTGCTAAATATTTTTAAATAATTGGGCTCTGGACGGTTTGAAAAATATTTTCTTTTCTTAAAAATCTTTTTAGGTGTCCAGCCACAGGGATGCTAGGCTTAAAAATTTGTTCCAGGGATGCGATGCTGCAACATATGTGGATGCATGCAGGGATTAGAGTAGACGCCTCAGTCGATTCATTCTTGTTTAGGATTTCATTATTCCAGTATTTTTTCTTTGGGCATGCTGCCCCTACAGTTCTTATTCACTTTATTATTTTGAACTTGTGTGGAGATTTATTTATTTAGCTGTTGGATTTATTATTTGGATTTGGATTTGGATTTTGAGTCGATAGTTTATTCGACAAGACATTTATTTATTTATTTATTCATATCCTGTGATGGTTTGAGCTATTATTAATGGGTGAATGGTTTAATTAAGTTTTTCCTTATTGTGTTAATTATCCAATGAAAAGGTAAAATTTTGGCACCGGCTTAATTAATCGCTAGGTGATTAGTAATTAATGGTTTTCGACAGTGATGCTAAGAATGAACCAAATAAAAATCCTGTTTAATTTTAATAAAGGAATGATCACTTGGTATTTAATTGGGTGGGGTGTCATAGATGGTATCAGAGCATCAGGTTCTAGTGTCTATAGGATCAGTACGACTTACTATGATTTCAGTGTAGTGTTCTTTGATATAAAGCCTTATGATAGGATTGTCGTATTCCTTTATGTATGAGATTTAAGTTTTTCTCCTATTAAGTGGAGTTAATGCCACTTCGTACACCGAATAATTTTGGGCGACCAACGAGAGCCGTTAAAAGAACTACATGGGGAGAGGCTTAGTAAAAGCCATGGAATATTCAGGGAACTATGATTGCTATTGAAGTTACCATGATTATTGTTTAGTTAGATGATGTTGGAATAATCACTAGGGCACAATAGTTTCCCTAAACACTGTTGTAGAAAGTGGTGGTGTGCAAATTCAGACTCACTCAGTATAGTCGTTAAAAGAAGGGGGGAGTCAGAGGGATTCTCCCGAAGAGCCATCCATAAGGATTCGGGGAAAAGAGGGAGTGTGATTGGATGAGATAATCTAAAGGCAATTGTGTAGGGTGGAGTGTAGTGACATCCATGATTAGATTTAGAGCAAATATTTGCTCATAGGAGCAGTGTTGTAGTGGTAGGAGTTAGTCTCCACAACCATGGAAGGATACCATGAATAACAAGGAATTTGGGGTGCAATTTGACCGTAAATCCTCTCATCATCTATTAAATAGAGAGGCAAAGGATATTTCAATACTTATTTCAGAAGGGTCGTATAGTGGCTAGTCATGAAGTAAAGTTAACATTTTAGCGAACTTTGTGCCCAATGAGGTGGATATGGAGAATAAAAAAGGTCCACAAGTTAATACTGGACTCCTGAGTATAATATGCATGCATGACTGGGGAAATTTGGCTAGAATGAATGGTACAATTGTTGTCAAATTCGTACGCTCATAATTTGATATCAACGCTTCCGGGAGAAGGGAGCTAAGAAGGTTGGAGAATCTAACCAAAGGGAAAGACTAGATTTATCGGTGCTAGTTAGGCACCACCGATGGGGATACCCAATAGAGGACCCATTTTAATCATTGAGATCAATATAATTCCTACCAGGTGATGGTGGATTCAGTTGGGGCCGTCAAGGCTAGCAACGAGTGCCATAGGGCCAGTGGAGCCAAAGGGACAATAGGCGTAGAAATCAGGGTCAAGACTACCAGGTCCACGAGAAGGACAACCCCAACATGGCTAGTGTGAACAGAGAAAGGGGAATGATATAGATAGGTGTCTTATGTGTAAAGACTAGGAGAGAATTAGGGGATAAGAACGGGATGTCCAGTAGGGGACACAGTTATAAGAAGTTTTTGGTTTGGTTGGGATGAGGGGTATATGCCTAGGAACCATTTAAACCGCCAATGCTATTTGAAATTGAAAGTATGAGTTTTATTTTGAGGTGATTGGGGTCTGTTTTCTGTGACACGAGTGAGTCATAATAGTTTGTTAATACTAAATTTGCATGTGAAATGGCAAATAATAATATAGTGTGTATATATTTACCATTGAGTAGTGAGGCTCTCTTTGGTTCCATATGTAGGGGAGCATGTGTGAACTCTAAGAGGATGTTTTACATTATGTTGTAGTTTTTACTCCTCAAGGGTTATGAGAGGATAGCATATTATTATCTTGTGTAGTGACTGGATATCGAGGATTTGAGCAGTAGTAGACTGTATGGTAAGACTATTGTGCTCACTATGCCAGGTGAGATATTTTATTTCACGAGGCATCACCTGAAAGAGGGTTAAACTTGCACACACACACAGACACACACACACACACACACACACACACACACACACACACACACACACACACACATATATATATATATATATATATATATATATATATATATATATATATTATTGTATCGTAGAGTTTGGTGAGTATATTTATCTCGTTACGTTTGATCCCAGTACGTGGGGATGTTTACTGATGTGATTCAGCGTATATTAGGTTTATCATTGGGCAGAGAGATTTAGCTCATTGTTGTTTATGCATTGAGAACTTAGTGATAGTGAGAGCATCGTATTGTATGATGACTTGAAAGACATGGGCATAAACGAATTGATTTATGTGTTGAGACACAGGATTTGTGACATCTTAGTTATGTGCTTTGGACCCACGGATTTTGTTGAAAATGCTAGGGAATAATGCATTGGGGAAATTTCTTTTGATTTTCATTGCGAGATGTTACACACAAAGACCTTGATAAATGTTGGAGTGGTGAAACATTATTGGATGCTAGTGCATCGGTTTTAAATATTAATTATTGAACGTGTAGAGGAAACACTTTAAGCTGAGAGCAATTAAAAATATAGGGCCAGTGGAGTCGGGTAGTGCTGTGTTGAAAGCACTAAGAAAATTATTTGCACCACTAGTTGATGGGTGGAGAAGTATCGAGGAAAAAAATCAAATCATTTTAGTAAGATAACTGAGGTTAGCCATACGGTAACTAAGGTTAGCCTAAGATAACTGAGGTTAGCCATGTTGAGAATGCAAGCCGGACTAGAGATAAGTATGTTACGTGTGGGACATTGGAGATGATTGTGCAGATGTACAAGGGATATTGGGTGCATGGAAGCCCTGGGTAATTTTACATTCACCATCGTCCGTGATAAGGAGGCATGGTTATAAAGGTGTTAAAATATGTTTCTAGGCCAGTCAGAAATACAAGTGAAATAATATAATGGATTGAACTTCGTTCGAGAAAAGGAGGTAGTCTGATTGTGAGTATGTCACGAGAAAACTCTAAACCAAGGTGAGTCAAAAGACGTTGGAAGCAAATGTAAGCGGTATTAAACGACAAGGGAGTACCCCATAATTTTGAGAAGTGGAGCAGAGTCCCACCTAGTCGAATGCATAAAGTGGTTTATGCATCGATTGATTGATGATTTTAATAGATGGAAAAGAACTTAGGAAGTGTGCAGTTCTGGAGCAAATGCATGGTCTATGATTTTTATATATCTCATAAAAAAGGAAATAAGATGTTCCACATGACATGGGATGCTAAGTGTGTGGAAGTTGGATTGAGAGAGACATAGTGAGGCTTTCTCCAAGTGAGAAAATCGTAAAGGGAAAAGATTGGTCTGATATTTCCCACCCGAATGTTGTTATAGATTGATGATTGCAGAGACAAAATGGATACATAGATTGATGAAGTTTATTTTTAGATTATCAAAATTATGAAGGGGTCAAGATTCTCTTTGGGTTGTGACGTGAATTAACCATGAATGGAATAAACATTATTCATTTGGGGTGTGTTATACTATCGGGCAGAATGTCCATCATGTTATTAAAGAGGATAAATGAACCGGTACAAAGTATCGCCCAATATTGTTGTAAATCAGGACGAGATCCTTGAGTCCCACCTTGGATATGGACTGTTAGGAGGATATGGGGACGGAGTTGCGTCTTGAGCTAGACGTGTCAATCGTAGGCCGATGGATAGGCGTAAGGGGTGACATAGAATGTGACCGAATGCGATAATGCATGTTTTGGATTTATGAAGTAATTGCGAATATTAACTGGAACTGGTATTTTTGCATGTGATGACTCGTAGCAGGATATTAATGGCGAAGTGACTTCTGAGGTTTCATAAGAAGATTTTTTTTACCCACCCTTGGGATTGTTGAGAATAAGGAAAAAACAAGTCCTTGAACCTAGAGTGGTTTATGGTCCGTCAACAAGGATTGAGTTAATCCACATCATTTTCGTATAGTTCAGAAACGTAGTAAGAGTACATTGACAGGAACCAAAGTTTTGAGGCCTGACATGAGTAGTCAAGGATTGTTGACGGTATTTTCTATGAGGAGAGATAACATGGTATGGCAGTAAGGGAGATTGATACCTATAGAAATAGGGCCTTTTCTAACGTAGGGGTGATAAAGCCAGTAGAGTATAGGGTCGTCTTTTGGGACATTGTTATCGAATTGATGATATTTTTGCGTGTCATTATGTAAGTGAGACCTTAAGCATAAGGGAATATATCAGTATGTTAGGGTTTGAATGGACTTGTCACTAATCTGGGTTGTAGTGAGTAGACCTTCGATAAAAAACAATACAATTGGTGTGTGTACCATGGAAATGCCAAAAGATTATTGTGAGTAAATTTTTTTTATACGTTCAGATACAATTGTGTATAAGGGTTCGAGGTTGAAATACGTGGCATATCCAAATTTCGAGGACGAAATTCCGTTGTAAGGGGGGAAGTATGTAACACCCCTATTTTTTAGTATTCAATATTTAATTAATTTGGGTAAATTTAAATTACAATGTGTGTCATAATTTAATTGGATTAATTATTATGCGTGTATTTAAATATTAATCAGGAGAGAAAGAATGATTAATATCAATGGAATATAATTACTAAGTGAACGGTAACAATTATTTGACGTCATAGCTAGTGATAGTGACGTGGCATTATTTTGTCTCATTGGGAGTTGCATGTAGACTAATTGGGGATCGTGAAAGGAAATTTTTATAGACTAACTCAGATGTTGATTTTGAGGTCATGGTTGGGATATGATAGGCCGAGATAGTTAAAATAGTGTAACCGGGGGTAGTAATTGGATCCCGGGGCCTTTTTAGACATAACTAGGCTTATACGGAGGTATTTTGGTCTTTTGGGTTTGGCCCATAGGCTTAATTTCGGGATTTGGAACAATTAACCTAGGTTTAAGATAGTTGGGCAACAGTTACTCATCCGAAATCACCAAAGTTTAAGAGAGGAGAGAAAGGAGAAATAAGAAGAAGGAAAAAGGTAGGAAAAGAACATTGCGAGCAAAATTTTCGAGAAGAGATCGTCTTATTTTTTCTAAAGAGGCAAGTATTTTCTTACTTTATATGAGTTGTGGTTCGTAGTGTTAATTTTTGGTTTATGGTAATAAATCTGGAAAATTAGAAGACTTGTGTATAAATCTTACTAATAATGATGCTGAAGTAATTGTTAAAACTCAATTGCCTAGATGAAACCTTTAAGAAATTTCCATGTAGAGATTTGTAGAAATTATGGGTTTTCTAGAGGTGATAAATGATGAAGAAATCTATAAATGGTGAAATATATATTTGTTAAAATTACTGGTTAAGATGCGAAATCAATAATGAAACGAGTAGGCTAAATTTGATTAAGCAAATCCATGAGATGTATATGATAATTGATGTTATAATTATAGGCATAAGTATGCTGATGAATGGAAAGGAAAGAGAGAAGAGAAGTTAGAATTTGGGAAGAGAAGAAAATGACGAACATCGTTTGGGCTGCCCAGGTAGGCCTGGTTGACCGAGGTCCCAGGATGGACGACCGGTTGTCATGGTTTTTTCCTAAGGAGGAATCAGTATGGTAAAAAGGGAGGCGAGGTCGACTGAGGGTCTAGGGATGGTCGAACGGTACCTTGTTTTTAGCCGTAATACGACTCTTTAAGGGAGGGGGGAACTTTGAATGTGAATATCTTTCTCATCCGGACTCGGATTGACGTGTGGTTTGTGGCCACGCGTAGATAACTGAGAGTAGTACGCTGTCCTAGAAATTTTATTACTTATACATAGAATGTGGAAGGTCTAAAATACTATTGAAGTTGTAAAGATCGACGAAACTTCATCGATTGGAAACCAAATTCGAATTACACCGAAAAGGCCAAATTGTCACCTTTTAGCCGATCACCCTTGTCAAGGTCAATGAATGTGACAAGTCTATGACAAGTAAAATTGTCACGGACTTGTCACGGTCAATTACCATAACAAGCTTATAAAGTTTTCACGATCAAAGACCGTGATAGATCCGTGACAACTTAGTCAGTAAAAAAACCCTCCCCTCTTCTTTTTTTCCACCGTTTTCACTTCCCTTTTTTTTTCTCTTTCTTAACGACTTCTCTCTCTCTCTCTCTAAGCGATTTTCAAGTTAGTATTTTCCTCTCTTTCTCTTTCCTTTGTGTATTTGTGTGTGTGTGTGTATGTGTGTGGTGTGTATGTGCATGTACAGGTGTGTGTGTGTGTGGTGGGGGGAGGGGGCAAGGGGGTGGTGGGGTAGGGGGTATGGTGGTGTGTGTGTGTATGTGCAGGTGGGTGAGTGTGTGTGTGTTTGTGTGTGTTTACAGGTGTGTGTATGTGTGTGTGTTTTTTTTTTTGGGGGGGGGAGGGGGGAGTGGTGGGGCAGGGGGTGGGGGTTGGGTTGGGTGGGGGAGGTGTGTATGTGTGTGTATGTTGAAATTGATTGTTAATGTTTAGGACTTGAAATTAATTATTGATTTAGGACTTGAAATGAATGATTAGTTTAGGACTTGAAATTAATTGTTAATCTTGATTTAGGACTTGAAATTAATGTTTAGATTAGGACTTGAAATTAATTGTTAATGTTGATTGGGGAGTTGAAATTGATGTATAGTTTAGGACTTGAAATTAATGTGTAAATACCCAAATATATGTTGTACCCTTAAGTATAAATACCCAAATATTGCTGGCTAATACATAATGATAAGTAATTAACCCTTTAGATTCTTCCCATTGTTGGTTTCATACGTAAATGTGTAAATGATGATTCTCCCCATGTTTAAGAGGCTTAAAGTTCAATTTGAGATTTTTCTCACGGAATAGTCATAATAGGAATTGGAATTGGGACTTATAATTATTATTGTTAATTTAATTATGACTTTAATTAGATATAAATGAGTTAGGAGCCTTTAGATTCTCCTTATTAATTGTTGGTTTTGAATTAGTAAGTACTTAGTTTGAATTAATGTTTAAGATTTTTAGTAATTGTACATATTAGATGTTGTTGGTTTGGAATTTAGAATTAAGTTATTAAACATTAATATCACACCATGACAGTTGAAACCAACAAATTGATTAATAAAATATAGCTTCAATTGTAACTTTAATTGTATATCTTTAATTGTATAACTATAATGATGATATATTTATAAGACGTGATGAAATGAATTAATTGAGTAGATGAATTAAAAGGAGTACAGGATACACATTTGTTAGTTTGTTATTGTTGTTGCTGTTGGATTATAGTGGACAAATGTTGGGTTGGTTAATTTTGGAAGTGGCATGACCACTGGATTATTGTCCAAATGGGGGGGGGGGGGGGGGGGGAGTTTTCAACTTTTTTCTAAAATTAATTTGTGTCACGAACAATATATTATTAGTTCATATATATAGTATGTTTCATTTATGATAATTAAATGAAATATACTTGAAATTACATATAGTGCGCATAGATACTAGCCTTATAGTTCTTATGAGTACGCATTCAATAACCCTTAGACCTGTTCGAGAGTCATTACCCCTGTATTGAGATCTCTCGAATTGTCCCGTTTGGGCAGTTCGGGACTGCATAATTTTTGTATAATAATATTCTTAGTGGCTTAAACTTGTTACTTTTGGAGGAAGTTTTGCAGTTGTATCCTAATGTTATCTGGGTATATACTATATTGGCAAGTGTGAGTGTTATTTCAATTGATAAATTGAAATAACACTCACACTTGCAAATCTACGTCGTGTACTTGGAGAACTATGGGGATATGCTGCTGAATTTTTCTCAAATCGTAACAATGTGCATGCGCTGTTAAGTATATTTGAATTGGACTATGTAAGCTTTAAAAAGGTTGTATTTTACTGTGATTGGGTAAGATTTGAGGATAAAAATGCTTGTAAAGTTGATCTTGGCACCAATTTGATCATGATTTACTTGTCCAAGTTGAAGAACAATGAACACGTGAGCGATGAGCCGTTTGTTTGTGCATCTCAAAACGTCAAGCAAGTGTTTTACTCAGAGTATATCAACAACGAGCTATGGTCAATCGTCCTACATGCGCCAAAACGTCTAAACATTAGTGTGGATGACTTATTTGCTCCTACCGAATTTCAATCCATTTTTGATGATAACCTGAATTTGAAATAATTTTTAGATTTGTCATAAGTATTCAAATTATCGGACAATAATTTAATGCTTTTATCAGACATCAATTTACTAATTTTCTCTCTTTCCTTTGTATATGTGTGTGTGTGTGTGCAGGGGCGTGTGTGTGTGGTGGGGGGGGGGGTTCAACTATTTTCTGAATCCGTTGAGCTAGTAAAGACGATTATCAGCTCGGGATACACCAGTTGGAGGGAGGTGCCAGATGAGCTCAAGTTAGCTATTTGAGCGGAACTGCAGGTAATGTATTTCAATTTCAATTTCAATTTTCAACTTGAATTTGAATTTATACTTATATTTATTCGCAACTAACACTCACATTATTTTTGTTTTGTATTTGTTTGATGGGAACAAATCTGTCTACCCCTAGAACTCCGCGATTTTATGTTGGAGCAGTTGAGGGAGCAACACAAGACATGGAACAAGAATTTGGGGGCCCGATACTTTGGGAAGACTCGCGACTGCATTATCAGAATGTGTGAGTCCGTCCCGTCGAAGGAGTCGATCGCTTTGTCACATTGGCAAAAGTTCATTGACAATGAGATCAAGGAGAGACAATTGGCATGCAACCAATCAGCAAGGGAAAACCAAGCAAAAATACGGACGTGCACTACTCCGGATGGACGTCTTACTCCGAGGTGGAGCAAAGGATGGTAAGTTTTTATTTTTGTATAATTATAGAAATATGTTATTCTGCATTATTTTACTTTGCGTTACTTACTAATTTTGCATTATTTTATTTCAGGGGACGGGGAGTGGCCCTAGGGGTAGGCCATATAGGCTCGATGCCTATGTGGCAATTCGGACGAAGAAGTGTAAGGATAAAAAGGTGTCCCCGAGCATCGTATCCACGATTGTAAGTAATCCGATAGTTTAATTTTTGTGAATTACTTTATAATTATTTTATTTACTTATTTAACTAATCGTGTGCTTTTTGTCGTTTCACGCAAAGCTTAAGGAAGTGCATGAGTCGTAGTCTGATGTCGACAAGGCATCTTTGTCCACGGATGCACTCAGCCAAGTGCTTGTCGTTGATCGTAAGGGTAAGACTAGGGGTGAGCTCGCGGGTGGGAAAATATAGGATCACCGGAATAGAGATGAGTAACACCGAGTTGGCTCGTCAGGTGGATACGCATGACATGAAGCTATCAAGGTTGAGGCGATGGTCCTAGATATGTACGCATTCATGAAGCGCCAGTTGGATGAAAAGGGCAAGGGCAAGGGGAAGGAGAAGGTGGTGGAGGGGGAGGGGGAGGAGGACGAGGACGAGGACGTGGATATCACTTCTTCATCGTCGATACATGCGAACTCACCGCTTGATGATCAAGTCCCCTACTTTGCTCCCGTTCAGCGGCCTATGTCAATAATCGGTTGGACGAGCGTGTTTTTACGCGACATATATGATGTCCAGCGAATAGCGAGGGGGTTGAGGGACCCGACTATCGTCACGAGTATGCTAATTCATGGACGTACCCTTCAAAACATCGAGGCCAAGGTGCTCGTCATGCATGTGATACCTAAAAAGGAGAACTACTCATTGTGGTTGCACGAACAATGCGGCGTGACGTATATTGAGGGGTGTCTCAATGCGTATATCTTGTGGCCTTCCTTCCTCCTCGAACCTACCCTAGGCACTATGGCGTGACATTATTTGTATCTATTTTTATTTGGACACTTGGATTATATTTAAATTGTTTTGATTTGGTACATTTTGGTTTGGATATGGATTGTATTTTTATTTTATTTGGATATGGAAGTATATATGCAATGAATTGGTGCATTCCTTATATTTTATTTGGAAATATGCTCTTTGAACAAGTACAATTTTTCTATAACAGGTACAAATATACTATTGGGCAGTGCTAGTGGCCAAACTGTCCAGCAGATTTTTTTTTAAATTCTTTTCATATTTGTCACAGTCATTAACTATGACAAGTCTGTGACAAATAAAACTTGTCACGGACAATGGCCGTGACAATTTTTTTAAGGTTGTCACGGGTTTCTTACGGTCTTTGACCGTGACAAATCTTGTCAAGGTCAAAGACCGTGACAGGACCGTGACAATTCTAACAAACTTGTCACCGTCAATGACTGTGACATGTTTGTGATGGTAAAATTTTTCACCCCCAGACTTGTCATGGTCATTGACCTTGACAGATTGAACTTGTCACGATCAATGACTGTGACAATTCGGCAGTTTTGGTGTACCGTTGATAGGGACCCTTATGAAACTAATAAAAACTTAACCAAGTGTACAGGAGGCGAAATATATGATCATATAGTTAATAATAAATGGCAGAGTGTAGCTATTTAATGATTTAAAATCTTTATAGGACTAGGACGCTATAAGAGAGGGATAGTCTGATAATAATAGGAGAAGTCGTGTTGGGCTTCGAGGTTAGGAAATCCTATAATGTGCATATTATGTACAGGTTCAGTAATATTGGGAATATATATAAGAGTGTGATTATATATATATATATATATATATATATATATATATGGTTTATTTAAAAGTTACTCGGGATGCTAGCCGAGAGGTTGCACGCTGTGGGCGGTCCCACCCTGGCGATTCCAGTAGGGTTTGGACTGTGCTCCAGGTTATAGTGCTTGGGTGGATCCTACCGTGATGAGAGGGGAATGTCATGTAGGTCTTCAAGGAAGGTTTATTTAAATCCTAAGGCCTATGTATTTATAGCTGCCTCCATTATTTGTTAACAATTTGGGCTCGGTGGTGAGATTCCAACCCGATGACTAGAGGTGACACGAGATGTGCGTGGCACCCGATATCATGTACGAGAAATGCATCTAATAGTACCAAGATATGAGGATGCTATCTATATATACGCTGTGAGTGATATGTCTATATATTTATAGATAATGTGTGACTATCTATTGATAGTATCGATGTGATATTTAGTATATTCATATAGATGACGATTATATGTGTTATTCCAATCATGATAGTGTGTTTAACTTGCCACGAGGTGATTAGTGGGATATATTAGATAGCTATGGTGGTCTAGTTAAATCGAGTTGTAACTAGATGGAATAAATTAATGCGATGGGTGTTCATTGTAGAAGAGGGGCGAGTCCGTCTTCAAGAGAGTGGGACCTTGAAATCAATTATTAACACTATATACTAAACATTTCATTTATTGCAGTAAAATGCTTGTTAATTTTTTTTTAAATAATTGGGCTCCGACTTGTTTGAAAAATATTTTCTTTTCTTAAAAATCTTTCCAGGTGTCTAGACATAGGGACGCCAGGCTTAAAGATCCGTTTCAAGTATGCGATGTTGCAACATGTGTGGATGCATGCATGGATCAGAGTAGATACCTCAGTTGATTCATTCTAGTTTAGGATTTTATTATTCCACTATTTTATCTTTGGGCATGTTGCCCCTATAGTTCTTATTCAGTTTATTATTTCGGACTTGTGTGGAGATTTATTTATTTAGTTGTTGGATTTATTATTTGGATTTAAAATTTGAGCCGATTATTTATTCGACAAGATATTTATTTATTTATTCATATTATGTGATTGTTTGAAATATTATTAATGCGTGAATGGTTTAATTATGTTTTTCTTTATAGTATTAACTATTAGATGAAAGGATAAAATTTTGGCACCGGCTCAGTTAATCGATAAGTAATTAGTAATTAATGGTTTTTGAAAGTGATGCTAAGAATCAACCAAATGGAAATCGTGTTTGATTTAAATAAAGGACCGATCACCCGGTATTTAATTGGGCGGGGTGTCACACTCGTCATGTCTTGTTTCGATGTGTGAGACTTATCCTATTTGGGGGTGGTGTTTCACATCACACAATCGTTTACCATGTTTATAGACTTGTATGCATTTTTATCTCATTACTTATTAAGGTTCATCTTGGATATGTATGATCAAGTTCATTAGCGGTTGATTGTGGTAATCTCTTTCCTCCCTTCTGCTCTTAATTTTAAAAAAATAATTTTATTTTAACATCGAGGACTTTGTTCCTTTTTGTTTTGGGGGTGAGGAATTTTACCAAAATCGTACCTCTTTTGAAATTTATTTATAAACATGACTTTATTTTTAAAATTTTTGTGCAGTTTTTTTATCTCACTCATTGATGTAAATTTTATATCGTTAATCTTTTAAGTTTAGGAATCAAGCTAGAGGATATTTTTTTATAAATAGCTTATGTAATACTTACCAAGGCATTTTGCACCATGTATTTCTAAACTCAACAAAATTTGCGCACTTATCATGTCACTACGATTTAGAGTTGAGGAGTACTACAATTCTCAAGAAAACCTTAAGGATCATCCGTGAAGACTTTAGCTTGTGAGATTCGTTCCTTTAACCTTTCATAGAGTTTTACGCAATTCCCGAGTCACAAGTTGATTCAACTTCCATCGGGTCCGAACTTAATCGTTGTATGATCTTAATATTCTTCCCTATATTTTTGGCTTGATCACTGAGAACAAAATCATTTTCGAGTTGTAAGAAACATGTGTCCTGTAGTTTTTCTCGAGCACCAAAACTATCTTTACCATATCATATTACCATTCACTTTATCATTACCTTCCCATATGTTCTTTATCCTTAAACATTCCACACACCATCCGTATATCATTTTGAGTCACTCCGATCCATTATTTTTGAGAAAAAAAGTGTTTGAAATTCCAAATGTAAATTGTCTTCATTTGTGTTATGAAAAGAAAAATGCACCGCAACAAAAAAAAACCATGAAAAAAGAGAAAGAAAGAAAAGAAAAAAAAAGAAAAAAAGAAAAGAAAATTAAAAAAGAAAGAAAGAAAGCATGCGGTCATAATTTTATAAAATAAAGACATTGATTATTCAGATTATGTTGCACTCTTCGCAAATACCCTACCATGATATCATCCATCTTCTTCATTCCATTTTCCAACCATTCCTTATTTATACCCTATTTTTCTCCATTGGTAAAGTGTTCGAGAAAACGAGAAATCTATATTGGGAACGAATCGATGTTCCC
The DNA here is from genome assembly GCA_949130495.1 of Sambucus nigra. Classification (NCBI taxonomy): domain Eukaryota; kingdom Viridiplantae; phylum Streptophyta; class Magnoliopsida; order Dipsacales; family Adoxaceae; genus Sambucus; species Sambucus nigra. Next base: position 371,500,069 of record OX422220.1, on the reverse strand, counting down.
TGTAACACCCCCCGCATTCCTGCATCAGTTTCTACCAACACTATGCCGTGCGTTGCTAACTTAAATATTATTCTTAGCATGTGATAGATATGAGACATATAAAATTCATTCCACAAGATAATAATTTAATTGATCCAACACATTAATAACCATTCATACGATAATAAAATCGATCATCAAGTTAATCTCCAAATAAATCCAATCTCCAATAATATAAATCTAAATAAAACGATCCAACTAAGAATATCCGAATGAAAATTATAAACAACTTTGGAACTGAGTGACCCACCAAATCCATAATTAAAGTCTCATAATAAAATGCGACGGAAAGAAAAAATAAATCTAAACTACTAAGAAAGTAAAATAAACTCCAGTTGCACCTCCAAAATATCTCCAATAACTCCTATGTTGCTACTCCGGCACTAAACCTGAAATATTAGTCAACACATTGGGTCAGAGCCCACCGCATGAATACCAACTACTCCTCCCAATTAGGGTCCGTGAACCCACACAGTAGCATTATACATGATAAACATAACAATATAATTTTTTAAATTAAACGAGATATATTAGCCATCGAGTAAAATAAATTACCGTCTATCCACATCTAAGTCACCCCCAAAGTCCATGTCCAACTATTTAATTTTAACAAAACCTATCCATCTAATTTAATTCAATTAATTCGAGATTATTTTTTATCCATCATTAATATCAATCGAGGGATTCCCGCTAAAAGTTATACACTACACCCATTCCCCTCACTATGGATAGTGAGCCCGGTTTACTGTCAGCTCTACACACACTCGTGAGGTTCCACACATGACACGTCACTATAGTTCGTCAGCCCGTTTAATTGTCAGCTCGCACATACTCATGACGCCACAGACACCCACGTCGGTATAGGCAGTCGGATCGCTTAACTGTCAGCCCTGCATATACTCGCACTGCAAATCCGTTTTAATACCCGTTTATTATCTTAGGCATTAATTCACAATTTCTCAAGTTTTCTCATTTTTATCTCAAATTTGCCCCACCCTTTTAATCGACATAAAATCCTTAAAAACGCCCTTAGTCCCATACCTAAAGGTCTCTCACACAAAAGTATTTTCTAGCCTATCGTCTAGAAAGAAAAATAACTAACAAACACCACTTATCCTCACCCCTAGGCTCACTAAACCAAGGAACGACATAAAAATCAGCCCCATCCCGGAATATTTATCCGTAAACCGTCACCACTATCTAGTCCCATACCTAGAAAGCGATAATGACCCAAAGTACTACTAACTAGTACTGTACCTATAAATCAACCCAAGTAAGGTGAGAAACCTATCTATAACATAACACCGTCGTCCCCGCGGTGTCGAATATATTAAAATAAATAAGTGGCATAAGGCTAGATTTCAATTTATCACATAATTCTACCAATTTAATCCAACATCACTACTTAGTCAATTAATGTTCGTTTAATCATAATATTAATTAAACAATAGTTTCTCATCAATTTATTCAATTTCTAATCACATGCATGTTATTGAGTTTATGTAATGGGAATTTATCTACTACGCAACATCCACAAGGTTATCATGGTTTAACATGATAAAAGTTAATTAAATGATATCTCTACGTAAAATCTACATGCAAATGCCTTAAAGTCTACGGAGCCCAAATCTCTGACCTAATATGCAAGGTTTTTAGTCTTCATTCATATTAAAATTTTCATAAAAACAAGTCCAGTTACTCTTGCACTTTCCTTGATTAATATCTTTAATTTGTTTTTAGAAAATAAGTGTATTTAGTGTGTAGGGCATATCTAATACACATAATACAAAAGGGAATGGATATAGATATTTATGCCTAAAAATTGTTTAAAGAAATCTGATTATGTAGATGTGTTCCTCGCCAAAAGATGACAAAGATTCGTTCTTGGATCAACTTGAGAAAACCCACCTTAGCTTGAAAAATCTTGAGTTAAAGGTTGTTTAAAATGGGGCTAGGGTTTAGCGGTAGAAGAAGATGAGAAATATGAGGGGCTACTGCTCTTAGGGTTTAGAATAATGAGTTTATAAAGTCCTAACCCCAAAATATTAATATATATATATATATATATATATATATATATATATATATATATATATATATATATATATGGTAGTGTAAGGACATGTTTTATAAATGTCCGGGGTAGAATATAGGAATTTTCCAAGTGTCCTAGATCACAATTAAGTATGTATGGTACCGCTACATTAGGCATGTCTCCACAATCATCCACGACAGCCTTGGTACGTGCATCATGTGTCAAGCAACGTACTCTTCAACCATTCCCACTACTCCACATACTTACGTTAAAAATAATTTTAATTGGAATGTTTACTTATTTGCATAAATAGTTGGGAATATTTTTTCAAATAAATTTTCGAAGTCTGGAAGATGATAAACATGCTAGATCTTTTTAAAGAGATTTTTTGAGACACGTCACTGATGTCGTTCGAACGACATCGTATCACATTCGAACGAGATGCCATCTCGCTCAAACGACATCTTATGTCGCTCGAACGACGCACCGCCTCAACTTGCCTATTTAAACAGTGTTCGTGCTACACATTTTCCCAAGTCAGCATACCTCCATTTCTGCAAAACAGTACTATTTCTAGACCTCATATTTTTAAGGTTTTAACACCTTTTTGATTCACAAATAATTCCCAATTCTTTATGTGAATTCTCTAAACCCCAAGGAAGATTATACTACTCATCCGGAGTACACTTGTGGAGAAGACGAAGCTTTTCCATTGCAGACCTTCTGGAGCTCTTGCGGGAACTCTAGCCGACCACATCGAAATCGATGCCTGAGGGTATTTCGTATGTCACCGCTTGTATTTTCATTGTAATCCATATAAATTGTTCTTTACAAATTATAGTGAAAATAATATGGTTTGCCCCTGTGGTGGATTTTTCCTCAACTGTGATTGTCTTGCATGCGTAGATTATTTCAATATTCAATCACTTTTGTTTGCAAGAGTTAAGACTTGTTGGGACGAAAATTGGAATTTAATTAAATAAGTTTGACATTGATTGCTGGCACACTCTCAGGTAGAATTTGATTAAAAACAAACTCTTAAAAATTCTAGTTGACTGCCGACCTGACTAAAACCGAATTGATTCGGCTATAATCCGAAACGATTCGCCCCTAGATTTCCCAAAATAATTATAGGTTAATAAAAACCCAAATTTTCCCCCAATTTCAATTCCGATTAAACTTCTATTTACCATAAATAAAATCCAACATATTAAATTACTAAAACTATTTAAATTCAAAAAGTTTTATTTCTCCAAATTCTGAATTAATTTAATTAAATTCCGGTTTTAAATCTACATGGTGTTACATACTTCCCCACTTGCACATGAATTTCGTCCTCGAAATTCAACAAGAAAAAACGCGCAAAATAAATTAAGTCTCATATATGCCAACCCATAATTTACCACAATCGGGCCAATCCTACACGCACCTCTCCCATGATAAAAAATACAATATATATATCACATATATATACACGTAACTATGAAAATAGCGGCATATCTTGCTCTCTCATAAATCACCACTCGATTTTATCTCTCGAAAGTCATCGCAACACTAAAGTCCTCAAATCACTTCACATCACCAAAATCGATACTTATTATACCTAACATCAACATTAACGAATCTTCAAAAATAAATCTAATCTCCCAAAATAAATTCTAAGTATCCTCACATGAAGATTACTATTTCTAACGTCAAGGCTTGCAACATCCTTACAACAAAACTTCCTATCTCCAAGAAACACCACTAACACGTATGCTAGACCCAATACCTTAAGTAGTATGAATCAATGAAGGGGATCAAAGATCAATAACACGAAGCTAAACGGACACATAACCTACGAGACCTAAGACTATGCTCTGATACCTTCTGTAACACCTCGAACATTCCTAGCGTCGGCCGCCACCAAGACTACGGCGGGCATTGCTAAATTAAATATCATTCTTAGGACGTGGCATATATGAGACATATAAAATTCATTCCACAAGATAATAATTAAATTGATCCAATAAGATAATAACCAATTATATGATAATAAAATCCATCACCATGCTAATCTCCAAATAAATTGAATCTCCAATAATATAAATCCGAATAAAAAGATCCAACTAAGAATATCTGAATGAAAATAGTAAACAACTGTGGAATCGAGTGGCCCACCTAATTCATAATTAAAGTCTCGTAATAAAATGCGCTGGAAAGGAAAAATAAATCAAACTACTAAGAAACTAAATAAACTCCAGCTGCACCTCCAAAAGATCTCCAATAACTCCTATGCAGCTACTCCAGAACTAAATCTGGAATGTTAGCCAACGAAATGGGTCAGAGCCCACTGCTTGAGTACCATCTACTCCTCCCAATTAGGGTCCGTGAACCCACACAGTAGCATTATACATGATAAACATAACAATAGAATATTTTAAATTAAACGAAATATATTAACCAACGAGTGAAATAAATTACTGTCTAGCCACATCTAAGTCACCCCAAAGTCCAAGTCCAACTATTTAATTTTAACAAAAGCTATCCATTTAATTTAATTCAATTAACCTGATTATTATTTTTTTATCCATCATTAATATCAGTTGCGGGAATCCCTCTTAAAGTTTTACACCATTTAAGTCCTTGGACTTACACTAAAAGTTATACACCACACGCATTCCCCTCACCATGGCCAGTTAGCCCAATTTACTGTCAGCTCTGCGCACACTCATGAGGTTCCACGCACGACATGTCACTATAACCCGTCAACTCATTTAATTATCAGGACGCACATATTCATGACGCCACACACACCCACATTGCTACAACCAATCATCTTGTTTAACTGTCAGCCCTTCACAAAATCGAACAACAAATACATTTAGTACCTGTTTGTTATCCTAGGCATTAATTCACAAGTTCTCAAGTTTTCTCATTTTATCTCAAATTGGCCCCACCCTTTTAATCGACATAAAATCCTCAAAACACACTTAGTCCCACACCTAAAGGTCTCTAACACACAAGTATTTTCTATCCTATCGTCTAAAAAGAAAACTAACTAAAAAACACCACTTAGCCTCACCCCTAGGCTCACTAAACCGAGGAACAACCTAAAAATCAGCCCCACCCTAGAATATTTATTCGTAAACCGTCAACACTATCTAGTCCCATACCTAGAGAGCGATAATGAGCCAAAGGCCTACTAACTAGTCCCATACCTAGGAAGTAACCTAAGTAAGGTAAGATCCCTATCTATCCCATAACCCCATCGTCCCCACGGTGTCGAATATATTAAAATAAATAAGTGACATAAGGCTAAATTTCAATTTATCACAATAATTCTACCAATTTAATCCAACATCTCTACTTAGTCAATTAATGTTCGTTTAATCATAATGTTAGTTAAACAATTTCTCATCAATTTATTCAATTTCTAATCACATACATGTTATCGAGCTTATATAATAGGAATATATCTACTGCGCAACATCCACAAGGTTAACATGATAAAATTTAATCAAATGATATCTCTAGGTAAAATATACATGCGAACGTCTTAAAGTTTACGAAACCCAAATCTCTAACTTAACATGCAAGGTTTTGAGTCTTCATTCATATTAAAAGTTTTCATAAAAATAGTTCCAATCAGTCTTCCACTTTCCTTAATTAATATCTCTAGTTTGTTTTAAGAAAACACGTGTATTTAGTGTGTAGGCCATATCTAACACGCATAATACTAAAGGGAGGGGATAGAGATATTCATACGTGAAAATTGTTTGAAGAAATTTGATTATGTAGATGTGTTCCTCGGGAAAAGATGACACAGATTGTTCTTGGATCAACTTGAGAAAATTCGGTTTAGCTTGACAAATCTTGAATTGAAGGTTGTTTAAAATGGGGCTAGGGTTTGGTGGTAGAAGAAGATGAGAAATATGAGACGTTATTGCTCTTTGGGTTTAGAATCATCAGTTTATAAAGTCCTAACCTCGAAATATTAATATATATAAAGATGGTAGAATTTAATTAAAAACAACCTCTTAAAAATCCTAGCAAACTGTTGACGTGACGAAAACCGAATCGATTCGGCTATAATGTTGAATCGATTCTCCCCTGATTTCGATTGAAATTTTATTTTCCATAAATAAAATACAACATATTAAATTACTAAAAATATTTAAATCCAAAAGTTTTATATTTTCGAATTCTAAATTAATTTAATTAAATTCCAGTTTAAAATCTACGGGGTGTTACATTCCCAATATAGTGATTGACATTCTTTCACGAGATCATTTTTCCTTAAAAAGTTTGTTCTTTCTTATACGTGTGTGAGACGTTTGACCTTGTTTTCATTTACTCACCTCCTCACGCACAAGTGAGATACACTTACCCAAATCTCGCGAGTTCGATTGAGAGAGCTATGTCTGTGAGTTGAAGCATTGATTTCAAAGAGGAGATCTAAGAATTACTCTTATGATATTTGACCCATTTAGACTGATTCACACTATACACGCTGAGTCCTAGGAAGGATGTGCCTTGAGTATTTACATAGCTAAACTTTTTAAACACTTCTAGCTTGTATTCCTCAAGATATTTATCTCGTGATGGATTGTGTGATTATTCTATGTCTAATAAGAGATTTATTGCCATTTGCAAATAAAGAATTTTGTGAGTATATTCCCTGCAAACCCCCACGAGACAAAACTCGTCCTGTAGGGCAACCTATAGGTTTAAAGGCTCCTTGCACATTCTAAGTGAAATCTCAAGTGCCCGCGAAAGTGGTACAATTTTCTTATCTTTCTTTCTCTCTATTTTTACTTGAGGACTAGCAATGTTTTTTGGGGGTGATGTGATAAGCACCCAAAAGTGTTTAAATAAAATCCTAAATAAGCAGTTTTTAATTACTAATTCTCAGTAAAAAATGGTCTTAAGCACGTTCATGTCTATCTTATATGTCAAATGTTTCTTGAGGAGTTTAAAGCATTAAATCAAAGAAAAATGCGACATGAATGTGATGAAATGAGTTAAACCCAAGTTTCGTAGCCTAAACCTGTCCCGAACCAAACCCGGTCCACCTTAGCCTCTCTTATGCATCCTTAACACGTGTGTGGTATTATTTCTTTTACTTTTCATATAGAAATATATTTTATTCTGGTTGTGTCATTTTTGTTATTTTATTATTTTTATTTTGTTTTATTCTAGGGTCTTTATTTTTAGTATTTTAGCATTTTATGTAAATATTATATAAAACGTGTTTGTCATCGTGTCTGCGTCTGTATATATAATAAGAGTGCATTTTATTAGTAATTTTATCTATTTTATTTTATTTATTTATTGTTATTTATTAATTATTATTATTATTATTTTAGTATTATTATTATTATTATTAGTTTAGTATTATTATTATTATTATTTTATTTTATTTTATTTGTTTTCAATTGTATTAAGCTAGTTTTATTTTTATTGCGTCTTTTAGTTATATGTTAGTATTTTCATTTTTATTTTGATAGATTTTATTTAGTTTTATTAATACTATATTTTTAAGTGTGTCTTAAGTGTTAGATAGTTTGATTTTTATTTAAGTACATAACACACACACACACACACACACACACACACACACACACACACACACACACACGTTATCCTATACCCCCCACACCTAAAACTACCCCATTATCTTCTTCTCTACTACACTCGCTCTTCTCTCACCTCCATTAACAAAAAGTCCCCTAACCTCTAAATCCAACCTCACTGCTACATCCATCAAAACCCACAACTCAACATCTCTTTACCAATCCTAAGACACAACCCGAACCAGCTTCATCATCCAAACCCACGACCTCCATCATCCAAATGCATATACCCATATCCATACCTTCTATCCAACCCTTGGCCTGAACCCCACAAGTAATCGAAACCCATTTAATCCCACCCAAGATCCATAGAAGACGGACAACCATAAAAGTGGATGATCCATGTCACCCACTGTTGATGTAAAAAATTAGATTATCTCTAATTGTTTAATCACAGATAAAAAATAAATAAGACAAGAGATTTTAAAGTTGTTCAACCTTGAACGAATGGCCTACGTCCACTGTTTATGTTATTATTGACTGTTTGGGAATTCTCGAGGTAAGATTTATCTCCAGAAATTCCGGTCCCCCCACAATAAGGATGATACAATGTATTTATAGCCCTGAGGCTGTACATGAGAAAGGATCATACATAGCTGTCCAATAAGCGTATACATCCGTATGATAATAATCAGCATTTAATGCACATTTAATCCTCTTAATTGTCTGATAATAAATGCTTTGATCGAGGTGCAGCTCGGACCGCCTAAGCTGCTCGGACCGCCTAAGTATCTCGGTATCCATGAGTTGCTCGGTGCAGGTAAGTTCCTCGGAGAGTACATACTGCTCGGAGTGTCTGAGTTGGTCGGGGAAATTGAGTTCCTCGAAGTCAAGGTGTTGTTCATAAGTATTTGTTATTGCCACGCAGATTGCCATGTGTCTCCACTTAATTAAGCCATGTCAGCAGATTAAATTTGGTATCAATAGAAGCCCTCAATGTTTCACAGTTCGAGACTGAGGAGTGTGGAACATTCTTCTCGAAATATGGCGGGATTAAATGGTCATCCTGAATTTTAGGAACGTTTTCTTTGCATTTATTTTTTCTTTTCGAATTCATAGAATCAGACTTTTCAAATTTTCTTAACTGCTTCGATCTCCGTGCCCTTTTTGTCCTTTTAGCCGCCGGTAGCGTAAACGTCTCCTTTTATAATCATTATTTTTACCTTTTCCCAAGGTATGGTATTTAAGCGTTGTATAAAATCATATCGTCTTCTACTTTTTCAAATCAGTATCTTTGAGTTTTCCATTTTCTCTCTCTCTTGTGCGTTCATCCCTTTCATCGTTCGTTGTCAACAGATCCATCCTTTTTCTGTAAGATCTTCTTCCGTCTCTTTCATTTCCTTTATTCATCATGGTTTACCTTGTTGAGTCGCGTGATAAGTTTCGCTCTGATTTCTCTATTCCTTCGTGGGTTATTTTGGAGAAACTTTCTGAACCTTCAGATTATTTTCGTTTGGCTGAGGGACATTGGTTCCCCAGTCTCTTTGTAGCTGAATGAGGCTTTTTTTCCCCCAAACCCTTTATGTCTGGAATTCTGTCAATATTTTGACGTGGTTCCTGCAAAAATAGCCCCCAACACATGGAGAATAGTTAATGGAGTTCATAGATTAAATCAGATTCATGAAACCCGTATAGGAATTCCAAAAATTATATTTTGTTATAGATGGGCTGTTGGTGACAACACTTTTTATTTAAAAACTAGGTTTTTAAATAGGGCTCTAGTAGTCAATCTCCCAGATGCCAATAGGGATTACTTCTAGCACGATGTTGTTATGAAAAATTGGCAACACCCTCCACTAACTGGAAATGATGTGTACCAGGGTCCTAGATGCCCTCCCTATGGAAATGGGATAGGTTTTTTTTATTTTATTTTATTTTTGAAATTATGCTTCCTTTGTGTTTGATAAAATGTGTCACTGATATTTTAATTTTGATTTATTTGCAGTTGACAGCAAGAGAAAGTCTCCAAAAGAGATAGAAGTTAATTTAAAACATCTGAAACTTATCTGGGGTTTGCTTCAGACTGTTGTTGACGAGCATATCAGACCAGCTTCATACTTGCTGCAGTATAAGAGTTAGACCTCGTCTTTTATTGCTCGTCCTGTGATAAGTGACTTAGAACCGGTACCAGTTTCTGCAAGTTCTTCACCCGAGTCACATATTCCTCTGAGTGAAAGAATGAAGAAAAGAAGAGATCCTGCCCTCTTCGAGAAATCTGCCTCTATTACTGGAGAGGCAAAGAAAAGAAAACATGATGTCCCAGAATAAGGGACAAGAAAAATTGATGCACCTCCTCCGGCTGCTACTGTGAAGGTTGCCGAGAAGCCCCCAGTGGCTCCGAGCAAAGTCGCTGCTCCAAGCAAGGTTATTGTCATATCCCCGACTAAGAGTACATTGTTGGTCGATACTGTTGATGTTCCTCCGAGGAGGCTGAAGAAAATCTCCTCGATTAATTTGGCTGAATCCATCTCTCAACCTTCAACTACTGGAAGTGGTGTTCCCACTTTTATTGCTCCGAGCTCTGCCATGAGCTCGGTGAAATCTTGGATCAACCCCGAGATCCAAGGTATTGAAGAAAATCTTTCTCGGGATATGGTTACCACATTGGGTGCTTGGCATATTGCTTCTGTAAGTATTATTGTCATAAAATTTCATTTTTTCGCTGTTATATATTTGCACTGACTTGCTATTATTTTCTTTTCCTAGTTGGTAACCTGTTTCAATACAATTTTGAAGAAGGATGAAGTTATTGAAGCTTCAAGTTCCTTGTCAGGTGTAGAGGAAGGTTTGGTGGGTCTGATGCAGTCTCTGAAGGATTCTCATCAGAAGTATGTTGATGATAAAGCTGCTTGGGAGAAGAAGCTTAATTCCACCGAGCAGGAGAGGAATCAAATTGTTGAGGTCTCCAAGTGATTGGAGAAGAAAATAAAAGAATTGGAAAGTAAGAATAAAGAGCTCGAAGGGAAGCTCCAAAATGCTGGGGAGCTTGAAGGTAAGCTCAAATCTGCTGAGGAAGAACTGGGTAGACTTCGTGACATTGGTCGTCAGAAGGAGGAGGCAGAAAAGAAGTTGAAAGATGCCGAGGTACTTCTATCCGAGAAGCTTTCCTCAGAGAAGGTGAAAAGGAAGTTGGCTATAAAAAAGTCCTTCAATGCCGGCTGGGACAAAGGGTGGAATAAGGGTCTGGCTGCCATGATGTCCCAAGTGGAATATGGTAGCATTAAGTACTTTAGGGATGGCTGGGTCGCTGCTTTAAAAGAGATGGATGTTGATGAAAATTCTAACCTGTTTCAGCGACACATCCCTGGCCCCCCTCCAACTCCTGAAGAAGAGGAAGAGGACGAAGCTGCCTCTGAGGAATCCTCTATGGTGATGGGAGATCAAATTTCTCATCCCCCAGTAATCCAGTCTTCCTGTGAGTAACTTCAACCATCCATTATTTCACCCGAGCAGCTTCCAGCACCCATCGAGCAACCATCTGTGCCATCCGAGCAACCTACCTCCTTGTCCCAGCCTCCCGAGAAAGTTTTAGGAGACAAGGATAAGGTGTAGAGTTGTTCGGATTTTTATCTCTGTTTATTTTTGCCAATTGGATCTCTGAACTATGTACTTCTCTTTTATGATGTAATAAAATTTGAAAATTTGACTATTCATACTGTTGATTCTCTTCCTCTTGCTCCTTATTAATTCTTGCTATCTCTTCTTTTTACTAGTTTATGGCCAGGATGGAATTATTATCTGCTCATGATACAAAATTGTTGAGACAATGCAATGATTACTTCAAAGCTGGTCATTCAGATATGACTGAAGCTCAGATCGTTGATATCCTTGGTCAAAATGCTTCAGAGCAAGCAGTTGAAGCCTACCAATATTTAAAGTGTCTGCTCGACCGGGCAGTGGCTAATAATGTAGAGTATTATGAAATGATTGAAGACCTCCAGGGTACTCTCGAGGAGCTTCAACAATAATACAAGGAGTCTACAACCCTTTTGCACCAGGGATATAAGAAGAAGTATCAGTAACTAAGTGCTGATAAAGGATATTATAGATTGATTGTTGCCTATGATGTGAGGGAGAGAACTTTGAAGATCGAGGTCGAAGAGCACATGCAGATAGCTAAGTTGCTGGAGCAGGAAAATAATAACCTGCGAGGAGAGGTATCTCAGTTGAAGTCTGCAGCATCTTCCTCGAACGCCTTAGTCCCTGTCAACGATGAGGGTTTTTCTTTCTTAGAGGTCGAAAATGCTAATTTGAGAGATGAATTGGAGACTTTGAAGAGAACTGGAGCCTCTACTTCTTCTCGCGGTCGAGCAAGAGGTTCTCGGGGACGAGCAAGAGCTTCTCAGCTTACTATTGAAGAGCAAAGAATTCAACCAGCTTTGGAGAATCAGGCCTTTCAGCTAAAGACGAAGAATCAAGCATTATCAGAGATGTCCAAGAAAATTATGAATTTGGATGAGCAGATATCTACATAAAAGTCTTCCTTGGAGAATAAAGAACTTTTCGTAAAAAATCTCCACGAGCAGCTGGAAAGGTTAACTTATCAATTCCACAAGCAACCTAGAGAATTTTGGATGGCTGGCTATAATGAAGCCCTCTATCACCTCGACGACCGAATCCAGCAGTCGAACAACGAGGGGTACAAGCAAGGATGGTTAAACGCCTTGGGTGTGCTACAATTGGAACAAGGTCACTATTTGTGGGATTACTATAATCCTGGGTTTCTCGACCTGCCAGTGCCACCATTCAAACTCGACATGAGCTAGATTCCTGCTCGGGCAATCCCTCAGTGTTTGATTTCCAAATATCTTGGCGATTACAGTCTCCATTCCATTGTCGAGATATCTCGCCTAGAGTTCCTACTCGATCGGCCATCTGTGATGAACATCAGGATGCTCAAAGACCTTAATTTCATAAATTCCCCTTATGCCTTAGACGATCCTCCTGCTGGCGAGGAACCTGTTTCAAAAGCAGAGGGGAAGAAGCCAATAGAGTAGGAATCTTGATGTAATAATTAATATGTATTTCATTCTCAATGTATTTTGTTTTAGATTTAATGAAAAACTTATATTTTTCTTTGCCATCTTAATTTCCATTATCTTGTAAATGTTTTGTAAAACACTTTACTTATTTACTAATGAATGTGCATGTATATCTGTTAAAAATATAACAACATTGTGTTATTTGTCGATCAACTAAAGTTGGTGAAATTTTGTTGCTCGACCAACTTGGTGGTAATTTGAAATGTTTCAAGCATTAAAATTTTACTTGATCACTTTTTAATTCTAAGCCATTATTTGTTTAACCAACTATTTCCGACCAAAGAGAGTTGGTGTTTTTTCTTCCCAACCAACCGGAGTAGGTATTTATGGGAAATATTTTTCTTCCCGACAAACCGGAGTTGGTGGATTTTCTTCCCAACCAACCGGAGTTGGTATTTCTGGGAAATATTTTTCTTCCCGACCAACCGGAGTTGGTGGATTTTCTTCCCAACCAACCGGAGTTGGTATTTCTGGGAAATATTTTTCTTCCTGACCAACCGGAGTTGGTGGATTTTCTTCCCAACCAACCGGAGTTGGTATTTCTGGGAAATATTTTTCTTCCCGACCAACCGGAGTTGGTGGATTTTCTTCCCAACCAACCGGAGTTGGTATTTCTGGGAAATATTTTTCTTTGTGACGAACCGGAGTTGGTGGATTTTCTTCCCAACCAACCGGAGTTGGTATTTTTGGGAAATATTTTTCTTCCCGACCAACCGGAGTTGGTGGATTTTCTTCCCAACCAACCGGAGTTGGTATTTCTGGGAAATATTTTTATTCCCGACCAACCAGAGTTAGTGGATTTTGCTGAGTAGTGTGTAGCACTAGTATTCCACGAAAATTTTCAACAAAAGGAGAGAATTGGGTAGAATATTCATATTTTATTCATACTGATGAAATTGCATTACATGAGCGTTTACATTACTAATAATATTTGCGCAGGTGCTCTGCATTCTTAAACTCCTCCCCTTCTAAAATTTCTATTCTGTAGGTTCCTGGTCGAACAACTTCTGTAACTCGGTAAGGTCCATACCAGTTCGCTTCCAGTTTATTGTGCTTTTGAATCACTTTCTTTAGCACATAGTCTCCATCTTTCAGGTCGCACTTCCTCACTCTCTTGTTGTAGAACAAAGCTGTTCGTTGCTGGTAAGCAGCATTCCTGATGGCTGCTTCTTCTCTAACTTCCTGGAGCATGTCTAAGTCTAACCTTCTCATTAAATCGTTGACAGGGGATTTAAAATTCAATACTCGGTGTGTTGGGAGGCCCAACTCGGCAGGTATAACAACTTCACTTCCAAATGCCAGCATATATGGAGATTCTCCAGTTACTGCTCGGGAAGTAGTACGATAAGCCCATAGTACTGAATGTAGCTCATAGATCCAGTTTGCTTTCGCATCATTCAGTCTTTTCTTCAAGCCATTTAGCAGCGTTCGGTTTGTCACTTCAGTTTGCCCATTGCTTTGGGGATGGCCTGGTGCCGAGTGGATTTTCAAGATATTTGACTGGTGACAATAGGCAGCGAACTCCTCGTTGTCAAATTGTGTTCCATGGTCAGTGATGAATGCATGGGGAAGACCATATGTACAAATGATATTTTTCAAAATAAATTGGTACACCTTTTCGTACGTTATGTCGACAAGAGGCTCAGCTTCAACCCACTTAGTAAAGTAATCCACTGCGAAGATGAGATATCTAAATCTTCCTCTGGTCGGTGGAAGTGGCCCGACCAAGTGAATTTCCCACATGGCAAATGGCCAAGGGGAGGTAATGGGTGTCAGCAATGCTTGGGGAGTTCTTCAGATGGAGGAGAAGCGTTGACACTTGTCACATTTCTTGGCATAGGCAATACAATCAGCCCTCATCGTTGGCCAGTAGTATCCCTGCGTCATTATTCTTTGTAAAAGCGTCCGACCTGCTACATGGGCTCCACAGGACCCTTTATAGACCTCTTCAATCAAGTCTTTCACCTCGGAGGGATGCACACATCTTTGCAAACCTGCATAATTCCTCGTCTGTATAGAATACCATTAGTCAGTACATAACGAGCAACTTTAAACTTCAATTTCTTGGCCGTGAGTTTGTCAATCGATAATTCTCCCTCCTCAATATATTCCTTGATGGGATCCATCCAAGATGGCCCTAAATCAAGGGTAATAAAGTTTATCGTCAGATCTTCTTCTATGCTCCGACCAGCTAGCACTTCAATTGGGATTATTCTTCGTAGCTCAGTACGAGTAGCCGATGCTAATCGAGCTAAAGTGTCAGCTCTTGCATTCTCCATTCTTGGTATTCTGACCAGTTGAACAATGACAAATTCCGATACCAACTCCATCGCCTTTGCATGGTACTTAATCATCAACTCTCCTTTTGCTGCATATACACCGAGCATTTGGTTTACAAGCAACTGTGAGTCACTTCATACGATTACCTGCTCTGCATTCATAGTTCTTGACAAACTAAGACCTACAATCATTGCTTTATATTCGGCCTCATTATTAGAAGCTTGAAATTAAAAGCGCAGAGCATATTCTATATCGACCTCGTCTGGACTTTTCAATACAATCTCAGCTCCACTTCCTGAGGTGCACGATGAGCCATCCACATACAAGTTCCATATAGGTATCTCGTCCTTAAATGCCTTATTGGACAAAGTTCCTCGATAGAATATTTGTTGCTCCTTTATCTCCATTTCTACCACACCTCGCTGCTCGTCGACCTTCTCCTCTTGCTCTCCAACCAACTTAAGTTGATCGGGGTTTAAATTTAATGATCCTTTAATATCCACAGGTTGGTCGGTGTTCAGTTTTTGCTCCTCAGGGATATCAGGATAAGTGAACTCTGCTACTGCTTGCCCTTTTAGTGACGATCTAGGCTCATAAATTATATCATACTCACCGAGTTCTATTGCCCAATACATCAATCTCCCTAATTTTTTTGGTTTATGAAGAGCTTGCCTCAATGGCATATTGGTGTATACGACTATGGTATGAGCCTGGAAATATGGCTTCATTCTGCTACTCGCTTCGATCAGTGCCAGTGCCAACTTTTCCAGTTTTGGATATCTGATCTCTGCTCCTCGGAAAGCCTTACTAGTGTAATAAATTAGTTTTTGTACTCCATCCTCTACTCTTATTAATGCCGAGCTAACTGCATTTTCCGAAACTGCCAGATACAAGTACAATCTTTCTGCCATCACCGGTCTGGACAATAGTGGAGGTGCTCCCAAATATTTCTTCAATTCTTGAAAAGCTTTCTCGCATTATTCATTCCATTCAAAAGTCTTTCTGAGCATTTTGAAGAATGGGAGGCATCTATCAGTTGCTCGCGATACAAATATATTAAGTGCTTCCCAATAGAGCTTTGATCTTTTCAGGGTTTGCTTCAATGCCTCGTTGATTGACAATATACCCGAGAAACATGCCTTCTCGTACTCCAAATATGCACTTAGTCGGGTTCAACTTCATTTGATATTTATCTAATTGATCAAAGGTCTGGCCCAATTCAACTAGATGGTCAGCAACTCTTTTGCTCTTTGTCAGCATATCATCAACATAAACCTCCATACCGTAACTGATTTATTATGCAAACACCTTGTTCATCAGCCGCTGATATGTTGCACCTGCATTTTTCAAACCAAAAGTCATAACATTATAATAATAAGTCCCCCTAGGGGTAATGAAAGAAGTACTCTCCCTATCTTCAGGTTTCATTTTAATCTGGTTGTAACCAGAATAAGCATCTATGAAGCTCAACAGCTCGTGTCCTGAGGTAGCATCCACTAATTTATCAATTCGGGGCAACGGAAAATGATCCTTTGGACATGCCTTGTTGAGGTGGTGAAGTCTACACACATCCTCCATTTATTGTTCTTGTTTTTTACCATCACCACATTTGCTAACCAGTCTGGATATTTAACATCTTCAATAAAGCAAGCTTTCTGGAGCTTCTTGATCTCCTCCTGTATAGCTTGGTTCTTCTCGGGGCTGAACACTCTTCTTCTTTGCTTCACTGGCCTGATCTCCTTATTCACATTGAGCTTATGACATAAGAAATTCGGGTCTATTCCGGGCATATCTTCATGACTCCAAGCAAAAGTTTGTTTTCTGCTTTTTAAGAAAACTATCAACTCCTATTTTAGTGAGGCATCTAACGACGAACCTATCTGAGTTGTTCGTTCAGGGTGCTCCTCGTCCAGAATGATGTTTTCAGTAGCTTCTACCACCTGACCTTTCACGAGTTATGACTCGTCTCTAGGATCCAACGTTTCAATTTCTGCACCTTCATCCACCTGATAGGTAGTAGTCTTTTTCCTAGATTCCTCTAGTTCCTCTTGCTTGACAGATGAATAGTAGCATTCTCGAGCTACTTTTTGATCACCCTTCATAATTCCTACTCCAAAATTGGTTGGAAATTTTAGACATTGATGTACCGTAGATGGTACTGCTTCGAACTTCTTCAATCCTACCCTTCCCATGATGATATTATAGGCTGATTGAACATTCTTATCCATCACAAAGAAGCGTACTCTTTCTGCTCGACAAGCAGGCCATGTACCAATGAACATATCCAATTTGATCGTCCCAAGTGGAAAACCTTTCTCGCCAGTAAAACCGAGGAGGGGCCTGTGATAAGGCTCCAACTAAGATAACTTTAGATTTAAGTTATCGAAGCACGAGTAGAATATAATATCAGCCGAGCTACCATTATCGACTAGTACTCTCGAGATCATCACTTCCTTCATTCTCATTTTGATCACCAATAGGTCATCATGAGGATACAGTGCACCTGCGAGGTCATTTTTTAAGAAACCGATGACCAGTTTTTCTTTGTTGACCTTCCTCGGGCGATCATCTTCAGCCAAGTTTATTCGTTGAATATATGATCAGTATTGAGCCTCATTGAGGTAAGCTTTTCTTTCTACAGTAAGGTCTCCACCTCCTGCATCTCCACCTGTAATCACATTGCAATCAAATGATCCAAAACGTATTGAAAATACCTCACGTTCTGGCTGCCTTGGTCTTTTGGGAAGATCAGGGTCGTCTTCTGGATCATCTTCATGGTCTTTTTTATTGTTCTCCTCTGCTTGATGAGGAGATCTAGACCTCCATCTTGCTCGGTCATTGTTTCTTCTTTCATTTCTTCGATCAACATGCTTTGCCAGTTTTCCTCGTCTAATGAGTGCTTCGATCTCATTCTGAACAGCTATGCAATTTTTGATCGTGTGGCCATGATCTTTATGGAATTCACAATATTTGGCCTTATTCCTCTTGTCAGGGTCTGACTTCATTTTCTCCGGCCAATTTAACTCCTCGCTGTTCTTGATTTCTTCTAGAACATGGTTGATGTCTACCTTCAAAGGAGTATAATTTTCAATTTTCTCCAATACCTCCCATGATGGCTTTGTTTTTGAGTGTTTGTCACCACCATTATTCTTATGCTCTTTATTTTTGGCCTTATTAACCTCCACCTTGGTCTCTTTGGTATCCATATTCTTCTTTGCAGCCATAACCTCCTCGGCATTCATGGTCTTGGCCGCTTTTTCCATCAGTTCTGACATGGTTCTAGGTGGATCTTTAGCCAAAGTTTAGTACAATTTGTTGGGCAACAACCCACTCATCAGAGCAGTAATCGCTGTCTTTTCCTCATAATCAATAACTTCGAGTTTCTCGTTATTGAAACGAGTTATATAATCCCTGGTGCTCTTACCTTCCTTTTGTTTAACACTTAACAAGTGTGCTACTCGTTTAACAGGTTTTGCTCCAAAACAGAAGTTTCCAATGAAGAGCTCGGCCAGTTGAAAGAAAGTTTAAATCTTACCCTGAGGAAGATTATTGTAACATATTTGAGCAGATCCTGTAAGAGTTCTCGAGAATACCCTACATCTCATCTCATCTGGCACAGCATAGATGTCGGCAGCAGCTTGGTATTGCTCTATATGAAGGACAGGGTCAGTTTTTCCATCATATTTAGGAGTCACAACAGGTGCTTTGAAATTCGACGGTGTGGGAAAATCCATAATTACTTGTATGAAAGGTGTCCCTTGGACAAAAGTTCTTTGGAGAGGATTCTTGGCCTTAGCCATTTCCCCTAGTCTATCCTCTAGCCTCTGAATAGAGCCTTTCCACTCATCATTTCCCTCCTTGGGCCTATTGGTTCGAGCAATTGATCGTGTTGAAGTCGCTTCCTGGGATCTATCTTGTCGAGCCAATGGTTGTGATTGGGAAAAACCCTCTCTTAGATCGGATGGTTGTCGAAAGTTCCTCGTTGGGAGGACTTCTATTCCTCCTTGGGCCCAAACGATCAAAAAGAGATGCTCTACTTAATCTCTCCAGTGCACTAATCATTTCTGGAGAGAGAGTGACCTTTTGTTCAGTATATGTGGCTCGTACTGACGAAGTTCTACCTGGTTGATAAGAAAAATCATCAGATCTCTCAATACGATATGAATCGGTATGCCTAGTACGCGAAGAAAATAAATGGGTGTTTCTTTGAACACTTCGTTGTCCTGAATGGGTCGGTACTCCACCTTGGATAGTTTGTATGAGTTGTCGCATAGTTTCTTGCATGGCTGTCTGTCCCTGAGCCAGATTGGCCATAATTCCAGCCAGATCTTGGACATTTGGCGGAGCGGATTGATTTGGGGAGTTTCCAGCATTTCGATTGCTGGATTCAGGATTGTCAGCCATTGGTGATGAATTGTTTTTGATGAAAAACAAAAATTACAGTCATTTTCCACAGACGGCGCCAATCTGTTGATGTAAAAAATTAGATTATCTCTAATTGTTTAATCACAGATAAAAAATAAATAAGACAAGAGATTTTAAAGTGGTTCAGCCTTGAACGAATGGCCTACGTCCACTGTTTATGTTATTATTGACTGCTTGGGAATTCTCGAGGTAAGATTTATCTCCAGAAATTCCGGTCCCCCCACAATGAGGATGATACAATGTATTTATATCCCTGAGGCTGTACATGAGAAAGGATCATACATAGCTGTCCAATAAGCGTATACATCTGTATGATAATAATCATCATTTAATGCGCATTTAATCCTCTTAATTGTCTGATAATAAATGCTCTGATCGAGGTGCAGCTCGAAACGCCTAAGCTGCTCGGACCGCCTAAGTATCTCGGTATCCATGAGTTGCTCGGTGAAGGTAAGTTCCTCGGAGAGCACATTCTGCTCGGAGTGTCTGAGTTGGTCGGGGAAATTGAGTTCCTCAAAGTCAAGGTGTTGTTCATAAGTATTTTTTATTGCCACGCAGATTGCTATGTGTCTCCACTTAATTGAGCCATGTCAGCAGATTAAATTTGGTATCAACACCCACTTCGACCCGATTCTGCCCCAAGACCCGCCCAATAGCCAAAATCCAACTCATCTAAACCAACAAACCCAATTAAAACTACCCCATTCAATTCTCACCCGACTTTATCTCCTTCATATAAATCAAAAGATAAAAATAAGTCTCCACATGTTTAAAACCTTTACCCCTTATTTCCCAAAATACACTCATAACACCTCTCCCACATGCACCACTTAACTTTTCCAATTATACCCCTTAGCTTCATTTGCCACATTATAAAAGAAGACCGAAGGACCATTTAAAGAATATAATGCAGGGTTTTAGAGAGAAAGAAGGGAGATATTTTTAGGTAGAAATAATTTTTAGTGTTAGGTAGTTATTTTATTTTATTTTTGTAAATTTAGTTTGAGGTAAATAAATTGTAGTGAGATTCAAGTTGAGTGTGATATTTTCATTTATATTTTTGTTGATCACTCACTTGCAGGGTTTTATGCTTTTCATTCAAAGATTGGATTTCAATTGGATGCAAAGAGATTTAGTTTGATTGTTCTCTTCTCTACTCTTATGTTTTAATGCCTTTGATTATTTATTTATCATATTTCATATCATGTTAGGCTAAAAACCCTTTTCAAGGGGTGGGATGAACCCTTATTTAATGTTATTTTAATTAATTAATTTATTTATTTGAAATTTCCTTTGAATGTTAATTTTGATCCTTCACCTTTTAATTTACGCCTCGAGAGAGGGTAAATAGTTTTCAAGAGAAAATAAAAATTCGAGATATAATACCCTTTTAAAATCGAACTAGAGATAGGGGTTTCTCAAATGTGGTAATATTCCTTGAATTTCTACTCTAAATTTTATTTTCTATGATGTATATGAATTTTGATGAATCGAACCTAGCGGGTGATTTATTAAAACGAGTGTAAATTTATTTTTTGAGTGTTAGGGGTTCGAATTTAACTTTCTAAAAGGTTAGAGTTAAAATTGCATCTGTGATGAGAGTTGACTTGTAATTTCAATATTGACTTGGGAGATTTCAAATGAGTGAATTAAATAATTACATTAACTAGAATATGTGGTGTAGTCTCATTCCTTGATTGTTCTCATATTTATTTACCTCACTTTATCTCTAATTTTAGTGTTTGATTTTGTTCATTTTTTTAGTCACTTAGTTACTTAGTCTCATTATTCCTTGAAATTTGTTTTAAAAGAAAATTAAAAAAAAATAGAGAAGAGAATAACTAGAAAATTGGATTACATCTCTTTTCTTGTGTTTCACTTCTTAGAGTTGGATTGACACCCTTACTTAGCGCTATGCAAGTTTATATTATATTTATAGGTTTTCAAGGATTTTGATTGGAAAGGCTATTCTACAACGATACAAAAAAAGCATTTTCTATCAAATGGCGCCATTACGATGGATATAAAAAAGCTTTTCTATCAAATGGCGCCGTTGCCACTTTTTGGAGTTTGACGCAGTTGAGAAGGAATTTTGGATTATAATTCATTTATTTTATCTTTTTCGTTTTTAGTACCATTTTTCATTTTATTAGAAGTTTTATATTAGGATTTCATTATTTTATTTTATCATGGTGCTTGGAGACACCATTGTTTTTTCCATTTATATTTGTAGTAATTCATAAAAAGAAGAAAAGCGTGATCAAGAAACCGGACAAGGTAGAGAGACGACTTCCAAAGGTGGGGATTTAGAAGCCTCTCTACTTTGGGTAGGTAGGATTCCCAGGGCCGACTGAGATAGGTGATCTCTCCTCGATCAACTCAAATCAGTCTTCACCCCATGTGTGTAAAAGCCGTGGGAGGTATACTTCTTTATCACTCGCGAATCTCCCGCAAGCGAGTCCATTCTTATGTGCTTAATTGCTCCTATGTTATTTTTATTATGGCATTGCATTTATTTTGGATGGTTTGATGAATTAATAACCTAAGACCACGACCCAGTCATTGAAATGAGAAGGGATTTCATAACCCGACTCACTCGTTTATCCATTATGTGCAACCCTAGCAAAGGCGATCACAAAAATAAATTTCGTGATTTTTGTCGCCCACGAATTTCATTAAAATTTGGCTACCCTCTCACTTATTTTGAAGATATAAATTGGCTACGTGCTAGTTAGAATTTATCCTTTACTTGTGTGCATCTAATTCAATATTTTGGTAGTCGGTTTTAGAGAGTCCTTCCGATACAAGAGTCCAAATATTTTTCTCCCGTATTTTCTTCCAAAAAATTCAAAAACATTTTCTTCCTTTCTTTTTTCTGAAAATCCAAAAATATTTTCTTTCCCTCATTTAAAAAAATCAGAAAAATATTTTCTGTCCTTTTGAAAAACATTTGACAATTCAAAAAAATATTTCTCTCATCATGACCGAAGAATGTCCTTTACGGGACTATTTTGGTCATTTTCCATTATCTCGAGGCATGTTTAAAGTTGAACCCGAGTCCAACCTGCATACTATACTTAGTGGCTTTAAATCTCTTACGCACACCCTTATTACTCATGCGTCGTCCACGCACGCATCTCATATTCAATCGCCCCCAATGATGAGTGTCAACACATAAAATGCCTCTTTGTGCACATATTGCTTTCAATCCCTTGCCCCATGAGTGTCTTTACCTTTCACATCCATCTGAACCAACCATGGTCCAAGTGTATCCATATGACACTGTTTTGAAATCCACCTTGGCTTATTCTCATGACATATCCAATACCGAGTGGTATGAGTACCCAAGTTATTCGTGGAGGCTTTATCACCCTCCTATGCAATATGAATCCCAACCCAATGTATCTTCACGGGATTCGATAATCATCATGGAAACCTAGTGCACCCCATTTCGATCGATTCCCTAACTACGCTCCCTATGATTATCAACCTTTTGTTTCTTATGAAGGCCATCCTATCGTGTATGACATATTTGACCCCGTTCGCCACAGTTCGTATGATTATTCTCTGCATCCTACTGTCTATAGAAAGTTGTTTCCACCGCAATCACCGCCACCAACTACCAACACTTCACCACCACCATCCACATCCTCTCTTAAAAGACTCTTAAAACGTTTATCCTTGAATAAGGGCAAGCTACTCAATATCAAAATGAAGCCCTTCAATAGTTTGAACAAAGTTTAAATGAATTTGAGTGTGCGTGAGAGTCGAATTCCACCCCAAGTCAACCTATTGTTTCACCCACGTGGAATTATGATGAGTTATCTTGTGACCCAGATCTTGAGTGTGACTAACCCTATCACCCTGAGAATATCAAAGTTGAGACCACCTCGTGGTCCGGGCCCTAAGTTAACAATTGTATTAATTTATCCATCGATTGTGAGACTGATCCTGACCCTACCGCATTCATGGAACCCATCATTGAGGATCATATTTACCCGCCCATTTAATTTAAAAAATGCCTGAGTCTACACTAGTTACACAATAATATGTGTCCCCGAGACACTAATTTCTCATAGGGTAACTCCGGCTACGAGTGCTCACCATTTTCTCGAGATTGCATCAGAGACGGTTCTCACCTCTCTTGATATGAATGATGTACCACTTTCCATGGCTCCCTTTGAGCCCAATATTTCAAGTGATTCTTGTATCTCCGATATTGGTGTCTCATTTTACTTCACTACTATGGATGGTGACACATTGGTGGATACTTTGAACTCTCCATCACTTGATACCACACTCCCTCTACAGGAGGACCTTGAAGATTATTTCTACCCTCAAGATGAGCATGTATCCCCTGCTTTCGAGTTAGATTATCTTCCTCGACGCATTGTCCCTCTCGACCCACCCATCGTACCAAATGACACACCACTATGTTTGTAACTTTTTCCCTTACCATTATCATCTACCCATTTAGGTCCTTACTTAAAATCTCCACCCACCCATGAACTCCACAATCCCACTTGTGAGTTCTTCCTCGAAACCTCTATCCATGAGAGTATTTGTGGTGCTACTCTCCATTTAGGTGACATTGAGCTTGTTCCTTCACGTGCACCACTTACTTGTGTTGTTGATTTTTTATATTATCACCTCATCAATGTGTCGCGGCGTGATCATTATTATCATCCATTTATAGAACGGTCGCTTACTTATTCTCTGCCCCACCATATCCTTATTTCTACACCCTTTCGCCTTCCTCACCAAATTGAGCCTCATGCTTATAGGGCCCTTGTCGCCCTCATTGTTAAGATCAATAAGTCCCATGATAGGTGATTCTTCACCCCGACCCTTACCTTTCTTCCCCACACACTTCTCCTCACCTGGCCTTGGTCCACCGATGCTTTGCATCGCGCGAAACACTTTGCCATACAAGTGCATTGACCTTATAACCTTTATCTAACAAGACTGATGCTTCAGTCTTGTTTGGGGTAATTATCATCACCTCATTTTTCTGCCACCCTGCGCTTTCATAGTTCTT
This sequence comes from Sambucus nigra, assembly GCA_949130495.1. NCBI lineage: Eukaryota > Viridiplantae > Streptophyta > Magnoliopsida > Dipsacales > Adoxaceae > Sambucus > Sambucus nigra. Next base: position 371,475,595 of record OX422220.1, on the reverse strand, counting down.
ATCTTTAGGGTGAGTTTCCTTCTATTTGGCTGAAGACGTTAAACTTAGCACTGTCGAGAGGCTGTCCTTCATGTCTTGTTTCGATGTATGAGTCGTATCCTGTTTGGGGGTGGTGTTTCACATCAGCCAATGCTTTACCATGTTTATAGACTTGCAAGCATTTTTATCTCATTACTTATTCAGGTTCATCTTGGATATGTATGGTCAAGTTCAGTAGCAGGTGATTATGGTAATCTCTTTCCTCCCGTCTGCTCTCAATTTTAAAAAAATAATTTTATTTAATCTCGAGGACGATGTTGCTTTTTATTTGGTGGTGGGAAATTTTATCAAAATCGTACCTCTTTTGGAATTTTTTCATAAACAAGACTTTATTTTTAAAATTTTTGTGCAGTTTTCTTTTATCTCACTAATTGACGTGAATTTTCTATCATCTATATTTTAAGTTTAGGAATCAAGCAGGAGGATATTTTTCTAAATATCTGATGTAATACATACCAAGGCATTTTGCACCATGAATTTCTAAACTCAACAAAATTTGTGCACTTATCATGTCACTACGGTTTAGAGTTGAAGAGTACTACAATTCCTCAGAAAACCTTAAGGATAACCAATGGAGACTTTAGCTTGTGAGATTCGTGCCTTTGACCGTTCATAGAGTTTTACACAATATCTGAGTCACAAGTTGATTCAACTTCCATCGGGTCCGCACTTAATCATTGTATGATCTTGTGGAAAGGATTTAATGCTAAAATCTTGTTTATAAGGGTAATAATATAATGTTATAAATTGTGTAAACTCCGAATAAACTTTTTGGGCAAAAATCTTTTCGAAAAAATGCAAGATGTGTTGTAAAAGCTTTCTGAATGTATGGATTAAATTTGATAGTTGATTAACTTTCTTTTTAGACTTTTAATAAACATCTACTAAAGTAACCATGCAGTCCTAATCACAACAATAGTTAAGAACATTCAAAGAAATAGGCACAGGAATTTTTAATGTGGTAAAACCCTTAAATAAGGGAAATATCCACGGTGCCCTCTACGGCACAAAACAAAAATCCACTAGAGTAAAGAATCAAGTTACAACACTTAAGCAAACCACAAAGATCCTAACCTAAGTTCAGAATATACCTACTTGAGATTTTCCACTCCAAAGGTAATCTGAATTGGACTGATATTTTCTTGCTTCTTCTTTGATTTTTCCTTGATCTCCTTCTCTTTGAATTCTGATTCCAGCAACTTGTTCAAAATCCAAGATTCTCAGACAGAACCATAGTGTCTAAGTGTTCGTGTGAGATAGTGTTTGTGATGTGCTACTACATGAAAACATGCTATTTACCCTCTCAATATTATACAGACAATCCTAACAAATTATAACAGTTCTAAAATGATAGGTTATTTCTGAATATGATTTTTCAAGTCAAAACTTCTCGATCTTTTATTTATCCACAGATCTCAAGGATACCTTTCTCAGAAGACGGTTCAAGGTCGTAAACAATTTATATATTTTGAAAATATTTTTTAAATTGTAAACCTCCAATTGAGATCCAAACTAGACTAGAAGTCTACTTAGTTAAAACAGATCCAGACTTAAGATGCAGAGACTGATTCAACATATTTTAACATAAAACTTCTTTTCTCAGACCTAGGGTTATGCTTTTAAAACTTTAACAGAAGTTCTTTGTGTTCTTTTTATTTGTGTACACACGTATTTCTTAAAACAAGAAATAAAAATTAGAAACACAAATAACTCACTAGATCTAAAAATGTCTTGAGACTTAGAAGTTTCTATTTCAAAATTTATTGAAACAGAAAGGATCTATAATACCAGATCTAAAAAGAGAATAATGAAAATAAATCGTGTGATGTTCTCTTTGAGAAAAAACTCAGTTTCAACAATGAAACTTAAGTTTCTCTTAGAGAATCAAGAACTTGAAGAGGTCTTCAAAAAATGAAGAATAAGCTCAACACCAAAAACACAGAAACCCTAAAAATGTCTAACTCTCAAGAATGGGTTTTTTGGTATAAGGAACTTTGAGGTTTTGGTGTTTGGTTTGGGAGAAAACACTCAGAGGTTGAACTACGAAGAAATTAGGGTTTCCTCCTTCTTTTCTCTCTCTTATCTCTATACTCTCTCGTTTCTTTCAGATTTTACGAAATGGCAAAAGTCTCAAAATGCTGAGGCTTGGGTCCTTTTTATACTACACGAAGAAGGATCCATAACCTCAAACTCAATCCAATGGCTGTGATTGAATATTGACCAATTGACTTAAATTCAACGCTTCATCACAAGCGGTGGGTTATACGAATGATGATTGGTTCAAACTGGGATCACAAGGATTAACTCTCAATGCATGCAGATCGTTGATGAGGTTTATCCAAGGGCTGAGAAGGTATACGTGTTTTGAGTCTAACAGACACAATCTAAGCCGACAGAAATGCAACACGTGTATGAACCAGATGCAATATAAAACGCATGCTGAAAATAATTACAAAGCACACCTTAAAGTCTTTAGCGCTTTTGTATTCTACCCAGGGAAACAATCAGCAAAGAAAATAACTTTCTGAAATTCAATTTTTACCCACAACACTTTTAAAAACATGTTTTAATTAATTCAAAAATCATTTGAAAATTATTTATAATATTATAAAATAATCTGAATTGAATTTAATTGATTTTAAAAAGACTTAAAGTGATGAAAAACCATTAATGCAAATATGTGATATGTATGATGCATTGAAAGTGTCCTATTTGTGGTTTTAAGGTTAGAAATAACTTCCTTTTATGTTGATCTTGAAGATTCTCTTGGAATGGATTTCTTTAATGTTCTTGAACCTTTGAGGAGATGGAATTCTCATAAAAATCTAACCTATTTTGTCTAGATATCCAAACTAGTTGGAACTCCTATATATGTAGACTCAAGTAAGTCAATATATAGTGTGTTCTCAGATCTCATTATTCTTCCCTAAATTTTTGGCTTGATTATTGAGAATGACATCACTTTCAAGTTGTAAGAAACATGTGTCTTATAGTTTATCTCGAGCACCAAACCATTCTTTACCATATCACATTACCATTCACTTCACCATTACCTTCCCATATTTCCTTTATCCTAGAACATTCCCCACACCATCCATATATCATTTCCACTCACTTCCATCCATCATTTTTGAGAAAAAGACTGTTTGAAATTCCAAATGTAAATTGTCTTCATTTGTGTTATGAAAAGAAAAATGCACCGCAAAAAATAAGTGTGAAAAGAAGAAAGAAAGAAAGGAAAATAAAAGGGAAGAGAAAATAAGAAAAAAAATAGAAAATTAAAAAAAAAGAAAAAAAGAAAGAAAGCATGCGATCATAGTTGTATAAAATGAAGGCATTGATTATTCAGATTGTGTTCCACTCTTCTTAAAAACCCTACCATGATGTCATCCATCTTCTTCATTCCAGTTTTCCCATCATTCCTTACCCGTACCCCAATTTTTGGCATTGGTAAGGTGTTCGAGCAAACGAGAAGTCTATATGGTGAATGGCTCGACGTTATCAATATTGTGATTATCATTCTTTCATGAGATTATTTTTTTACTTCTAAAAAGTTCTTTCTTTCTTATATGTGTGTGAGACGTTTGACCTTGCTTACATTTACTCACCTCCTCATACAAAAGAGCGATACACTTACCCAAATCTCATGAGTTCATTTGAGAGAGATGTATCCGTGGGATTTTGAAGTTGAATCATTGATTTCAAAGAGGCGATCGAAGAATTAGTCTTATGATATTTGACCCATTTTGACTGATTCACACCACACACGTTGAGTCCTAGGAAGTATGTACCTTGAGTATTCACATAGCTAGTTACTTTTTAAACACTTCTATCTTGTAATCCTCAAAATATTTATCTCATGATGGATTGTCCGATTGTTCTATGTCTCATAAGAGATTTACTGCCGTTTGCAAATAAATAATTTTGTGGGTATATTGCCTGCAAACCCCCACGAGATAAAACTCATCCTGTAGGGCAACCTATAGTTTTAAAGGCTTGAAACACATTCTAAGTGCAATCACAAGTGCCCGTGAAAGTGGTACACTTTTGGTTTCTTATACTTTTTTCTCTCTATTTTTGCTTGAGAACTAGAAATGTTCTATTTAGGGGTGGTATAATAAGCACCCAAAAGTGTTTAAATAAAAGACCAAATAGACGGTTTTTAATTTCTAATTCACGATAAAAAATGGTCTTATGCGCGTTCATATCTATCTTGTAGGTAAAATGCCTCTTGCAGAGTTTAAAGTATTAAATTAAGGCAAAATGTGGCATGGATGTGATTAAATGAGCTAAACCTATGTCCTATAGGCTAAACCTGTCCTGAACAAAGTCTGGTCCACCCATAGCCTATCCTATAAGTGCTCATTGCGTGTGTGGTATTATTTCTTTTACATTATATATATATATATATATATTTTATTCAGGTTGTAGCATTTTTATTATTTTAATTTTGTTTTATTTTAAGGGCTTTATTTTTAGTATTTTACATAAATATTATATAAAAAGTGTGTGTCATCATGTCAGTGTCTGTACGAGTTATAATTACCATCATATGCTCAAATCGAGAGTCCCGTGACTACGCAATCAGTTCCTGCTAGTTACATTGGTCCCGTTCGAGGTGTTCGTGCCTCTCATGGGGTCGTTTAGAGGGTGTTTTGGGTTTTCACCCTCTAACGACATGTTTTTAAGCCTAAGTCTAGATATTTTCAAATTATTGTCATATTCTCAAACCGGGGATTTTGTGACCACACGACCAGTTCCTACGAGTTACATTGGTCCCGTGTGAGGTGTTCGTGCCTCTGAGAGGGCCGTTTGGGGGGTGTTTTGATTTTTCTCCTTCTAAGGACATGTTTGGAAGCCTAAGTCATGATATTTTTAAATTATCATCATATTCTCAAACCGGGAGTCTCGTGACCACACGGTCAGTTCCTACGAGTGTCATTGGTCCCGTGTGAGGTGCTTGTGCCTCTCACGGGGCTGTTTGGGGGGTATTTTTGGTTTTTGCCCTCTAACGGGATGTTTTGAAGCCCAAGTCTAGATATTTTTGAATTATCATAATATTGTAAAATCGAGAGTCTCGTGACCACGCGGCTAGTTCCAGCTAGTTACATTGGTCCCTGACGAGTTGTTCGTGCCTCTCACGGGGCCGTTTGGGTGTATTTTGAGTTTTCGCTCTCTAGTGGCATGTTTTTAAGCCTAAGTCTATATATTTTCATATTATCATCATATTCTCAAATAGGGGTCCTATGACCACGCAATTAGTTCCTACAAGTTACATTGGTCCCGTGCAAGGTGTTCGTACCTCTCACGGCACCGTTTGGGGGGTGTTTTTGGTTTTCTTCCTCTAACGACATGTTTTGAAGCCTAAGTCTAGTTATTTTCAAATTATATTCATATTATCAAATCAGGAGTCCCGTGACCATGCATTCTATTTCTGCTAGTTACATTGATCCCGTGTGAGGTGTTCATGCCTCTCACGGGTCCGTTTGGGGGTGTTTTGTATTTTCTCCCTATAACGACATGTTTAGAAGCCTAAGTCTACATATTTTTAAATTATCGTTATATTGTCAAATCGGGGGTCATGGGATCACACGATCAGCTCCTGATAGTTACATTGGTCTCGTTCGAGGTGTTCGGCCTCTCATAGGGCCGTTTAAGGGGTGTTTTGGGTTTTTGCCCTCTAACGGCCTGTTTTGAAGCCTAAGTCTAGATATTTACAAATTATCTTCATATTCTCAAACTAGGAGTTCTATGACCACACATTCAGTTCCTGTTAGTTACATTGGTCCCGTGTGAAATATTCGTGCTTCTCACATGGCTATTAGGGGGGTGCTTTTGGTTTTCTCCCTCTAAAGGCATGTTTTTAAGCCTAAGTATAGATATTTTTAAATTATCATCATATTCTAAAATCGGGGATATCATGACCACGTGGTCAGTTCCTACAAGTTATATTGGTCCCGTGCGAGGTTTTCGTGCCTCTCACGGGGCCATTTGGGGAATGTTTTGGGTTTTCCCCCATAACCTCATGTTTTTAAGCCTAAGTCTAGATATTTTTAAATTATCCTCATATTCTCAAATCGGGAGTCGAGTGACCATGCGGTCAGTTCCTTCTTGTTACACTGGTCCCATGCTAAGTGTTCGTGCCTCTCATGGGGCCGTTTGGGGGGTGTTTTAGGTCTTCACCCTCTAATGGCCTGTTTTTGTGCTTAAGTCTTGATATTTTCAAATTATCATCATATTCTGAAACCGAGAGTCCTGTGACAACACATTCAATTCTCGCTATTACATTGGTCCAATGCGTGGTTTTCTTACCTGTCACGGGACGTTCGGGGGGTGATTTGGATTTTTTTCCCTCTAATATGATGTTTTTAAGATAAATTCTAGATATTTTTAAATTATCATCATTCTCAAATCGGGATCCCATGACCACGTGATCATTTCCTACTAATTACATGGTCCTGCAAGAGGTGTTCGTACCTCTCACGAGGCCGTTTGGGGGGTGTTTTTGGTTTTCACTCTCTAACGACTTATTTTTAAGTCTAAGTCTTGATATTTTCAAACCATCATCATATTCTCAAACCAGAAGTCCCATAATGACACGATCAGTTCCTGCTAGTTACATTAGTCCCGTGCGAGGTGTTTGTGCCTCTCACGGGGTCGTTTAGGGGATGTTTTGGATTTTTGTCCACTAATGACATGTTTTTGAACCTAAGTCTAAATATTTTTAAATTATTGTCATATTCTCAAACTGGGGGTCCCGTTATCACACGATTAGTTCCTACTAGTTACATTGGTCCCATGCGAGGTGTTCATGATTCTCACGGGACGTATGGGGGTGTTTTGAGTTTTCTCCCTCTAATGGCATATTTTTAAGCCTGAGTATAGATATTTTCAAATTATTATCATATTCTCAAAATGGGAGTCCTGTGATCACGTGATTTGTTCCTACAAGTTACATTGATTCCGTACGAGGCCTTTGTACCTCTCACGGGTCCATTTGGGAGGTGTTTTGGGTTTTCACCTTCTGACGGCATGCTTTTTAGCCTAAGTTTAGATATTTTCAAATTATCATCATATTCTCAAATCGGGAGTCCCGTGACCTCGCATTCAGTTCCTGCTAGTTACATTGGTACCATGCAAGGTGTTCGTGCCTCTCAAAGGGCCGTTTGGGGGATGTTTTGGGTTTTCACCGTCAATGGCATGTTTGAAAGCTTAAGTCTAGATATTTTTAAATTATCGTCATATTATCAAATCGGGGTTCCCGTGACCATGTGGTTAGTTCCTACGAGTTACATTAGTCCCATGTGAGGTTGTTCGTACCTCTCACGAGGTCGTTTGGTGGATGTTTTGGGTTTTCGCCCACTAACGACATGTTTTGAAGCCTAAGTCTAGATATTTTTAAATTATTACCATATTCTCAAACCAGGAGTCTCGTGACCACACGATCAGTTCCTGCTAGTTACATTAGTCCTGTGCGAGGTGTTCGTGCCTCTCACAAGACCGTTTGGAGGGTGCTTTTAGTTTTCTCCCTCTAACAGCATTTTTTGAAGCCCAAGTCTAGATATTTTCAAATTATTATTATATTCTCAAATCGGGAGTCCCGTGACCATGCATTCAGTTCCTGCTAGTTACATTGGTCCTGTACGAGGTGTTCATGCCTCTCACGGGGCTGTTTGGTGGGTGTTTTAGGTCTTCTCCCTCGAACGGTATGTTTTTAAAGCTAAGTCTAGATATTTTCAAATTATCATCATATTCTCAAACTGGGGGTCCCATGACCACACAGTTAGTTCCTACGAGTTACATTGGTCTCATTCGAGATGTTCTTTCCTCTCATGGGGCCGTTTGGGGGTGTTTTGAGTTTTTCCCTCTAACGACATGTTTTTAAGACTAAGTCTCGATATTTTCAAATTATCATCATATTCTCAAATCGGGAGTCTCATGACCATGCGATCAGTTCCTTCTAGTTACATTGGTCCAGTGTGAGATGTTCGTGCCTCTCACAAGGCTGTTTGGAGGGTGTTTTTGGTTTTAGCCCTGTAACGGCATGCTTTGAAGCCCAAGTCTAGGTATTTTCAAATTATAATCATATCCTCATATCGGGAGTCCCATGACCTTGTATTTTCTTCCTGCTCATTACATTGTTCCCGTGTGAGGTATTTGTGCCTCTCACAGGGCCATTTAGGGTGTGTCTTAGGCTTTTACCCTCTAACGGCATGGTGTTTTGGGTTTTTAACCTCTAACGGTATGTTTTTAAGCCTAAGTCTAGATATTATCAAATTATCATCATATTCTCAAATCGGGTTTTGTTCGAGTTACATTGGTCCCGCGTAAGGTGTTCGTGACTCCTTCTAATTATCCCATACTCCTTTTAATATACTATCCAACCACAAGTCAACAAATAATAATTATCCAATAGCCAAACCAAACAAAACCAATAATTATCCCGTACCCCTTCTATCATCTAAAATATTTCAAAGATAACGCATATCATTTATATAACTACTTTAGTTAAAGTAAAGAGTATCTGGTTCCTGCGATTCAACAAGGCCATTCAATAGAGTCTTCTAAATGTGTGATTAGATCAAATTGATCCTTCAACCCCCAAATTATTCTTTTACATGTACATTTGTTGATTAGTTTCTTTGATACAATCTTCATAAAATGAAGCTAAATTAACTAAACAGTCGACTGAACATAACATATTATCGAAAGTTAACTTACATAAATCATACTACACATTCGAAAAAGTAACTAAATATTCATACAAAAAAGTAAAGCGCTAATAAAATGTCAATATCATAATAAAATAAAAATAAGATTGACAAGGATAAAATAATATTTTGATACTCAATCTTCCTCTAAATCAACTAAAAGATCCCTAAAATTAGGGTTGTCATCAAGAGTTGACTGTAACTTTTTTTACAGCCTTTAATGTCTTTACTTGAGTAGTCATACCCTTTGGTGCATGAACAATAATAGAACAATTGATATCGTTTATGCACTTCAAGTAGAATACCTTCTTTACATTCTAAAAGGCACATATAAAAGGCTCGTTGACTATGCGATCTTTACTCTTCATATTTGATAAATATATCATAATAAGTTTAGAGATAGGACCAACTTTGTAAGCATTCATTGTATCCTCCACCTTTACCCAACCACCGGTTTCTGTGAATCTAAGTAATCAAGTTCTAGGATTTGTTGGATTATCCCATAATAGGTTAGCACCATATTCTTTGGATTTTTATCGCTTTTTCTAGTGATACAAGTGTTCAAGGAGGAAATTGATATTCCACTGTTTTACGTCAAAAGCTTTTCCTCATATGGATGTGGAATGAAATAAAAACCGTTGGTGCAGAATTTCTTAAACTCTTTCGCACGAAAACTATGACCTTGTACTAGGCGTGCAAGTTTGGAAGAAACATCACCTCTTTTTAGAAGCATCACTTATTATTGAATTTGTATTCGGGCATGTTTTTATCACACATGAATAAATAACTGCACACATAAGATGTGGAAATTACCTCTCTTGACACCCATGCCCTAAAATCAGTTGTCATGCAATTTCTCCTTTGATTTTGGGCAATTTCTTTTTTGTAATTCGTACTGATAAATTGTAGAGTTTAGATCATAAAATATAAAATTCATATAATCAAAGAAGAAGAATTCAGTAGATACTCACTCTCTCCAGTCTTTGATTTCATCTTACGATTCGAAGACATAACAAGCTCCTTGATCGTATTGTAGATTTATGATTTTCACCTATTTAGAGTTCCCAAATGACAATTCGTCCACAAACTTATCAAATTCCTTGATCACCCGTTCTTCACAAGAATTAAACCTCCTCACCTCTTATTTTGGCATATGTTCCCTAGCGTATAGCGATGAAACCACCATTACATATTCTTCAACAATTGACCCTCCAATATATCGTGTATTCTTTACGTAATCTTTGAAGATTTTCATCAAGCACTCAAAAGGATACATCCAATAATACCTAACAGGACAACATAATAAAGCTTCATCTCATAAATGTACAAGCATGTGGATGCTGATATCGAAGAACGACGAAGAAAAATATTTCTCTAATACACAAACTGCCTCGGCTAAAGTTGATTTCGTAGATTTAATGTGCCTTCTGCTTACCATTTTTTCACCAAGTAGGGTAAAACATAAACTGATTTAAATAATGGCCTAACGGAGATGTTTGTATTTAGAAAATCAATGCCAAAATAACAGAATGATTAATTGGATGATTACGTGCCAGTCGTGAGACTTACACTTTTTTAAGTCATTTGCTTGGTATCTTACTACCCTACGTAAATTATTAGAATAACCAGTTGGAGTCTTCACACTGAACAACGTGTCTAAGAGGATCTTCTTCTCACTAGTAATCAAAGTGAGAGTATCCCATGGGGTAGAAATTCTTCCAGTTGTAGGATCATTTTTTAACCACATTTTCTTCTGTACTATCATATTTTGTAGATCTGGGTGGGTCCCCTCACCATATTTGGAATGAGATCCACCAAGACATGTTCTTATCAGATGTTTTGCAACATTCTTCTCTGTGTGCATCACATTAATTACATGCCTTACATGGTGATCTTTCCAATGTGGTAAATAAAAAAATATTGATCGCCTGAACCACGACCTCGCTTTACTAGGCTCGTTCGGATCCCCCTAGCTTTACGCTTCAGGTTTATAAATTGAGGGCGTTTGCCTATATACCTATTCCCCGCAGTCGTAACTGTCGCCTTCTCCTCGATCTGCTGACCAGAGATTCAAGCAGGAGGTGTTCTGCGCTCGTGACCGATAAGAAAAAAGTTAGAGTTGTCGTTCCTAAAAGGGTGACTGGTCAGCAGAAATCTACGATGACCCATCTAACTCATCTTACTACCATATTGTAGTCAACATGCTTCAGTTTTCTCCCCACATATGGGACATCCATAATAACCATGAACATTACAACCAGACAACGTTACATAAAAAGGAAGGTCATGGATTACCCACATCACCATTGCTTTAAGTGTGAACTCTTCACCCTTATGAGAGTCGAATGTCATCACGCCTTCATCCCAAAACTCTTTAAGTTATTTGATTAATGGTGCTAAGAATATATCAATATCATTGATAGGAGCCTTTGGCCTGGGTATTAAAAAAGATAAAAATGTGAACTCCTTTCTCATGATAGTGTCTGAGGGAGACTTAAAGGCGCCATGAGAACTATCCAGTAACTCTGACTAGTACTTAAATTGCCAAAAGGGTTAAACCCATCGGTTGAGATTACAAGACAAACGTTGCACGATTCCTTCACAAATTCATGGTGTTGTGTGTTTAAAATTTTCCATATGGGTGAATTAACCGTATGACGCATCAAATTCCCACCCACCTCGCATCGAGCATACCATGTCATGGCCTCCGTTATCCACGATACAGTAAAAAACTATTTTGACCGTGGACCAAGTGGAAAATAATTCAAAATCTTTCGTTAGACTTGCCAGCATTTGAGATTTTTTGCATGTGGCCAACTAGGAAGAAGTGTATCTATGATTGATGTGTAGATATCCGTGACATGAACTCGAAATCCCATTTTTTTTAACTTGTTGGTAAGATTCAATTTTACATGCATATGGCGCGAGACATCATAGTCTATGTAAATGCTCTCTGTATGCAGTTGCTTCCATAATGTGTGGATTTTTTTCACGCCTTCTCCAACAACGTAACCAAGGTCAGGGCTACGTCGGGATTATGTGTGCGAAATATTTTTTGTATAACGTCATCCCAGTTTTCTGGTAGGGAAAATAAAATACGATTGAATAGGTAATCTTGTTGATGATTAACTCCATGATTTATAAGGTAGCTAAATTGGTTGATCTTTTTATTTTCATACGTATAAATAGGAGTACCCTCTATATGGTGCGAACTAATAAAAGAGTTATGTGTGCAGTCCAATTGCAACCTCTCCCACTCTTGTTGCCAATAATTATAACCATGCCTCATTTTTCCTGAGAAACATAAACGAGGGCATGAATATGAGTCCTACAATTAAGGGTCTAATTACTTAATAACTATTAATTCAAACATATGATGTATAAAGGTATATTGGTTTGATTAAGGTCTTGATTCATCACTAACCTTCTCTTAGCCCCTTGCATTTTGGATCTCATCGATGTGAAATCCCAACAACTACTCGCCGTTATTGTTTGTAACACATTTTTCTTGGGATTATTATGAGAGAGTTTGAAAGTATATGTGTATTATCAATCCAAGAATTCCAACATAGTATCCAACAACCAAACCAATAGCCAATAATTATCCCGTACTCCATTAATCATCCGCGTGATAAAAAATATACCCATAATCACAATATCTCACTATAGTAAGGTCATTTCTCATTTTATACAAGATAAATTCAAAAACGACACAATTGTTAATGTGCACATGTGTTTGTGACTCATATTTAATATAGAGAAGTAAATAATTGTCACACGAAAACAACATGGTAGGAGCTTTTGTTAAAAAATAACGACACGCATATAACCCCCAATACAATGTAAAAAAAATCAATTCAATTATATTTTGTCAAAAAAAATCACAACGAGCATATAACCCCCAATAAATATGATGACATGCATATAACCCAAAAAATGGTAGACGTATTTTTTTTACTTATTAAAAATATATTTAATTATATTTTGTCAAAAAAAATATATTGTCTAGGGTTTTGAACAATATTTTGTAAAAAAAATAACCCTCAATACAATGTCTAGGGTTTATTAATTTATGTATCCCATTTTTTTAAAAAATAACTATATACACATATACATACACACACATATACACATATGCACATGCATGTACACAAAAATACACACACATACACATATATAGACACAAAAATACACACACATACATAGACATACACGCACATATACACATAAATACACAATTATATGCAAAATATTAGGGTTTAGCACACAAATACACACATAGATACAAAAAAATATGATTTAACATAGAAATAAGCACATATATACAAAATATTAGGGTTACCTTTGAGACTGAGAGAGAGATTTGAGGTAAATGCCGAGATTGGGAGAGAGACTTGCCGAAATAAAAGAAATCATGAGAAGAAAAATGAGGGTTTGAAGTGGGAAGAAAAATGAAAATGGGGCTGCTATTTTTATTATAAGGAACGTGGTCACGACCTAGAGCCATGACCTACTACCTATGACACCCCGTCTAATTAAATACAGGTAGCTACTCCTTTATTAAATTAATACAGAATATCAAGTTGGTTGAGTCCACCACTGTCGAAAAACATTTAATTAATTACTAGCCACCTAATATTTAAAAAGTGAGATGCCAAATTTTATTAATTAAATTAACTTACAACCAAGTAATGAATAACCAACTATTCAACATTCACATAAAAAACCTCATATGAATAAAAAATGTAAGGAAAGGGTCAATCGATCGATCTAGTCGATCGATCAACATTCTTGAGTTGATCGATCCATCCATCAGGTATTGGCCTATGATTTTTGCGTATTTTAGCCTACGGGTTTCATCAATTTTAACCTTCAAATCCTCTATTATAATGTTCCAACCTCCCAAATAAATATACCAAATGTTATACCAATAGAAACACATAATTTCTAACGTCTTAGAATCATCAAATCATTATGGGTTGTCAATTTCTTGGATCAAATCATGTATATTTTATAAAAACCCCATTTCTTCTATTTCTTTAAGAATCATCATATATCTCAAGATAAATTCATAATCATCTTCAAATGGATCATGATTTTGTGTCTACTATTTTTCCAGATGTTAATCTACACGCAAAACCTACCAAGATTAAGATTTAAATCTCCAAATCCATTAATTCATCATTTTTCAAGGTCTTTCTCCAATTCTAAACTATTATGGATAATATATACACTGAATTATTACAAGTTAAATCACTTGTCTGGAAATAGAAGTTCTGATCCTTTCGAGAAAATGATATGGTGTTATTATTCCCTTTCCGGTCACAAATACGGCGATGGATGTGGTGCAGGGTGGTTGTTTGGCCCTAACAACCCTTGGAAACCCTTCCTTTCTCTCTAATTCTCTCTCTCAAGTTTATAGCAGAAAATAAACATAATTACCATAAAGTTTGACTAATATAATAATCTTAATTTTCGTAGGTCACTATTCACCAATTTTTAAAATGACTAAAATACCCTCCCGTGTAGTCGGTTCGGTCTAAAACCTTCCCGGGACACAAACCAAACCCCTGGGTGGACTTTTCTGACTATCTCGATACTCTCGGACACATTGACATACTCAAAATGACCATAAGGATGACATAAAACTAAATTACTTTATATTCCACTGAATTGGTCCCGACATGACTCACACGCGCGTCTCAACTTAATTTCCAAAACTGTCGTATTTTCCACTCGTGACAATTGTAATAAGTTCGTAATCATATATTACTATACTCGCTCATTAATATTAAACATAAATATCGTAATCAAATACTAACTCTTATCTCGCTAGTATTTAAATTCGGATTAATTACCAATTAATTCACATTTAATTCAATTAATCCCATAATTAAGTAAAGATACGGGGTGTTACATACTTCACCCCTAATAACGAAATTTCGTTCCGAAATTTGAAAATAATGGTATACTAGGTAAAAATAACTCGGGATATTTGAGCGCATCTCATCCTCGCACTCCCAGGTAGACTCTTCGGCATTATGATGTCTCCATTGAACACGTACTAGCAGTACTACCTTCGATCTTAATTTCCTCTCGCTACGATCGAGGATAGCAATCGACCCCTCCTCGTAGGAACTATTGGGATGTAGATAAATCTCCTCCAAAGAAATGTGAGTATGGTCCAAATCATCCCGAAGATATCTCCTCAGAGAAGAAATATGGAACACATCATGGATCCAATGCAAGTTCTCCAGTAACACAAAACTATAAGCAACTGGCCCAATCCGCTCGATAATAGGGAATGGCCCCACATATCTCGGCGCCAATTTTCCTTCCTTTCAAAAACGTATTACCCCCTTCATAGGAGATACTCTTAGCAACACCTAGTCTCCCATATTAAACTCCCAAAAGACCTCTTGGCATCGGCATATCTCTTCTGTCGGTCCCGAGTAGCCCGAATACGAATCCGGATCATCTCTATCCTAGCCGAAGTATCCTGTATCACCTTCGACCCAAGTAGATTGTTGTCCTCCACCTCTAACCAACATGCTAGAGAATGACAAGGTCTACTATATAACGCCTCAAATGGATCCATGCCAATAGTAAAATGGTAGGAGTTATTATAGGCAAACTCCACTAGTGGAAGATACTTCTCCCTTCCCCGCCAAAATCTAGGATACATATCCGCAACATATCCTCTAAAATTTTATTCGTCCACTCAGTCTGGCAATCAGTCTGCAGGTGATAGGCCGAACTCAATTGTAACTCCGTACCCATGGCCTCCTGGAAACTCTCCCAAAATTTGGACACAAAAATCTTGTCCCGATTGGAAAGTATATCAAGGGGCACCCTGTGAAGTCTCACTACCTCCGCAATGAAGATCTGAGCGTACTGCCCCGTAGTATAATTGGCCTGAACTGGTAGAAAATGAGATACTTTAGTCAAACGATCCACAATCACCCATATTGAATAGTGACCTCGCTGGGATGTAGACAAACCCGTGATGAAATCCATGGAAATGCTCTCCTATTTCCACACAGGAATCTCTAAGGGCTGTAGGAACCCTGTCGATCTCTGGTGGTACACTTTTACCACCTAACAAGTGGCACATATCGAAACAAATTTGGCAATATCCTTATTCATTCCACTCCACCAGTACTGTCGCATCGTATCCTAGTACATCTTATCCCCATCGGGATGTACCACAAAACATGAACCGTGTGACTCTATCATCACCTCGTGTCATAAGTCCTCCCCCTCAGGAACAACCAATCTTATCTTGAAGTGCAACCCTCCATCTGAACAAATCGTGTAAGACTCACCCCCTATGCCAGAAACTGTACTATCCGATCCTGGCAGAACGGATCCGTTGCCTGAGCCTGTACCACTTTTGTAATAATCTGAGGCGTAACTAACATAATAGACATAAACGATCGGGCCACCGCATCTTGGTGTCTCAAATATTTCCATTATCTTTCCACACCGCGGACACCTCACCTACTGGACTATGGCTCAATGCGTCTGATACCATGTTAGCCTTCCCCGGGTAGTATTGGATATCGAACTGATAATCCTTCACAAATTCGGGTTCAACTCCTTCTAGGTGAAAAGGTACTTTAGTGACTTGTGGTATGTGAATAAGAGAATTTTCTCCCCCAAGAGATAATGTCTCCAAATTCGAAGTGCAAACACAATTACCACTAACTCCAAGTCATGAGTGGGGCAGTTCTTCTCATGAGGCTTAAGATTTTAGTAAGAATAAGCTGTAGCCTGATCCTCCTACTGAAGCACACCCACGAGTCCTTGTAAGGATGCATCGGTGTAGACTAAATACTCCACTATTGGCCTGGGCAGTGCTAGGATGGGTGCCTAAGTTAACTTATCCTTAAACTCATCAAAGGCTAACTGAAAGGCATCATCCAAGATGAATGGTACCCCTTTATGAGTCAGGTGTGTCAACGGACTCGCTATCTTCGAGAATCCTCGAATAAACCTCTTGTAGTATCCTGTTAGGCCCAAGAAACTATGTATCTCTATTGTTGTCATGGAATGCCCCCACTCCCTCACCGCTAACACTTTCCCCGAATCCACGAATATCCCTCTTTCGGATACAATGTGTCCTAAAAGATGAACCTCCTTCAGCCAAAACCCATATTTATCATATTTGGCATATAATTTGTGCTAGCGAAGTGTCTACAACACCTGTCACAAATGCTCAACATGATCCTCCTCAGTCTGAGAATATATCAGAATGTCATCTGTGAAGACAATGGCACAGTAATCAAGGAACTCTCTAAAAATCCTATTCATCAAGTCCATGAATATAGTTGGTGCGTTGGTTAGCCCAAGTGGCATAACCCTGAACTTGTAGGATCCATATCTCGTCAAGAATGCAGTCTTAGACACGTGTTTCTCCCTGATACGCAACTGATGGTATCCTGATCTCAGGTTTATCTTTAAGAAGAATGCAACTTCTTATAACTGATTGAATAAGTCATTGATTCGGGGCAACAGATACTTATTCTGTATCATGACTTTTTCAGCTCTCGGTAATCAACAAACAAACGTAAAAGTTTGTCCCTCTTTTTCACAAATAGTAAGAGAGCACCCCGAGGTGAGGTACTCCTCCGGATGAATACTTATCCCAACAGTTGCTCAATCTGATCCCGTAATTCCCTCATATCTGCCGAAACCATACGATAAGGCATGCGGGCTATCGATCGATTGCCTGATGTGAAATCTATGAAAAAGTCTATCTCTCTGCTACGAGGAATGCTGGTATCTACTGGAATACATCAGTGAACTCCCATACAATAAGAATAGAATCAAGTGGGATTACTACCTCCTTAGAGGTATACTCTTTTATATAATACAGGTGGGCGAACGATCCTCCCTCTAGACGATGCATCGCTACCAGGAACATCTCCTGACCCGGTATATTAAATATAATACTCCTACTAAAGCAATCAATCATATCCCTATATGCAACGAGCTAATCCATATTGATAATCACATCATACTCGGTTATGTCTAATACAAGCATGTCTGCAGGTAAAGAAATCTCCCAATCTCTATACCTACGCCCTAAAATATAAAGAATATCAATGATCCAGAAAGACCGCAAGGTTTTACAATCAGAGGGTGAAACAGATGCCAATCGCAGTGGGGGACTTGGTCCTCAAAAAGACTTGGAAAAAGCCCAACAAGCTCCATCCTAATTGGCATGGCCCATCTAGGGTCATCGATGAAGTCGTTCCTGGGACCTATAGACTAGAAAACCTAGAGGGGGAACCCTTTTCCAACCCTTGGAATGCAGATCATTTGAAAAGATACTATCAGTAGTGTTGTAAGGTCTTGATAGACCATAATTGTAATAGGAGTTGCTCCAACAGAACACTTGGAAAATTAATGAGAAATATCAGTGTTTCCCCTTATCCTGTGTTTATCAGTTCTAGTACGCATGAAAACATCTTCAGAGAACGGCCCTCGGCTATAATGATGGTCAATGGAGGGGACGACCCCACCATTGTCCTCAAGAAAGACGAGGGAATACTTGATTAAAAACCATTAGTTTGGTTATTGGAACCCTCGGCTATAATGAGGGTCAATGGAGGGGACGACCCTACCATTGCCCTCAAGAAAGACGAGGGAAGACTTGATTAAAAACCATTAGTTTGGTTATTGGAACCCTCGGCTATAATGAGGGTCAATGGAGGGGATGACCCCACCATTGCCCTCAAGAAAGACGAGGGAAGACTTGATTAAAAACCATTAGTTTGGTTATTGGAACCCTCGGCTATAATGAGGGTCAATGGAGGGGACGACCCCACCATTGCCCTCAAGAAAGATGAGGGAATACTTGATTAAAAACCATTAGTTTGGTTATTGTAACCCTCGGCTATAATGAGGGTCAATGGAGGGGATGACCCCACCATTGTCCTCAAGAAAGACGAGGGAATACTTGATTAAAAACCATTAGTTTGGTTATTGGAACCCTCGGCTATAATGAGGGTCAATGGAGGGTACGACCCCACCATTGTCCTCAAGAAAGACGAGGGAAGACTTTGTTAAAAAAACCATTAATTTGGTTATTATAACCCTCGGCCTATAATGAGGGTCAAGGGAGGGGATGACCCCATCATTGACCTCAAGAAAGACGAGGGAGGGGTTAGTGATAATATAAAAAATTCACAATGCAAATCATACAAAAGACAAATATGGAAGACAGAAAGAGAGATGATGATATAAATGAAATATTACAAAGTGTTCTACAAAGTAGAGTACAAAAATATTAATTACATCAAGAGGGTATAGGCTACAGACAGCCACCCTATGGAGCGACATCAGAGGGCAGGGCCTCAACATCAATAGGAGAGGTCTCCCCATCGACCACGAATGGTTGGTCTTCAGACGTGCCAACACCCTCGACGTGCACCTGAGATTCCACCTGGGTTAGAGCCTTGGCAATCAAGGGGTCTTCCAGTTGTACCGCCTCTAGAGCGGGGCGGACGGACGACACTGCATCAACGAACTTTAAGACGACCCACCGACAGGCCGTCCTAATTCCCCTCTCCAAGTATTCAAGGCCGAAGCCTTGAAACTCGTCCGAGAGTTTGTAGGCCTCCACAGCATCGGCCTCGGCCTTCTTGACAGCCGCCTCAAGATAGGCCTTGTGCTGAATCCCTAGATTGGTCAAGGCTTCATCCTTCTCCTTAATGAGAAAGTATTTGGCCTTTAGGTCTTCGTCGTGCTGCCTCGTAAGGTCATCCAAAATCCTTGCATGTTCAGTTCTGGCACTCTCTAGCTCAGGCCTTGCAGTCTCTAAGTCGGTCTACAGATCGACCTCGTGTTAGATGTCCCTCTCGGCCTCATGAAATTTCTCCTGATTCTCCGCCATCCACTTGGTGTCCGAGGTAAAAGCACAAATAGACTGCATAAGAAAAAGAACTTGTTAAGAAGCTGAGAAAACAGTTGGTGAAAGAATATAGTTAAGGGAATGAAGTAAGATAAGTACCTGAGCCAGGGCATGCAGACCGTTGTCATACACCTTCACCGGAGGCATCTTAGACAAGAATTCGTAGTCGGCAGCCGAGGGAGTAGAGAACATTGACCCCTTAGCCGCCCTCAAGTTTATGATAAGTGATGATGGCTCGGCCTTCAGAAGTTCCAAGTTCTGGGACCAGAAGGCCCCCATGCTAGAAGAAGAGGTGGTTCCCTCAGACGCCTCAACCTTTGCCCTCGTCCGTGATCCTGGCCGAGGGTCTACGGGGACCTCAGGATCCTTCCTCTTCTGCCTGTCGATGGTCGGCTCAGCAGGTGTCGGCCCTGTGGTCTGCGTCTTCCTCGGAGCTTGCTGAAGCTCCTTGCCTTTCTTCTTGGCCAAGCCTGACAACAAATTGGGAGCAGTCATTTCCCAGAGATAGTCCGATATACCAGTAGGACGACCTGAAAGGAGGACGACACGTCAGAAAAATGCAGAGGCAATGATGAAACACTTGGAAAAAGTAAAGATGGAAAAAATAATATAACTCACATAGTTCCGTCAGGGGGCCTACTCTCAGACCAACTTCCTTGAGGAATCGAGGGGTCATCAGATCTTCAAACTTTTTAAGTTCACTCCCTCTCCCTCGTCCTCTCAGATAGTTAACTATATCTTTCTCTTCCAGACTAAGTCCGGGGTCTGACCTGGCCTTCATTGAAGGGTTAGACCATCTTCTGGGGACCCTCGGACCGTCCGCTACAAGTTGTGCCTCAGCAGAAAACTCCCATTCCCTGGAGACAAAGAAGAATCTCTTCTTCCAATCATGGTTGGAGATTTGTGCCACGTGGAGAAGTTTTTTGTCAGACCTCCTCACTCCCAGATGATAATACCCAGGCTGTTTGGACGAGGAGGTGATATTGTAACAGGCCAAGAATACGTCGGCCGAGGGCTCATTAGTGAAAGCGTTTTTCCATAAAGAGACATAACCAAGGATCGTCCTCCAAGAGTTGGGTGGAAGTTGAGAGGGGGCAACGCGAGGGCTGATAAAATATCTACGACAACAAGATGTAAAGGGAGTCTGACACCTACCTTGAACATCTGTTCGTACACCGCTATCTCTCCCTCTTCACCCTCAAAGACCCTCTAGTTCTCAGAGAGAACCCTCATAGATATGGTGGGAGGAACACCATATGCATGCCTCCACAGAAGGAGGTCACGATCCCTGACCGAGGAAATATAAGACGAGGCGTGAGATGTGTCAACTGGGTCATCTGTGTCCTCATCATCCTCAGTCCCCTCACCCTCGGCCTCGACCTCATCACCTGTCAGAGGCCCTAAGGTAAAAGCCATCTGGAAGGCATGTGGAGATAGAGTTGACACAGGGACAGCCTCGAAAGTAACCATACCCTCGGCCTGGGCTTAGGTCAGATGCCTCTCCTCTCCCAAAGGGTCCAACGCCAATTGGCGACGACGCTCTCTCATCCATCTCACTCGAATAACTCTCGGCTGGACGACAAGACGACCCACAAGACTCAGAGGGTCTTATTGTGGCAAGAGGAATGGGAAAAATGGGTCATACCCAATTAGGGTCGGCCCCTCATCTCCTCTCCTCCTCTTCCTCTATTCGCCTAATCTCTACGAAGAGCTTCTCTCTCAAGGATGGGAACTCCTCGGCTTAACTGTAAAGCCTCCTAAGCATTAAGGGGGAGACCCTACACTTGGATGAATTTCTAAGCTAACTACAAATAAGTTTTCAATTGACCAAATTGGATTTTTGAATTGAAACAAAAGAAACCAAGTGTTTTAATCAAGAACACTCAAGAACCAGTCACCGAAAAAGACGCCGAAAAAGTTATGAAACACCCTAAGGAAAATCCTTCCCTACAAGCCTAAAACAAGAAAGCAAGCAAGAAATGAAGTAAAAGAGGACGCTAGGGCAGAGGGATTACCTGAGAGGGAAGAGCGAGACTGCCAAACTCGAAATGCTGAAATTTGCAGAAATGGAGGTTTGTCTGTTGGAAATCTAGAGAGAGAGAGATCTTGGGCGCGAAGAAGAAGAAGAGAATGAATGGTTTCAAAAATTACTTATATACCTTAGTAATGAGTGGGCCCATTACCCAAGCCAAAGCACAACCCACGAGGAGGACATCATTAGGGAACAAAGCCCCAAGCAGCATGCAGCCGCTGCGCCTTGAAAACTGGAACGCCATTGGATAAAAAATTGACAGTTGTCACATCAGCTTGACACGTGTCACTCATCAAACAGACCATACACTTAGTCTCAAAAGCAACATTATCCCTCAGCCATCTCAGCATCATCTAGGGCTGAGGGGTTATTGATATACCCATATATACCCTCGGCCATGCCGAGGGCACCCTGCGCCTCATCAGGCCCAGACGACCCCTTAGGGGGCCGACCCTTCATCAGGCTCCGGACGACCCCTCAGGGGGCCGACCCCCTCATCAGACTCCGGACAACCCTCAGGGGCCGACCCTTCATCAGGCTCCGAATGACCCCTCAGAGGGTCGACCCTTCATCAGGCTCCGGACGACTCCTCAGGGGGCCGACCCTTCATCAGGCTCCGGACGACCCCCCGAGGGTACGACAGTACGAGGCCCAAATTAGGCCAGACTCATTGCCGGAAGGAACTTTGCCCTCGGCCTCATATTAAAGGCCGAGGGTGACATCATCACAGCGCGTGGTTTGGAAGACGCGTGGAACAGTGCGCGTGAGGCTCACATGGCACATGGGAGACCATTATAACAAAATCACACCCTCACGTGAGGGAATATTATTTCATCATTTGGCATCTACAGGTGTCAACAGGTGATTGGCTAGATCATCATTCACATGCACCATGCATACTTGGGGGGTACACTACACCCCCCAAGACCTATATATACTTGTCACCTCTAACCCTACAGGGGAGATCAATCGATAATTGTAACCCTAGCTAAAACTCTGCTTGGACACCCAATAGAGAGAGAAAGTGAGCTTATGTGCATTGTATCCAAGGCCATTAGTGCCCATACTTAGTGGATCACACACTCACAGTGGATGTAGGACAAATTGGCCGAACCACTATACATCATTGTCTTATTCCTCTTATACTCATCTCCTTCTACAAACTTATATACTTACATCTCTATGGCTGCCATGGTTACTATTATTTGAGCTCATCATCACTTATCCGGTGGTGCTAAATCTCAGCATCATCATGCACTATAAATCTCCTTCATTTATTTTCCTTTTTCTTCCTCCAACTTTTCTTTGATCCCGAAAAGTTGGGATTTGTTTGTGACTTTCGTCTGGCAATCGGCTAGAGGGAAAGCTGGTGCGAGAAGAACTACTTTATGACTTGCTACTCATAGTAGGTGCGTAGTGCGTCATTATCGAATTGTGTCCCTTGGAAACTAGTGAAAGCATACGGGATTCTATACGGACACATAATGTTCTTCCACATGAATTGGAAGCCTTTTTTATTGGTGATCTCTATCAAGGGTTTGACTCTTACCCATATTGTAAAATAATCAATGCTACTATCAAGTACTTAAGCTTTCCAGGCACTGGTGGGAGAGGACAAACAATGTCTATCCCGCATTGGACATATGGCAACGAAGCAGTTATTAGAGTAAGAGTCAGATGTGGCTGATGTTTTATGTTCACCTGCCTTTGGCAAGAATCTGACTTTTTTGTATAAGCATGTGCATTTTTGGCCAAAGTTGTCCAGAATTACCCTTGCCCGATAATTCATTTTGCTAATGATCTTCATACTATATGACTCCCACATGAGTACTCATGAACCTTTTTAAGATTGTAATCCACTTCTAACAAATGAACTCATTTCAGAAGTGGGAGTTAAAAACCTCTTTTTTATAACACATCTCCAAAGATTACAAATTTCACAACCCTAAACTTGGTATTTTTGTCTTCACATTTCAATTCTAAAAAATTTCCATATATCTTGTGATCTATCATTGAATCAATACATGATGAACCGATGTTGAGATTAAAAATTCGTAACTCATCCTCATCTTCTCTCTTAATATTGGTTTCCACTAATATTTCAATTGGCACCACTCTACGAATTTTTGTCCTCGTTACTAAAGCTAGTCTTCCCAGGGCATCTACTCTTGCATTTTTTTTATTCATGAACTCTATGTACTTTAAACTTATTAAACTAAAGGATAAATTCTTTCATTCGATCTGGATACTTGGCCATCTTCTCACCCTTTGCCTCATATTCTCTAGATATTTGTCTAATGATGAGTTATGAGTCACTATGATCCTGGACTTTTCTAATCCTAACTGGTATTTCAAGGTGGAATATTGCAATCAAAGCTTCATACTTCACCTCATTATTGGAGGTTAATAAGTTAAATCAGAGAACATACTCGATGTCAGTTTCATAAGGGACTGAAATTATGACCCCTGCTCCACTTCTTTCTCTGCATGAAGGGCCATTAACATTTAACTTCCAAATTGGTATTTCTGTTGTAATTAAATCTTGTTCATATTATAAAACTTTCTTTCCTTTTTCTGAAATAGAATCAGTAATGGTCGAGGTCGATCCTTTAGAGGATGAACCTTAAGAGGGTGCACGTAATGAAGGGGCTGAACCCTCATAATTCGACCCTTAGGAGGGTTCCCCTGCAGAAGGGGCCGAACCTCCTAAGGTCGAACCTTGAAAAGGTGTATTTAAAGAAGGATCTAATACTATAGAGGCCAAACCATGGAAGAGTTCTCCTGAAGAAAGAGTTAAAGATCCATAGGCCGAACCTGGAAGGGACTTTTCTATTGATATTACGAAAATTAGGTCTTCGTATGTAAACTCTGTGATAAAATCAACCAAGGCTTCCCCTTGATTACTGCGCGTGGTTCAAAATTATTATCGCACGCTCCCAATTAAATAGACCATGCCATTAGTCTACCCAAATTCTCTACTTTATGCATTATTTGTCTCAGAGGATGATCCGTCAAAACCTCAATTTAAAAGGGCTTGGAGTAAGGTTGCATATTCCTTACAATGTGGATTAGGGCAAACACTAACTTTTCCATCATTGGGTATCGACTCTTCTCCCCTTAAAATGCGTTACTTATATAATAAATATGTTTCTGCACTCCCTGGTCCAGTCAAACCATGACTGAACTAATTGTTGATTCTAAAATAATAAGATACAAGATATCCTTTCTTCATAGAACGATCGTGATAATAAGAAATGGATCCCAATTATGCCTTAAGTTCTTGAAACGATTTTTCACATTCTTCATTCCACTCCATGTTGAAATAGGCTACTTTTTTCATTAACTTAAAGAATGGTAAACACTTATCAGTGTCTTTAGAGATGAGCCTGTTTAATGTGATGACACATCATGTGAGTCTATGGACCTACTTCCTAGTTATTTGTGACTTAATCTCTATCAGAGCCTTGGTTTTTGCTGGATTAGCCCCCTATGGTTCATGATGAAGCCTAAGAACTTTCCTAAATCCACGATAAAAGTGCACTTAGTCGCGTTCAACTTATTTTTTTTCTTCTCCGCCCTGTCAAATATTTTGGTTAAGTCTTTCACATGATCCTCGTCCTTTAGATTGTTTGTCAACATGTCATCAACATAAATTTCCATCATTTGGACGATCTGATATTCAAAAAATTTATTCATCAACCGTTAATACATGACCCTAACATTTTTCAGTCCAAAAGGCAATCTTTTATACTAATACTTACCCTTATCAACAATGAATAAGGTTTTCTTGGCATCATCCTCATTCAGAGATATTGGGTTGTATACATTGTATGCATATGTGAAGCTCATGAGCTCATGAACTTCTGTGGCATCTACTATCTGATCTATTTTATACATAGGAAAGTAATCCTTCAAGCATGCCTTGTTTAGGTTTGTGAAGTCGATGCAAATGAGCCACTTACCATTCTGCTTTAGTACGAGCATGACTTGAGACAACCAAGATGGATATTTGAATTCATTTATAAAACATATGTTAGATAACTTTTTTTATTTATTCTTAAATTATTTTATAACTTTCAAGATCAAACTTACTTTTCTTCTTAATATCCTTGGCCAAAGGATCATCATCCCAGTGATGCCGTATAATTTCAGGATTAATCCCGAGCACGTCTTTGTGGGGCCATACAAAATGATCTTCCTTTCTTTCTAGAGTTTCACAAACTTAACCTTAACATTAGGTTTCATAAAAGAGACAATTTGGAAGGTATTTTTAGAATAATTCTACCTCCTCGATTGCCTCACCCTTTGTCAATTTCTTCTCTTCCCTAGTGTCGAGAGTGTCACTGTGTATGAAGTAGTCTTGCGCTTATAAGCTTTCCTCTCTTCGACATTTGTGAAGTAGAGATATCTTTCTTCAAATTAATCTCCACATACCTATCCTACCTTGAAATGAATAGGAAATATCAACATCTGATGAACTGTAAAAGGAATATATTCAAATTATTTAAGGGAGACCCATACCAAGATGATGTTGTAGTCTAATACCATATGTTGATTCATAAAAAAAAAGTTTGCTTTCTTCGTCAGATAAGTTAGCCACTTACCCATGCAAACATCCAATTCTATCATACAAAGTGGGAAGACTTTCTCCCCACGGAAGCCAATGAGGGGTTGGTGATAAAGCTTCAATATCTTCACATATAACTTCAAACTTCGAAAACCATCCTAGAAGATTATATTTATTGAGCTTACTCCATTAACAAGGATTCGAGAAACATTATACTGGTTAACCACCAGGCTCATAACTAATGGATCGTCATATGGGTAAAGAATTTTTTTTAAATCCATCCTAAAAAATCCAATGACTAGTTGATCAATGTTCACTTTCTTAGGAAAAATTTCTTCCTCTTTTTTCATTATATGATTTATATCCATTCATCTAACACCAACTTTTACTTCTCCCACATAGATCTTTCTACCATCTGGTTTAGTTACTTCACTAGATAATCCTTCTGAAATCATCATCATGCCAAATGAATTCATGCATAAGTTTGACTTTGGAGATTTGGGCTTTTTAGTCAACTCAACGTCTTCCTCTGCGGATTCACTATCTGATTCCCCATTCTCTAGGTTGTTTGCCACATTTCTTGTTTTCTCTGTCTCGGGTAAGAGATCCTTGATGCTTTATTTTCTCTTGTGGATGGCTTTTTCGATCCATAAACCTATCCAAACGGCCCTTCTTGATAAGTTTCTTGATGTCATCCTTAGGAGTGCAACAATTATCGATTTTATGACCATGATCTTTATGAAATTCACAACATTTTCTCTTATTTCTTTTATTAGGTGTGGATTTAAACGTCCTTGGCCTCTTGATATTTTCATCATCCTTGATCTCAATCAGTATGTGGTGGACTCATGTAGTGATGGATGTGTAACTTGTGAACTTTCCTTCTAAGTTTTGACCCCCCTTTTCTTTGTCTTTGTTCTGTAAAGACTTTGCATGACCATCTTCTTGGAACTCTCTTTTCTTAGCTATGATTTGTTCTTCAGCTTCCATAAAAATTCATTCATTGTGGTAGGAGGGTCTTCCAAAGTTGCCCAGTATAGTTGTCCAGATTGAAGCTCATTGATGAGGGCTTTCATGGAAATGTTTTCATCATAGTCAACAACTTCAAGATTTTCCTTATTGAGCCTCTAGATGAAGTCTCTGAGTGATAAAATGGGCTAGAGTTCTAACATAGATAGGGTAAATACAAAAAAAGCCAATTGTTATTTTTTTAAATTAAATATTAAACTTAACAAATTAACCCAAAGTAATACTTAGCACTAGTTTTAAACAAGTTGTTGTGATAAAAAAATGAATCAATTTATCTTATCCTAAGCATGCATCTAAGTGTGTAAGGATAAATTTCCACTCGAGTTAATTTTTTTGTAATTAGATTAATTCTCGATAAAATATTTGATTCATAGGTTAGGCTTTGTAGTGTCGATCTCATAAACTTATGGCATATTTAATGAAGGCGTTTCAACCAATCTTTAAAGTTGGATACACATCTTGTCGTGTTTACTTCCAAATTTGTCTTTCACATTTATCAAGGATCTCGTTAGGTAACGGATGCATTTAGAATATGATCCTTGGAAATATTTTTGGGTGTTTTTTTAAATAAAATCATTTGGAACCATTTTTTAAATGTTTTTTTAGAAAAGTATTTTTTTGAGTTCGTTGGAACTAAGTTAGACTTCATTAGAATGAAATGCAGATTTTGTTTGAAAGAGTTTAAGTTCTTGTTGGAATGAAATTTGAGTCCTCATTAGAATAAACATCAAGCAAACTTCAAACGCACATCATTGTTTAGTAGAAGGCACTCGTTGGAAGCTCTTGTCACGTCGTTGGAACGATAATGCTTATTCGTTCGAACGGACCTTGGTTTTGTTAGAACGAAGTAGGCATTTCATTTGAACAAACCATAGGATGTCGTTCGAATGAACTCGACGCTTTAAAATTCACATTTTCACTATTTAAGGAGTGTTGGACAGAGGTTTTCCAAGAGCGTTTGGTGAAAATCAATTTCCTATATGTTTACTAATGTTCTAAAACGCTAGTTTCGCCCATTGAGTTTAAAGATCCAAGTTTTCATATTCATATGCTTTGAGACATTTGTGTTGGTCACCCATGTTTGTTTACTCTTCATCTTGAGATAACTTGTTTCGTGCAGTGGACTCTGTACTGGTATGTTGTGTTGTAGTGAAGAAATGGTGTTCTATGTTCCAATTCCATAAATAGTTGTTGAGCCTTATAGGGGGATACTGAGGTGCATGTGTATTCACATGCTATGGAAGCTTGCGTAGGTTAATTCCTACATTACACTGTGGAGGAGAAGTTAAAGATAAAAGAGCATCATGGCTTGTGAGGGAGAGATTCATTGAGTAACTTTACTGTTTGGTCTTTATAAAATCTTACTATACTGATCTACTTGGCTGGGTCGTTCGATATTTTTCCTCATACATTGGCATGTTGTGGATGCTTTCCTATTTTATATGATTATCACCTAGATGCATGTTTTAGGTTAGAAAGATAAAATTGGGTAAATCGGGTTTCACAACAAAAAGTTTAATTTTGTGAACAAGGTTTATTAGTTTGAATATGTTTAAAGTTTTAATATTTAAAATTAAAAAAATATGAAAAAGGAATTTTTATTATTTAGACAATCCTTGCCTAAGCATAAGATGGCAATGGGGCAGGTTTTAAAAAATCCTAACCCGCCCCATTAAATAAACGGGGCGGGGCGATTTTTGTTTATATTAACTCTTAACTCGCCTGATTTAATAAACGGGGCGGGGAGGGGATCCTACGGGTCGAGATAATTTTAAAAATAGTAAATTAAAAATATTACATGATAGTCTTAGAGGTCTACAATGGTTCGTATTCCAATATATGAGACAATCCCCTAATTATCCATCCATGTTTTCCACATAGATCTTTTACATAATTAGCATACGTATAAAGGTTTTTTTAGTGTGTGTGTGTGTGTGTGTGTGTGTGTATACACCCTCCCCCCCCCCCCCCCCCCACACACACACACATATATATATATATATATATGGTTTAATTGTAATTAACATACATATAAAGGGTATTTATATAGGCATAAGTTAAACGGGGTGGGGCAGTTTTATTTAAACAAACTCCTAACCCTCCCCATTTAATAAACGATTTTTTTAAAACCCACACCCGCTCCTAATTCATTAATGGGGTTTTAAAACCTACCCCATTAGGGGCATGGCAAGGCGGGGCTCCTACAGGTCGGGTTAAATTTCCATCCCTAAGCATCTCGTAGGGAGTTCTCAAGCTGAGTATAGAAAGATAAAATAAATCAATAATACAACGCTCGATGTATGAGAAAACCTTAGTGGGGAAAACCTTTAATGGAAAATCCAACGAAATTCACTATGATAGGAATTTACAGAAGTTGACAAATGACTTACTCAATGACTTGACTCCTTTTCCATCTTGATGCATCTTCAATTTTCAACAGGTCCACCATAGAGACTACTTAGGAATCCACCCACGCAAGTTCCACAATATGTAATTCCACACACGCCTCGATGTCCATCGATCTAGGCTCAAACGATCTACAGATTGAAACACGAAATCCATCACTTCTTTACTACAAGACCAGACCATAAAGCCCATCGTGTGTGAATAATAAATACGGATTCCACCATAAGAAACAATTCTCATAACTATGTGGAGAATAAACGTTGGTGCCAAAAACAGGATCTTCAAAGCATATACAAGATGAATCTTGGATCCTAAACTACTTATATGGAAATTTGGGTTTTGGAGAGCTTTTTGGATGAGTTTGGGAACTCAAAATATAAAAATCTCTCCAAATAAAATGCTGCTCCGCACTCCTATTTATAGGAGGTTTGTTAAAAATGAGATAAAGATAAAAGAAGGTTTGGAAAATATTGAATTTTTAAAAAATCTGCATACTTGTTCAAACAACATTGGATCTCATTAGAACAAAGTATAATCATCTCATTCAAACACCATTGAAACGACACATTCAACCAGATTCTAGTGAAGGGTTAAAAGCATTTCGTTAAAATTCTCGTTTGAATAAGATCTAACGAGTTACTTGTACTCGTTCGAATGAATTCCTAAACTCGTTCTAAGGAAATCATGGAAAAAATATTATTTCTTCTAAAAAAATATAATAAGTATAATTTCATTTTAAAACCATATAAAATAATTCTATAAAATACCACCACCGAACAATAGACTATTCAAGGATCAAAATATACATGCATCCATACTTGAGCGACCCTCGGAATGTGAAGATGGAAACGAGCATGAAACACGACGTGATGATATAATCTCTGAATCTTGGCTCCCACATCTTCATCCTAGCACATCAAAGGCTTGAAAAGGAAACATCAACCCTAACCTACAACTCAAAATGTTTTGTCCGAAATTAAGCTAATACATACAAATTGACTCAATCAGAAGTTTGTACTTATAAATCTCCCCTTTTGACTAATCCGGGACAACCAAAAATAAAAACTTCTATGGGCTATAAAGATCTATAAAAGACTTAATCCCAAAAATAAAAGGGAAAAAAGTATAGACTTGATAGACACATAAACTTGAGTAGCTTTGCTTTCTTGAACTTTGTCACATATTACAACCCTGCACACTTAAAGACACCTTCAAATGAAAAGATAATATAACGATATAAATATGCATAAGAATAAACTCCCCTTATGTATAACAATCCACCTAGGTAAGACGTCTCCCCCATGATAAACACCTCCTCTTGACACTAAAGTGAAAGATACCATTTCCCCCTTTTTGTTCAAAAATAGATAAAGAAAGAATTCATAAAAACTACTTCTCCCCCATAAATCATATCTCCCCCGAAATATGAGAACATGTGATAACAATAGGAAATAGAGAGGAAGGAATAATTTTGTGCAATAGTGTAAAGTGAAACAAACACAACATGACAACACAAGCACAAATAATCCAAACAACGATCAATCAATATCAATATTGATTCAATAAATGATACAAACTTGAATATAAAATGAAGCATGATATATCAATGTAAACAAGAAATAAAAGATACCAATATGATCATATAGCATGGCAATTTGAATGCCTTGCACCTTATTTCATCCGATACTGAATAAATATCCACGCCGACTAATAAATATCAATATGATGAATGGGGGTTGTTCTCCCATCATACTTCGGTGATATTACTGGGGTTTTAAACTTAGCAGGAGTGGGATAACTTATTATTTTTGGGATTAAGGGAGACCTTCCATGCATCCTCTTTCAAAGGGGTTTCTATTCTTTATTAGATCTCCCAACTGGTTTTCAAGCCTTTGGATGGATTTTTTTTAAGGATTCTCACTTTCACGATGGTTGTCTCCAGACTCTTCTCTACTTGATCTCCCCTTGCTCCTATTAGTTAATGTATGAGACATATATCTAGGTCCAACATAGGTCGAACCCTTCATTGTTGGTATTCACATATGCCCCTCATTGAATTGTCTCATGTCACATTGATTTTAAGAAGAAAGTGGGGTGAGATGTCTGGGCCTTAGCCTCTCAAAGGTTAATTGCTTTGTAAGCCTAGAAAATACACTAGCCCTATGTTGTGATGGATGATTTGTCCAAGTTGAAGAAACTATTTTGGTGATATAAGATGTCTCTAGTGGTTTATAATTATCTCCGTTGAAGTTTTGTTGTGATGGATGCTTTCTCCCTGGTTCATCCAAAAATTGGGTTCACTTAAAAATCTTTATAAAAGTTCTATCCAAACAATCAAACGAATCAAATATAACGAACTTGGATTTATTGAACGTGAAACTCATCGCATCACAGAGAAAATTTCACCATCCTTCCATATATAATATAGGGCCTATGGCAGGTACAACTCGTATCCACCAACTGGAGTACAACCATTGGTGCTTACCAGATGTTTCTTGATTGGGAAACTTCACATTGGATTTAGACGTGCATGGAGACAACTGGACAACATTCCATTATTAATCATGTCCACACATTTCTTACCGAAATGCTAGTTAATAGGTGGATCATTTCATAATACAACTTTGGATAGGTGCAATGTATGAAAGTGTTTGAACTTCTTCACCGCCACATACCTTGTTGTTGAACATATTGTAATACCCCGTATTTTTGAAAGATTTTATTTTAATTATGGGATTAATTAATTTAAATGGAAAACTTTATAATTAATCTGGATTTAAGTAAATAATTACTAGAGTGATGTGAGTTAGTATTTATTGATGAGAATTATGTTGAAGATTACTTAGTGAGTAAAATAATATATGATTATGAATATATTATAATTATCGTGAGTGAAAAAATATGACAATTACAGTACACTTAGTTGGGATGCGCGTATGAGTCGTGTCGGGATTTAAAAGAGGAATTAAAATTTAATTTAATTTTTTAATTATTTTAATGTCCGTTTTGAGTACGCCAGTGTGTCTGGAAGGGACGAGATAGTCAGAAAAGTCTACTCGGGGGTTTAGTTTGCAGTCTGGGGCAACTTTAGGCCAACCCGACACCCCGAAGGAGCATTTTTATCTTTTGAAAAATTGGGATTAATTAATGGACGAAAATTGGAGAAATATATATACATGTACATGGGAGGTTTAGGGTAAATAACTGGTAAACCTAAGAGAGAGTCCAAGAGGAAGAAGGAGAAGGGGTTCCTAGGAGTTGCAAGGCCAAACCCAGTCACCTTTCACCAAAAACAACATCAACGTGTAGATCGAGAAGATAAGTACACATATATACCAATTTCAAGTGATGAATCAGACCTTTGTGAAAAAGGCAAGTGTTTATCTTGCTTCATTTAGAGAATATAATGTCCATGATAGATTAGTTGATGATTTATTAAATGATATTATGAATTTGGGACTGAAAATGGGTATTAATATATGATTATTGTATAGGTATTACATGTAGTTGAATAACCATATACTGGGGATAAGAAATCTGGATTTTATATGTCCACGCAATTTAATCTCGATTTAGTTGGCTATAAATAGTGTTTATGTGAGCCTAGGGATTTTTTAGGATTTAAGGGATTAAGTTGAATTTATGATGTAATTATAAAGTTTAGATGTTAATAAGTTGTTATAAAGCATTCAATTACTAGTGGTTATGATTTAGAATCATTGGTTTTGAGTTAGGTAAAGTTTTGTGTGATTTGGTTGTTGAGAAAGTTGAAAAAATGCAGTTTTTGGAGGACAGGGACGAACTGCGGCATTCTTGTTCAAACCACCTCATTCGAACAAGAATTCTAATGACATATCAAACGAGAATTCAGAGAGTAGGTTCGTTCGAAGCTGGTAGAACGATCTTCTAACGAAAATTCAGGCCCTAGTTCGTTCGAAGTTTTGTTCGAACGGGAATTTTCCCAGCTTCTAACGAGATTTTAGAAGTTCAAATTTTTGCCCGGACAAGTTAAAAACTTACAAGGTTGATTAGATGTAATACCCCGTATTTTTATGCTTTCTAAATTTGGGGATTTTTCTAAATTTGGGGATTTATTAAATTTAATGTGAGTTATTAATTTAATATAAATCCGAAAATTAATTATTTTTAATTAGTAACGTGACGAGAGTTAGTAATTATGGGAAACTTATTGAATATTACTAATGAGCAAAGTAATATATAAAATTGGTTCTATTAAATGTCACGAGTGAATAAAATGCCAATTTTAGAAATTTAAGTCGGGACGCGCCTATGTCGTGTCGGGACTAAATTTTGATTAATAAAAGTGAATAAATTATAAATCACCCGTATGGTCATTTCGAGTGCGCCAAAGTGTCCGAAAGGGTCGAGATAGTCAATAATATACCCGGGGATGTAGTTTGGGTCTCGGGGCATTTTTAGGCTTAATTAACACCCCGGGAGGGCGTTTTAGGTATTTTGTATTTTTGGGCTTGGAAACCTACGAATTTTCTAGGTTATATCAGATGCTTAGGGTTGTATTCTAGGTTTAAAACAACAAAATACAAAATATGGCCATTGGAGAAGAAAAGGAAGAGCTTAACAAGGAGTTCTAGGACAAGAACCCCTCCGTTTGCACCGCCGTCACCGCCAAACGTTAGATCGCGCAACAAGGATCACCATCACACTGATTTCATCCACAAATCAGAACCAAAAATTCCCAGGCAAGTATTTATCTTGATTAATTTAGTTAATGCTTCATTCATATTAGTTTAGGGTTGATTAGGATGAGTTTTTGTAAAAGCAAACCTATGTTGGAGGTTAGAAATCGAATGTTATAAAGATATAAACATCATTCTGGAAATTTCCTTCACATGTAGAGGGTGAACCACGAATTTACATTGGATTAGAAGTAGAAATTCTGGAAAAAGAATGAGAAGAATTAAATTAAAGAAATTTTTAGGGTTCATGAGAATTATATAAATTTTGGCCCTTTTAATCCATGATACTTGATGAAAACTCGCATGGCTTACGTAGAATATTATTCATTTGGGTTTAGAATGATTGTGGTATAAATTTCTGGGAGTTGGGGAGTTAAAAACTTGAATTTGGATGATTTTGGATGATAATTCCCGTAACTAATATTCTGTAGTTTTCACCATACCTGCATGATCGATCGATCGAGCCAAGAGCTTCGATCGATCGACGGTTCGATCGATCGACCCCTTTCTATCGATCGATCGACCCCTCCTGGAAAAAAACTAGATTTTTCCTTACGTTGACGTAATCCGATTAAATGCGTAGTAAACCTTGATTTATGTTATTAGGATCTAATGAAACATAAGAAGGACCAGTAGGGTCAATGTAAACCCCGTTAAGTGAAACTTTAATGAAATGAGAAAACGAAGGGTAAACGGGAAAGATTCATACCTACGAAATTTAATGTGTGTAGACCTAATAATCGAAATGTCTAGTAGTTGGATTAGAAGGTAAGAAAGAGCCTACTGAATTTGTACTTAACTAAGGAAAATACTTCGAGAGATGATAAGTGAGTTGGAATAACTTAAATATCAAAAATAAAACTGAATAAGTTCGGTATAAGAAATAATCGAATAAAAATGTACTAAGAATGGAATAATATAATGTTGGGCCGTGGGCGTACCTAACTTATGAATGTGAATAGTTATATATCTATATGACTCTATGATTGATCATATATTTTATTTGTGTGTAAAAATCATGCCCGTGCTACTTGTTATCCTTGAGGTTACCGCGCTGGGACAGTCTTATCTCGATGGGACCTTTATGGGGGATATTGACTCGTACCTTAGAAGATAGAAATGATTGGTACAGGCTATCGAATCGATAGTCAGACGGTCCTAAGAGACGTGAGGGTATGTGATATCCTCTTAGTGACTTGGAACTATGCTTCGCCTCATTTTGTATGTGTTTTGTGTTAATACAGTTCGAGAGTGATTCCTAACTAGTATTTCCCTTAGTACGAGTGATACGGGGACTGGATAGCAGAGTATGCCCGCACCATAGATTTTATGTGGGGTGCTGTTAGAATATATATATATATATATATATATATATATATATATATATATATTTAAATCTGGAAATTAGGAACTACCTGCTATGATTATGGTATGTGAGAAATGAATAATTAATTCCACTTGGGTATAAGTGTTTGAAAAGCATGATATATTAGTGAGGAACTTTATTATCAAATAAGGATTATGTAATAATTGTACTATTAAATAAGATTAACCTCCTTAACATTGGAAATAGTCAGCTGAAATCTTACGAGTAACTTAAGATAAAATAAGTTAAACTGTTGGAAAGACTAGTGCGATAGGTGTGCACACTAGAAGAGAGGTGAGACGTTCTCAAGAGAGCTATGCCGATGCAAAATGGTTCTTCTGAGAGTTTAACGTGGGGGACCAAGTATTACTACGTCTATCTCCTATGAAAGGAGTGATGATATTCGGGAAGAAAGGGAAATTGGCTCCGAGGTACGTGGGACCATTTCCCATCATTGAGAGGATTGGGCCGGTAGCATACAGATTGGGGCTGCCAGATCATTTACATCGCATTCACGATGTGTTCCACATCTCGTCGTTGAGATGATACCTTCGGGATGACATGGCCCATACCCATATTGCGATTGAGGAGGTTGACTTACATCCCGACAGCCCTTACGAGGAGAGGCCAGTGGCTATCCTAGACCATAGCAAAAGGAGATTGAGGTCAAAGGTAGTACCACTTGTTCGGGTCCAGTGGGAGCATCATAATGCGGAGGAATCCTCTTGGGAGTGTGAGGCGGACATGCGTGAGAAGTACCCAAAATTATTCTTACCAGGTACACCTTATTTTTCGAATTTCGGGACAAAATTCCGTTATTAGGAGGGAAGTATGTAATACCCCGTATTTTTATGATTTCTAAATTTGGGGATTTATTAAATTTGATGTGAGTTATTAATTTAATATAAATCCAAAAATTAATTATTTTTAATTACTAACGCGACGAGAGTTAGTAATTATTGGAAACTTGTTGCATATTACTAATAAGCAAAGTAATATATAAAATTGGTTCTATTAAATGTTACGAGTGAA
Organism: Sambucus nigra; assembly: GCA_949130495.1. Lineage (NCBI taxonomy): Eukaryota > Viridiplantae > Streptophyta > Magnoliopsida > Dipsacales > Adoxaceae > Sambucus > Sambucus nigra. The sequence continues at coordinate 371,438,777 of OX422220.1, read as the reverse complement.
TAAAATGACAATTTTGAAAATTTAAGTCGGGACACGCCCGTGTCGTGTTGGGACTAAATTTTGATTAATACAAGTGAATAAATTATAAGTCACCTGTATGGTCATTTCGAGTGCGCCAAAGTGTTCGGAAGGTTCGAGATATTCAAAATAATGTACCCGGGGATCTAGTTTGGGTCTCGAGGCATTTTTAGGCTTAATTAACACCCCAGGAGGGCGTTTTAAGCATTTTGTATTTTTGGGCTTGGAAACCTACGAATTTTCTAGGTTATATCAGATGCTTAGGGTTTTCTTCTAGGGTTAACACAACCAAAAATAAAAGACGGCCGTTGGAGAAGGAAAGGAAGAGCTTACCAAGGAGTTCTAGGCTAAGAACCCCTCCGTTTGCACCGCCGTCACCGCCATACGTTAGATCGCGCAACAAGGATAACCATCACCCTGATTTCATCCACAAATCAGAAACAAAAATTCCCAGGCAAGTATTTATCTTGCTTAATTTAGTTAATGCGTCATTCATATTAGTTTAGGGTTGATTAGGATGAGTTTTTATGAAAGAAAACCTATGTTGGAGGTTAGAAATCGCATGTTATAGAGAAATAAACATCATTATGGAAATTTCCTTCACATATGGAGGTTGAACCACAAATTTAAATTGGATTAGAAGTAGAAATTATGTGAAAAGAATGAGAGGAATTGAGTTAAAGAAATTTTTAGGGTTCATGAGAATTATATAAATTTTGGACTTTTTAATCCATGATACTTGATGAAAACTCGCATGCCTTACGTAGAATATTGTTCATTTGGGTTTATAATGATTGTGGTATAAATTTCTGGGAGTTTGGGAGTTAAAAACTTGGATTTGGATGATTTTGGATGATAATTTGCGTAACTGATATTCTGCAGTTTTCGCCATACCTGCTTGATCGATCGATCGAGCCAAGAGCTTCGATCGATCGACGGTTTGATCGATCGACCCCTCCTGGAAAAAAACTAGATTTTTCCTTACGTTGACGTAATCCGATTAAATGCATAGTAAACCTTGATTTATGTTATTAGGACCTAATGAAACATAAGAAGGACCAGTAGGGTCAATGTAAACCCCGTTAAGTGAAACTTTAATGAAATGAGAAAATGAAGGGTAAACAGGAAAGATTCATACCTACAAAATTTAATGTGTGTAGACTTAATAATCAAAATGTCTAGTAGTTGGATTAGAAGGTAAGAGAGAGCCTACTGAATTTGTACTTAACTAAGGAAAATACTTCGAGAGATGAGAAGTGAGTTGGAATAACTTATATATCAAAAATAAAAATGAATAGTTCGGTATAAGAAATAATCGAATAAAAATGTACTAAGAATGGAATAATATAATGTTGGCCCGTGGGCGTACCTAACTTATGAATGTGAATAATTATATATCTATATGACTTTGTGATTGATCATATATTTTATTTGTGTGTAAAAATCATGCCCGTGCTACTTGCTACACTTGAGGTTACCACACCGGGACAGTCTTATCTTGATGGAACCTTTATAGGGGATATTGACTCGTACCCTAGAAGATGGAAATCCTTGGTATAGGCTATCGAATAGATAGTCAGACGGTCCTAAGAGACGTGAGGGTATGTGATATCCTCTTAGTGACTTGGAACTATGATTCGCCTCATTTTGTATGTGTTTTGTGTTAATACAGTTCAAGAGTGATTCCTAACTAGTATTTCCCTTAGTACGAGTGATAGGGGGACTAGATAGCAGAGTATGCCCGCACCATAGATTTTATGTGGGGTGCTGTTAGAATATATATATATATTATGAGTATATATATATATATATATATATATATATTTAAATCTGGAAATTGGGAACTATCGGCTGTGATTATGGTATGTGAGAAATGAATAATTAATTCTACTTGGGTATAAGTGTTTGAAAAGCATGATATATTACTGAGGAACTTTATTATGAAATAAGGCTTATGTAAGAATTGTACTGTTAAATAAGATTAACCTCCTTAACATTGGAAATAGTCAGCTGAAATCTTACGAGTAACTTAAGATAAAATAAGTTAAACTGTTGGGAAGACTAGTGCGATAGGTGTGCACACTAGAAGAGAGGTGAGACGTTCTCAAGAGAGTGTCGTTACTAATATGTTGTTTAATTAGCCAGTAAACATTTTAAATACTTGCTAAACTAAAATTTTAAACTGTTTTACCATCGGGCTCTGACCCGTTTACTGTTATCCCTCCTCTCTTGTATATATATATATATATATATATATATTATAGGTGCCCAGCCACAGGGGCGTCTTGCATAGGATCCTTTGGAAGGAACGCGCTGCAGCTTAGGTGGGAGTTGCATGCCTCTTGCTTAGACGATCTCATTTTTTATTCCACTCCTAGCAGTATTTTATCCAGTTGGTCATGTGTTGCCCTTTTTCATTATTCAGTTGTTTTATTGGATATTGTGATTCGTTTATTTCTAGTATTTACACTTTGGGTTTTATTATTGTCAAGATGTTTTTTTCCTTTAAGTTTAAATGTTGGAATCAATCAGTTGGATGTTTAATTGTTTGGATTATATGTTCCAGGATAGTTGTTGTGTGATTCTTTATCTATGAATTATGTAAAGTTTTAAATGTTGGTTTTTAAAATAAAAATTGGAAAGTTATGTCTAAATGGTTTTGACACTTAGCTTAATTATTTAGGGTGTTTAATTGGAAAAGTTATTTTTACGACAGTGATGCTAAGAATGAACCAACCGTTCACCTTGATTGTAATTTAATAAAGGACTAATCACCCGGTGTTTAATTAGGCGGGGTGTCACAGGTGGTATCAGAGCATCAGGTTCTAGTGTCCTTAGGATCTGTACGACTTATTTCGCTTTCAGCTTAGCATTCTTGTTATAGAGCCCTATTTTAGGATTGTTGTATTCTTGCTTTTACGATTACGTCTTCAGCTATTTGAGATTTGATAATAACTGTACACTAATAAAATTTCTTCATGTTTCAGATGCCTTCGAGACGTGCACGAAAGGATAGGCGTGCCCAAGCCGAGCAGCCAGTAGCTCCGTCTCAGGGAACAATGACGCAAATGAGGTAGCCGCCATCATTGCTCAGGCGGTGAATGCCGCGCTAGCGGTAGTATAACAGGCTCCACCCTAGATTCAGGCAGTGGCTCCAGTACCTGCACAACTTCCATCTGCATGGGAGCGGGTAAGGGATGCCTTTCAGAAGGCGCATCCCCCTGAGTTCTCGGGTAGTTCAGATATCATCATTGTCAGCCAGTGGAAGAAAGATATCCAAAGGCATCTACGTATGTATGAGTGCACAGACGTGCAGAAATAGTTGTTGGCTTCCTTTAAGCTAGTGGGAGCCACTTTGCAGTGGTGGGAGTCCACCACCACCTTGGAGGAGAGGGATATTATCCCGATTCAGTCATTCTGGGAGCGGTTTGACCGCAAATATTTTTCATCCGCCGTGCAAACTGAGATGAGGTAGAAGTTACTGAACTTGAAGCAGGAAAATTCTACTGTTGCTGAGTATGAAGAGGAGTTCACAAGACTTCTCACTATAGTGCCAGATGAGGCACCCACTGAGAGTAAGAAGATACTATTATTTATGGACGGGTTATCTTGGAGGATCCATCAGCACCTTATAGGAAATCTGTCTCTGAGTACCTACATAGACGTACTCAATGCTGCCATACTACACTGTCAGGATCATCGCTTCCATTTGTAGGGAAGCAAGCGAGTAGGAGAGTCCAGCCAGTAGGGCAAGACAGGGGGTAGTGGTGCTAGTGGAGCACCGACATCTCAGGGGCAGACTCGTCAGCATGAGAAGAGTTCCCATCAGGGGGACCCTACCAAGTGGTTCCGATCAGGTGATTCCAGGCAGGGATTTGGGGGATTTAGGCAGGGTCAGCAGGGCCAGCCTAATCAGCAGGGCTAGCAGGGCCAACATTGTCAGTCACAGGGGCAACAGCAGGGCCATCAGGGCCAACAGCGTGTTCAACAAGTCCAGCAGGGCCGTAATTAGCAGGTACAGAGGGGAGGAAACTTCAAGGGGCGATGCTTCGGGTGTGGTAAGAATGGCCACAGATGCCAGGATTTCCCAGAGGGGGATAGGGCCCCACAGCAGCAGGGTGCTCGTAATGAGCCACAAAGGCCACTTTTTCCAGCCGCCCTCCCAGCACCAGGTCAGGTACCAGCCCTACCAGCCAATCCATCCGCTCTAATGTAGCAGGGGCTGTTGAAGTATGGACATATCTATAATGTTCACCAGGAAGCAGCTCCACAGGCACCACCCTCAATTGAGGGTATGTTTCCTATCCATAGTACTATGGGTCGGGTTTTATTTGATACTGGAGCGACACACTGTTTTATAGCTACCCATTTTGCGAAGGCTTTAGGGTTATTAGCCACAGCAGAGAGCACTGTAATGTGTATAGACTCACCACTGGGAAATCGATCGTTAATTTTCTTTATATGCCGGGGTGTAGGAGTAGAGATTGGTAGCTTGGTTTTACCAGCAGACATGTTAGTCTTAGATATGCATGAGCATGATGTTATTATTGGTATGGATTGGCTCGCATCTTACAAAGCCATGATAGATTGTTTCAGTGGGAGTATTGTCTTTGCCATTCCGGGGCAAGAGATGTTTGTAGTAGCGATGCCTCACCTAGAGGGAGGCTCGACCGCTCATTTGTATTACATAGAGGAGGATACCTCTAAGGAGGTTGTGATTTCCTTAGATTCGACCCCAGTTGTTCGTGATATTTTTGATGTATATTAGGAAATACTAGGACTACCCCCCAGTCGAGAGATAGATTTTGTCATAGATTTATTACTGGATACTCGACCTATAGCACGCGCTCCATATGGTATGGCTCTAGTGGAGATGCGAGAGTTACGAGATTAGATAGAGCATCTATTAAGTCAGGGTTTCATTCGTAGGAGTACCTCACCTTGGGGCACTCCACTGTTGTTTGTGAAAAAGAGAGATAGTTCACTAAGTCTATGTGTGGACTACCGAGAGCTGAACAAGGTCACGATATGGAACAAGTATCCGTTGCCTCGAATCGATGATTTGTTCGACCAGCTGAGGGGAGAAACATTCTTCTCGAAGATAGATCCGAGGTCAGGATACCATCAACTACGTATTAGGGGGCAGGATGTTTCAAAGACTACTTTCTTGACGAGATATGGATCCTATGAGTTCAGAGTGATGCCATTTGGACTCATAAATGCTCCAGCCATATTCATGGACTTGATGAACCGAGTGTTCAGAGAGTTCTTGGATCAGTTTGTCATCGTCTTTATAGATGACATCTTAATATATTCACACACTGAGGAAGAGCATGTCGAGCACTTGAGACAGGTTCTTCAGACTCTACGAGAGCATCAGATGTATGCTAAGTATGAGAAGTGCGGGTTCTGGTTACGGGAAGTGCAGTTCTTGGGGCATGTTGTTTCTGAACAGGGAATAGTAGTTGACCCGAGTAAAGTGTCAGCGGTGAGGGAGTGGGGACAGCCCAAGACACCGACGGAAGTGCGTAGTTTCTTGGGATTAGCCGAATACTATAGGAGATTCATTCGGTGGTTCTCCAAAATAGCGGGTCCATTGACGAACTTGAGTCGCAAGGGAGTACCATATGTTTGGGATGATGCTTGTCAATTGTCTTTTGACGAGCTAAAAGACAAGATTACTTCAGCACCAGTCCTTGCTTTACCTAAGCCGGACGTGGAGTATCTAGTTTACACCGATGCCTCATTATGGGGACTTGGGGGAGTACTTTAGCAGGAGGAGAAGGCTATAGCTTTTGCCTCCCGCAAGCTTAAGCAGCATGAGAAGAATTACCCCACACACGGCCTAGAGTTAGCAGCGGTCATTTTTGCATTAAGGATATGGAGACACTACTTATTGGGGGAGAAATTACGCTTGTTCATAAACCACAAATCACTGTAGTACCTATTCACTCAGCGAGAGCTGAATATGCGTCAGCGCAGGTGGTTAGAGTTTGTGAAGGACTATTAGTTCGACATACAGTACCATTCGGGGAAGGCCAACGTAGTTACCGATGCATTGAGCCATATACCGGTAGATAATGTAACAGACATCTGGAAAGCAAAGTGGAAAGATTTGGGTCACCGAGAAGCAGTAGCCTGTTCCTTCATATCTGTCATGACAGTGGCACCCGAGATTATCACGAGGGTAATACAGGCACGAATAACAGAGTCGTTCTGCCAGAAGCAGATTGTATGACTTTTAGCTGAGGGGGATGAGTCCTATTCTGTTAGTTCCGATGGAGGTTTGAGATTTAATGGGAGATTGGTGATTCCCGAAGGAGCAGACTTACGTCATGTAGTGATGACCCAGTCTCACGGGTCCCGATTTGCGGTGCATCTTGGGGGAGATAAGATGTACCAGGATATGAGGCGGCAATACTGGTGGAGTGGGATGAAAAAGGACATTGCTGGGTTCGTGTCCAAGTCTTCTACCTATCAGCTGGTAAAGGTGGACCACCAGAAACCATCAGGGTTGCTTCAGCCATTGGAAATACCCACGTGGAAGTGGGAGAGTATTTCTATGGATTTTATTACTGGGTTGCCTACATCACAGCGGGGCCACGACTCCATCTGGGTGATTGTGGACCGTTTGACCAAGGTGGCTCATTTTCTACTGGTGTGGATAGACTATACCATGGGCCAGTATGCTCAGTTGTTCATTGCTGATTTTGTCAGATTACATGGGGTGCCCCTGAATATTGTGTCAGATAGAGACAAGATTTTCGTGGCGTGTTTCTGGGAGAGCTTTCAGGAGGCCATGGGTATAGAGTTGAGGTTGAGTTCAGCTTGCCACCCACAGACAGATGGATAAACATAGCGTGCTAATCAGATGTTGGAGGATATGCTACGCATGTGTGTCCTTGATTTTGGAGGAGGTTGGGAGCCGTACCTTTCACTGGTAGAGTTTGCTTATAATAACTTTTATTCGTTCACGATTGGCATGGCTCCATTTGAGGCTTTATATGGTAGGCCTTGTCGTTACCCAACTTGTTGGATAGAGGTTGGGGATAACAAGTTACTCGGACCAGAGGTGATTCAGGAAACCTCCGCTAGGATTGAAATTATCAGGAGTCGCATTCGGGTAGCCCAGGACAGACAAAAAATCTTTGCCGATGCAAAACGGTTCTTCTGAGAGTTTAACGTGGGGGACCAAGTATTACTACGTGTATCTCCTATGAAAGGAGTGATGAGATTCGGGAAGAAAGGGAAATTGGCCCCGAGGTACGTGGGACCATTTCCCATTATTGAGAGGATTAGGCCGCTAATATACAGATTGGGGCTGCCAGATCATTTACATCGCATTCACGATGTGTTCCACATCTCGTCGTTGAGATGATACCTTCGGGATGACATGGCCCATACCCATATTGCGATTGAGGAGGTTGACTTACATCCCGACAGCTCTTACGAGGAGAGGCCAGTGGCTATCCTAGACCATAGCGAAAGGAGATTGAGGTCAAAGGTAGTCCCACTTGTTCAGGTCCAGTGGGAGCATCATAATGCGGAGGAATCCGCTTGGGAGCGTGAGGCGGACATGCGTGAGAAGTACCCAAAATTATTCTTACCAGGTACACCTTATTTTTCGAATTTCGGGACAAAATTCCGTTATTAGGAGGGAAGTATGTAATACCCCGTATTTTTATGATTTCTAAATTTGGGGATTTATTAAATTTGATGTGAGTTATTAGTTTAATATAAATCCAGAAATTAATTATTTTTAATTACTAACGTGACGAGAGTTAGTAATTATTGGAAACTTGTTGAATATTACTGATAAGCAAAGTAATATATAAAATTGGTTACGAGTGAATAAAATGACAATTTTGAAAATTTAAGTCGGGACACGCCCGTGTCGTGTTGGGACTAAATTTTGATTAATACAAGTGAATAAATTATAAGTCACCTGTATGGTCATTTCGAGTGCGCCAAAGTCTTCGGAAGGGTCGAGATATTCAAAATAATGTACCCGGGGATCTAGTTTGGGTCTCGGGGCATTTTTAGGCTTAATTAACACCCCGGGTGGGCATTGTTAGCATTTTGTATTTTTGGGATTGGAAACCTACGAATTTTCTAGGTTATATCAGATGCTTAGGGTTTTCTTCTAGGGTTAACACAACCAAAAATAAAAGACGGCCGTTGGAGAAGGAAAGGAAGAGCTTACCAAGGAGTTCTAGGCTAAGAACCCCTCCGTTTGCACCGCCCTCACCGCCATACGTTAGATCGCGCAACAAGGATAACCATCACCCTGATTTCATCCACAAATCAGAAACAAAAATTCCCAGGCAAGTATTTATCTTGCTTAATTTAGTTAATGCTTCATTCATATTAGTTTAGGGTTGATTAGGATGAGTTTTTATGAAAGAAAACCTATGTTGGAGGTTAGAAATCGCATGTTATAGAGAAATAAACATCATTCTGGAAATTTCCTTCACATGTGGAGGTTGAACCACAAATTTAAATTGGATTAGAAGTAGAAATTCTGTGAAAAGAATGAGAGGAATTGAGTTAAAGAAATTTTTAGGGTTCATGAGAATTATATAAATTTTGGCCTTTTTAATCCATGATACTTGATGAAAACTCGCATGCCTTACGTAGAATATTGTTCAATTGGGTTTATAATGACTGTGGTATAAATTTTTGGGAGTTTGGGAGTTAAAAACTTGGATTTGGATGATTTTGGATGATAATTCGCGTAACTGATATTCTGCAGTTTTCGCCATACCTGCTTGATCGATCGATCGAGCCAAGAGCTTCGATCGATCGACGGTTTGATCGATCGACCCCTCCTGGAAAAAACTAGATTTTTCCTTACGTTGACGTAATCCGATTAAATGCGTAGTCAACCTTGATTTATGTTATTAGGACCTAATGAAACAAAAGATGGACCAGTAGGGTCAATGTAAACCCCGTTAGGTGAAACTTAAATGAAATGAGAAAATGAAGGGTAAACGGGAAAGATTCATACCTACGAAATTTAATGTGTGTAGACCTAATAATCAAAATGTCTAGTAGTTGGATTAGAAGGTAAGAGAAAGCCTACTGAATTTGTACTCAACTAAGGAAAATACTTCGAGAGATGAGAAGTGAGTTGGAATAACCTAAATATCAAAAATAAAAATGAATAAGTTCTGTATAAGAAATAATCGAATAAAAATGTACTAAGAATGGAATAATATAATGTTGGCCCGTGGGCATACCAAACTTATGAATGTGAATAATTATATATCTATATGACTTTGTGATTGATCATATATTTTATTTGTGTGTAAAAATCATGCCCGTGCTACTTGCTACACTTGAGGTTACCACACTGGGACAGTCTTATCTTGATGGGACCTTTATGGGGGATATTGACTCGTACCCTAGAAGATGGAAATCCTTGGTATAGGCTATCGAATAGATAGTCGGACGGTCCTAAGAGACGTGAGGGTATGTGATATCCTCTTAGTGACTTGGAACTATGCTTCACCTCATTTTGTATGTGTTTTGTGTTAATACAGTTCAAGAGTGATTCCTAACTAGTATTTCCCTTAGTACGAGTGATACGGGGACTGGATAGCAGAGTATGCCCGCACCATAGATTTTATGTGGGGTGCTGTTAGAATATATATATATATTATGAGTATATATATATATATATATATATATATATATATATATATATATATATATATATATATATATATATATTTAAATCTGGAAATTGGGAACTACCTGCTGTGATTATGGTATGTGAGAAATGAATAATTAATTCTACTTGGGTATAAGTGTTTGAAAAGCAAGATATATTAGTGAGGAACTTTATTATCAAATAAGGCTTATGTAAGAATTGTACTGTTAAATAAGATTAACCTCCTTAGCATTGGAAATAGTCAGCTAAAATCTTAGGAGTAACTTAAGATAGAATAAGTTAAACTGTTGGGAAGACTAGTGCGATAGGTGTGCACATTAGAAGAGAGGTGAGACGTTCTCAAGAGAGTGTCGTTACTAATATGTTGTTTAATTAGCTAGTAAACATTTTTAATACTTGCTAAACTAAAATTTTAAACTGTTTTACCATCGGGCTCTGACCCATTTACTGTTATCCCTCCTCTCTTGTATATATACTAGGGTGTACCCGTGCCGATGGCACGATTTTAAAACAAAATTGTCAATTGTGAAATCTCAATAAAATGTCTACAAAATTTTATGGAGTGTAAAAAAAACATTACACATGGTGTTAATGAAAAAACATGCATCGAGCTGATAATGCGCTATGTAGTTGCACCTATATCATGTCAGTCGGGGGTTAATGACAATATATAATAAAAGTCATCAACAATATTGTAGGATTATGAACCCACCCAATTTGCAATTGTATTGCAATATTTTTTATCTTAAATTATTTCATAGTAGATTAAAATGTGTGTTGCAATCTCCAATGGAGTTTGACGAACTCTCTAGTGTTCTCCAATTATTGTGCCATTTCAGAATTTTATTTTATATGATACGGGGGAGAACGTTCTCCATCAGATAAAGGTGTAGTGTACCAAAGAGATTGTTGGTCCAGTGAAAAAATGTGTGTTGCGTCCAATGCAATACAAAATTGCAATTTAATCAATACCAGAGTTTAAAGAATACACAACTATAATAAAAGTTATATTTTCTCTCAAACTTTATATAGATATAAAATTCCAAACTAAATACCACCGGAGGTACACAACACAAAACAATATTCATAGTTCAAAAAATAAATGCCTAGATTGTTGCAAGTAGATACATATTTATACACCTATATAAACACTCGGTTTACAGCCATATAAACACCCAATTTTCTACACGGGCAATAACACAAAACCCACGTGGGTATTAATTCTAGGTCACCAATTTTTTGTGTGTAACATTGGTCTCTCCTTTTTTCAAGACACTTGTATAATGAGAAAAACTCTCATTTATCTCAAGTTTTTATCGTTGTAAATACCTGGTGAGGAAGAATAATATTCCAAACTTGCTTCTTTAATAATTGACAAATGTAAATAAGAACAAAAAACTCTAAAATTAATTAATTTAAACTCTCATTTATCTCAATTATACAAATCGTTTTTACATTGTCTTCAATATAACTAATAACGTAATAATAAAAAGTAGTTACTTAGTTCGAGTTCTTGCTCGTAATTCCTTGTCCAATTGGGAGTGTTCTATTCTTTTTTTATAATTTATCTATTTCATGTGATGCATAAACGATTCAAAAAATGGGCTTATGCCACCTAGTGGTGAGCATATGGGTGTTCTTTAGTAAAAAGGAGAAATGATAGCATGTTGTGTGCTACTGCGTGGCTGCAGAATACACTGCTCTAAGCATAAAGAAGAGAACCCAATTAGATACAAAACAAATGCGTATGTAGAATAAGAGACAATTGCTCCATAGTTTCCAAGAACAAACGTCACTTTAACCATTCATATAGTTGAGAGATGCAACTTCGACCTGTATATAACAAATACAACTTTAACAATTAGGAGTTGATTAAGCATTCATATAGATTAAGATAATATAAAATTCGGAAAAGTATTATCATAATGGGGTAAAATTACAAAGACACTACCCAAATATCAAACAATAATAATAACAATGGGGTTCAATCATTGCATTTGAATGAGTAATATAAAAACTAAAAAGAAAAAAAGAAACTTCACTGTAACTATCCGCCCTTTTGTATCCTGCTATCCACCCAAACTTATCATTAAGTTGGGGTTTCGTATGCCCAGAATAAGTTTAAAATAGCACAAAAATCTCACATACCCAAAAATTTCAAGCAGTCAAACACATCCAATAATATCTAAAATGTTGCAAACAAATTGAAGAATTAGAATGGGAACAAAAGGGATAGAAATATGGCATACCCAATAATAAGATTAAAAATACTGAAAATGATGCAAAATTTAAAAGAAACAAAAGGAGAACATGCCCAGAAAATAAATAAATGTATCTCTTGCTTTTCTCTGCCCCTAATTTATACAGAGCTCTTAAAGGAACAAAATGAGAACATACCCAAAAATTAAATAAATGGATATCTTGGTTTTTTCTACCCACTAACTCTCTAGAAAGGCACATACCGTGGAGATATCCTAATTGTTAGACAGAGAAACCCGATATATCATCTTTCAAACACAGAAATCAAATGTGAGCAGAAACCCGATATATCATCTTTAAAACACAGAAATCAAATGTGAGCACCCATCTCGTACAATCTACATCCTTGCTACAAATCAAATGTGAGCACCCCATATATCATCTTTAGAAAATAGAAAACTGAACATGTAAACGCACATAAATCTAAGATTTTGACAAAAATAAACACACGTAAATCTAAGATTTGGGAAAGTGGTGACAAAACTGAAGATTGTGCTCTTCTAAACCGGTAAATACCTCCGGTGAAAACTCGAACTCAAAGCTATCTGTCAAATATTGATTTCTTCCTTGTGAATGGATTCAGATTGGGCAGCCGTTGAAGATGCGTTACCAGTCTGTTAAATCTCCGAGCTATCTCCGGCACCATGTTTCACCATCTCCAGACCCATCTCCGGCCCCTACTATTTTTTTCTACAAATTAGCTCTGTTTGTAAGTTGGGAGGTTGGGTGTTCTGATTTTAGGAGAGAGAGAGAGAGAGAGAGAGAGAGGAGGAGGAGGTGTTCTGATTTTAGGAGTTTCCATCTCTTGTTTGTAGTTGGGAGGTTAGGTGCCATCGAGCCTTGTGCTGATTAGGCGTGTTCTACACTGTAAAGCACCTACTTTTTTTTCTTGAGCCTTGTGTTGTAATTTGGCAGAGCCTTGTGCTGATTGGGCGTGTTCTACGTTGTTATATGACGTGGCCCCTTTAATATATAGATACAAAAACTTGTTTATATAGGTTTTATCTCCAACTTATATGACGTGGCAAAACCCCCTCCTCCTTTATTATGGCATACCCAATAATAAGATTAAAAATACTGAAAATGATGCAAAATTTAAAAGAAACAAAAGGAGAACATGCCCAGAAAATAAATAAATGTATCTCTTGCTTTTCTCTGCCCCTAATTTATACAGAGCTCTTAAAGGAACAAAATGAGAACATACCCAAAAATTAAATAAATGGATATCTTGGTTTTTTCTACCCACTAACTCTCTAGAAAGGCACATACCGTGGAGATATCCTAATTGTTAGACAGAGAAACCCGATATATCATCTTTCAAACACAGAAATCAAATCTGAGCAGAAACCCGATATATCATCTTTAAAACACAGAAATCAAATGTGAGCACCCATCTCGTACAATCTACATCCTTGCTACAAATCAAATGTGAGCACCCCATATATCATCTTTAGAAAATAGAAAACTGAACATGTAAACGCACATAAATCTAAGATTTTGACAAAAATAAACACACGTAAATCTAAGATTTGGGAAAGTGGTGACAAAACTGAAGATTGTGCTCTTCTAAACCGGTAAATACCTCCGGTGAAAACTCGAACTCAAAGCTATCTGTCAAATATTGATTTCTTCCTTGTGAATGGATTCAGATTGGGCAGCCGTTGAAGATGCGTTACCAGTCTGTTAAATCTCCGAGCTATCTCCGGCACCATGTTTCACCATCTCCAGACCCATCTCCGGCCCCTACTATTTTTTTCTACAAATTATCTCTGTTTGTAAGTTGGGAGGTTGGGTGTTCTGATTTTAGGAGAGAGAGAGAGAGAGAGAGAGAGAGGAGGAGGAGGTGTTCTGATTTTAGGAGTTTCCATCTCTTGTTTGTAGTTGGGAGGTTAGGTGCCATCGAGCCTTGTGCTGATTAGGCGTGTTCTACACTGTAAAGCACCTACTTTTTTTTCTTGAGCCTTGTGTTGTAATTTGGCAGAGCCTTGTGCTGATTGGGCGTGTTCTACGTTGTTATATGACGTGGCCCCTTTAATATATAGATACAAAAACTTGTTTATATAGGTTTTATCTCCAACTTATATGACGTGGCAAAACCCCCTCCTCCTTTATTATATAGATATATATGCATATATTACAGGTGCCCAGCCACAGGGGCGTCTTGCATAGGATCCTTTGGAAGGAACGCGTTGCAGCTTAGGTGGGAGTTGCAGGCCTCTTGCTTAGACGATCTCATTTTTTATTCCACTCCTAGCAGTATTTTATCTAGTAGGGCATGCGTCGCCCTTTTTCATTATTCAGTTGTTTTATTGGCTATTGTGATTCGTTTATTTCCAGTATTTACACTTTGGGTTTTATTATTGTCAGGATGTTTTTTTCCTTTAAGTTTAAATGTTGGAATCAATCAGTTGGATGTTTAATTGTTTGGATTATATGTTCCAGGATAGTTGTTGTGTGATTCTTTAACAATGAATTATGTAAAGTTTTAAATGTTGGTTTTTAAAATAAAAATTGGAAAGTTCTGTCTAAATGGTTTTGACACTTAGCTTAATTATTTAGGGTGTTTAATTGGAAAAGTTATTTTTACGACAGTGATGCTAAGAATGAACCAACCGTTCACCTTGATTGTAATCTAATATAGGACTGATCACCCGGTGTTTAATTAGGCGGGGTGTCACATTCGAGTGAGAGAGGATGACCTACGCTATTCCTGAGTGACTTCATTAAATAGTCTAATGGTAAGATGATTGTGTAACTACTAAGGGAATACGTTGGAATAAGAGGGCGTTTTGGAATATATAAGATAGAGAGATTAGTTGTACATATAGAGTACCGTGAGTGTTCGAGATAATAATAATACATAAAAATTTGGGGATTTGGGTTGTGTGAACACCTAATGATTATTATAGGTTATGTATATACCTATTAATTGAATTGTTGTGTGTATAACATACCTACGCTGCTTGCTATCGGGTGGAGGTTATGCATTGTGGACGATCATATCCTGAGGAGCCTTCTAGGGGATTTTGATTCGTATCACTAGAACATAGAACCTAGGTACGGGCTATCAGTAAGAACGATAGTGTTGACGGTTATATGGGCGCGTAGTTATGTGCGTAAACCATAGGCTTGGAACTATGTTTGGCTCCAATGTGTGTGTTTGTTTTAATGGTTCGTAAGATATTGAACTTATAGTACTTCATGCAATGAGCAATGCACCGGGACATGATAACAGAGTATGCTTTGCACCAAGGGGGACCTAACCCAAGGGTGCAGAATTAGTATATATATATATATATATATAGAGAGAGAGAGAGAGAGATGAATATATGTATACCTATTACTTATTCTACTATGTTTGTTTAGTAGATATGGAAATAACCATATATATTAAATTAACTAAAAAGGAAAAGAAAGTACAGAGAATAACGGTGGTGTATGTGAACAACTATCCTTATACATATGGAAATACGTGATATGGGTGATATGGATAAACGTATGAGATTATTGATGTAATAATAGTCATCTTCAGGCTAGTTAGGCGGGGTAGCTTAACTAGGATGGGTTAAATATACACGTTAGATGCGCACATTAGATGAGAGGCGAGTATCTCAAGTGAGAGTACAAAAAATTAACATGTATATCATATGTGTCACCCCCTAACCCCATTAGGATACAATTAACTAAATAGTTCACATACCACATTTATTATTTATTTATTTATTTATTTTGTAATACATATTGAAACAACTTCAAGGTTAAAATGAGGAATACTAAAATCCCAATTGTTTTAAAGAGACATAATTTAAACAGAACTCACATACCATTTAAATTAACTACAGCTAGTACAATGTATAAAAAAACTAACAAGACCCTAATACTATTTACTCAACCTCATAGAGCTGGCAGTGGCAACTTCAGATTCTGAAAATGTAAACATATAAAACCTTGAGTTTAAAAACTAAGTGAATGTACTACATCTCTATATAGTAAAAGTACTATTTTAACATCTCAAAATATCAATATATATCCATCTCTATGCCAAATTAGGCCATATACATATCTGCAGTTAATAAACCCCACATCTCCTGCCCGTAGGCAATAATCATATCCATAGGTTTAAATAACCTAACATCTCCTAAATTGCATAGTAACTCAACATATCTTGACTTTTATAAAGCCATAACATCTCAAAATCTCTTGAATTTTAATAAGCCATAACATCTCAACATCTCATGACTTCAAATAAGCCATATCATCTCAGTATATAATACATACACATCATATTCATAATCAGCTCAGTAAGTACACTCACATTGGGTTGTCAACTATGTATTCACGTTTCTTTCGGGTGGAGCTAAACTGGGTTCATTTGACCTTACACCTATTGATCCAACTAAATCAGTACTGAGTCTCGATCATAAGTTTTATCTTAATATATCTATGTAACTTTCAATGACTATACAACAACAATATAATTCTACTCAAGTCACATTCCATGAAACATGTGTAAAGACGAAACAATGGTATATATGTTGATAAGATTATAAACATTCAACCATAGAAAATAACTCGTATGTAATTTATAACTAAAATCAATTATACATCAATGTATACTTCTCAATGTATATACACAACAAACACGTACGCAAAATACCCTTGGGAAAGAGCAGATAAAAACATTCTTTCATGGGGTATCCAATATGGCCTCAAATTATTGTCCACCATACTTTACCATCCCGTATTCATAAATTGTACATATACAGGTGTCCAATATTATCAATATGAAAAAGTATCTAAATATAATTTCCATTACAAGTGACGGTGTAATTTTTTAAGCTTCCTAGAGCAAGTTATGACAATTTCTTTACAACCTATTAAATCTGCCACACAAGCTCCTCTATTGTTCCTTCAACTTCTAAGAATTTTCATAATTTTTCTCCAGCATAACTTTCCATGATTTTCTACCAATTTTCAATACACATACAAAATAGTACATAATTAAATTTCATAATTTTTTGACTTCATTTTCTATGTCAAAAGCTTGCTCAAACTCTGGGCATATCGAAATGAAATATAAAAACATCAACTATATACCAACTTGCAACCATAACTAAATCCCAATCACAAGGAGTTAAATTCTAATTTTCAGATATGATATGAATATATGAGTCTAGTTTCATATCCAATTGGAATTTATAAATTGTAGCAAGAACAGAAAAATATATGCAAGCTTGAATACAAGGGATTTCAATAACAAGCAATACGAGCGACATACACCACTTATCTCACATGTGAACCAATACTTATTATCACAAAGGAGGATGGAATTTTAATCAATAATTCATGATTTATATACTTTGAAATAATTATAATCAAAGATTAAAACAATATTAACACATCATTATACCTTGGAAACACCTTAAGGATTTTGTTGGAATTTTTCCTAGCTTTTAATGTAACCCTTTCTTCCTTAAACTTCCACGTTCTCTTTCCTCAAGCTAAAAACCCTCCAAAACTGAACCTAGGATGTTATTTACTGAAGAAATAGGTTAAAAGAAGAGTTTTAAGTAGGCCAAGGCTGCCTCCCATGCCAACCAATCAAATTAAACCATTTGGTTTACTAAAGGATAATTTACCACTTAAAGGGAATGGACAAATTTGCCCCTTGTTCGTAAATTCAGTCTAACTTCTTACTCGGACATCCGTTTGATGCACGTTTATTGTACCAAAAACCTAACTCTTATATATACAACTATTTACTTTTCACCTTGAATCAGTTTATATATTATAAGGGTCAAAACTAGTCTCCAACAGGAACATTTCTACCGAAAATAATAAAATTTTGTGTTTGTACATAATTCGACATTTCATGATTTATGAAAGTAGGATTATACTAACCATAATCACTTAACATTAGATATACTAATAACACATTATTCATATCACATAATGTAAGCATGATTTAAATATAATTTATCATAATTATATCCGGGTTGTCGCAACTTCCCCCCTAGAAAATTTCGTCCCCCAAATTTAATATGAATGTCACTTACCAAACAAATGGGAATACTACTTCTTCATGCTACCCTCCGTTTACCAAGTTGCTTCTTTAATTCCATGGCTCATCCACATAACTTTAACTAAGGGAATTACTTTATTCCTCAATACTTGCTCCTCATGATTAAGAATTTCCATCGGTTCCTCGATGTACGACAAGTCTTCTTTCGGTTCAATATATTGGGTTTTCAGTTGATGAGATGGATCTGCCAAATACTTATGAAGCATCGATACGTGAAACACATCATGTAAATGAGACAACTCTAAAGGTAATGATGTTCTATATTCCATGGTCCTAATTCTTTCCAACACTTCATATGGTCCAATGTATCTTGGACTTAGTTTCCACCCTTTTCCAAATCTCATGACGCCTTTCCATGGTGAAATACATAGGAATACAAAATCTCCCCTTTCAAATTCTAATGGATACTTCCCCTTATCTGCAAATTTTTTTTGCCTGGTTTGCACTATCTTTATCCGTTCCCGAATCATTTGAATCTTTTCGATTGTCATATCTATCAATTCAGACGCAAGATTTTCCTTTCACCTAATTCATCCCAACATAATGGTGTTCTGCATCTCCTCCCATATAAATCTTCATAAGGAGCCATACCAATGGTGGACTGATAACTATTATTATACGCGAATTCCATCAATGGAAAATGATCATCCCAACTACTTTTGAAGTCCAATATACAGGCTCGTAACATGTCTTCTAATATTTGAATCATCCTTTCTGATTGCCTATCAATTTGTGGATGAAATGCAGTACTAAACTTCAAACTTGTACCCATGGAATTCTATAAACGAGGCCAAAACTTAGAAGTGCACGTTGGTTCTCTATCTGATACTATTGACACTGGTGCCCTATGTAAATAGATAATCTCCTCAACGTACATACGTGCATACTTGTCAACAGTGTAGGTCGTCTTAACTGGAAGAAAATGAGCTGACTTTATCAATCGGTCTATAACCACCCAAATAGAATCATGCCCCTTTAGTGATCGTGGTAATCCTACAACAAAGTGCATCATTATATGTTCCCACTTCCATTCCGAAATAGGCAACAGCTGCAATAATCCCGCCGACTTCTGATGCTACACCTTCACTTGCTGGCATACTAAACATTTAGCTACTAATTCTGCAATCTCACGTTTCATATTATTCCACCAGTAATACTCTTTCAAATCTCTATACATTTTGGTACCTCCAGGATTCATAGAGTAAATAGAACTATCTGCCTCTTCTAATATATCCTTCTTTAAGGATGGATCATTTGGTACACAAATTTTGTTTTTATAACACAACGATTCATCATTCTTAATTTCAAAGTCACTCTCTTTACCATCTAGGATTTCCCGTTTCTTTTTCTCAAGGAATGGATCATTGAGTTACAAGTTTCATATGCGTTCTACCAGTAAAGGTCTCACTGTAACGTGTGCCATTAACACCCCCATTTTAGTTAAGTTCAACTCGACTCCCATCAATATTAATTCCACAATATTGTCAACACGTGCACATTGAATACAAGATAACCTCTCCAATGACTTTCGACTTAGAGCATCTACAACAACATTGGCCCTCCCAGGATGATGGTGAATTGTACAATCTTAGTCTTTAATTAACTCCATCCAATGTTTTTGTCTCAAATTCAAGTCTCTCTGTGTAAATAAATACTTCAAACTTTGATGGTCAGTGAAAATTTCACATGTCTCTCCATATAAATGATGTATCCCTTATTTCAAGGCAAAAATAATAGCGGAAAGTTCTAAATCGTGGGTAGGATAATTACGTTCATGCGTCTTTAACTGTCTAGATGCATAAGAAATTACCTTTCCATGTTGCATGAAAACACAACCCAGACCCCGATGTGAAGCGTCAATATAAATCACAAAACCTTCTCCACTGGATGGAACAGTGAGAACAGGAGCTGATACTAGCCTATTTTTCAAAATTTTAAAACTGTGCTGACATTCATCATTCCACATAAATTTCACTTCCTTTCGGGTTAATTTAGTCAACGGTAAGGCTATAGATGAAAACCCCTTTATTAATCTTCTATAATATCCATCTAATCCTAGGAAAATCCTTATCTCTGTTACATTTCTTGGTTTTTCCCATTGCACAATTGCCTCTACCTTCTTAGGGTCAACATAAATTCTATCTCCCGAAAGAACATGCCCCAGAAATACTACCTGATTTAACCAAAACTCACATTTACTAAACTTAGCAAATAATTAACTATCTCGTAAAACTTGCAATACAACTCTTAGATGCTTTTCATGTTCCTCTTGGCTAGGTGAGTATATCAAAACATTAACGATAAAGACAATCACAAACGAATCTATGAAAGGATGTAATACTCGATTCATTAAATCCATAAACACCACAAGAGCATTTGTTAACCCAAATGGCATTACCAAAAATTCATAATGACCATAGCGAGAGCGAAAAGCTGTCTTAGAAATGTCACAATCTCTCACCCTTAATTGATGATAACCCGATCTTAAAACGATTTTTGAAAACACTTTAGCACCTTGTAATTGATCAAACAAATCATCAATACTTGGCAATGGATATTTATTTCGAATAGTTACTTTGTTCAACTGCCGATAATCAATGCAAAGTCGCATGGTGACGTCTTTCTTCTTCATAAATAATACCGGAGCACCCCATGGTGATACACTAGGTTGAATAAAACCTCTATCTAGCAAATCTTACAGTTGAATCTTTAACTCCTTTAGTTCCACAGGTGCCATTCTATATGGAGAAATAAAAATTGGAGTTGTACCAGACACTAAATCAATAGTAAACTCTACCTCTCTGCTAGGTGGAAACCCTAGTAATTCATCTGGGAACACATCTTCAAAATTCTTAACTACTGGGATATCTTCTAAGTTTTGCAATTCCCTGTTTGTATCCACAATATATGATAAAAATCCTTGACAACCCTTATTTAATAATTTCCTCGCCCGAAGGGCAGAAATAAGACAATTTGAATTCTTCCTTCCCCGGCATATTAAATGTAACCTCCTTGCGAAAACAATCAATATATGCATGGTAGGAAGATAACCAGCCCATACCCAAGATAATATCAAAATCTTGAATATCTAGTGGAATTAAATCAATGGTCAACTCCCTCTCCCCCACGTACAATACATAATTTTTTATACACAAGCTCCACTAACATCACATCCCCTATAGATGTATAAATATATAAAAAATAATCTAGATAAGAACATGGTCTACCCAAATGCATGGTAAATGACAGTGCTACAAATGAATGAGTAGAACCTAGAGTAATAAGCACGTAAGCATTTTTATTCATGACAGAAAATGTACATGTCACCATCTCTGGAGTAGCCTGAGCATCCTGTAAAGTCATAGAAAATATTCTTCCCGTAGCCTGGAACCACTAGCATGTCCTCTACCTCCTCCTCTCCCTATGCCTCCAGGTTATGAACCTCGAATAGAAGTAGCTGATTAAATCCCTCCTAGTAGCATATGACAGTTCTTTTTGGTATGGACAATTTGATGACAGTGATAACACTCTACCCCCTTCAATTTGGGACAATCTGGACTGATATGGCCCTCAGCTTTGCAAGAATAACATGTAATAAGCTTAGACTGCCCATTGTCATTCTTCTATTGTCTATTCTGTTGGCCCATCAATCCTGCACCCCTAAAACTGCTTGGTGTCCTATTCTGAACATAATTTCCAGTCCCTCTACCGTGCTGAACTCTTTGACTCCCCTGTTTTGAGTATTCTATATTGCCTTCCTTTTGATGAGATGAATAAAATCTACTCATCTTTCCCCTTTGTTCCCTATTCTTTATTTCATCATTAACATCTCCTTCAACCATAATAGCTTTGTTAACTAAAAAAGTATAATCTACCATTTCAAGTGTTGTGAGTCTAGACTTGATAACCAAATTCAACCCATCCTGAAATATGGTGCGTTTATCCTCCTCATCGTGTAAGAAACATAATGAAAATCGATACAAATATATAAATTTAGTTTCATACTCCCTGACTGACATATTCCCCTGAGTCAATGATAAAAATTCTCTCTCCTTTTGCTTACGAGGAAAATACTTTTCATATAAGACTTTAATAAAGGAATCCCAAGTAATTACCTCCCCTCCCCTCGGAGTTAGCAATAAATGTTTGGAAGACTCCAACCAATATTTAGCTTCGCCCTTTAACATGAAAGTAGCCAAAATTACCTTCTGCGTACCAGGTACGTTCATCACCCCGAAGATAGTTTTTGTGTCTCTAACCCAAGCCTCAACTTCTAAAGGATCTACATAACTTGAGAATGCTGGGGGTTCAATTTGATAAACTTCTCGTACAGAGTATTCTTCTCCTCTCGTTGTATTTCCCTTTCTATTTTGGCCAAAGTCTGCTCCTCCAAGTACTGGGTTTGTTGTTTTGCTATTTGCGTCATAAGTATACTTTGTTGTTCTTCCAGTAAAGTCATGACACGATCCATTCTCTGCATATCTGAAAGTTTTTCAGGTGCCCGTCTACATTATTTAGATTTTGTTGATTTAATGTATTTGAAGACTCCTCATCCACCCTCTCATGAACATTTGATCCTTCCATATCTCACTATCTGTCATAAACCACAATTCCAAAAACAAGAGTACAACATTTATATCTAACATAATGGTTAGTATTTCTCACAAGTTAATATAAATGACCCACGTCACACTATTTCTTCCACTGCCACATCTAGACTCTCTTACCCCAGAATATAAAAACCTAAAGCTCTGATACCAAGTTGTCATCCCTAACCCCATTAGGATATAATTAACTAAATAGTTCACAAACCACATTTATTATTTATTTTGTAATACATATTGAAACAACTTCATGGTTAAAATGCGGAATACTAAAAATCCAATCTTTTTAAAGAGACATAATTTAAACAGAACTTACATACCATTTAACTTAATTACAACTAGTACAATGTATAAAAATAAACTAACGAGACCATACTACTATTTACTCAACCTCTTAGACTTGGCAGTGGCAGCTTCAGAACCTGAAAATGTAAACATATAAAACCACGAGTTTAAAACTCAGTGAATGTACTACATCTCTATATAGTAAAAGTACTAGTTTAACATCTCAACATATAAATATATATCCATATTTGTGCCAAATTAGGCCATATACATATCTGGAGTTATTAAACCCCACACCTCCTACTCGTAGGCAATAATCATATCCATAGGTTTTAATAACCTAACATCTCCTGAATTGCATAGCAACTCAATATATCTTGACTTTTATACAGCCATAACATCTCAACATCTCTTGACTTTTAATAATCCATAACATCTCAACATCTTATGACTTTTAATAAGCCATATCATCTCAATATATAATACATACACATCATATCCATAACAAACTCAGTAAGTACACTCACATTGGGTTGTCAACTATGTATTCATGTTTCCTTCGGGTGGAGTTGAACTGGGTTGATTTGAACTTACACCTATTAATCCAACTAAATCAGTACTGGATCTGAATCATATGTATTACCTTAATATATCTATGTAACTTTCAATGACTATACAATAACAATATAATTCTACTTAAGTCACATACCATGAAACATGTGTAAAGACGAAACAATGGTCTATATATTGATAAGGTTATAAACATTCAACCATACAAAATAAATCATATGGAATTTAGAACTAAAATCAAGTAAACATAAAAGTATACTTCTCACTGTATATACACATCAAACATGTACGCAAAATACCCTTGAGAAAGAGCAGATAAAAATATTCTTTCATAGGGTATCCAGTATGGCCTCAAATTATTGTCCTCCATACTAACCATCCCATATTCATAAATTTCACATATACAGGTGTCCAAGATTATCAATATGAAAACATATCTGAATATACTTTCCATTAAAAGTGATGGTGTAATTTTTCATGCTTCCTAGTGCAAGTTATGGCCATTTGTTTACAACCTATTAAATCTTCCCCACAAGCTCCTTTATTGTTCCTTCAACTTCCAAGAGTTTTCATAATTTTTCTCCAGCATAACTTATCATGATTTCCACCCATTTTTAATACACATAATATATAGTATAGAATTAAAGATTGATAATTTTTTGACTTCATTTGCTATGTCAAAAGCTTGATCAAACTGAGGGCATATCGAAATGAAATATACAAATAGAAACTATATACCAAGTTACAACCATCACTAAATACCAACCACAAGGAGTTAAATTCTGATTTTCCGATACAATATGAATATATGAGTCTAGTTTCATATCCAATTGAAATTTTGCAATTCCAATAAGCATAGAAAAATATATGCAATTTTGAATACAAGGGATTTCAATAACAAGCAATACGGGCTACCTACACCACTTATCTCACACGTGAACAAATACTTATTATCACAAAGGAGGATGGAATTTTAATAAATAATTCGCGATTTATATACTTTGAAATAAGTATAATCCAAGATTAAAACATTATTAACACATCATTATACCTTGGAAACACATTAAGGATTTTGTTGGAATTTTTCCTAGCTTTTAATGTAACCCTTTCTTCCTTAAACTTCCACTTTCTCTTTCCTCAAGCTAAAAACCATCCAAAACTGAACCTAGGATGTTATTTATTGAATAAATAGGTTAGAAGAAGAGTTTTAACTCGAAAAAGACTGCCTCCCATGCCAACCAATCAAATTAAACCATTTGGTTTACTAAAGGACAATTTACCACTTAAAGGGAATGGACAAATTTGCCCCTTGTTTATAAATTCGGCCTAACTTCTTACTTGGGCATCTTTTTGATGCCCCGTTTATTATGACACCATATATACAACTATCTACTTTTCACCTTGAGTCAATTTTTACATTATAAGTGTCAAAACTAGTTTCCAACAGGAATATTTCTACCGAAAATAACAAACTTTTGTGTTTGTATATAATTCGACATTTCATGATTTATGAAAGCAGGATTATACTAACCATAATCATTTAACATTAGATATACAAATAACACATTATTCATATCACATAAGGTAAGCATAATTTAAATATAATATATCATAATTATATCCGGGTTGTCACAATATGCGCTATTGTTTCCATTTAAGCACTTGCAGATTTTTGAATTGTTTTCAACTTAGGCTCTGACCTGTTTGTTGAAAGTCTCTTTTCTTTTGTCAAATTATTTTAGGTTCCCATACATAGGGACAACAAGTATAGGTGTTCCATTCTGACCCAACTATATATTCTTATTTAATTTTGACATCAGCCTTTTTTAATATTAGGTGGTTAGTGTTAATAATAAGTTTTCGACAGTGATACATATTCTGAACCAACAAGATATTAAAATTTAATTTAATAAAGGAATGATCACCCGATATTTAATTAAGTGGGGTGTCATAGGTGATATTAGAGCATCAGGTTCTAGTGTCCTTGGGATCTTTGTGGCTTGTTATGCTTCCAGCATATCTTTTTGTGATATAAAGCCCTATATTTAGGACTGTTGTATTCATTAATTGCGCATTTTACGTCTTCAGCTATATGAGATATTAACTGTGGAATTATAAAGCTTCTCTCTTATTTTAGATGCCCCCAGACGTGCATGGGGAGCTCCTAGGGATGCCCAGCCCGAGCCCTAGACAGCTCCAGTCCAGGGTATGATGAATGTTGCGTAGGTTGTCACTTTCGTTACGCAGGCGGTAAATGAAACTTTTATCGTGGTACAGCTGGATCCACCCTAGGTACTGGTGGTGGGCCCAACACTAGCTCATGCATTCTCTTCTACTTGGGAGCGATTCAGAGATGCCTTCTAGAAGGCATACCCTCCGGAGTTCACACGAAGTTCAGATGTTGTGGTAGCGAGCCAGTGGAAAAAGGACATTCAGTGGCACTTGAGGATATACGAGTGAACTGAGACTCAGATACAGACACTAGCTACTTTTAAGCTAGTGGGAGCGGCACTGCAGTGGTGGGAGTTTATTACAATTGCTGAGGAGAGAGACATCATGACTATCTAGAACTTCTGGGTGCGGTTCGACCCCAAATATTTCCCTTTCGCTGTTCAGACTGAGATGATGCGGAAATTACTGGACCTCACCCAGGAGGGGAAGACCGTTGCGGAGTACGAGGAAGAGTTTATGAGATTAATTAATCTGGTGCCAGATGAGGTACTTACTGAGGGGAAGAAAATGAAGATGTTTATGGACAGTTTGATGTGGAGGAATTGTCAGCACCTTTTCGATAATCTTTCGTTGGGTACATATAGTGATGCAGTTAACGGTGCCTTACTACACTACCAGGATCACCGCTTCCATCTCAAGGGAATCAAGCGAGTGGAGGAGTACAGCCAGTAGGGAAGGACGAGAGGTAATGGTACAAATGGGGCACAACCAGCTCAGGGTCAGTAGATATAGGGCAAGTAGAGTTCCCACCAGGGGGACCTTTCTAAGAGGTTCATATTAGGTGACTACAGGAAGGGTAAGGAGTTTTTAGACAGGGCCATCGTGGCCAGCAGGGCTAGCAGAGGCATCAATACTTTTAGTTGGGCCAAGGGAGGGGTGGTAACAGCCACTAGGGCCGAGGGCAAGGGAGATGCGTCTCTTGTGGAAACACTGGCCACAAACGTCAGGATTGTCCTCAGAAGGGTAGAGCCCCACAGCAGTAGCAGTAGCAATAAGGCACTCGTTAGGAGCCCAACCAGCCAATATTTCCAGCTGCCCTCCCAGCGCCACCGCAGGTACCAGCTTTGCCAGTCGTTCTAACAGTTTCGATCTAGCAGGGACAAATACAATATGGGTGTGTCTACAACGTCCACCAGGCCGTAGTTCCCCAGGCTCCACCCGCGATTGAGGGTACATTTTCTATCTAGGGTACTTTGGGGAGGATATTATTTCAAACCGAGGCTTCACATAGTTTCATTACGACTAGTTTTGCACGCGCCACATGATTATTTGACATGGAAGAGAGAATAATTACTAGTGTAGACTCACTAATGGGGTATGGGTCATTGATATTCTTTATATGTCGGGCAGTGGGCTTAGATATTAGGATGTTGATCTTATCGACCAATATGCTTATCTTAGATATGTACGAGTATAATGCTATTATCGGGATGGATTGGCTAGTTATGTATAGGGCAATGAT
Source organism: Sambucus nigra (assembly GCA_949130495.1). Lineage (NCBI taxonomy): Eukaryota > Viridiplantae > Streptophyta > Magnoliopsida > Dipsacales > Adoxaceae > Sambucus > Sambucus nigra. The sequence goes on along the minus strand of OX422220.1, from coordinate 371,411,592 downwards.
GGACTGCTATAGTCATAGAATTGTGTTCACCATACCGAGTCAGGAGATGTTTTTGGTGGCGATGCCTCGCCCTGAGGGAGGCTCATCCACCCATTTATATGATATAGAGGAGGATACATCTAAGGATGTGGTGATTCCACTAGATTTGATTCCGGTTGTTCGTGAGTTCGCTGATGTATTTCAGGATATACCAGGGCTACCGCATAGCAGCGAGATAGAGTTTGTGATATACTTGACACCAGACACTCAGTCGATATCCCGTTCACCTTACCGTATGGCTCCGACTGAGATGAGGGAGTTACAGGATCAGTGTGTCCATCCCCGATCCTTATCATGCAGGTGGGCGCACGAAGGAAGGATCCTCGGGTCCCGCGCATCCCTCTCGGGAGGCGTCGTTTGAGATGTGGTGTAAAAATGTAGAGAGATTCAGAGTTGCGAGTCTATTTTACTCAAAACAGACAAAAGAAAAAGGGGAAGCCACCCCAAAGGATGGAATCCAAAGACATACTGGTGCGTACGAAACCAAGATGATTCGAGAAGGGTTCGGAGGCTTAGTTACGAAATGGGAAGGTGTTAGGCATCCATTCCGCCCTTTCGCTCTCCTATGAATATTTGCTCTTTTCCTTTTATTTCCCCCCGTGATATGTGTACATGTGTATATATAAATTGGAGGTAGGAATCCTCGACTTGTATCATGGAAAAGATAAAGTGAGTCATCCATAGGAAGATATAAGAATAATATTAGAAAAAATAAGATTTACACGGTTACCCCTATGTTGATCGTTATAATGGAACGATAACTCATATGGAGTAATGCGTCACTGAGGGAAAGTATATGGAATATAAGGAAAATGGATTTAGAGAAGATAGAAAATGAAAGAAAAAGGACTCGAGTCTCGGGTTTTACCCCGAGACGCCTACGTAGCCTATAAAGGCATCAAAGTCCACGTAGTTCTCATACACAACGAGGGGTGGGGTTTATCCCATAAATCCAAATGGGGAATCTCTTATTTGTAAGTGTGTGTGTGTGTGTAAAAAAAAGTGTTTTAGTTGTGAGAAAAGTGTGAGAATCCCTACTTGGAATTTATGAGCAAACCCTCTTTTTCTTGTTTTTTGGGTTTTATGAAAATAAAAGATGTACAATAATACTAAATAAAAAGTATATTAGGATGTGTGAGATGAGGTAAAAAGTGCTAAATAAGAAAACAAGTTATTGAGAATTTAAGAGAATTGAAGAGAGAGTTTGAGAAAGTTAGACCTTCTTTAAGATCTTGAGCTTGATCTTGAATGTTGGAGAGAAGCCCTTGCACTTGGATGATGATGGAGAGTGGATAATTCACCAAGTTTGATGAAAAGGATGATGGAAAGTGAAAGTAAAAAAGGGATTTGGAAGTTGAAATCACGTTGCCTTCGAGAGAGGTTTCTGGGATTCGTTCAGAGAGTTTTTTTATCAGATCTGGGCTCCTTTTGCAAACGAGGTGAAGGCCACTTTTTATAGGCTCAGGTCACCGTCGATCGGCATAGACCTGTTCCTGCCTATCGGCAGGTGCCGATAGGCAGGGTCTGGAACCTGCCATTTGGCAGTGCGCTTCAGGCTTTTTCAGAAAATCAGCCGCCGAGGGCAAACCGTTGGTCAGAATCGCGCACTGGGCATATCGTTGGAAAGGTAATTCAGAGAACTTAGAAAGTCCTTTGGACCACTCCCGGGTTTGGGAGTTGACTTTGGGTCAAATATGGCTTGGAAGCGTTTGTCGGTCCATTGGACGAGGAATCACTCGGACGCAAACGGATCGTTCGTCCGCATGGTAAGTCTGAATCGTGCATTGGGCGGATCGTTGGAAAGGTTAGGATATATACTTCAACATTCCAAAGAATTTGACCCAATTTGGGGAGTTGACTTTGGTCAACCGAGCCCAGGATGCATTCGGTGACCTCCCAAAGTCGAACGGATCGTTCATCCGCATGGAAAGTCGAAATCGTGCACAGGTTGGACCGTTGGAAAGGGTATTCAGTGCCCTTTGAAGATTCACTTAGCCTCGATTGAGATGAAGAGCTGACTTAGGTCAAACAGGGCCCGGGAGTCCCCAGTGGCCTCTAGGTAATATTTCGGACGCAAACGGATCATTCGTCCGCATGGTAAGTCAGAATCATGCACGAGGTGGTCCGTTGGAAAGGGTATTCAATGCCCTTTTAAGATTCATTCGGTCTCGATCGAGACGAAGAGTTTAACTTTTGGGTGAAACTGAGCCGGGGAGTGCCCGATGGCTTCCAGGTCAGTTCTCGGGACATGACCTGGGTTTGTGGTGATGAAGGGAGGTACTAGGGACCTAAGGAGAGTTAGGCGGTAACAGAATGGGGTGTCTACAATCAGATTGAGTAGTTATTGGGACAGGGCTTCATTCGTAGGAATACCTCTTCTTGGGGAGCTCCATACTATTTATAAAGAAGAGAGATGGGTCACTGCGGTTGTGTGTTGACTACCGAGAGTTAAATAAGGTCACTATATGGAATAAGTATCCGTTTCCCCGAATTGATGACCTATTCGATCAGCTTAGGGGTGCTGTCAACTTATCGAAGATAGACTTAAGGTCGGGATACCATCAGTTACATATCATAGAGGAGCATGTGTCTAATACTTCCTTCTTGATGAGATATAGATCTTATGATTTCAGGGTTATGCCATTTGGGCTAACTAATGCACTGGCCGTATTTATGGACTTGGTGAACAGGGTGCTCAGAGAGTTCTTAAATCGGTTTGTCATTGTCTTCATTGATGACATCCTAATTTATTCCTAGACTGGGGAGGAACATTCTGATCATTTGAGGTTGGTTTTGCAGACACTACGTGAGCACGAGTTGTATGCAAAATATGAGAAGTGTTGATTCTGGCTGAGAGAGGTTTAGTTTTTGGGGCACATTACGTCTGAAGAAGGGATATCAGTAGATCTGAGGAAGGTGTCAGTGGTGAGGGAGGGGGGACAGCCTACGACGCTGATAGAAATACGTTATTTTTTGGGGATGGCCGGATACTACATGCAATTTATTTGGGGATTCTCATAAATAGCGAGTCCGATGATAAATTTAACTCGCAAATGGGTGCTATTTATATGGGAGATGCTTTCCAGTTGGCTTTTTATGAGCTGAAGGACAAGCTGACTTCAGCACTAGTTCTAGCACTACCCAGGCCAGGGGTAAAATACCTAGTTTATACTGATGTGTCCTTACTAGGACTTGGTGATGTGCTTCAGTAGGAGGATAAGGCTATAGCTTATGCTTCCCGTAATTTTAAGCCTCATGAGAGAAGTTGGTCCACCCATGACTTGGAGTTAGCAGCAGTCGTGTTTGCACTTTGGGTATGGAGATATTATCTCTTGAGGGAGAAATTTCACTTATTCAGAGATCACAAGTCACCGCAGTACCTATTCAGGCAGTGGGAATTGAATATGCGTCAGCGAAGGTGTCTTGAATTTGTGAGGGACTATCAGTTCGACATCCAGTACCACCCGGGGAAGGCTAACATGGTAGCAGACGCGTTGAGCTGTAGGCCAGCAGGTGAGGTGGCTGAGGTATGGAAGGCAAAATGGAAGGAACTGGGACATCAGGATGCGATTGCCTTCTCATTCATATCAGTGATGACGGTTACACCCGAAATCATTACTAGGGTAATACAGGCTCAGGCAGCAGACTCATTTTATCAGGATTGGATTGTACAGCTTCTAGCCGAGGGGGCAGAGTCATATTCTGTGAGCTCAGATGGGGGCTTATGCTTTAATGGAAGACTAGTAGTGCTAGAGGGGGAAGAGTTATGACATGCGGTGATGGAAAAGTCACATGGTTTACAATTTCCAGTACATCCCGGAGGGGATAAGATATACCAGGATAAGAGGCGACAGTATTGGTGGAGTGGAATAAAGAAATACAATGCCTAGTTTTTTCGAAATGTGCCACTTGTCAGCTGGTAAAAGTGGACCACCAGAGACCTCCAGGTCTTCTATATCCATTAGAGATCCCTATGTGGAAATGGGAGAGCATTTCCATGAATTTCATCACAGGGCTACCTATATCGCAGAGGGGTCACGATTCCATATGGGTGATTACGGATCGGTTGACCAAGGTAGCTCATTTTCTACCAGTCCGATACAATTATATGATGGGGAAGTACACTCAGATCTTCATTGCAAAGGTAGTGAGACTCCACGGGGTGGCCCTTGATATTGTGTCCGACCGGGATAAGATTTTTGTGTCTAGATTTTGGGAGAGCTTTCAGGATGCCATGGGTACTGAGTTACGATTGAGTTCGGCCTATCACCCACAGACTGATGGGAAGAACGAATGAACGAATCAGATGTTAGAGGACATGTTACAAATGTGTACCCTTGGTTTTGGCAGGGGCTGGGAGCAATATCTTCCACTGATGGAGTTTTCTTATAATAACTCCTACCAGTTTACTATTGTCATGGCTCCATTAGAGGCATTATATGGTAGGCCTTGTCGTTCCTCGGTGTGTTGGTTAGAGGTTGGGGACAATAATTTACTTGGCCCAGGGGTGATTCAGGACACCTCGACTAAGATTGAGTTGGTTCGAAGCCGTATTCGGGTTGCTCACGATACGCAAAAGAGCTACGCCGATGCTAAGAGGTTCTTCAGGGTGTTCAATGTGGGGGACCAGGGGTTGTTACGAGTATCTCCTATGAAGGGGGTAATGCGATTTGGGAAGAAAAGGAAGTTGGCGTCGAGGTACATAGGGCCATTCCCTATTATTGAGCAGATTGGGCAAGTAGCTTACAGATTTGGGCTACCGTAGCATTTGCATAGGATTCATGACATGTTCTATATTTCTTCGCTGAGGATATATCTTCGAGATGACATGGTCCACACCCATATTACTTTAGAAGATATTGACCTACAGCTTGATAGTTCCTACGAGGAGAGGCCAATTTCTATCCTAGACCATAGAGAGAGAAAATTGAGGTCAAAGGTAGTTCCGTTAGTACGTGTTCAGTGGCGGCATCACAATGTCGAGGAGTCTACCTGGGAATGCGAGGATGAGATGCGCGATAAGTACCTAGAGTTATTCCTACCAGGTATACCATTATATTTACTCTTTTCTGAATTTCGGGATGAAATTCCATTATTAGGGGGAAGTATGTAATACCTCGTATTTTTGAAAGATTTTATTTTTATTATGGGATTAATTAATTTAAATGGGAAACATTATAATTAATTCGGATTTAAGTAAATAATCACTAGTGTGATGAGAGTTAGTATTTATTGATGAGAATTATGTTGAAGATTACTTAGTGACTAAAGTAATATATGATTATGAATTTATTATAATTATCGTGAGTGAAAAAATATGGAAGTTATAGTACACTTAGTGGGGATGTGTGTGTGATTCGTGTCAGGACTTAGATGAGAAATTAAAATGTAATTTTATTTTTGATTATTCTGATGGCCGTTTTGAGTATGGCAGTGTGTTTGGAAGGGTTGAGATAGTCAAAAAAGTTTACTAGGGGGTTTAGTTTGGAGTCCAGGGCAACTTTAGGCCAACCCGACACCCCAGAGAGGTACTTTTCTCATTTGAAAAATTGGGATTTATTAATAGGCAAAAATTGGAGAAATATATCTGCATGTACGTGGGAGAGTTAGGGTAAATAATTAGTAAACCCAAGAGAGAGGGGAAGAAGGAGAAGAGGTTCCTAGGAGTTCCAAGGCCAAATCCAGTCACCTTTCACCAAAAACATCATCAACGTGTAGATCGGGAAGAGAAGTACGCATATATACCAATTTCAAGCGACGAATCAGACCTTCGTGAAAAAGGCAAGTGTTTATCTTGCTTCATTTAGAGCATATAATGTCCATGTTAGATTAGTTGATGATTTATTCATGATATTATGAATTTTGGACTGAAATTGGGTATTAATCTATGATTGTGGTATAGGTATTGCATGTAGTTGATTAACCATATATTGGGGATAAGAAATATGAGTTTTACATGTTCCAATCATGAAATTTAATCTGGATTTAGTTAGTAATAAATAGCGTTTATGTGAGCCTAGGGCTTTTTGATGATTTAAGTGATTAAGTTGAATTTATGATGTAATTATAAAGTTTTGATGTTAACAAGGTGTTAGGAAGCATTCAATTACTAGTGGTTATGATTTAGAATAATTGGTTTTGAGTTAGGTAAAGTTTTATGTAATTTGGATGTTGAGAAAGTTGAGAAAATGCAGTTTTTGGAGGACATGGACGAACTGTGGTATTCTCGTTCGAACGAGAATACCAACGACTTATCCAACGAGAATTCAGAGAGTAGGTTCGTTCGAAGCTGTTAGAATAAACTCATTTGAACGAGATTCTAACAAGCATTAGCGCCTTATTTCGTTCGAAGTTTCGTTCGAACGAGAATTTTCCCAGCTTTTAATGAGATTTCAAAAGTTCAAATTTTTTCCCGGACAAATTAAAAAATTACAAGGTTGATTTGAGTGAGAGAGGATGACCTACGCTGTTCTTGAGTGACTTCATTACATAGGCTAGTGGTGAGATGATTGTGTAACTACTAAGGGAATATGTTGGAATAAGAGGGCCTTATGGAATATATACAATAGAGAGATTAGTCATATGGATAGAGTAATGTGAGTATTAGAGATAATAATACTGTGTATAAATTCGGGGATTTGGGTTTCATGAACACCTAATGATTATTATAGGTTATGTATATACCTATTGATTGAATTATTGTGTGTATAACATACCTATGCTGCTTGCTATCGGGTGGAGTTTACGCGTTGTGGATGATCATATCTTGAGGAGCCTTCAAGGGGATTTTGATTCGTATCACTAGAACATAGAACCTAGGTACGGGCTATTGGTGATAACGATAGTGTTGATGTCATCTGGGTGCGTAGGTATGTGCGTAACCCATAGGATTCGAACTATGTTCGCCTCCAGTATGTGTGTTTGTTTTGATGGTTCACGAGAGATTAAACCTATAGTCCTTCATGCAATGAGCGATGCACCGAAACATGATAACAGAGTATGCATTTCACCAAGGGGGACCTAACCGAAAGGTGCAGAATTAGTATATATATAGAGAGAGATAAATATATGTATACCTGTTACTTATTCTGCTGTGCGTGTTTAGTAGATATGGAAATAACGATATGTATTAAATTAACTAAAAGAGGAAAATAATGTATATGAGAATAACAGTGGTGTATGTGAATAACTATCCTTATAAATATGGAAATACGTGATACGGGTGATATGGGTAAATGTATGAGATTATTGGTATGATAATAGTCATCTTCAGGCTAGTTAGGCGAAGTAGCATGGGTAGGATGGGTTAAATATATGCATTAGATGTGCACATTAGATGAGAGGTGAGTATCTCAAGTGAGAGTATGAAAATCTAATATGTATATCACATGTGATATTGTTTCCATTTAAGCACTTGCTGATTTTTAAAATGTTTTCAACTCGGGCTCTGACCCGTTTATTACAAATCTCTTTTCTTTTGTCAAATTATTTTAGGTGCCCAGCCATAGGGACACCAAGTATAGGAGTTCCATTCATTTGACGAGTTGTAGCTGTTGTGGAAGTTACATGACTTGGTAGTAGATGCCTCCATGACTTTCGTTTCTTCATCTTGAGTTATTTAATTCAGTTAGGGAATGTCATCTGTAGACATCCCATTCTAATACCCCCTAACCTCTCCTTAGGTCCCTAACACCTCGCTTCACCATTGTAAAACCAAGTCATACCCCGGGTACTGACCTAAAGGCCATCGGACACTCCCAGGCTCTGTTTGACCAAAATTCAAAGTCTTATGCTCGAATGAGACTGAATTAATCTCCGAAGGGCATTGAATCCCCTTTCCAATGGTCCGTCCTGTTCATAATTCTGACTCATGGTGCGGATGAATGACCCATTTTTCCCCAAAACTCGATCGGGAGGTCAAGGAACACTCCCAGGATCTATTTGAATAAAGTCAACTATTCAGATTGAATGAGATTGAATGAATCTTCGAAGACCACCAAATTCCCTTTCCAACGGTCCGTCCCGTGCACAATTCTGACTTACGGTATGGGCGAACGATCCGTTTTAATCCAAAAGGTCACTAAACACTTTCAGGCCCCGGTTGACCAAAGTAAACTCCCCGAACCAGGTCAAACTCTTTGTAATGTTGAAGTACATCTCCTAAACTTTCTAACGGTCTGCCCCGTGTGCGATTCTGACTTACCATGCGGACGAACCATCCGTTTGCGTCCAAAGTTTCCTCGTCCAAAAGACCGACGAACGCTTCCGAGCCACATTTGACCCAAGGTGAGCTCTCGGACCCGGGAGAAGTACAAAGAACTTTTGAAGGTCTCTGAAATACCTTTCCAATGGTTCACCCTGTGCGCGATTCGGATGAACGGTTCGCGCTCTATGACTAATTTTCCAAAGGAACCTAAAAGACACTGCCAAACGACAGGTTCCCTGCCTATCGGCAGTGTGCCTAAACACAATTGCTGATTGGACAGACCAGGGATATGCCGATCGACAATGCCCTGGGCCTATAAAAAGGAGGGACTAACCTCTTTCAAAAGAGGAGGAAAATCAGAGATCCATCACTCTCCGCAAGCTCAGAAAACCCCTCTCGAAGTCAGCATGATTTCCACATCCCTTTCCAACCTTCACCTTTCATCAACTTCTTCATCAAACTTGGTGAATTAAGTACCCCCATCATTACCCAAGTGCAAGGGTTGCTCTCCAACATCCAAGATTAAGCTCAAGATCTTCAAGAAGGTCCAATTTTCTCAACTCTCTCCTTAAATTCCCTTAAATTCGCATTAACTTGTTTTATTACTTAGCACTTTTATTCACTTATCTCAGATATCCTAATATACTTTTTATTTATTATTATTGCACATCTCTTATTTTCATATGAATAAAACCCAAAAAAATAAGAAAAAAAAGGATTTGCTCATAAATTCCAAACGGAATTCTCACACTATTCTCACAACTAAAACACTTTCTTACACACACAAAAAAAAATAAGAGAAGTTCCCAGTTGGATTCATGGGATAAATCCCACCCCTCATTTTGCATACGAACTACATGGACTTTGATGCCTCTATAGGCTACATAGGCGTCTCGGGGTAAAACTTGAGACTCGAGTCCTTTTCCTACTTTTTTCCTAATTTTTCCACGTTCTTTAAACTTAACTCTCTTAGATTCTACATATTTATATATAAATATATTTGTTCTTAGTGGAGTATTATTCCACATGCGTTATCATTCCCTTATAATGATTGACGCGAAGATAATCGCATAAATCCTATTTTCTAATATTATTTTTTAGGAATATGTAACAACCCGCCTTTTGGAGACAATTAAATTCCATAATTAAATATAAATTGGAGATTTGAGGAATTTCTCGAAATAGTGATTTTTGGGATTTTTGAGGATTTAATGATTTTCCATGGATGTTGTCATTAATTTTGGGACTATATAGGTCGCAATAATTTAATTATATGTCGCCATGGAGAAAAGTGACCGAAAAGGTCAGATTTTAGTTGGAAAACCCGAATAAAGTTATTTTGGGTTAGAATATTGATTTGCGGTCAAGTACCTCGGATGGAAATTTTGACTGCACCATGAGTCTCGGAATGTCCGAGATAGTCAGAAAAGAGTGTCCGATTGTCGAAATTGAGTTTCGAGGAATTTTAGAGTTAAATGGGCTCGTAATTGAGTAAACGAGTCGTTTTGGGGTTTTTAAGGGTTAAAACCTTTTTCTTTCTTTATAAAGAGAGGGAGAGGGAGAAAAAGAGAAGAGACGAGAGAAAAGAGAGAGAAGAAAGAGAGGAGGAGAGAAAAGAGGATAGAAATGGAGATCTCGGGCCAAACTCCACTGGATTCGACTCGAGGTCGTCGAATTATATCCACGAGGCAAGTGTTTACTTGATTTATTTCAATTTTTGCACAAATATCTCATACCGTAGTTTGGTATAATTAAACCCTAAAGATTTTGGGTTGGGTATTCGTGGATAAAACGGGGTTTCAGGAGTTAAAACGAATAAACCCCTAAAATTTAATAATTGGAGAAACTTAGGTTTTAACCTAAATTGTTGGGTGATTCCGAGTTCTAGGATGTTTAGAACCCGTATTATAAGTGTATTTGTTGTTGGTTTGAGTTGTAGGCCGTTGGGTGCGTAGATGGAAGCTTGGGGGAATCTTCCATGGCTGAAACAACTTCTCGGAGAAGAAGCTGCCCGCCATGATCGATCGATCAATCATGGGGGCTCGATTGATCGACAGCTATGGGTCGATCGATCGACCCTTGCTGAAAGTTGGCAATTTTTCTAGGATGATTTGGATGGGATAGATTCCATTTCATCTTGATTTGAGGTTGATTAGGTGATAACCTAAGGGACCTTTTAGGACTATATGGTCCTCTAATTAAAGGAAATTAGGAGGCTTAAGTGAGGGTTTTAAATGAATGACCCTTAAACTATATTTTCGAGGAAAATAGAACAATTGTAGAATTTGAGGGTTTAGGGTTCCTAAATTATGTTGGGGACTTTTAATGGATCATATGGACAAGGTGTAGTCCTTGGGTTCATGGAAATGAAATCCATTACCCACTAAATTTAAGGTTGTTCGGGTGAGGTAAATACCTAGGATGCTTTAATAGGATTTTAGGCCTAAATATTATGCATATAGGAAGCATAATTATAATCGATGGTAGATTGGGTATATCCTACGAGATAGTTAGGATAAATTGGGAAAATAGATATATATTCGCCTAGTGTGAAATGGTATAATTGGAGATATCCAAATGAATCCGTAGATGGGATTTTGGTATATATTACTTATTAAAGTAAGAATATACTTTGGGTTTAGTATTATGCATATATGAATGCATGATTATGATTCTTTGAGAGAATCTTTGGGATTATCAGTCATCGTTAGATGAGATTGGCAAATATGGCCACATATATATATTCTAGGAGGAATATATGGTATATGTATATACTATGTGATTAAAGTATATATATACTTTGAGATAAAGGATTTTGAAAATAAAATATGAATATTTTCAAAATGGGAAAAAGGTAAATGATTTTCATAAATGATAAAAATGAGGATACACACCTCTCTAAATCGCTATCATAAGGGAAGTTGCGTGCGTATGGTGAAGCCCCCTAACAAATTAACGCAGTGTGGATATAGTCCTATAGGCCATATGAGCATTTGTTGTATTTTTTCTGCGATAATTAGGAGATTCTGGGTGTGGTCTTGACTATTCCGCAGGCATATGGCCGCTTCCCGACGTCTTGCGATGTAGGATCCCAGGTTGTCTTGATGATAGGCCCTGGAAGATGATAGCCATTTAGGGGCGCGCACAGTGGGGAAACCCGGACGGGCGGTCTTAGAACGCGTTATATTAAAGCAATTCATGATAATGGATTAGCTTTAATTACATTTCCTGGATATAGGAAGGGAAATGGGTTATATGGATTGGCTTCGGTAACACTTCCCGGATGGAAGAAGGGATGTGGAAGCATATGATATGATCAAAGCATTTTTATGATAATGAAAATGGCTTTGAATACATTTCCTAAATATAAAAAGTGAAATGGGATATTTTGAAACGGAAAAGCATTTTTATGATAATAAAACTGGCTTTTAAAAAGTTATATGATATGTTAAAGCAATTCATGATAATGAATTGGCTTTTAAATACATTTCCTGGATATGAGAAGGGAAATGGAAGGTTTTGAGATGAAAATGATAAGTATTGATAAATACTTTGTAAACAAATTCTCATTCCGGGAGATAGATCCGTATGTATATGGTAATATGTATATATATATGGATAAATCGAGTGCCGAGGGTCTAATGGATCCCGACGATAGACCTTGCCGCATAGTAGTGTATCGGGGGGGTTCCTTGTTTGTATTTCGCTTTGCGAGACACCCTACGCACGAATATGGCATTGTGTTGAGACTGGGGAGAATTTTAATCCTTAGTGCTCTAATATTAGTAATTCTTATGGTATATATAAATTTATATATATTATGTGCTGAGGGACTGGCGGATCTCGACAATCGACCTTGCCGCATAGTAGTGTATCGGGGGGGGGGGGGGGGGGGGGGTTCCTTGTTTGGATTTCGCTTTGCGAGACACCCCATGCACGAACATGGCATATCGTTGAGACTAGGGTGAAGTTTAGCCCTTAGTACATTTCTTGGACTATATAGGGTAGATAGTGGTTGAGTGATAGACTAGTTTAGAAGGGTAGCTTGACTAGGATGTTTAGATGTTTAAAGGGATGCGCTAGGAGTGCACTGTTAGAGGGGAGGTGAGGGGTACCTCATGGGAGTGCGATACCAAACTTAAATATGAGATAAAACCTTTTTCAAAATAATAAGGCATTTATGCACTTGCTAAATATTTTCAAAACTCGGGCTCTGACCCGTTTATCTACTTTTCCTTTCTTGCTATATATATATATATATATATATATATATATATATATATATATATATATATATATAGGTGTCCAGACACAGGGTCGCCTGGATGACACATCTTTCGAGTCAGACGTCAGCTGCAGCCACCGTGGATGCGTACAGGTTTTTGATAGCCGCTTCCACTCTTGTACTCTAGATAGGAGGTACTGTATAAATATTCGGACCAAAGGTCCAACTGCATTTATTTATTCTTCGAGTGCAACATTCGATATGGTTGTATATTTTGACCGAGTGTTCGGTTACTTTATTTTATTTTAGTTTTATTTCCGCAAAACTGTGTGGATGTTTTATTTATTCTTGTTAAAAAGAGTAGTAAAGTTAAAATTTTGACACCGGCCTAATAGGTTATTAGTAATTAAATGGATTTTCGACAGTGATGCTAAGAATGATCCATATGAGACTCCTGTTTTAATTTAATATTGGAGTGATCGCCCGGTATCTTATTTGGCGGGGTGTCACAGAATATTCCTATGGATGACTCTCTTTGTCTCTTTCATGATAAAAGTCCATGATTCCTATCTACGCTACGTATACACATGCACACACATCACGGGGAAATAAAGAAAATAACAACAACCCATGAGAGACCGTAAGGGAGGAATGGGTGCATAACACCTTCCCATTTCGTAACCTAGCCTCCGGACCCTTTTTCGAATTATTTTGGTTTTGTATGTATCAGTATGTCTTTGGATGTTGTCCTTCGGGACCTCATCAACTATGCCAACCGAAGCGCTCTCGAGAGGTACGCGCGGGACCAAGGATCCTCTCATGCCGCGTGGATTGGGGATGGACACATCGTCCCTTTTATTTATTCAGACAACCAGAGATTGTGAATTTATTTATTTACTCCGTTAAGTTGTTGGTTTATTTTGTTGGGTTATTGTATTTGGTATCTGGGCTGGAAGTGTTTACTCCAGTCACATTTATTATTTCCGTCATTTTATTTCATATGAGATTAATTTGAATGGTGTATGTTTAATAATTGGTTAATTTGTTTTTATGTTAATTAAAAGATAAAATTTTGACATCAACCTTTTTAAATATTAGGTGGTTAGTGTTAATAATAATTTTTGGACAGTGATGCATATTCTGAACCAACTGGATATTCTGATTTAATTTAATAAAGGACTGTTCACCTGGTATTTAATTGTGCTGGGTGTCACACATATCATGAAGTATTTTATTGGGTTCTAATGTAGTTTGAAATTATTAAGTAAATGAATTCCACTTCTTTTTATTAAATTTTAACTTATAGAGTTTTAGATATAATTGTTATGTTCTTAGCTATTTTTAATGTTTGATACATATGAGGGTTATCGGACGTGATGGATTTTTTATTTTTTTTTTTAAATTTTTTAATTTATGTAGTAGTTCATAACACTTACAAAAAAAAATATATTTTTTATTTAAATATTACTATTTTTAGCGTTTTTAACTGTTAAAAAATACATATTTTTTCATTTACAAGTATTTAGAATCATTGCCAAAAAAATGCTTACTGAACTTTGCACCAGTTATGAACCGTCTCAAATTGAGATTTTGCAAAAGTTTTAAACAAATGATTTTTTTTTCATTTGTAAATGTTCAAAACCATTGCAATATTTTGTAACGATTATTCAGAATGGAAATCCGCTTATAATAAACCTTTACAAATAACATTTTGCAACGGTTTTGAACCGTCGTAAAAAAATTGCAATGAACCAATTTGCAATTGTTTTGAACCATTGCAAATGCCTTTTTCAAGTGTTTAAAACACTTTTAATTTCCCTATTTTAGTGTGGTGAAAGAGTATTTACGGCTCCTCGGCTGCGATTTAGACTCTGCCTCCTCTTGTTCTAGAATTTCATCATTATAATTCTCCTCATAACCCAATTTGAGATGACGAGATCCTTCTATATCTCTGTGTCATATCCCTGATGGTACATATTTACTTGGAGCATAGATCAACTTTTTTAGGGGTTTTTGTCTACTCTTGACCTCCAGAGTATGAGGGTTTGTGATCCCGTCCGATGGTCTTCCCACTATCATTTGAGTAATATCCATCATTTGACATATAATTTTTTTTGCTATAATCATTTTTAGTGCTTCAGTGAGCTCTACCATTTTTTACTGTGGTGCATTACCTGAAGCATGTATCCCACTGGGAGATGGTGGTACGTTCGATGACATTTTATGATTAACAAGTCGATGTTTCTTACAAGAAACACAGGCCAAAAACTTATAGAGAAGAAAGTGAATAGTAAATATAAATTTAGCAGATATGGGAAATGTTTCTACCCAGAATTTCCAGATCTACCAAAAAAATAGAATCTTGGATGAACTAGTGATGATTTTAGGATTAAAATAAAAACATATGTTGGTGAGTAGTGTCTTTTTACCCAAAATTGCAACTAATCCACAAATAAGTTCATAAGTTACCTAAAAACTGAGTTTAACTCAAACCTTCAAATTATAAATACAAATCTGAGTTAACTCAGATCTGGTCCTATAAATATATTGTAGAGAGTTCACCCTTGAAAAACAACTGAGTCAATTATTCGATTCCCGCATACAATGCCAAACTGATGTTACATTAAATTTTAGTAACTCAGTTAAAGACGAAGAACTCAGTGATAAAACATTTTGTAGGTATGAAAATGAACAGTAAATGTGCAGTAAATAAAGTAAAAGAGAGATCAACACACAGGTTTAAAGTGGTTCATCCAATTGGCCTATATCCACTATCAGGTAACTTGTTTGCTATTATTACATAATGTTGACAAGTGACATTTTATAATTTTTCTCTCTAATGGCGTTTTGACAGATTTTCAGTATAGTTTACAATGAGATAACTTGATTTTTTAAGCTAACATAAACATCGCTATTTATAGGTGGCTTGGGGTGTAATGTGCACCCCAAGTCACATGGGAATTTTTTCATGATTTGGTCCACTTGATTTATGAAATTTGTCCTTCTAGAAACTATATCAAGGGTGTCATTATTCCTCTCACGCACAACTTCATCACGTGTATCAATTTTTATAGTCCCGGAATGATTATAATATCCTTTCTGGTGAATTCTACACGTTAATACCTGTTTATCTAATTTTGGCTGACACTACTGAGGTCGACTCATTTAGGCCGATGGGTAAAATCTTCATAATCTTATAGAAAGATCATATATTGAATCATCAGCAATATATAAAAGATGTGAATAAAACAAGATAACATAAACGAGTCTCAAATAATTGAATTAATAAAACCGAATAATTCTCCATAATACAAATGCCTCAACTAATTTGAAACAAAAATGAAAATGTAAATAACTCTAGAACCCATCACGGGCCTAAACATATCATTAAATAATAAACTGAAATATACAAGGTCCAACCTATGATATAAATACGTAAAAAGATAACTCTACCTCTCCTAATCTAATCATTAGGTAAGACTGATCCTGTAATTGGTCTTATCATCCCTCATATTGCTATTGCTAAACACCTAAAAAGGCACGTTAAAAGATATAATGTTGGGGAAAATAACTTGGAATTAACATTTAAAATGTAGAGATATTGTAGCCCCAAATATCTTTTATTAATCATGCATTAAAAATAAATCAAGAACTAGGTTTAAAGATTCAACCTAGGGTTAAAAAATTCAATACCATAGAGAATCATGCTATGATTCGTATGCCGAGATAAAGGATGAGGATGAGAAATCCTTTCTTCCCTCCAAGGTCTCCAAAAACCTTTCAAGAAAGATTTGAATATCTCAAATCTTTTAGTAATGATCCACCACAGTAAACCTTGTGTGTGGGCACTTTTGTAGATGATACCTTGGTGAAATATGAGAGAATGGAGCTTCTCTACGCTCACCCCTTCACATAATCATGAATATTATTTTTCCTCTCCGTCTTTAACCCTCTATAGTTGAATATTAACTTAAAACCCTAGATTACACCTATATATATATATAGGTATGGGCCAAGGGCTTTAGTCAAACAGGGCTTCTAGAGAGTTTTGGGCCTACTTCTTGGATAATGGACTATAATAGGGACCCAAGATAAATATCTAAATTGACTTCGAAATAAATACTCATAAATCCAAATTAAACTTACAATAATTATTTCCTTTCTTTATTTAATCATGATTAATTGCACTAAAAATCATGACAGCACACCAATTTAATTATCTCTGAATTATCGAAATAAATAGGCCTTATTTACAAAGTTGATTATGGAACATAGTATGATCCCCTGCATTAAGTTTATGATACCCACTTGGTCAAATCAATTTATCAATAATCAATTTCAACCAACATTTTATCAATTCCTTGATTCATAATATTAACTTGTTTGATACTCCACCAGGATTATAAAATAATCCACCAGTCAGGTTTTACTTGGTGGAAAAAAAACAAATAAGTCTACTAAGGAAGTATTACAATCCACGGTATCCTATGGATGCAGATTCTACCTAATCATGCTCTCATACCTACTCACAACTATAATCTAATATACGGGGATCATTTAACACGACAAAATCAGATCGCACATATAGCAATCAAAGTGCAACGATGAAAGCATTTCGATCCTCATAATTTTTTAGATTAAAAATCTATGAACCCTTTTTAAATGATGGGATATTATCCTAGTCTAATTAATATAACCCATTAACTCTTATTTTATAGGTGTCCTTATTCAATACATTCTTGGGATGTACTAATAATAATCCTACGTCAAACTATCGAATAAGTTCTTAAACGATAAAAAAGGTTCCCGTAGTTCGCAAAAACTACTAGGATTGCAATGCAATTGTTCTGATAGGATGTCAACTGCCTAACTAGGTTGTAAACATTTCAATATTCTTAGAACTGGAATTACCATCTCCTTGTAATCAAGCGACTCATGAGAATTCCTATCGAGCTATATTAATCGACATGTGCATAATTTATTTAAAGAAAATAGAACGCATTCTCGCAACCATGATTCTTATTTCAAAATGAATTGACAAACTTTAATCAAAAACAAACATCATACATTGTTTTAAGAATAAAACCCTAACATATACGTGGGTCATACCCCACATATTGGAAGAAAGAAACTACTTTACTTAAATAATATTAAATATGACTCATTTATGTCTCATGTCGTCCCTGAGGGCCATCTCCCCCATGGTATCTCACCTCACCTCTAACTACGGAAATCCTATACATACATTCCTATCCTTACCTAGGTATAACTAATAAAGCAAGCACACAAGTCCCAAGACTAACCATGTATCCTATGTAACTCTTAACTTGCAATTCAATATAATATCGTCATTGATACTAATATACTAAGGCTACTATCCACTCATAGTATTCTCATCTCATATAATGTCTAAATAGATTATTACCTTCAATACGGATAAACTACTATCATACACCGTATCCACATAAGATCTACTCATCACTAAACTAACTACGATACTACCTAACATCCTGATACATCGTACCCATCACTAATATGACTACTATGATATACAATACAAATAACTTAGCCCATATTGTCTAGCTACCAAAACTATCATTTTTACAAGTAACTAGTAAGCTCCACAGAATTAACTACATAATATTTACAAAGTGTCCTAATATACTATCATAATCAATAATGATTCACCAAGTGTTATATGTATATAGTACACATATACTATATTTTTCCCTAAAAAGAATATCACCCATGAGAAGCCAATCCTGAGTGAAGACATCACATTATAGGACCCTCTAAGTCTCTCATTAGGTCCTTAGCACCTCCCCAATTCACTACAAACCCTAGGTCGTACTCCAAGTACTGATCTAGAGGCCATCGGGCGCACCCGGGCCCCGTTTAACTCTAATCAACTCTATCGTCAGAGAAAAATCTCAATGAATCTTTGAATGACACTAAATTACCTTTCCAACAGTTCTCCTCGTGCACTAATCGGGATAACAGTTCAGATGAACGGACCATTTTACTATCGAAAATCAATCTAAAGGCCACCGGGCACTCCCGAGCCTCGATTTGACCATAATCAACATCATCGCCAGAGAAAAATCTCAATGAATCTTCTAAGGGCACTAGAACGCCATTATAATGTTCCACCCCGTGCGCGAAATGACATAACGGTTCGGACGAACGATCTGTTCTCCCCATAAAAACTGATTCGGAAGCACTGGGTGCTCCCGGGATCTGTTTGACCAAGGTCGACTCTTCATCTCAAACAAAACTAAATGAATCTTTGAAGATCACTACATAACCTTTCCAACAGTATGCCTCCTGCACGAATCATCTTTACGATACGGAGAAATTACCCATTTTACTCCAAGGGGTCATCGGGCGCCTTCGGGCCCTATTTGACCAAATTCAACTATCCGAACCAAGAAATGATCTTTAGAATATTGAAGTAACTCGCATAACCTTTCCAAAAGTTTTCCCCATGTGTGATTCCGACTTACGGTTTGGACGAACTATCCATTACCGTCCGACGATCTCCTGTCCAAAGGACCGGTGGTACTTCCGAGCCCCGTTTGACCCAAAGTCATCTCCTGGACCTAGGAGAGACCCAAAGGACTCTTTAAGGTATCTCAATTACCTTTTTAATTGTATGCACCATACACAATTTGAATTCACAAATTGCGTTCTATAACCATTTGCCTAGAATAATCTGCACGAGACTGCCAATTGGTAGGTCCATTTTCATGCCTATTGACAATGTGTCTAGGGTCACCTGTCGATATTAATATCTGGGGACATGCTGATCGGTAGCCCCCCTACCCTATATACGTAGGGCATGAGCTCACTTCCAAGACACACCTCAGATCCATCAATATCAGTGATCTTAGCAATATTCTTGTGCAATCAGCGAAGTTCCCTGGTGTGAAATTCCTTTCTACCTTTCATTCTCATCATTTTCGTACCCAATTTAGAAAAAATACCCTCCCTTCTCATCAAATATCCATTTCAACTTTCAAGGAAGATCATCAAGGATTAAGATCAAGCCTCAAGTCTCCAAAGAAGGTCTAAATACCTTTCTCTCTCTCTCTCTCAAAATTTCCATATTTTTGCATTAGTTATATAAATTTTCAATTTAGCTTTTACTTTATATCATACACATTAACATATCATCATTCATTAGTTATATTGCACATACTTTATTTTCTATAAAAAAAATATAAACAAAGAAAAAGAGGGTTACACCTATAAATTCCAACGGGATTATTCACCACATTTTCTCAAAACTAAAAATATATATTCTACACACACACATACAATAAACACCCATTTCAATCTATGGGATGAACCCCACCCTTGTGTTGTATGCGAACTATTTGGACTTTGATGCCTTTATAGGCCACATAGCCATTTCGGGCTAAAATTTGATACTCGAGTCTAATTTTCCTAGTTTATCCATTTATTATTTCACATATATCATACTTGTGATTCATCTTTGTGTTTTATCTGACAAATATTATCGTTCCATTATAACGATCAATATCTTGATAAGTGCATACATCATTTGTCTAATTATTATTTTGGGAACATTACTTTGGATGACTTCACTCTATCTTTCCCATGATATGAGTCGAATGATTCCGACCTCCATTTATATATACATGCGCACGCACTTCATGGAGAAATTAAGAAAAATAGTAACATAATCCCATGAGAGACAAAAAAGGTGGGATGGGTGCCTAACACCTTCCCATTACGTAACTTAGCCCCCAAACCTCTGAACTATTGGTTTCGTAAGCATCAGTTTGTCTTTGATGCCGCTCTCTCGAGGCGGCAATATGTTCTTTTGCCTGTTTTGTGCAAAATAGTCTGACGACTCCATCTCTTTACTTTACCCTCACATTGACGACAACGAAATGGAGCGAGGCCTTCTCTCCCTCTCCAAGCACGTGCGAGCACCGAACCCCAAGATGGAGGAAAACCGGAGGGATGGCCACAGTGGAAACTTCGTTGGGGACTAAATTTAGAGGGCTAGACTCTATTTTCATGGGTGTTATCATTTTCTACTTGTGTGCGTATACACCTACCTGTATGTTCCCTTTTTTCTCCTCTATTATTTCTTGTATATATCTACCTCATGCTTATATTATTCCTTACTCACACACTTGAAGGTACTCTCCATGTACACTTCACACTACTTACACTTTTATATAAGTTCACTTGTATCCACATGCTTCGCACACCACCTAGAATATCTATGCTTAGGTGTCACTAGCACACACCTCCACTTATCACACTTGTATATATTCATGATCACTCACACTTATCACATACCACTTGTGGATGATCCATGCTTAGGTTCACTACCACACACTCACTTATAGATACTCACACATCACTCACTCTCACATATCCATGCTTAGTGTAATTTTCATGCTCCATGCTAGATTTTCTTTTCATGATACTTGTACATTCTCCCTTATTAGTATAATGCTCATTATGATAAATAAAATACTCTTACCATAATATATTAATCAAGAATTATGAATTTTCCACACTACATCACCAAAGAGCATGGCTATTGACCAAATTTTTGTCTCGTACTGGGGGGTCACTTTGTGATGGGCGCTAGTCCAGCAGGTCGCAGTTAGCCTAAGCAATATGACTCTCACTTTCCATTAGCCAAGTATCTTCGACATATGTCAAATGGTTCCCCCCGTATCGCACCGCTTGACCGAAGTCATGAAGGGAGGAATATAACAGGGAGCTTGTTCATGTATTTCGAGTATATCGAATTCGCTCTCACACGTACTGTCCCCATGAGGTAAATAGTGAGACAATTCATGTACATTCAGGTATATCAAATGGCTTGTCAACACATACCGATTGCCCTCAAAATCAGGACGTGTATCGAGGAAGTCATGCCAAATAGAGGAACCTTTCCACTAACCCAATAACTGCATATCCTCATATAGGCGTCAAACCTAGGGCACTCATATTTAGTTTACCGGTTACTACCTGAAACTCTGCCAAAATGACTAGTCGGCATGTCATCGAAATTTTCGTGCGATTTCGTCTTTTTTCTAAATGGGACCCTATTCATGAGCCTGACAACAAGTCAAACCATATTTTTCATATTTTTCCAACCTAATTTTTCCCACCCTCGGGTTCGGTCCAACATTTCTTTTGCATTTAAGTAAACCTAATACAAGTGAAAACATAATAATAATAATAATAATAATAATAATAATAATAATAATAATAATAATAATAATAATAATAATAATAATAATAATAATAATAATGCTAAGACCATTTTCTCGTTTTTTTCCTCTTTCCTCACTGAAAGTGTCAAATATTTCCCCCCCTCCTTTCAAAATACCAAAAAACATTTTTCACTTTTATCAAAAAACAACAAGAATATTTTGTCCTTCCCATTATAAAAATTTGTCAAAAACATTTTCCCCTTTTCCAAAAAAAAAGATTGTTTATTTTCTCTTTCAAAAATAAATTCAAATATATTTCCTCTCAAGTCGATCGCATACCCGACCCTTGGCCTAGATCTCTATTGACTTTGGTCTTCCGTCGAACCTCCTTAAAGCTCCATCAGTTCTCTCTCTACTTCCTCTAAGTCCGAAATTCACTCTCACCCACTCTTCATGGAGAATGCAAATTAAGTACTGAATGTGTATCCTAGTTTGATGACGGTCCTAGTCCAACTTATCGCTAAGGTTGACAACCTTCAAACTGAGGTTCATGAGATACAGTGAAATCGGATCCCTATTCCCAAATAGCATGAGGTCCTCTTCCCTCATTCTATGGGTCCACCCGTACATGAGCCTATTTAGGCCTCGAAAGAATATTAACATGCTCCATATGCCCCTCCTGCTAACGGGACACCGCCAGCTCAGCTCCCTATGCCGAATCTTACCCAACTAGGGGCTAACCTGCTAGTAACTGTCGATCTGAAAGAAGAAGAGTTGAACAAGGTCAAAGATGACCTTAAGCTATTGACCAAAAAGTTTGACCAAGTTCGAATCTCCAGGAACTACATGGATTACACCCATATGTATCCTTACCCTAAAGAAAGGCTATCGAAAAAAAATTTAAGATTCCTAACATTGAGAAGTTCGAGGGTAGCCGACCACCAATTGTCCATCTATGAAGTTACCACGAATCCACGACTCTCCTAGGTGCCTCCGAGGAAATAATGGCCAAGATGTTCCAACAAACTTTGAAAGATAGCGCTCTACTCTAGTTCTTATCCCTTGAGGAATCTAGAATTTGAAGTTGGAAGGATGTTGCCAGGGAATTCATGTCACAGTACACGTACAAGGAGGAGTTAGAGGTTACACTCCATGACTTAGAACTTGTTAAGCATAATCTTGGGGAAAATGTCAGTAATTTTATAGTAAGGTGGAGAGAGAAAGTAGCCACCATAACCAACCGGCCTTCCGAAGAGGAGCAAGTCAGTATTGTGAAGAAAAATTTCTTAGCCCATGTTCGAACAATGATGGGAGGATAAAATTACCTCCATTTTCAAGTCCTCTAGGAAGCAGGAGTGGAGATAGAATAAGGTCTTATCAAGAAAAAAGTTGATCCAAAGAAAGTATTTTGACAGTTCACTTCGAGAAAATATGATAATCCTGTTACAGTTTCAACCATCAATAACACTCACACCCTACTACTTCATGGGCACCAAAAAACCATGCCAACCCAGTCAGAAAATAATACACTTACCTTCATGCTCCCTTCTCTAAAGTCTACTAAGCCCTTTTGAGCCGATATCTCATCAAGTCGTTGGATCCTCATCCATTACCAAACCCACTTCCCAAAAATTTCAAACCCGACGCTCATTGCAATTTCCATCAAAATACTGGTCATACCACTCCATCTCTAAAATGTAATCCAAGGTCTGATTAACCGGGGTGTTATCTCCCCACCAGCTAATCCTAAACCCAACACCACTCATAATCCACTCCTGAATCATGCGAATGCTTTCTTCCTGGAAAATGACCCAGAATTTGACCCATCTACCCAGCTTGTACCTAGTAAATCACCCATCATACCCATTTATTCACCTAAACCCCTTAAAGTTTTCCCATACTTTCTCCTACACCCCACCTAATTTTTCGACCAGGCCCTATAACTTATTACAAGAGCATGTATTATAGTTAGTACCAATTTTGGAGGAAAGATATGGAATTGCCAGCAATATTGAACCGACTCCTAGAGTTTGGGCTGAAATTGCCTGAAAAATGACCACTAACTGCCAAAAGTTCAGCACATTATTCATGAAGGCTCGGAAGTGGGATCGAGAGTCAGATAATTGGGTGATACCTACTGTAGAATTTAGTTTAGATGATGTCGTCCAAATTATGGCAGACTTGCTCCGATAGACTGGTGACATTTACAATATATCTCAGCTACTCGATGCTTTATAAATACAAGGGAGGTTGGTCCCTTCTCTTCTGCATCTCCGCGTTGAGTGGGAGGATCTGTATGAAGAGTCCATAGAGGTTGTAGAATGCATTGACTTCTCTTGGAAGAATGGCATCGTTACCACCAGATGGGGGGGATGAATTTGATAGTTCAGATGAAGAGCCAAGCCAAGAAAAGACTAGCCCAGTGATCAATGTATGTGGAATTATATTGTTTCAAGATGTATTAGGGGATATTGACAAAGTGGATGAACAACCTGAGATAGATGAAGAAACAGGGTTTCTATTTTTTTCCCGCTTCTGTGAACCATATGACGATATCTGGGAGGCACTACCAAATTCCAAACCCTCAATCAACATCCATGGATAAAGGAAGAAGTATTATTGAGAAACTCCCCATGTCAAAAATGACCGTCGAGGAGAGCAAGATCCTTGACTAGTTGAACAAAACTCATGCAAACATCACTTTGTGGGGACTTTACATGTCTTCCCAACTGCACCAAAATTCCTTGATTAAATTGCTTACCGGGCTCACTGTCCCTCCTTCCACCACTCTGAAAGAAGCCGTGAACTTGGTAGGGTCTCTAACCTCCATTAGAATGCTCTCCTTTTCTGAGGAAAAAATCCCTTAGTTTGGTCTAAATCATAACTATGCTCTTAATATCTCCATCGAGGTGAGAGGGAAAATAGTCCCACTTTCACGCGTCGATAACAGATCAACACTTAATGTTTTCCCATTAAGAACCCTCAACTGCTTAGCTTTGAAAGTAATCTACCTTACTCCAACTTCCATGGCGGTGTGTGCTTATGACAATACTCATCGAGAGGTGGTGGGGTCCATAAAGCTTATAGTAGGGATGGACCTATAAATCTCGTTACTGAATTCTAAGTCATCAATATACTGGCTTGTTTTAATCTACTTCTTGATCGACTGTGGCTTCATAGAATTAAGGGGGTATCTTCCTCTCTCCATCCGAAATTGAAATCCTTCACCAAGGGGCAGGTCATCACCATCTTGGATGACGATAATAATACTGAGAACACGAGCATTAGTAACTCGGTACTAGAGATATTGCAATATCCGCCCTAGAAAATAGGTATTTAACGTTATTTTAAGTGTTTTGTTCAAAGGAAAACTCAAGGAGTAAATAATTCAAATAAAACACGTCAAGTAATACATAAGACGGCGTATTACGTGAACAGTTTAAACGAGAAAAATCCAACGTCGCATGTGTATCATGAATGCATATTTGATGTCTAATAGCTAGGATGGTCGTTAAGTTTGAGGGAAAAATGCCAAGGAAAGGATGTGACACATACAAGGTTAATACAACGCGTTATTTAAATGGTACGACAAGCAAAGTATCGCAATATGGATTAAACGAGAAAGTTTTACTTTTCATGATTAACATGAGTTTTATTATGAGTTTATATAATTACTTTAAGTACTTGGGTAACGAGCGCTACGCGAACCTGGGCACAGATTGTCTGACGGTGCATGACATTGCGAAAGTCCAGTTTTGTGTGAATTATTTATGACAATTGGTAAGTCAAAAAAATATTCCTACCATATATTTAGACTTATAAAAGTATAAGGAATATTACCATTCGAAGAAAAATTGAAAAAAATATATTTTGTATGGAGGTCCCAATTCTTGTACGGTTCGTGTAGGATATTTCGAAAGGTAAAAAAATATTGCAAATGTGTTTTTTGACTCAAAAATGCAAGGAAGAACGTCCAAGGGTCAAAAATTGAAAAAAAATATTTTTAGAGAGAGAAAGTGATGAAAATCAGCATTTTGTGAGTGATTTTGGGTATTTTTCAAATGCGTTTTTGGGGTCACATGTTGTTTGTTTATTTGTGTTGTCCTTATCCAACTCATATTTCAATGGTTGGGTAAAGTTTTGCACACATTTGGACACTCTAAAATTTGAAAAATGGGTCAAGGCTTCCACTTTGCTTTATATAGTTTATAAGAGAGAGAGAGAGAGAGAGAGAGAGAGAGAGAGAGAGAGAGAGACGAGCTCCATGTTTGTTCCGTCATTGAGATATCAGATTTCTAACTTTCCTCTCCATCTCATGACCTCTTGAAAAGTCAAAATACTCCCCAAATTCGTAGCTCCCTTTTACCACCACTTTCTCTCATTAGAAACTCCATTAAAATAGCTCAAAAATACCATTAAATCTCCACACAAGTATGGGACAAGTTGTAGAGGTTTGGAAGAAGGAGTTTTGGAGCTTGAAATGGTTCTTGATGGTTGAATAAGGAGATGTTCTTAGATGTTGTTAGAGGATTTTGAGGAGAGTTTTCTTGAAGTAGGACTTTGGCAAGATTTCTTAGAGCTTCAATGGAGCACAATTGGAGCTTGAAAATGAGGATCTTTTGTGACTCCCTTTAATGCCACCTTCAAGGGTGAGGGAGTCACTCATCTTCTCTAAAAACACCACCACTTTTGGAGATATTTAAGTGAGATTTACTAACCTTGATTTGGTTTTATTGATGAGTAGAAATTTATGTTAGCTATTTACATATATTAGGCTTGATATATGTAAGATTTATGTTAACATGCATCCATGGGGTTTGTTAATCAATTTTCTAAGAATTCATGTTCAAATGGGTTTCAAAGAAATATTTTAAAGTGGGTTTTGAATTAGATAAAAATTTCATATTACTATTTTACACAATTTGGGTATAAAAGTTTGTAAAAAATGTCTATAATGCATTAATGGGTTTATTAAGTGTATCCTTAATTTTTTGAGTAAAAGGGGACATTTAAGAGGCAGTCTTAAATCAATTCTAAAAATGTTGAATTTTTAGAACACTATTCACATACTTTTTATGAAATAAAATGGGTTAAAAGTGTGTTTTAAATTAAGAGAATGTGATTTCCTTGATAAGTGATGTCTTGAGCTTGTTCATGCCATTTGGTAACTTGAATATATGTTTTTCTACTTTAAATAAATAGTTTTATATGTGAAGGAATGCTTTCATTTTAAATGGGTATTTTAAAGCGTGTAAACTCATCATAAGGAAATAAAGTGGGTTTAATGTGTAAACATGTGAAACAGGGTCTTCATACAAATAGTAAAAGTAAAGAAGGATAAATGTGAAATAAATGGCTTATTAGGTGTTGAAATGCAAAATGTCAAATATAATGTGTGTTTGTCAAATATGTGAAACATAAGGTTTTAATTTATAAAATGCATGAGTTTATATATTAAAGGTGTGCAAAGTGTATAATGTGAAAGTTGGGTAAATTATGCTAGTAAGAAAAATGTTTTTAAATGATAAAATGTGTTTAAGTATTGAAATAACAACTTAAACTAGCTTTTCAAAAAATAATATTTGTTAAAGGACCAAATTGCAAGTTTTGGTAAATAAAGGATAAATTGGTAATTTACTTAAAATGTAACATTTTTACGAAGTGAAAATGTTGATGAATGTTTTACACTAGTGAGGGTGAAAATGTATTAAGTCCTAAAGCGGGAATGATTTTTGGTATAAAATCAACGTGAGTGTTAATAAAGGACTTAAAGAAGAAGAAACCATTTCCAAGTATTGATGGAAAATGGATGATTAAGTTCGACTTTTGGCTTCGGCCTGTAAATGTTAAATAATATGAACATTGGAATAAGGTTGAGCACATTGAAAAGATAATGGAATATTTGGTTGATGCCGGATAAATAATTAAGCAGGGCATGACGTCTAACTGTTGTAGCATATGGAGGTGGAGATCGGAGGTAATAGGCCATGATGTTCGTGATTGTTGGCTAAATCCCAAAGATAATGATGTAATCGAAACATGATAAGAAATGGGTTATAATATAAAACTAATCTAACTTGTGTGAGTGATTAAATTTTCAATTAACGAATGTGGACATGTAAATTGAGAATAATGAAAATGTCCATAAGGGAAGTGAAGTGGTTAAGTAAAGTGACTTAATGGGTAATCAAGCTACCTAATAGGGTTTAAACCCATAATAACACAAGTGTGCGTGTTTTAGAAGGCTTTAAATGTAAATGAACATTCCTTAACACAATATTCACGTGTGTTGAAAGAAAGTCTTAATTAAAGATTAAGCAACTCTAGTGTGAGTTAATATATGTTGAGTAATAAACGTTTGAAAGTGAATGAAAGGTTTTTTCCCCACCATTGTAAATTGTTTAACTGCTTGAGTTGATGAGAAGAATATTCTAGTTTTAAGCATAAAATACAAAATGATTATTTTTTAAAGATAAGGAGAACAAATGGTATCAAATAACATTTTTAAAGTAAAATGGTTTAATACATTGGGACATGTATTTTTAAGGGTATATATATAGATATATACGTATTTTCACATGCATGTAGTTGTAGCGTGTGAGTGAACTTTCTGATGTTCATTTCTATACTGCATGTGTTTAAGTTCCCACTGTGCATTTGGCTCACATCCCTCCTTTTTATTACGACATGCCGTATGTTGTTCTGTATTTTGAGAGCATTATACAGGTAAGTAACTATTTGCATTTACGATTAGTAGCTTTCTTTACTTGGACTTGGGTGAACTTCCCTTGGGACCTATCACGTAGTTGATGGAAATTGGAATCACATGATAATAAGAGTAACGTTAAATTATAATAAAACTGGATTAGAAATTTTTTAAGTTATTCCATTTCACTTCATAATTAACGTATGAACCAAATCGGGTTGATCCTTTATTAACCTTAAATCTGGGTCAGGGAATTATAGATACAACATAGGGCGAATGATATGCTTATGTCTGGTTTTGGAGTCGAACCACTTCCACTCTTAGCAGGGGATGATTTCAAAGATAGATTTCATCTAGAGCACATCCCTCACGGAAATGTAGATGTAATACAAATGATTAAGAATATGTATTTCATGCCCGAACCGGGGCTAAGATGATGAAAACAGGGGATACTGGAACCCATAGTGTTGAAAAATGCCTTACCCTTATATGGCCTGGGATATCAACCATCATCGGAGGAACTTAGAATGCTCTGCCAACCTCGGTTGAAGAAACGTCTAGAAAGTGCCAATACTGTTTCAGGAGATTCCTTGAATGAAAGATTCGTCAAAGAGGGTGAAAATTTTCTCTTTTACGGATTTTACGAATTGTGGTTCGATCATGTGGATAAGAAGATGAAGGCAGTAATGGAGGTCTTCTTCTAAGATAGTTACTTATGGGACGAAAGTTCCAAGCATCATGTATATAACCACTCATTGAGAATATTACAGCTGTTATCGAGGCTTCCGAAGGAAGTGAGTCCAAAGACTATTTCAATTTGCAGACACTAGGGTTGACACTCTGCATGATCCACTCAGACACTACGACATCGGATCCATCCATACTAATTAAGACTCCTAATGCAACCCTCCTCAACTGGAATGCTATACCAGTATCACCTGCTAAAATGCAACCTAACCCAAATTTTTATCCTATTTCTTCTTCTTTTGTTGTTCCTCCTTGTTCTGATCATAATCTAATCGAGACCTCCTTTGACGAGGTTCTCAATGCTATTTTCCCAAGAATGAAATAAATGAAGATTTTGAGTATCGTATTGTGCCTTATATTAATTATCTTGATTCTAATCAAACTCTTAATGATGATGATTTTGAAAATGAACAATTATTAACTGATCTTAATAAGGTTAATAACAAGCAATATAATTGTGTTCAAATTATTGAAAATGAAACTATTGTTATCAACCTCGGTTCTAGTAGGAAACTGCACGAGATTAGGATAGGGTACACCCTTGATGAGCATGAGAGCGCGCAACTCAAAGAACTGTTGAGGGATTTTATGGACATCTTTGCACGGTCTTTTGATGACATGCCCGACATCAATGCCAAGATCACCCAACACGAGATTCTGACTCTCCCAGAATATAAACCAGTCAAATAAAAACTGTGAAAGCTCTACACCAAATGGTCACTCAAGGTTAAAGAAGAGGTGGCCAAATAGTTGAACGTAGGCGTCATCTGGGTGATCGAATATCCCACATGATTAGCCAACATTATACCTGTGATAAAATATGGAAGAAAGGTTTCCATGTGAGTTGATTACTGAGATCTAAATAAGGCCTCTCCAAAGGATGATTACCCACTACCAAATATCGACATGATTGTGGACAACATGTCTAGTCATGATCTCAAGTCATTCGTTATTGGGTTTGCTCGATACAATCAGATCATGATGCACCCTGATCATCAAGAAAAACCGCATTCAGCATCCCTTGGGGAACCTTCTATTACACAGTTATGCCATTTGGTCTAAAAAATGTAGGGACTACCTAATAAAGGGCCTCCATAACCATTTTACATGATTTGATACACAAATAAAGTTGAGTTCCACATGGATGATATGATTATAAAGTCTAAGACTCAGGAAGGTCTTGTTCTCTCTCTCCGAAAGTTCTTCGAATGACTACGGTGACACCAGATGCGACGTAACCCACAGAAATGTGTTTTTGGCATTATCAAAGGAAATTTTTTTGGATTAATGGTTAAGGAAAAGGGGATTGAAGCAGATCCTGCCAAACTGAAATCCATACTCGAAATGCCACCACCCCAAACGGAGAAAGAAATTATGGGATTCTTGGGAAAATTGCAGTATATCAGCTGGTTCATCCGCCAATTGACTTTTATTTGTGAACCCATCTTTAAACTCCTCCGCAAGGATTTAACCAAAATTTGGAACGAAGCTTGTGAGGAAGCCTTTGATCGAATCAACCAGAATCTAACCCGACCTTCAGTACTCATGCCCCCACAGCCTGGTCTCCCTTTATTTCTATACTTGACCATAACAAATATTGTGGCTAGGGATTTGCTATCCTAATACCTTGAAGAATCAAGTAAAGAGAGGGCCATCTACTATGGTAATCGCAAATTGGTCAGGTATGAAGTCAATTAAACTGCCTTGGAGAAAGCATGCGTCGCCCTTGTCTGGGCCACCCAAAAATTATGACATTACATGCTCACTTTTCTCATTAGACTTGTGTCCCAAATGGATCCTTTCAAATGTTTGCTCGAGAAACCTTCACTATCTAGCTGAATATCCCCACGGTTAATGCCTCTTGTCGAGTTTGATATTGTGTATGTTACGCAGAATGACATAAAAGGGAGAGCTATCTTTGACTACCTTGCCGATTACCCTATATAAGAAGCCGATGTTTGGATATCCAAATTACCAAATGAATATTTCCTTTTCACCTATCAGGAAGACCTCCGGTGACAAATGTTCTTTAACGGCACCGCTAACAAAAAAAGATACGACACTGGAATACTCATGATCACCCCTGATGACTCTGACAATCCCATTACCATCAAGAAATATTTTCCCTTCACCAATAAGATGACTGAATATGAGGCGTGAACAGTAGGCCTTAAAGTATATCTTAATAAAGGAATATAATGCTTATATGTCAATAGAGATTCAACCCTCATCATTGACCAAGTCCTTAGAAAATGGAAAGCCAAGGACGAGAAGCTCATACCCTTCGATGCCCAACTAGATGATCTAGCCTCCTAGTTCCAAGATATCACCTTCCACTACTTGCCCCAAACAAAGAACAACTTAGCTGATGCCTTTACTACCTGGGCCTCCACGGTCGTCATGCCCAAAGGAATAATAATGGCCCTTTTCTTAGTCCAAAAACAAGCTAAACCGACCCACTGTTACCATATTGAGCTCGTCACAAAAAAGGACTCCGATATGGATGAGTGCTGGTATTACGACATTTGGCGTCTCCTTAAGAATGGTAGGTACCCCCAGGATGCCAACAATAAATATTGAGAGACCCTCCACAAGCTGACTACCCAATACATTGTCGACGATAAAGCACTATTCAAGAGAAACTTCGATGTAAGTCACTTACACTACATCGCAGGGGATGTCACTGAAGAGATGATGAAAAAGATCCATAATGGGGAATGCGGACCCCACATGAATGGACATATGTTTTCCAATAAAATTATATAATGGGTATATTATTAGACTACCGTGGCTCAAGATTGCACCGCCTATGTTCAAAGATGCCATTAGTTTTCCAATCTTTAGAACTTGCCTCTACGAGAATTATACAATATGACTTCTCCCTGTCCATTCTCCACATGGAACATCGATATCATAGGGAAAGTTACACCCAAATCCTCCAATGCACAAGAGTTTAACCTGGTTGCCATTAATTTCTTCACCAAATGGGTCGAAGCTGAGTTATATGCCATGATGAATGCTAAAAAGGTAGCCAAATTCATTTGGAAGAGTATGATCTATTGATACAGGGTTCCACATGAGCTAGTGTCAAATAATGGGTTATATTCTAAGGCAGAAGTCGCATAATTAGTCGACGAGTATGGGATTCTGAGACACAAATCTTCTCCTAAACGACAACAAACCAACGGTGCAGTTGAAGCCACTATAAAAACCATAAATCCATCATCAACAAAATGATCGAGAGTTGATGAGATTGGGCCAATCAGATCCCTTACACCCTCGGGGTCTATCGTACTTTAGTCCAGGCATCTACTGGGCCTACCCCTTACTATCTGGTACACGTCATGGAAGCATTCCTACTCGTTGAACTAGAAATACCTTCACTACACATCATGATTGAAAGCAAGGTCAATGAAGAAGACTGGCATCAGAACCTTCTCAACGAACTATCGCTCTTAGATGAAAGGAGACTAAAAGATCTATATCATATACAATATACCATCGCTGCATAGAACAATCATTCAATAGGAGAGTCAAGGACCTTGGTGTCCGAGAAGATTACTTATCCTTTAAAGAAATTATAGATTCCTTCTGGGACCCCGGAGGGAAATTCAAGCCAAACTGGAGTGGCCCCTACATCGTGAAAACGATCCTATCCGGTGGCGCCTCTATGCTCACTAACCTCGACATAGAAGAGATGGATCGTCGAGTCAACCTAGACCGTATCAAGAAATTTTACCCTTAGTCAGAAATCTCGGCGCGCTATGACTTCTCTCATCTCCCTTTTATTCTAAAACAATCTTCATTTGTCTCTACTGAGAACTACGTGGGGCCTGATCCTCTAAAAAACCTTTTTCTTTCAAAAATGAAAATTTAAAAACCCCTATAGGTACATAGGAAACTCATGCGCTTTACGTGGTGATCAAGTGGAAAAATAGAGCGTCCATGTAAATACGATAGTCGTTGTTATCGGCTTCCAACTGTAATACAAAAACCTAAGATTAACTACATTCTTGCGGAGTATAGTGGCTAGTCTGGGTATCGAATTCTCAGAGAGCTAGGACGAGTGAACGTGACGACAAAAGTAAGACTGTTAACCCTAACTTGACTCTAAAAAGAAATAAAAATATGATTGAGATGGGGAATAACTAATTAACGAAATGCACACTAAATTAAACTACTGCATTAACTATGTGAGAAAAATTAACTAACTAAGAATGACTTAATAAGAATGAAGGGAAAACAGGTTGGGAATACAATCCCCCAATCCTTAGTAATTGTGACACCCCGCTTATCAAAATAAGAGGTGGAAAGCCCGATGCTCCAATAATTATAGGAATCATAGATGGTCCATTCTTAGCATCACAGAAATAAAACAAGTATACGAGATAGCCACCAATTATTTTGGAAAACGGATTGTCAAAATTTCATTTTATAAGTTGATGAAAAGCATTTAAATAATCCAATTGAAAATAAGGTGGATAGAGATACCGACAGATAATAAATCGACAATTATATATAGCAAAATAACCGAATAAGCAGTCGGTTAACAAACATATACAACATGGTTACACCGAGTATTAAAGTGCAATATCACATTATATAATACAAGTACAAAATTGGGGCAACACGCCTGAGAGTGTAACCGGTCATAACTAGAATACAAAAAATATGGAAGCGTCTACATCTAAAAATATCCTTTAACATCCGCAAGGTGTTACAGCTCCAAGACACCGGAATAGAAAAGTCAATACGGGCATCCTTGCGGCGGAGCACCTGGGCAAATGTAAGATTCATACAAAACAAAGAGATATAAACGGGTCAGGGCCCGGTTTGATATGATTACCATGTGAATAAAGTGCGTGACAGTTATAAACAGTTAAATCATCAAGAATAAGCTTGTTTCGTTCACCATAAGTAATGATAGGAAAATCTAATTTCTCAATCTAAAAGCATTACCTAACGCGATAATAATGACAATGATCACAATTTATTCATGTAAGAGAGTATGGATAAAATATTACTTAGTGAGATTCCATTTCCTTTTCACACAATTTCATTTCACCGTTCCTTTTATCATTAGGAAACATTTCAAAGAAATTTGTTTCACATAATGCTTTACCATCAATGCAAGTTCCACTTTAATAAGAATAATTATAATCACATCATATAACGGTTCTAAGACCATCCTTCCGGGTATCCCCACTGGATGCGCCCCTAAATATCTATCATCTTCCAGGGTCTATCACACAAGACAACCAGGGCATCCTACATCGCGTGACGTTGGGAAGTGGCCATATACCTTTGACAGTGAGTCATAACCACACCCGAAATTATCTCACTTCGAACAATAATCACATAATATAATATAACTGGTCCTATGGCCGAGGACTATATTCACCCTGCATTCACTATCCAGGGGACTTCACCTCATGCACGTAACTTCCCTTATGATAGCAATTAGAGAGGTGTGTATATGCAAAATTATCACCCACAAGTTATTCCCATTTTTAAAACATGCATTACGTTTTATCCGGAGCCACAAGTGTTTAATATCATCATTATAAACCTCAACGTTTAATTATTTCTAATATAAATCTCCCTGAATTAACATTCATTCTATAGACCATTATGAAATTATATTCTTCAATCCAATTCTAGAAGCCCACATTAAATCACTCCATTTCCCTTTAGATCTAGCCTAACTCATTTTGCAAGAGAATCGTTTATCTACGTCTAATTTAACTAACTCAATTAATCCCCAATCCAAACCCCAACTCTCATTTCTACCTAAGTTTCTAAATACATCATTACTAGACTCTAATACTCTAGTTTTACTTCATTCAATAAGGTTCCTAAGTCCCTATCTTAAAATAAAGAAGTTAGAAGAAACTAAACATTTCAGAGTGAAAAATAGGGGACCGGTCGACCGATCATGGGACCGCGATCGACCGCGCCTCAAGGGTTTTGCCTAGGAAGGAATGCATAAACCTCATTTTGGAAGGCTCGGCTGACCGGTCCTGGGACCGCCATCAACCGCGCTTCAATTTTATGCTTATATAAGAAAGCAGTAGGCTTTCCCCCGAAGGCCCGGTCGATCGGTCATGGGACTGCGGTCGATCGCGCCTAGTAGACCCACGATTATCACTTCTTCTATAAAGGTAAATCCAAATCCTGAACTCTTTATTCTTACACCTCCTTCATTCTCATCAACCAACAACACAACCACAACATCTCTCCACCACAACAACTTATATGACCAACTGAAATCATATAAACAACAAGATCCAAGGGTTAAACATCAATATTTATCAAAACCTACTAATTGTTCTAATTATCCAATTACACAACTATCATAACAAATTATTCACATTAAATCATATAATAGCAAGCAAGAAACTTGCCTTAAGCTAAAATCTCGAATTCCTTTCCGGTAGAAACAAGATCAAAAGCCTAATTTCTTCTTCTCTTCTTTTTTCTCTTCTTTTCCCCAAATTCTATTTCTCTCTATGTTTTGAAACATATAAGAGGAATAAAAGGATTGGAAGACTTAATCGTGCCCTAAATATAAATTCCCATCTTTAAATGTTAATACACCATTAAAATGACTCATAACTACATAATTAAGTCATAACTTGTCAAAAGTGTCCGAAACTCAAAAATACAATATGACACATATTTTGACTATCTCGACTATTTTGGGACTAACAACGCCCTCTAAATTGGCATCCGAAATAATATAAATCATTCCAAGTTCCAACTTCATATAAACCATAATTGTCGTTTAAAGCACAACGACACCATAAATAGTAACATAATGCTATTTACATTCACATAACAGTAAATATGCAAAAATCTAGTAAATATTATCTTTTACTCACTTAGATATTATTTACTCCATCTTTCAATATATTATATAATTACCTCACATGGTAAATTAATATAAATTCAATGACTCAAAAGTAAGGGTTATTACATACTCCCCCCTTATAAGAGATTTTTGCCCTCAAAATTCACGCGTACCTTGTAAAACGAGATGTGGATATTTTTCTCGCATATCGTCCTCACGTTCCAAGGTTGATTCCTCAGCATTATGATTCCCCCATTGGACCCGAACCAAGGGCACTACTCGAGATCTTAGCCTGCGCTCCCCGTGATCTAAGATTATAACTGGTTATTCCTCGTATGAAATATCAGGCTGCAATTCGATATCATCTAAAGGAGTGTGCCAGTGAGCTCCCTCACACCTCTTTTACTTTTTCAAGGATGAGACATGAAACATGTCATGAATCTATTGTAAGAATTTCGCTAAGGCAAGTTGATAAGCTACAGGGCATACCTTGGCAATAATGGGAAAAGGTCCTACGTAACGTGACGCAAGCTTTCCTTTCTTCCCAAATCTCTTTATACCCTTCATTGGCGAAACTCGCACCAAAACTTTATCTTCAACCTCCAACTCTACATGCCTTCTATTCGCATCAGCATAAATCTTTTAACAATCTTGAGCTATTCCGATGCGATTGCGAATAAGTTCGATCTTCGAAGAAGTATCCTCGATCATTTCAGGTCCAAGAAATTTATTATCGCCTACTTCCAACCAATAAGTAGGCGATCTACACGGTCGGCCATACAATTCTTCATGGGGTGCCATCCCGATAGTGAATTGGTACAAATTATTATAAGCAAACTCGACCAAGGGAAGATACTGTTCCTAACCTCCTTTGAAATCAAGCACACATATTCAGAGCATATCCTCCAACATTTGGTTAACTCTTTCCGTCTGCCCATTTGTTTGAGGGTGATAGGAGGTACTCAAATTCAATTCAGTTCCCATAGCTTCTTGGAAACTTTGCCAAAAATGGGAAATAAATTTTTTGTCTCGATTAGAGACAATATTAATGGGCAACCCGTGGAGTCTAACAACCTCCGCAATAAATAGCTGGGCATAACGAGCAGTATTGTAATCTGTACGTACCGGTAAGAAATGTGCCGACTTAGTTAAGTGATCAACGATAACCCAAATGGAATCATGATCGCTTTGTAACGTTGGCAATCTCGCGATGAAATCCATCGAGATGCTTTACCACTTCCATACCGGTATTTCCAAGGGTTGCAACAAACCCGTCGGTCTATGATGATCTACCTTCACCAGTTGACAAGTGGTACACTGGGAAACAAATTCAAAAATGGCCCGTTTCATACCCGCCCACCAATATTGACGGCACATGTCTTGGTACGTTTTGACCCCACCAGGATGTACTGTGAACTTAGACCCATGAGATTCTGTCATTACGGCCCGTCTTAAATCCTCTTCGTCCAGGACAACAAGTCTCCCATGGAAACGTAACCCACCCTCAGAACTTATAGAGTAGGATTCCGCTCCCTCGGTCAACAATTGGTGTATACGGTTTTGACAACTTTTGTCCCTTGCTTGAGATTCCACAACCCGCGCCACTATAGTAGGCGTAATGGTCAACACCGACATAAACTCCCTAGAAACTGCGTCCTCTTGGCTGAGCTCCTTCCATTTAGCCTTCCATATTGTGGCTAACTCCCCTTCGGGTTTCCGACTCAACTCATCTTCCACTAGATTAGCCTTACCCGGGTGATAATGAATGTCAAATTGGTAGTCCTTCACAAACTCTAACCACCGACGTTGCCGCATATTTAAATACTTTTTTTTGAAAACAAATATTGCAACGATTTGTGGTCCGTGAAAAGACTAAATTTCTCCTCCAGGAGGTAATGTCTCCAAATCTTCAAGGCAAAAACCACTGCAGCAAGTTCCAAGTCATGAACCAGATAATTCTTTTCATGGGGCTTTAGATTGCGATAAGCATAAGAAATATCACGATGCTCTTGTTGTAGCACACCTCCCAACCCTTACAAAGATGCGTCTGTAAAGACCAAATATTCCAACCCCGGTCTTGGTAACGCAAGTACTGGAGTAGAAGTCAACTTATCTTTCAACTCGTCAAAAGCTAGCTAATAAGAATCAGCCCAAACAAACCTCACCCCCTTCCGAGTCAAATTTATCAAAGCTCCCTTGATAAATCTGCGGTAATAGTCGGCCAAACCCAAAAAACTATGAATCTCAGTAGGTGTCGTGGGTTGACCACATTCCCTCACCGTAATAACTTTACTCGGGTCTACCGAAATACCCTCAACGGTAACAACCGTAAATGCTTATCATGTAACCAAAAACCACACTTCTCAAAATTGGCATACAATTAATGATCCCTCAACGTCTGCAGGACCAACCGTAAATGCTTATCATGATCGGCCTCCATTTGAGAATACACTAGGATGTCACCAATAAAAATGATAACAAACTGGTCCAGGAAGTCCCGATACACTCTATTCGTAAGGTCCATAAACACTGCAGGAGAATTGGTTAGCCCAAAAGGCATAACCAAAAATTCACAGGACCCATATCTAGTCAGGAACGCATTTTTGGAAACGTCTTATTCTCGTATCCATAGTTGGTGATACCCAGTCCTCAAATCTATTTTAGAGAAGTACGACACTTCCCTAAGTTATCGAACAAATCATCAATTCGAGGTAACGAGTATTTGTTCATGATGGTAACTTTATTCAACTCCCGGTAATCTATGCACAACCGTAGAGAACTATCTATTTTCTTCATAAATAATACAAGAGCTCCCCACGACGATGTACTACGCCTAATAAATCCCTGTTCTAATAATTTCTGAATATGATCTCTTAACTCCCTCATCTCAATAGGAGCCATACGATACGGAGCTCTAGCAATCGGTCGCGTTCTCGGTGCTAAATCAATCACAAACTCAATCTCCCTACATGGAGGTAAACCCGGTATTTCTCAAAAAACATCTTCGAAGTCTCTAACAACCGGAATTGAATCTAAGGAAATGATTACATCCCGAGAAGTCTCCTCCGTAATACAATACAAATAAGTGCTAGAACCTCCCCCAGAATGAGGCATAGCCACTATAAACATCTCTTGCCCCGGAATGGAAAAAACTATACTCTTTCCATAACAATTTACTATCGCACGATACTTTATTAACCAATCCATACCTAGGATTACATCATACCCGACCATATCAAGGACGAGCAAACCGGCCTCAAAACACAAGTTACCAAGATTTATTTCTATTCGTTTAGAAACAAAGAAAATGAGCGAACCATCACCCATAGAAGATTCGACACTAGTGAAAGTACTTTCTGCAAATTTAATTAGCTCCGTCGATTGAGCAAAACTCTGAGAAATAAACGAGTGTGTCGCACCCGTATAAAAAAATACACAACCCATATGCCCATGAATGGGAAACGTACCCCCAATAGCTGGTGGCGCTGGCAGGGATGGAGGAAGCATAGCATCCTGTATATGGTAAACACACCCATACTGTAATTGTCCCTGTTGTGGAGGGATGACTGGATTAGGAACTGGTGGTGGTAGTTGTGCCTGCTGATGCTGCAGAATTCTATGAAACTGTCCCCCAATAAACTACGGACACGACTTCCTATAATGACTCAGCTCCCCACATTGAAAACAACAACCCGCCATATTTTCCTGATTATGGCCCCTGTTATTTTTGAACTGTCCAGGGCCTTGACCCAGTTGGCCTCGACCCCCATTGCCCCGACCTGCCTGACCCACCTGTTGCTGTTGCTGGCCACCCTGACCGTTCCTGGAATTACTTCCACCGAAATTAAATCCCTCAATACGCTACCTTTTGGACAATTCCCCTTGTTGGGCGTCCCTTTCCTTTTGCTTAGCTCCCGATAATTGGGATGAGGGTAGAGCTCCTCCGGCACCATTGCCTCCCAATTTACTTGCTTTCCCCACAACTGAAACTTTCTTACTACTTTGAACATGTAACCAATGATCTTGACAATGAAGTAACGCGACACTCATCACATCCCCGAAAGTTTGTCAAGATGGATTACCCAGCAAGTGTTGTCGTATCCTCCAATGTAAGCCTCCAATGAACTTAGACATTCTCCTTTCCTCCGGAGTTGCCTCATCCAGCACAAAACTAGCCAAACGAGTGAATTCATCCACATACTCTGCCATCGAACATTCACCTTAAACTACGTCTTGAAGTTTTCTGCTCATCTCCCTTTGAACTGCTGGAGGAAAATACTTTCAATCAAACAAAACCCAAAAGTAAGTGATAGTCATAGTATCTCTTTGTTCTGGTGTGGTCATCGACTCCCACTAGTGTAAGACTGCTCCAACTAGCTTAAAGGTAGCAAGGATTTTCTTTTGTTCCTCACTACAGTCTACCATACGAAGATGGCGCTGCATATCTTTTTCCTTTGGTTAGCTACTATCACGTCGGAACCACCCTGAAATTATAGGGGATGACCCTTCAAAAAAGATTCTCTGACTCTTTCCCATGGAGAAGGTCCCGTAGGGACTTGTACCTCCTGGGCCCATGGCGGTTGGGCTTGTGGAAATTACTGAACCACGGTAGTCATCGCAGCATTGACCGCCGAGCCCACAATATTGGCTACTTAAGCGGCATAGAGTTCCTAATTGTGGTGGTGGAGGACCTACATCATCTTCTACAACTCTATTTCTTCTCGCAGGGCGACCTCTCTTAGGCGGCATCCGAGACGAAGAAACAATTGAATTAGAATACTATTAAGAACAATTATTTTGCAGAAGATCGCAAATATATGCAAACAAAACAGTCCTAACATTTAGGTCCTATATCAAAGAACGCTAAGGTAGAACGTGATAAGTCCGCATAGATCCTAAAGACTCTAGAACTTGATGCTATGATACCATCTGTGACACCCCGCTTATTAAAATAAGAGGAGGCTAGCCTAATACTCTAATAATTATAGGAATCATATATGGTCCATTCTTAGCGTCACAGAAATACAATAAGTATACGAGATAGCCACCAATTATTTTAGAAAACGGATTGTAAAATTTTCAATTTATAAGTTGATGAAAAGAATTTAAATAATCCAATTGAAAAGAAGGTGGATAGATATACAGAGAGATAATAAATTGGTAACTATATATAGCAAAATAATCGAATAAGCTGTCAATTAACAAACATATACAACAGGGTTACACCGAGTATTAAAGTGAAATATAACATTATATAATAGAAGTACAAAATTGGGGCAACATGCCCAAGAGTGTAACCGATCACAACTAAAATACAAAAATATGGAAGCTTCTACATCCAAAAATATCCCGTAACATCCGCAAGGTGTTACAGCTCCAAGACACTGGAATAAAAAAGTCAATACGGGTATCCTTGCGGCGGAGCACCTGGGAGAATGTAAGATTCATACAAAACAAAAAGATATAAAAAGGTCAGGGCCCGGTTTGATATGATTACCATGTGACCAACTTAAATCAACAACACAACCACAACATCTCTCCACCACAACAACTCATATAACCAACTTAAATCATATAAATAACAAGATCCAAGGGTTAAACATCAATATTTATCAAAACCTACTAATTGTTCTAATTCTACAATTAAACAACTATCCTAACAAATTATTCACATTAAGTTATATACTAGCAAGTAAGAAACTTGCCTTAAGCTAAAATCTCGAATTCCTTTCGGTTAGAAGCAAGATCAAAACCCCAATTTCTTCTTCTATTCTTTTTCTCTTCTTTTCCCCAAATTCTCTTTCCCTCTCTTTCTCTC
This sequence comes from Sambucus nigra, assembly GCA_949130495.1. NCBI lineage: Eukaryota > Viridiplantae > Streptophyta > Magnoliopsida > Dipsacales > Adoxaceae > Sambucus > Sambucus nigra. The sequence goes on along the minus strand of OX422220.1, from coordinate 371,369,795 downwards.
TAGGTTTTGGAACATACAAGAGGAATAAAAGGATTGGAAGACTTAATCATTCCCTAACTATAAATTCCCATCTTTAAATGTTAATACACCATTAAAATGACTCATAACTACATGATTAAGTCATAACCTCTCAAAAGTGTCTGAAACTCAAAAATACAATATGACACATATTTTGACTATCTCGACTATTTCGGGACTAACCGAGATCTCTAAATTGGTATTCGGAATAATATAAATCATTCCAAGTTCCAACTTCATATAAACCATAATTGTTGTTTAAAGCACAACAACGCCATGAATAGTAACATAATGCTATTTACATTCACATAACAGTAAATATGCAAAAATCTAGTAAATATTATCTTTTACTCACTTAGATATTATTTACTCCATCCTCCAATATATTATATAATTACCTCACGTGGTAAATTAATATAAATTCAATGACTCAAAAGTAAGGGTTATTATAGTAATTACTTAGTAGAATACTAAAATTATAAATTAGAAGTTTGAATGAATCCAGTCTTTATAGATCCTAAGCATTACATATATGAGGTTCAATCCCGCATCATATGAAATCAAAGGGAAATATAAAGCGGTGCTAAACAATTTTACGCACATTATATTCTTAAACATCCCAAGTACCTAGGGCAAGAGAGATTAAAAGACCTATAATGATTGTGGAATTATCTTGCACGACTCTTTCAAAATTTTAATTTTAATTCTATTTTCTACATATTGAATTTACATTGGTATGGGTTCTTGCATCCCAACCCTAAAAAAACTTAGCTAGACATGATTTTATTAAATGAAAATAAAATTCTAAATGTGCAAGAAATCATAGGTCTATTATTCATTGAAAAGAAACTTGAATTGAGAAACAAAATTAAACTACAAGAGTAATTTAAACTTACAATATGAAATAAATGGAAAGTAGATATTAGAAATACTTGAATAGAAGAAGGAAATCTAAACTTGAAACTTGAATCTTGAATAACTCTTGTTCAACTTACAAACTAGGGTTTCTAAATCCTACGAAAATATGAAATTATATGCCAAAAGGAACTCTCTCTCTTCCTTTCTTCATTACTCTACGGTTTGGCCTTTTATATTACCCAAATATGACTTTTCCTATGCCTCTCCACGTTTTACAACTAATAAAAAGAAATTATATAAGAAAATTCAAGAGTTGAAACTCTTCAGCTTCCAGAATTAATTTCAACTTTGACTTTCTTTCTCCAACGTTGACTTCCATATCTTTTGATCTAGAGCTCCGATTTGACTAACGTTTCTTCCTACACTCTTGTGATTTGATTATATTCAACTTTAATTTAGGCTTTAAATCCAAACTCCGGGTGTTGGGTTACGCTTTTTCTCTTTGACTTGTCTTCCTTTGTTCTCTTCGTTTCTTCCGGTTTCTTTCTCTCTTTTCTTTTCACTAAATATCTGTAAAAACAGTAAAAAAATACACCAAACTCGAGGTACTTGTTAGAAGAAGTTATTAGCAATGATATGGGATAAAAAAAATCAATTAAGTTGTTCGAGGTATTAAAACTACCAACTTAAGAGGATAAATTCAGAAGAATTTATGCTTAGTCAAATCCCCCTAACTTAGAACTTTGCGCGTCCTGAGCAATGTAAGAGAAATGAGTTGACTTTTGAAATTCCTTTTATTAAAATAAAATTCCACTTTCGCAGGCAACCGATTTCATTGAGCATATGAAATAAGCCTTTAAACCCCTAGGTTACTCTAGTAGGACGAGTTTTGTCTCGTGAGGGTTTGCAGTGAATACACCCACAAAATTCTTTATTGACTAAAATAAATATCAAAATACTTAAAAATTGTACAATTTAAACTTTTTGAAAAATAATCACCATAAATTCATATTCAAATGTCTCAAACCATAGTGTGTGTGTGTGTGTGTGTGTGTGTGCAAAGCCAGAAATTAAACCTCAAATTTCCACCGATTGAGCATTACGTTACTTTTCAAAAATTCGTTTTGATTCAAATTCTTACGGATGTACTCAAAAACGAATCACTCGGATTGTGGTTATTTTCTCTCGGTATGCATGATATAAAAAGTAAATATAATGGACACAATTTCACTCATACAAAATTGAAAAGAAGGAAATATATGGTGAAAAGATCTCATCATCGGAATACAATTATTAGGAAATGGGAAACATCATCTCTTAATCACACCATTTTAATCTCTTTTATTATCTTTTCATGTATCAGCTCTCCATGTTGTAATTAATTTCGCCATTCGTACTCGGTTAGGACTTTTCGGGTTAAAAAGTGTAAAGGGTAAAAATGGTAATGGACAGAATGTTCGGAATTGGAAAATGTCCTTGTGACGTCCATTAGTGTTTTTTCAGGCATTTGGTCATTTTTCTCGTTCTTTTTCTATTTTCATTTTTTTTCTTTTTTTTTCTTGCTAATTTTCTTTTCTTGCCCTTTTTTTATTACAAACTTTGGACTTACTTGATGAATTTCCATTTTTTCAAAATTTCGGGCTATTTGGGTTTTTCGGGTTATCAAACGAAAGGGAACTATTTTATTAGTCTCAAAGTGGGATACAAAGGGATAATTTTTTCACAACTTTATTATGGCTAATATTTTTGGGTTAAACAAAAGAGGGCCTACTTCATTGTCTAAATTGCTAATCACATTACCATATGCATATCGAGATTAACTAAGTTTAGAGATATATTTAGCACAAATTTTGAGACAACATTTCACACATTTTACATAACCGATCAAAACAAAGGATTGAGATCACCAACGACTTATTAAAACGATGAAAAGAACTTTGAGTTAATCATAAACTCGGATTGAATTATAAACTCAAAAAAAGGAAAGGCTCGAATCTCACCGGGTTTGTTAATCTCCACACTTATTCGTAAAGTCGTCAATTTTCTTTTAATTTCCATCTTCGGTCAATTTTGGTTGTGCATTGGATTTTTTCAACTTGAGACAAAAAAAATGTGACATTTTTGAAGCTTTTAAATTCCAATTTTTATTTATATTGTAGAAAAATATTTTTGGCTTTTTCAAACTTTTTCAATTTTTTTGAAATTTTTGAAAAAAAAACACACTTAGAAAGAATATGTGATCGAATCAATGAATCTAAACAATAAACGGGAAGAATATCCCACACCCCCTAACTTAAACGTTGCATTGTCCTCAATGCAAATCAAGAACACAACACAAAGAGAGAAAAATAAATATATTACCCAAATGGAGCGATCCCCGATGAGTACGAGTCCATTGAATCTACAAAACATGTTAGAACCAAGCATAGGAAAAAGAATAACAGAAACTCTAAACTAAAGAAAAAAAATAAGATAACTATTGTACAACGTACGATTTTAAATTCTAATAAATTTTACACTAGAACTCAAAAAATATGAGGGTCCAACCAAAATACAATTTGACTTTGAGGGATTAATAGTGTACCCTAACTAGAAAACATGCCTCTCGAAAAATAAAAATTTCCTTTGAACAACGGAAGGCATGTGTGAGATAAAAAAATTGAACCGTCACCAATTAAAAATTTTAACTGGATGATGGGGGTTGGATGCTAGGTGGGACAAGTACAATTGAGATCCAAGAGAAATATAATCACCTCCCAAAGATTTTTCAAGTAGTATGGGAAGAGGGGCACACAAAAAGGAAGAATCTATCTTAGAATCCAATTCAAGCAAAGATTCCTCTTCGGTAAAAGTTTTAGCTATTTCAAAAGTTACGATCAACTCATGGGAATCAAAATTCAATTCATCTCCTAAATGTTTTTCAATTGGAACAGGAGGTAGTATACGTGTAAGTGAATAATCCATAATACGAAGCATCTCAAATAAACATTCTCGTTCAATAATCGGGTCAATGTCCTCAAGACCTTCATCCAGTTCTTGTGATGGATTTAATGGTTCGATAATAGTGAGGACACAAGGAGATAGTTGATCTTCAACCTCAGTAGGTTTTGTAATATTTATAAGCGGTTGAGATTTAAAAGAACTTGGATCATTCTCAATGATTTCATCCTCAAAAGTGTTAGGTGAAGCGCAAGTCTCGACCTTCTCTAAGTTGTCCAAATAATCATTAAACTCCTTGCAAGTTGCTTTAATTTTTAACTCTGTAGCAGCAAAGTCATCATATTACTTTTTGAAAATAAGCAAGAGTTCTTCCAAAGTAGGCTTCCTTGGTTATAGCACTTCGGATTCCTCATTTGGTTGAAAACATTCTTCAACTTCAAAAATACCGAAAGAAAAATCCACATTGGGTTCAAATAATGCATCAAATTCTTGCTCCCAAAAATGATTTTTTTCTCGATATTCTTTTTCAAGTCTTTATTCTTCAAGAAATTCATTCTGATAAATTCGGATGGCCTTAGCACTGGGCTTGTATTTATAAGACTCATCTTTAGTGATATTGATCCAATGGTCATAAGTCTTGAGTGCTGTAACAACCCGCCTAATCGGATACCGGGCGATCACTCCTATATCAAATTATAACAGGAGTTACATATGGATCATTCTTAGCATCACTGTCGAAAATCCATTTAATTACTAATATCCTATTAGGCGAGCGTTAAAATTTTAACTTAACTACTCTTTTTAACGATCAAAATAAAACATCCACAATTAAATGCGTAATTGAACTGAAATGAAAATGAAATAAATTAAAATAACCGAACACTCGGTTCAAATTATACAACCATATCGAATAACGTGCGAAGAATAAATAAAATCAGTTGGACCATTGGCCCGAATGTTTGTACGATTTCTCCTATCTAGAGTGCAAGGAAAGAAGCGTCTACCAATAACGCGCAAGCATCCACAGCTGCTGCAGCAGACGTCTGACTCGAAAGAAATGTCATCCAGGCGTCCCTGTGTCTGGACACCTATATATATAATAGAAAGAAAGGAAAGTAGATAAACGGGTCAGAGCCCGAATTTTGAAAATATTTTGCAAGTGCATAAATGCTTTATTTTTAGAAAAATAGTTTTATCTCATATTTAAATTGGTATCGCACTCCCATGAGATACCCCTCACCTCTCCTCTAGTAGTGCACACCTAACGCATCCTAACAACATTTCCTAGTCAAGCTACCCCGCCTAACTAGTCTAATAACCTATCCACTATCCACCCTAGATAGTCCAAGTGCTAAGGGCTAAACTTCCCTCCATTCTCAAAACTGCACTAAGTTCGTGCGTGGGGTGTCTCGCAAAGCGAAATCCAAATAAGGAACCCCCCCCCCCCCGATACACTACTACTTGGCAGGGTTAATGGTAGAGATCCATTAGGCCCGTAGCACACACAAATGTATAAATATATATATGTGTACCTTTACAATATATGTCCGGATAATATCTTCCGGACTGAGGTTTACCAATTCAATTATATCTTTATAATACACATCCGGATCTACCTCCCGGACTGAGGTGTATTCGATACACAAAGTATTTATCAATTTTTTATTTTAAAACTTTCCATTTCCCTTCTCATATCCAGGAAATGTATTTAAAAGCCAATTCATTAGCATGAATTGCTATACCAAAACATATATCTTTTTAAACGCCAATTTTATTAATATAAAAATGCTTTTCCTTTTTCAATTATCCCATTTCCCTTTTTATACTCAGGAAATGTAATTAAAAGCCATTTTTATTATCATAAAAATGCTTTTACCATATCATATGCTTCCACATCCCTTCTTCCATCCGGGAGTGTTACCGAAGCTAAACATATAACCCATTTCCCTTCCTATATCCAGGAAATGTAATTAAAGTCAATCCATTATCATGAATTGCTTTAATATAAAACGTTCTAAGACCGCCTGTCCGGGTTTCCCCACTGTGCACGCCCCTAAATGGCTATCATCTTCCAGGGCCTATCATCAAGACAACCTGGGATCCTACATCGCAAGACGTCGGGAAGCGGCCATGTTCCTGTGGGATAGTCAAGACCACATCCGGAATCTCTTAACCAGCACAGAAAAATATATATCAACAAACGCTCACATGGCCTATAGGACTATATCCACCATGCATTCATTAGCCAGGGGGCTTCACCATACGTACGCAACTTCCCTTATGATAGCGATTTAGAGAGGTGTGTAATCCATATTTTATCAATTATGAAAATCATTTATTTACCATTTTGAAAATATTTATTTTTATATTTTCAAAATCATTTCCATCATTACATATATATATACCTAAATCACACAGTACATACATATCCTATATATTCTTCCTAGAATATATATAAATGGCCATAATGGCCTATAGCATCTAGCGATGACCAATAATCCCAAAGATTCCCTCCAGGAATCATAATCATGCATTCATATTAGCATGATTCTAAATCCAAAGTATTTCCTTACTTCGACAAATAATAATTACCTTAATCATCTCTTAAGGATTTATGGGATATATCCAAATATAATAATTCACTCTAAGTGAATATATATATATATATATATATATATATATATATATATATATTCCCCAATCCACAAGTCCCTTAGGACATAACCCTCTAATATACTTTAGTTTAGGAAGCCCATAAACTTTAATCTCAAAGAGGAGAAATAATAATAATCTCCAAAATCTTGGGCTGAAAACAGGGCACCGGTCGACCGATCCTGGACCCCCGGTCGACCGCGGGTTGTAAATAAGCCTACGAAACAAATCAGTAGGCCCTATTTCCTTGACGCGGTCGACCGGTCACACCAGGTCTATAACACTAATCTCCTCAAATCCTCGATCCAACAACCCGATTTCATTATCGGGGTTTCTAAACTACCCCAAAAATTATCTCAAACATCTACGCAAGTAATTCTAGCCATAATTTTTCCAATTCCCGATTTGATTTCCGAGTTGATGATTTCAACCTGGAGTTGTCATCTTGTAAAAATCATATCAAATCGTAGAAAAATCAGAAAAATACGCGGTTGATGGTCACGCGACCGTATCGAAAAGATCTACAACTTTCGTGTTTTGACCGAAAGCTAAATCCATTCTCTTCCTAGTCAAAATAACCCCACAAGCTTACGGGTTACTATTCATTGTCTCCCCAAAATCCCAAACTCCATTTTTCTCCATTTTTGTTGTTTCTAACCTCATCCAACAACTCAATAAACATATAATCTATGTTTTACAACTAACACATCAATTATTTTGGGGTATTAAACCATTTCTCTTAGTTTTAAACCCTAAAACCATAAAAACCCCAACTTAACATTTAAACCCATTTTTATACTCCATTAACATGGTTTTAACACTAAAAATCATTAAGAGTTTACACTACATCAATATGTAAACTCATAATCAACTTTTACCCATTTTATTTTAAGAGTTCTAACCCCAAAATCATATTTTTACCAACTATGATATTAGATTAATGCACAAAAGTAAATAAAGCAAGTAAACACTTACCTGGAGGATGAAATCCGACGACCTCGAGTCGAATCCGGCGGAGTTTGGCCCGAATCTCCCTTTTCTCCCCTCTTTTCTCCTTCCTCTCTCTCTTCTCTCTTTTCTTTCTTCTTTTTCTTCTCTTTTCTCCCCCTCTCCCTCTTTATAAAGAAAGAAAAAGGGTTTAAACCCTTAAAACCCAAAAACGACTCGTTTACCCAATTACGAGTTACTTTTACCTCTAAAATTACCCGAAACTTAATTTCGACAATCAGACACTCTTTTCCGACTATCTCGGACATTCCGAGACTCATGGCGCAGTCAAAATTTCCATCCGAGGTACTTGACCGCAAATCACTATTCCAACCCAAAATGAATAAATGCGGGTTTTCTACTCAAAATCTTACCTCTTTTGTCGCTATACTCCACGGCGACATATAATTAAATTACTTCAACCTATATAGTACCAAAATAATTTATAACACCCTTCGAAAATCATTAAATCCTCGAAAATCCCAAAAATTATTATTTCGAGAAATTCTCCAAATTCGAAATTATACTTAATTACGGAATTTAATCCTCTCCAAAAGGGCGGGTTGTTACAAGTGCCTCCTCCTACTCCTCAGTATTATCATAACAATTAAACCCACTAAATGAGTTAAAGTAAGACATTTCAGATTGGACAATTAAAAAACGTGACACCCATATTTTTTATTTTTATTTTATTTTTTTATGGACAAATTCGGGATTAACCAACCGAACCTAAAGTCTACCTAATTCCCCTACAACGGTGCTATTTTGACCGAGTGAAAAAACCTAGCGTCCGTATAAATACGCTAGTCGTTGTTATCGACTTACAACTGCAATACAAAAACCTAAACTTTAACTACACTCTTGCGGAGTATAATGGCTAGTCTGGGTATCGAATCCTCAGGGAACTAGGACGAGTGAACGTGATGACAAAGGGAAGACTGTTAACCCTAACTTGACTCTAAAAAGAAATAAAAAGACGATTGAGATGGGAAATAACTAATTAACTAAATGCACACTAAATTAAACTACTCCATTAACTATGTCAGAAAAATTAACTAACTAAGAATGACATAATAAGAATGAAGGGAAAACAGGTTGGGAATACAATCCCCCAATCCTTAGTAATTACTTAGCACAATACTAAAATTATAAATTATAAGTTTGAATAATTCCAGTCTTTATTGATCCTAAGCATTACATATATGAGGTTCAATCCCGCATCATATGAAATCAAAGGGAAATATAAAGCGGTGCTAAACAATCTTATGCACATTATATTCTTAAACATCCCAAGTACGTAGGGCAAGAGAGATTAAAAGACCTATAATGATTGTGGAATTATCTTGCACGACTCTTTCAAAATTTTAATTTAAATTCTATTTTTTACATATGTAATTTACATTGGGATGGGTTCATGCATCCCAACCCTAAAAAAAATTAACTTGACATGATTTTATTAAATGAAAACAAAATTCTAAATGTGCAAGAAATCATAGGTCTATTATGCATTGAAAAGAAACTTGAATTGGGAAACAAAATTAAACTACAAGTGAAATTTAAACGTACAATATGGAAGAAATGGAAAGTAGAGATTAGCAATACTTGAATAGAAGAAGGAAATCTAAACTTCAAACTTGAATCTTGAATAGCTCTTGTTCAACTTACAAACTAGGGTTTCTAAATCCTAAGAAAATATGAAATTATATGCCAAAAGGAATTCTCTCTCTTCCTTTCTTCATTACTCTAGGGCTTCGCTTTTTATATTACCCAAATATGACTTTTACCATGCCTCTCCACTTTCTACAACTAATAAAAAGGAATTGTACAAGAAATTTCAAGAGTTGAAACTCTGCAGCTTCCATAATTAATTTCAACTTTGACTTTTTTTCTCCAACTTTGACTTGACATATCTTTTGATCCAGAGCTCCGATTTGACTGCCGTTTCTTCCTACACTCTTGTGATTTGATTATCTTCAACTTTAATTAGGATTCAAATCCAAACTCTGGGTGTAAAGTTACGCCTTTTCCCTTTGACTTGTCTTCCTTTGTTCTCTTCCTTTCTTCCGGTTTCTTTCTCTCTTTTCTTTGCACTAAATATCTGTAAAAACGACAAAAAATACACGAAACTCGGGGTACTTGTTAGACGAAGTCATTATAAATGATATGGGATAAAAACAAATCAATTATGTTGTTCGAGGTACTAAAACTACCAACTTAGGAGGATAAATTCAGAAGAATTTATGCTTAGTCACGTGGTCACAATCCCCTTCTTTTTCACAAAATTCTATTCTTTTCTTACCTCGGACATAGATAGTTCATTTTATAATTTGCAAGAACAAAAGGATTATGTATGCCTTAGCGATTAGTATAGATAATTCAAATATAAAACTCATCAAGAGGCACAATAATATTATTAAAGTTCTTTTTTTATTCCATTTTGGGAAATTTTGGTACGATTACATGAAATATCTGTATAGGAAGTAAAATAAATACTTACGCTAACCTAACTATCCTAAAATCAACCAAACTAAACTACTCCTAAAATAACTAACCAAACCTTCCCCAATTTATTACTAAGAACCAAAAAGAAACCAAACATATCTCAATAAAAAGCAACTTCACAAGGACCCCATTCGCAGCTGTCGGAAGACCCCTCACCATCATTATCTTCTCCTTGAGGACCCCAAACTTCCCCTGCCTAATTGGTCTGCCGAAGGCATTCTATGGAACAATAAGCTCAGACTATCCTAGAGAACACCATTACCCCCCATCCATAGTGTCAAACATAGCAAACCGTCTCTGACCGATCTCCTCAGCCAATATCTTAACCACTACCTTCATCCACAACCATTTCATATAATCTATGGACACATGCCAAACCCTACCAATAGATTGGGAAGGACGGGTTGACGATCGACAACTCTCCCATAAACAGCCCAATCACATGCGCATGCCTTATGTCAAATCCTCTACATGAAACAAATCCAGGGTACGAGAAGCTACAATCTTTTTCCATCCGACTTGACACAGGAGCCGCCAAGGAAAATAAAAGGAGGTTTGCCAAAGACCAACAAACCGAACATACAGATATTACCCCTATTCCAGAATGTGCAGCAACTCCCCCCACCAAGGCACTGACCAGCGCAAACATCGAGCTTCATGCTCCACAAACTAGTTTACCCAGTTCTCTATGGTCTAGCTAAGGCTGATTACATAGTGCGTGAAGAAATTTGGCATAACTGCCAAGAGATATTCAGGGGGACCACCAAACTAAATCTTTCAGACACACACAAGAACATCATAAGATGGCCTCCTGTCAGAAAATAAGAATGGCCTTCCCGCCAAGCATCTAGACCTGTAAGGACACAAATTTCCAATTGAGTCCTTTGTATTTTTGGCTCAATTTCGGACAAAAATGTTTGAGTCATAGGATAGAGTTATTGTCCATCCTTCAAGCCTATGACGCACTACAGTTGAAGACATAGTGGCCAAGTTTAAAGCTTCATCAAAATATCGAGTTTAAAGTGACTCATTTCTACGTCATCAACATGGTTCCATTACTCCTACGGCATGAATGCATTTTAATATACATATATATATATATATATAGGAGCTTGGAACATTTTATATAGGTGAACTTTTAGTTTAAACAATTGTTTATTTTTAGAAAGATTTTATTAAAACTTTAAAATAAAGTATTTAAAGTTTCTGGTCTAAAAATAGAATTTTTACACTTTCTGGAAGTTCGTTCGAATTGTCGTTCGAACGAGTTTGTCGTTCGAACAATAATGTCGTTCGAACGAGTTTGCCAACGAGTTCTCAAATTGGCCACTAGAATGTCGTTCGAATGAAAAAATGATGTTCCAACGAGATTTCTAACAAGTTCACACTGGAACTTCGTTAGAAGGCTCGTTCGAACGAGACTTCGTTCAAACAAAAATCTCGTTCGAACGAGTTTTGGCGGGAACAGTTAATTGACAGTTTTGAGCAGTTTTTTCCCACTTTCCCACTTCTTTTCCCACTAACTTTTTACCTGAATATGTAAGTGCGGGAACCAATTTTTTTAACTTAAGTTTTTCATACTATTCCATCTCTAAGAGAGAGTTTGAGAGAATAATTCCAAAAGGAAAAAGTTCATTGTTTAAGTGTTATTGTTTTTCAAGAAATATCTTTTAAACACTTGTTTACACCCATAGTTTGTTTATCCAAGTTCCATGTATATATATCATTGCTTGGAGTGTTTGGCACTGAGTATTACTCTACCGTTTGCGGAGTTCGTTTGGGTTTGCTTCTACATCCCACAAAGAAGAAGAAGTTTGCGTTGATTTACCCACTTGGAGAAATGCTCCTTATTCGGGTGGCGTTGAGCATATAAAGTCCGATCGGTGGATTACGAGACCGCGGTGGGGCTCCGTGGTTATTCGTTAGGCGGAGGTATATACAAGAAGGAGCATCGGGGCTTGAGATGGATCGAGTCGAGTGTTGTAAGTCTTACTGTCTTGTATTTGTAAAACCATACTTAGTGGATTTGAGGCTCGGGTCGTCCGAGGTTTTTTCGCGTTGTGGGTTTTTTCTCGTACATCGCGGCATAGTGATTCATTGTTTATTTTTATCTTGCTATACTCACCTAGAACGCATGCTTAGGTAAAAAGATAAAATTTGGTTTAATCACTACTTGTTTAATTTGGTGCTAAATTAAATTTAGGTAATGAGTAGTTAATTCAAGTCATTAATTTAATGTGTTAAAATTTGGTTTGGCCTAATTTGGAAATATTGAAAATATGACTTAGGCAAATTTCTAGGACTTGGGTTAAAATGTTTTAAGTGAAATTAACATAAATGTGTGTTTTAATTTAATTTCACGTTGTTTAATTTTAATTTAGAAGAAATTAAAATTTGTTTGTTTAAGTTGAACCATCTCACGCTTCCACATATCTCTAAAAGGATATTATCTTTTTCTGAAGTACAAAGGTTTTAAAAAATCGGGGGCCTTTTGTTCCAAAAATTGGTATCAGAGCCAAAACGATAAATTATTTCGTTCAAGATCCTTTAAATATTTTTGGCTAAAATGGAATTTTCCCCATTCTCAAAATTCCCTATTTTCGATGGTTCTAATTACGCGTACTGGAAAGCGTGAATAAAATCGGCACTTAAATCTATCGACGAGAGGGTTTGGTTGTCTGTAGTTAACGGGTGGTCCCTACCAACACATTTAGTAGATAATGAACGTGTTACCAAACCGGCCGATAGGTGGAGTGAGAATGAATTTAAACTTTCGAATTTTAATTCCCGTGGTTTAAATGCCTTGTTTAGCGCGGTCACACTGGATGAATTTTGTCGCATTATGATGTATGGAATCTCTAAAGAAATGTGGGATATTTTACAACTCACTCATGAAGGTACAAGGGTCATAAAAGATTCGAAACTCCAAAACCTCACCACTCAATTTGAAACCATCAAAATGAACGTAAAAGAAACTTTTGATGAATTTTATGCTAGACTTTCCGATATTGTTAATTCATCTTTTAACTTTGGAGAGAAAATACCCAGCAACCGACTAGTAAAAAAAATTTAAGGTCCCTACCCGATAGATTTATTCCAAAAGTGACCGTTTTAAATTCTTTACCCACTTTAGCCTCTACGAAATTAGAAGAGCCTGTAGGTGGTTTACAAACCTATGAATTGGACATGTTTACTTCTAAAACTGAAAAGAAAATAGAAAAGGGCATTGCTTTAAAATCCCGAAAAGAGGAAAAACAAGTAGTAGAGAGCGATACTGATAGTGACTCGGAAAATATGGCTATGTTTGCTAGAAAGTTTCAAAAATTTCTTAAATTTAACAAAGATAAATTTAAAAATGATTTTAAGAAGTGTAAAAAAACTAGGCATGACAAAGCCGAGAAGACCCCTAAAACTTCTAATGAAAATGTAAATAGGGACGAGTCGAAAAAGTGTTTTGTTGTGAAGGGTATGGCCATAGGATTTTTGAGTACCCCACTAAACTAAGGAGAGAGGGTAAGCAATCAATTTCTTTTAATGCAACCCTTAGTGATAGTGATTATGAAGAGGGACCCGATTCCCCCACTAAGCCCAACATTATGGCTTTTATGGCTAGTCATGCGAGCACCGATAATGAAGCTTCCTATAAAGATATTCAAACACATGACATTTCTGTGGTCAAAGTTTATGATTCCCTTATTTTTTATGGTAGTGAGAGTGAAGAAGAAAGAGAGAGTGAAAATGAAGAAGTGGTTGATGTGAGTGAACTTCAAAATACTTTTTAAGAACTTTATGAAGAATCTATTAAATTAAAAAGAGCTAATTTGAAGTTAGAATCAAGTTTAAGAGAACGTGTTAAGGTCGTTGATGAGAGTGCATTGGTGGAAGACCTTAGGACACGAGAGAGAACTCTTCGAGAGAAATTTGAATATATAGAAGGTGAGAGAGATAGCCTTAGAGTTTTAATGGAATCAATGAAAAAGGAGCTTCTCGAGTTTGAAGAGAGAAATGTTTTCTTAGAGTTTAACATTTTAGAATTAAAAAATAAATTAAAAGACTCTAGGAAAGTCAAATTTGATTTGGAGTGTCGTTTGGAGAAACTAGATAAAATTTTAGGAACGGTCCAAATTAAAAATGACAATTGTGGTTTAGGATTCGATACTTGTAATGAATCTACTCATAAAGCAAAAACCCATGTTTTAGGAGAATCACCTAGGAAAGCCTTTAGAGATCAATCCTTAGGTACCAATTTTCGACGTGTTTTTACTTGTGCACATTGTGGTCGAAAAGGTCATCTTAGGAAATTTTGTTTTGATCTTAAACGAGGTCCTAGAAAAACCCAACGTAAGGCAACCGAGGTAGCCAAAATTCCTACACCCCGAGATAGTCACTCATCATTAGTTTGGGTTAGGAGATCTGACTTGGTAACTTTATAAGATAGGGTTTTTGATTCTCATTTATTTTCACATGCTTCTTCCACTACACCAAATCTGCACTATTGTCACGGTCATTGACCTTGACAAGTTGGACTTGTCAAGGTCAATGACCGTGACAATTCGGGGAGAGACAACTTTTTTTATCACGGACGTGTCATGGTCATAGACCGTGACAATATCATAAGAATTGTCATGGTCGTGTCACGGTCTAGGACCGTGACACGTTTAGTCACGATTAATAACCGTGACAAATTATTGGCCCCTTTTAAAAAAATTGTCACGGTCAATGATCGTGACAAGTCCGTGATAACTTTTGTCACGGTCATTGACCGTGACAATTCTAGACAGAATTGAAAAACAATCTGCTAGGCAGTATGGCCACTGCCCAACAATATATTTGTAGTTGTTATATCAACGTTGTACCTATTCATATATCATATATCCAAATATACTAGAGATAAGGCAAATATACATTCAAAATAGAAACTATTTAAGAAGAAACAACATCACCATCAATTATCTCAAATCTACAAACTATTTAGCTGGAAATGAGATTTTGTACCGCGACGCTCGGGGACACCTCATTATCCTTCCCTTCTCGTTCGAAGAGCCACATAAGTATCGAGTATATGTGGCCTACCCTCAGGGCCACTCCCTGTCCCCTGAAATAAAATAAAGTGAAATTAATATCCGCCCCGCAAATATAGATAAATATAAATCGAAATTGAAATCAAAATCAAAATTGACATATAAATATAAATACATTACCTGTAGTGTCACCCAAACAGCTAACTTAAGCTCATATGGCACCTCCTTCCAACTAATGTACCCCGGGAAATCGTGTCAAATATAATTCCCTTCATATCTGAACACTAAGAAATGCCATAATCCTATGAAGTTATGCGTTGTAAATTCCTTCCAACCGTTGTGTAGCCAAAAATCAGCAGTTGAAGTTGTCAATTCCACCTTTCAATGGTCTCCCATATTTTGCTAGAGGTTCCAAGTGGTGGGGAATGGAAAGTTGGATTGACAACTTCAACTGGTGATGTTTGGCTATATAACGGTTGGGAGGAATTTACAGAGCATAACTTCATAGGATTATGGCATTTCTTAGTGTTCGGATAGATGAAGAGATTCAGTCTCCTCTCCACAAATAGGACACCCCAAATAACTATGTACTAATCACCTATTAAAGGTAAGAAGCGTATATTCATGGATTAGTATAAACAAAACTTAGATGTAGTTGGAATATTTATGTATTAATCTCCTCTCCACACATGCACACTACACAAGAGTGAAAGTAAACGCACCAGGGGGAATTATTGTCCTTCCCCTACTATCTTCTTCCAACCATAGTTGTGGCTTAAGTTTTAACGATTTAAGGTCTTTTCGTGCATTTTCTCCATCCTTCGAATGACTCCCCCAAGGCAAGTACCCACAATATGTTCAGTGAAGTTCTTCTCTGCATGCATCACATCCAATACATGGCGCACCGGGTTATTCTTCCAATAAGGCAATCCAAATAAAATTGACCTCCGAGACCATGCCTTTCTTATCTCAGTTTCATTCCCAGTTGGGGTCTTCTTATGATTGACGTTCTTAAATTTGGGATTCTTACCTGGCATATTAGGTCCACATTCAGAAGATTTACTTTTAATTTCTGAACCCGAAAGTTGTCTTGGCGGTAGCCTATGTTCAACTCCGCCCAATAAAAAATTGGAACCTTTCTCAGATCTGAAACTATGAGCTGGGGGTAAAAACCTCCTGTGGAGATGGTATACATTTTTGAAGCTAGAGGATAGACGAAGAGATTCAGTCTCCTCTCCACAAATAGGACACTCCAAATAACCATGTACTATAATGCCCCATAAGCTGGAAAATCATGAATTTCCCACATCAACATAGCTTTCAGTGTAAACTCTTCTTTTCTAAAAGAGTCAAATGATTGCACACCCACTTCCCACAACTCATTTAATTCTTCTACCAAAGGAGCCAGGTAGACGTCAATGTCATCACTTGGTGCCTTTGGCCCAGGTATCAACAAAGCTATCATCGAAAATTCAGGTCTCATACACTGTGAAGGAGGGAGGTTGAGTGGGGCTAGGATCACTGGCCATACACTCTAATTGGTTCTTAGATTTCCAAATGGATGGAAACCATCTATTGATATAGCCAAACGAAAGTTGCGTTGTTCTCGAGCAAAATCGGGATACTCAAAATTCATCCTCCGCCAGGCAGTAGAATCAATAGGATGACGCATGATATTACCCCTACTTCTGCCCTAGCATGCCAAGTCATTGCCTCTGTAATCCATGGTACTGTGAAAAATTGCTTTAATCTAGGCCCAACGGGAAAATATTTCAATACTTTTTGAGGCACTTTTGAGCTTGTGCCTTCCTTACTAGTAGATTGGACATATCTAAGTTCATCGCATACCGGACAACGATCGAGATTTTCATACTCCTTTCGGTATAGTATGCAGTCATACACACAAGCATGAATCGATTAATACTTCATTCCCAAACATTTCAAACTGTTCTTCATAACAGGATAGCTATTTGGAAGTGTATTCACCTTGGGTAATAAGCCCTTCACCCATTTCAGAATTCCCGTCATGCTATTGCCAGATAAACTGTACTGCATCTTCAAACTGTGCAAACCAACCATGGCATGTAAAGTTGTTTTATCTTTCTCACAACCAGAGTATAACGGTTGGGTCACCTTAAATTTTAAACTTTGGTAGTCATCGTCAAGTTTTACCGTGTTATCTTCACGAGCACTTGAATCTTCTACATCATCAGTAACCTCATTCTCCTCTCCTTTATAAACTCCGTACGCATCATCAACTAAATCATCTAACATATTATGATCTACGTCGTCCCCTTCTACATCTATTCTACTTGTTGAAGGTTGTTGTGAAGGTTGGTCGGGGACAAAAGGAACTTTTAATTCACCGTGAAAACTCCAAAATTGATAACTATCTTGCATACCCGATCTTAACAAATGTAGTTCAATTGTTTTCCACTCAAACACCTTACCATTCTTACACCTAGCACACGGACACGGAAACTCTTCATCATTATGACATATCTTTACATATTTCACAAATTCGTTAGCACCTCTGCGAAACGCATCCCCCATTCTATTAGTCTCACCCATCCACTCTTTGTATTTTGGATATCCCATCACAGCTACCACAACTAAACACCTATTAAAGGTAAACAAAACTTATATTTATAGTATGTTTTATTTAATTATCCTATTAAAGGGTGAGTGGTCCTATCCCATTCAAGACCGCATTTTTCTGTAATATACTTAACAGCTCATGCACATTGTTACGATTTGAAAAAAATTCGACAGCATATCCCCGTAGTTCTCCAAGTACTTAACGTATATTGGCAGGTGTGAGTGTTATTTCAATTGATCAATTGAAATAACAGTCACACTTGTCAATCTAGTATGTACCCAGAGAACATTAAGATACGACTGCAAAACTTCCTCCAAAAATAACAACTTTAAGCCAATAAGAATATTATACAGAAATTATATAGTCTCAAACTGTCCAAACGGGACAATTCGAGAGATCTCATTACAGGGGTAATGACTCTCGAACGGGTATAAGGGCTATTGAATGCGTACGCATAAGAACTAGAAGGCCAGTATCTATGCGCACTTTATTTAATTTCAAGTATGTTTCATTTAATTATCATACTATATAAATATTGTTCGATATACAAAGTAATTTTAAAAAAAAGTTGAAAATTCCACCCCCATATGGACAATAATCCCGTGGTTATGCCACTTTTAAAACTAACCAACCAAACATTTACTAAACAAAATAATCTAACAGCAATGTCAACAACAAATGTGTATCGCGTACTCCTTCTAATTCATCTACTCAATTAATTCATTTCATCAATTAAACTAATAATTAACGTATACAATTATTAATTTACTAATTTACACTGAGGGGCAATCCTACTTTCATATGAAATGGGTACTAATTATTAATTTACTTTCATCTAAAACTGTTTCATTTATTAATTATATTTTAATGGATATAATTATATAATCTATAGATGGATTCAATTTAATCTTACTATGTGAATGTTTTTATCTACAATGAGTTAACCTTCAAACAATATATATTATCTCATAGAATCATCAAAACACGATATTAAGAGAATTACAATGGTACCGTGCCTTACCCCCCCCCCCCCCCCCCCCCACACACACACACACAAATAAATTGACAAATTCATGGGTTATTTCCAACATATAAACATCATATACACCTAACAAACATACACAAACATATATTCACGAGTTAGTTTCAACAAAAGTGCAAAAAATTCAAGAACCTATATATATACAAATACAAAAATAAATAACTCGTGAATTTGTCAATTTGTTTGACAAATTCATGGGTTAATTCAAATACAAAAATAAATTCATGGGTTAATTCAAATACAAAAATACAAATTCATGGGTTAATTCAAATACAAAAATAAATTGACAAATTTATGAGTTATTTCCAACATATAAACATCATATAAAGATAAAAAAAACACCACACATATATATACAAATAACTCGTGAATATACCCCCTAACCCACCCTGCCCCCTACCCACCCCCACCCACCACATACACACACACACACAATAGCCCCCTACCCTGCCCCACCTCCCTCCACAGCCCCCACCCACCACACATACACACACACACACATCAGCCCCCCTGCCCCACCCCCTACCCCCACCCTACTCCACCCCCACACACGCACACACACACACAAATGCACATATATACACACACACACATATATACACACAAATATATATATAAATGGAAGAGAGAGAGAGAGAGAGAGAGAGCGTAGAGAGAGAGATGTGGAAAAAGGAGGGAACGGCGGGGGAAAAAAAGAAGGGGTAAGGGTTTTTGCTGAAGAAGTTGTCACGGTCGTGTCAAGGTCCTTGACCATGACAATTATTTAAAGAATTATCACGGTCATTCACCGTGACAAGTAAATTTGTCACGGACTTGTCACGGTCAATGACCGTGACAATTATTTATCACGGTCGTGTCAAGGTCAATGACCGTGACACAAAACGCGTGTTTTTTATCACGGCCAATGACCTTGACAAGGGTGGCCGGCTCAAAGGTGACAATTTTATCATTTTGTTGTAGTATTCCCTTGTAAAATATAAAGGTTGAATGTGTTAGTTTTATTTGCATACTCTAGCTTTTTGTGCTTCATATTATATATCCTTGCTAGGTGTATGCATGCTTAATCATTTTCTAGTCTATGCTCCATGCTTAATCACATGCTAGAATTATGATTCTTGTTTGTATTTTGTATTATATTTCCTTCATTTTTGTTTGCATTAAATGAAAAATACAAAAAGATTTTTGTTTATCATTTGGGTTTTTATCTCTTGGAAATTTAAGTTTAATGAAAAATTCAAATGATTTTTGTTTGTCTTTTGAGTATATATTTTTATTTTTGGTTAAAAATTTGAAAACCTCAAAAAAAAATTTTTTTTATGTATTTTAGTTTGACACGCTTTTGTGGCATACACTTGTGTTAGAATCTCATCTTTTACGCTCCCATGTGGCTAGAACTTTTGGTCTAGATTGTCAATCCTTATTATGTTCTTTACTAACCTTACATGGAGCATTTGGATTTTGTGTTGATATAATGGATTCTATTTTTATATGCCTCTATTCACACATGCACGAGCTCCTTTGAAATTTAATCGTCACATGTTATATTTGAGCTTTGTGAGGTGTTCTCCTACCAATCTTGTCATCTACATATTTGTGACCTAGGAGGACTAGTGCATGTCAAAATCCGTTGCACGTGAGATTTGTGTGAGATATAAAAAATGATATATAAATGTGCCCGGGGAAGGGCTTCGAAAGGATTTATTATCCTTTGTGAATAGTAAGCCACCGTTTGCTTAGACCTAAAAGAAATACGTGGTCCAAAGGCCTAAAAATAGAATTATGGCATTAAAAAGAAAAATATTTGCCAAGGCCTATGTTTAATTGATATTATCATTTAAAAATAATATATGTTTATTGAGGGAGATTGGATGGTATATCAACGGTTTGCACAATGTCCGTTTATCCTATTTGTACTTTCATTGTCATGACTCTATTGATTTGTAGAATCATCAACATGCTAGGCTTGTATGGATTGTGTATGTTTGTTCATTGAGTTCATCTTATATTGTCACATGAGGTTATATTCAAATATAATGAAGTTTGTAATCAATTGAGAACTCCGTGAACATGTTTGTAAGTGATTGGGTCTAAATTTAATCGTTACATGTTCACACCCCAACACTTCCATTTCCATATAACACATTTTTTCCATACGAGTGTGAAAAGCTTATCTTATTTTGTGTCATTTGTGTGTTTATATCTATATATATGTGTGTGTGCATCTTTGGTATATCTAGAGTATGTATATATATATGATATTCTTGTTGGTCTTTGTCGTGCTTTCTAATCCATTTATGCTTTTATTCATAATTGGTATCTAACTTGTTGCATTCTTTATTGATATCACATGCTTAATACTTTTTGTATCATATTGGTATCATTTTCTTGCATCCTAGTTGGTATTAGTTCTTATTTGTTGGATTAGTTGTGATTTTGTTGCCTATGTGCTTTAATGTTCTCATCATTTTATGCACTATTGCATGTTTTTAGCTTGTTATCCAATTCTAGTTATCCCTTGCTTAGTTTAGAGGGTGTATATGCTTTAATTGGGGAAGATAAGTTAATATTTTGATTCTTTGGCCTTTGTCTATTCCTGAACAAAAAGGGGGAGAATGATAAGGGGAGAAACGGTATCTAATCCTATTGTAATCGTATCTTAGTTTGGGGAGATTTAACTTTGGGGGAGTCGTGTCCTTCTTAAGAAGATCATAGTTGATAAAGGGGAGAATCAATTAAGGGGGGGGGGGGTCTTTATTTATATTGAATTTAATATTCTTGATATTCCCTATGCGTTTGATAGTTTGCTTAAGTGTGCAGGAATTCTTCTTAATGGCAACTTTCATCATCGGGCAAAGATATTGATCCTTGGGTTGTTTGAGTCAAGCATTGTACTTTTATTTTGGGTGGGACTTTTTTCAGTCTAGTAAAGCTTGACGACCCTTTAGGATTTTTGTTGGTTTTTGTCCCGGAATAGCAAAAGGGGGAGATTTGTAAGGACATAAATTTCCAATTGAGTCCTTTGTAGTTTTGGCTCAATTCCAGACAAAAACATTTGAGTCATAGGATAGAGTTATTGACCATCCTTCAAGCCTATGACGTACTAAAGTTGAAGATGTAGCGGCCAGGTTTAAAGCTTCATTAAAATGACGAGTTTAAAGTGCCTCGTTTCTACGTCATCAACATGGTTCCATTGCTCCTACGGTATGAATTCATTTTAATATATATATATATAGGAGCTTGGAACATTTTATATTGGGTGGACTTTTAGTTCAAACTATAGTTTATTTTCAGAAAGATTTTATTAAAACTTTAAAATAATGTATATAAATTTTCTGGCCTAAAAATATAATTTTTACACTTTCTGGAAGTTCGTTCGAATTATCGTTCGAACGAGTTTTTCGTTCGAACAATAATGTCGTTAGCACAAGTTTGCCAACGAGTTCCCAGATTAGCCACTGGAATGTCGTTCGAACAAAAAAATGATGTTCCAATGAGATTTATAACGAGTTCACACTCGAACTTCGTTAGAAGGCTCGTTCGAACGAGACTTCGTTCGAACAAAAATCTCGTTCGAACGAGTTTGACGGGAACAGTTAATTGGCAGTTTTGAGCAGTTTTTTCCCACTTTCCCACTTCTTTTCCCACTAACTTTTTACCTGAATATGTAAGTGCGGGAAGCAAGTTTTTTAACTTAAGTTTTTCATACTATTCCATCTCTAAGAGAGAGTTTGAGAGCATAATTCCAAAAGGAAAAAGTTCATTGTTTAAGTGTTATTGTTTTTTAAGAAATATCTTTTAAACACTTGTTTACACCCATAGTTTGTTTATCCAAGTTATATATATATATATATATATATATATCATTGCTTGGAATGTTTGGCACCGAGTATTACTCTACCGTTTGAAGAGTTCGTTTGGGTTTGCTTCTACATCCCACAAATAAGAAGAAGTTTCCGTTGATTTACCCACTTGGAGATAGGCTCCTTGTTCGGGTGGCAGTGACCATATAAAGTCCGATCGGTGGATTCCGAGATCGCGGTGGAGCTCTGTGGTTATTCGCTAGGCAGAGGTATATATAAGAAGGAGCATCGGGGCTTGAGAGGGATTGAGTCGAGTGTTGTAAGTCTTACTGTCTTGTATTTGTAAAACCATACTTTGTGGATTTGAGGCTAGGGTCGTCCGAGGTTTTTTCCCGTTGTGGGTTTTTCCTCGTACATCGCGACGTAGTGATTCATTCTTTAATTTTATCTTGCTATACTCACCTAGAACGCATGCTTATGTAAAAAGATAAAATTTGGTTTAATCAATACTTGTTTAATTTGTTGCTAAATTAAATTTAGGTAATGTGTAGTTAATTCAAGTCATTAATTTAATGTGTTAAAATTTGGTTTGGCCTAATTTGGAAATATTAAAAATATGACTTAAGCAAATTTCTAGGACTTGGGTTAAAATGGTTTAAGTGAAATTAACATAAGTGTGTGTTTTAATTTAATTTCACGTTGTTTAATTTTAATTTAGAAGAAATTAAAATTTGTCTGTTTAAGTTGAACCATCTCACGCTTCCACATATCTCTAAAAGGAAATTATCTTTTTGTGAAGTACAAAGGTTTTAAAAAATCGGGGGCTTTTTGTTCCGAAAAGACCATTCAGGGTCTCTTCCAGTATCACCGTCGTAGAATTGTGACGATATGACATACGCGCAATATTGGCAACCGGTTGACCATCAGGTCCCTGGTCGCTTGTAGTAGCCTTGAAGTTAGGCCCAAGGCTACAGCTCCAACACCAGTGTAGTCTTTTCAACACAATGGATTCAGCACATACCAACGAAGGGGACAAGCTCCACTTTACAACCAAGATTTCTATACCAACCAAGCCTCTAAGGCCTTCCTCTACTAAAAAATTCCAAAAAACTCATTTTTTCCCCAAAATAAATCCTTTTAAAGGGAAATTCTTTGCCATTATGCCACCAAGGCCTCTCTTTATTCCAAAAAACACATTCTCCTACTTTTTCTTAAAATAAGAACTTAGTAGCAAATTAAAGTGCTTGTAGAGTAAGACATTAAATGAAGATAATCAAATAAAATATGCATCATTTTTTGCTTTTTTTTAGTCTCTTTTCAGGTATAATGCCGCTACATCAAGCATGCGATATGGTCAATGCCAAGATCCCACAGTCAATGATGAATATGCAAGAAATCCCGAAGGGAAAAAACCAAAATTGGATGTCACCTCATGTCCCCCACAAGACTCACTCCAAGGTACAAAACGTATACAAACACATGTGCCATCAATCGCCGCATCCCTCGGAGCAATCCCTCAAGGGTAAAAGGTCACCTACATTCCCAACAGATATTCAACAATCCTACCCAACGCCGCCTGCACCGCCTCCGACGTCTATCATCCACCTCTATCTACAAACCCTCGCAATCAATCCCCAGCAGCTCCTATACCCCTTTATATATCGATCGACACCTACCTATTCCCCTTCCTAAGGTATCCCAGAAGACTGTGCCACTACCATTTGGTAACTCCTACAACCTGCCGATAGGCAACACCTTAAAATTTTGTACAAAAAAGATCCCTAAAAGGCCAGAAATTTCTAAAAATGTCTCGAAAATGCCTAAAATTGCCTAATGAATATTGGAACATATCTTCACCAAGAAAATCCTTTTTCAAGATCCCATGTCCCTGGATGGATTAATACCGTATTTTATCTCTAGCTTAAAATAGATCCAATATAAAATAGATCCATAACCTCACATAATCATTTTCTTAACAGACCAGTTCATAATTAAGGTTTTTTTACTTTATAATCACTCCTAAATCATTTGAATATCATCTCTAATGGATCCTAAACATATTTTTATCATTATATAATCATTACCTATGATAATACGAGAAATCGCCCACTAGTCATTCTCATATCGTCAAATCAAGTGTAAAATATGTAATGAATAAACAAAGCAAGTAAATATAGAGAAAACAAGATATAGAGTGGTTCAGCCTCTAAAATAGGCCTACGTCCATTGTGTTGCTCCGTTCTCATTATATGCGTCGTATTGTACAATATAATCATGCCTAAAGAGGCGTACAAGTATGAGAATAAAGGAGAGTCCATGATGATTAAAGATTCCGGTGTGCCGGAGAGGTGGCTGTGATGTGGACGAACAACCCCCGAGTTGTACACTGAGGTTGTGTAGTGAGAATCGGTACTGTAGAACCTGCCCCGGGTGTGTGTCGAATCGATCCCTTATTTTCGAGGTGTAGTCCCCTATTTATAGGAGATAAGCTCACGTGCAATGAGCACTTGACAGTACACAAAGTCTGGAATTGTAATGGAGAGGGATGCGACCTGTAAGGCAAACAACGTGAGTGTCGCATCCTGTAAGACTTAGATAAAGATGTTGCAGTACCGGATGATTCCGCGGCATGTTGATGGGGGGGGGGGGGGCGCGCCCTGAGATGAGGAGGGCCGCGCCCCCGTATTCGTTAGGTTCGTACACCGAGTTCAGTAGGGCCGCGCCCTAGGTTGATAGGGGCCGCGGCATGTAGGCACATGTAATGTAGTGTACCTTTCGCGGTATGGTGTTATATTTGTACTATCAACCTAGACCAAATTCATTAAAATAAATGTTAAATATTAACTTTCAACATGTGTTTAAATAAGGTTTATCTTAAATACATGTTTAAATATTTATAATCGATAAAAAATATTTAAGTTTAATCATGATCAAGTGATCATTATATTAAATTAGTCGTACAACAAGTCTTAACATTTCTAATCATTTAACAACCTTAAAACTAAGGTATTTAATGAATATGCATGATATCTCAACCTAAAATGTGACTAATCATAATTTAATGAAAATAGGAATTACATATAATGTGTAGTAAAACAAGTTATTCCTTTCCTGAAATCGAAAGATTGAATCCATGATTAACACCTCTTGGTGATCCTCTTGTTCTCCTAAAATATCATATGCTGCTAAGGTTTGTCTTATGTTTTAGATTTGATTAATTAAGGTCACGTCTCTATTTAAACCCTTAATGTTACAGGTCTCTTATGGGCCTAATTTACGACTTCTAAATGAGCAAAAATAATACCTAGATTCGTCCAAACTTAGACCAAAGGGGTACCCACCCCCGGGGCCCAATTCGACATACTAAAATCACCACTTTGAGGTTCTATATCCACTTGGATCCCAATATAACGGTTCTAACCCAAAATATAAAAATGAATCATAACAATATTATTAAATTGTGAGTCATTCACATATGATTTAAATGATCGATTTACATAATCGACCCTACACACGATCAAATTTAAATAATCACTGAATAATCAATTATTTAATTAATTAAAAATACGGGGTATTACACCACCCTTTGAAAACTCTCACACAAAAATTCTCATCTTTAAAGTTCACACTGCAAAATTTAAGAGTATAAAATTTCACATTGTGAATTTGGAATATGAAAATCTTGCATAAATTTCACATTGAAATTTCTCAGAGAGAAATTTTACATCTGTTTTTTAAAAATCTGCATTTGAATGAAACTCATTTGATAAATATTGGACTAAATTACACCTGCAGCCCCTAAACTTTATCCACGATAACATTTGGACCTTTAAACTTTTTTTTATAACAGTTAAGCCCATGAACTATGTTATATCTGTACTAGTGGCCATTCCTTACATATTTCATTAAATCTAGAGGAATTCATTGATAAAAATATTTTTTATCACCCCATACCCAAAATAACTTCAAACCATACACAAACTCGTTATTTGCAAAGTAATAACATGATTTATCAATATCGTTTTTATTTCATTTGGGTATTATATGGAGTTATTTTTGGTAAAGGGTTTGAGTATATGAGTGATAAAAGCCATATATGCGTTGACATACTAATCACATAGACTAATGCCATAATATTTAAGTGAAAAGTTAGCTACTAGTACAAACATAACATTGTTTAAGGACTTAAACGTTATAAAAAAAGTTTGAGGGCCAAAATAATACACTGGCCAAAATTTAGGGGGCATTAGTGCAATTAATATAATCATTTGAAAAAGAAAACATTAATAAAAAGAAACATGTATAATAACAATATATTATTAAAAACTAAAATTTAGCATTGCGATTTTATATTGTGAAATTCACAATTTGAATTTCTCAATGCAAAATTTCAATTTGAGACTTGCCAATTAAAAAATTTCACTACGAAATTGTCGTGAAAAATTCACACCCAAAAAATATGTCCGAAATAGAACTGCAAAATTCAAATTCAAGCTTCAAAATTTATTATCCTTCATGGATCACCTCGGATATATGTCCAAATCTATAATCTTAATCCCGAACGGATTTATATTTTGAAAAATATTTAATTTAAAAGTTTAGGAACAAAAAAGGAAAATAAGAGGTTAGGGGTAGTTTGTCTGAAAAAAACGTTTTGAGTTTCTCAATATTTTTTTCTTTACGCTTATACTCACTTTAATTTATTTGATACACAAAGGAACAATATGGGCAAGTTAATAATTCAGTCAAGCATTAACTGCCTCCACTCCTACGGCTGCTATGTTTCACTTATCTAACATACGCAGAGGCTGTTTACAAATAATATGGATTTATATAGTTAAAATGTTAAGAAACAAGGATTTTCCTTTCACAAAAATTTACAATAAAGCTAAAAAAATAGGGTAATTTACAATTAAGTCATTTGGTAACAATTTTTAAATATTTTAGGACAATTTACTATTAGGTCCACTTGTTACGCTATTAGCGTGGATTTTTACGAGAAGAGATTTAGTGAATCTAAGTGTTTAAAATTTATCAAAATTCTTTTAGGGTCCGTTTGACAATCCAATTCCAAGTCATGAAAATGAAATTCAAAGGCCAATTTTAATTTCGCAGAATTGAAATTGGTCTTCCAATTTCAATTCCAACCCTTGTAATTGGGTTGCCAAACTGACCCTTAGTCTTTAAAATTTGTTTGTGAGAGATACAAGAGCACTTCCTCCCCCAAAAAAATATGAAAACGATATTAATTACTTAATAAAGGGGTAAATATGATATATTATAAGTATACATTTTTTTTAATTCAAGAATAGTATTGTATTTATTTTATAGGATTGATCAAATGGGTAAGAAATTATGGGAAGTTGTTGATGAATTATGGTGAGCGGTTCAGTTGTGGTTGTGATTATGGTTGTGGAAGGTGGGGAATAGCGATTTCCCCACCATAACTAGTGACATCTGACTATTTATCTTTTTTTTTTACCAGCAAAATGATTCTTTACTAAACTGACAAGAATAATTTAACAAACAAATAGACACTTTTATGATTATTATTATTATTATTATTAAAGTAACCAATTGCGAGTCAAGCGTAAGACCACTCTAATCCATTGGCCAAAATGGATTTCAATTTATTTTCCCCGATTTATGCAACTCAACCCCATTAAACAAACTCGGAAAGGCATTTTCCAACCTAAGATTTTAGTTAGTTTGATCCACAGTACTTTATTTTGTATTGACTAATTAGAGGAGACTTACTATTCCAATTTAATTTTGTGCGACTCATTAATGGGTTTTGTTTGTATTTTTTTTTTAAATGATACCGAATGGTCTCTAGATACGAATGAATGCAAACACGACACACAATGGCGGATCCAAGATTTTTTATCAAGGGGGGCGAAAGAATCGAGTGGTGTGGGGGTTTGGGGGCGGGAGCCCCGAGGAGATTTTTTTTTTATTATTTTGAGTTTTATACAAATGATAGTTTTATAATGCCCAAACAACTACTCTCAATCATTAAGGTCCGTTTGGCAACCCAATTCCAAGCCATGAAAATGGAATTCGAAGACCAATTTTAATTCCACGGAATTGGAATTGGAGGAATTGAAATTGGTCTTCCAATTCCAATTCCAAACCTTGAAATTGGGTTGTCAAACGGACCCTAAGGGAAATTGAAAGTTCAACCAGATTTATTAGAAATCAATCATTTTTAAGAGTATGAACATACAAAATTAAAAAAAGTAGGGTTGAAGAATATATGAATATGAACAAGTATCTCATCGTCCCAATCTGGTTTCTTCTGGAACCAATTAATATTCAACACTCAAAAATACCAACAAACAAGTAGTGGAAAATAAAATTAAAAAAAGAAGAAGATATAAAAGTAAGGTTTTATAATCTGGAAGTGGAGAATTGTTCCTGGAGTTGGGCGGTGGGAGAAGGAGAATTCTGGTTATTGGAGAGAGAAGCGTTGACTCTGTACCCAAACAATTGAACTAACCCTAATTTATTTTTCAAATCTGAACTGTGGCGGCGGCCACCCCACCTCGTCCTAAGGTGGATCCGCCGCTGACGACTCACAATGAATCGCACAAAATGAATCCGAATCTTGAGTCGGGCCAAAATATCTCTTTTATTAAATGGAAAAATTACCTTTAATCTCTAAATAGATCATTTATGGAAAAAGACACCGCAAATTCTAAAATTTTGGATAATTTGAAATTCTCATCCTAATTTTCAATTTGACATGACAAATTATGAAGTTTATTATTGGAGCAATTGGACACTCACTTCTAACAATTTTTCAACTTTTACCCCAATATTTTGGAAATTTAGAAAAGTCCAAACCCATTTTCGAGACAACTAATTGCAGCATCGGGGCATTTCCCCCAGACGAGGCGGGGCTATAGCCTCAAGGCGGTGTAATGCGATAGCCTTAATTTGAAAAAAATAAAAATATTAATGAAGCCTTAAAAATAAAGTAAAAGGTACAAAACATAAACAAATGACCAAGTTTAATAAAGTAAATGGTTTTTTGACTTTCCCTCATGAGATCATGCCTTAATTAGACATAACCCCTGGCTTTTCAAAAAATTAGACTTAAGCTCCCGCATTTGCATCAACCCTCTTGTACCTTATGCATACGGTGAGGTCAATCTAATGGTTGAACTCCTTAGGGATTGTCTCTAAATATAACATTATCTAAGAAGGTAAAGTTAAAAAAAATCATAAAAAGTTAAAACAAATTATTTCTTAAAAAAAATTACAAAAATTCTTGCATTAGAACAAAAAACTAGCACAAATTCTTTCATTAAAAAAAGTAACACAATTTCTTGCATAAACCAAAAGCATAATACGTTGTTATTTAAAAAAAACTAAAACAACTCCTTGCACTAAAATCCAAAACATAACACAAAATCATTAAAAAAATATTTTCTTGCACGAAAGCCAAAAGACGACTACAAAATATTTTTTTTAAACAAAGAACGAACATGCTTTGATACATAATCTCAAAAAAAGAATGTAACACCCCGTGATTTTTAAGTCGTAAAAATCTAATATAAATTAAATATTTTGAAAAAATCATTTTTGAAATTTATTTAGGTACGTAAAAATGTTGGTTTTGATCGGTTCGCCAGTTGACCGGAGGTGGAGTCTTTTTTTTAGAGTTCGGTTGGGCTCAAATTCTTTTCGTTTCTAAAATAAAAAGGTACGGGTTTAGGCTTTTTAAAACACTTAAAATGCCTCCTACATTTTTACCTCCTCTCGTCTACAAAACCTAGACCCCATTTAAATTTACTTTCAACCCAACTTTTGAAGATCTAAATCAAGTTTTCTCAAAAACTAGAAGAACGCGTCTTTGCTATTTTTGCGAGAGGAGTGAATCGTATAATCAGATTTTGAAGATGACTTCTTCACAAGTATGAATGCTTCTATTGTTCCCCCTTAAGTGTTAGGCATTGTAGATATTGTCTAAACATTAATTAATGGTGTTTTTCTTAAAGTAAATGTAATACCCTGTAATTTTATTGATTTTAATTGTGGGATTAATAGAACTAAATGTGAGAAAATTAATTAATAATTGGAATAAAATAAATATTTACTAGCGAGATAAGAGTTAATATTTATTACTGGGAATTACATTGAATATTATGGAGCGAATAAAGTAATATATAATTCTGAATGTGATTATGAATTTATAAAAATTGTCGCGAGGGAGAAATATGACAATTATGAAATTTAAGTCGGAACATGCGTGTGAGTCATGTCGGGACTAAATTAATAGAATAAAAAAAGCAAAATATTTATACATCGCCCAAATGGTCATTTCGAGTGTGCTAACGTGTCCAAAAGGATCGAAATAGTAAAAAAATTCTACCCGGGGATTTAGTTTGGATTTCGGGATAGTTTTAGGCTAAACCGACACCTCTGAGGGTATTTTTGTCTTTTGAAAAATTGGGGCTAATTTATGAAAAAATTTGGGGAAATATATCTGCATGTACGTGGGAGTAGTTAGATTTTTTATTCGCAAAAGAAAAGAGAGAGTCCAAGAGGAAGAAGGAGAAGAGATTTCTAGGAGCTCCAAGACCAAACCACCCATCTTTCACCAAGAACACCATCAACGTGTAAATCGGGAAGAGATGAATGCATCTACACCACTTTCATTCAACAATTCAGACCTTCCTAATAAGGCAAGTGGTTATCTTACTTTAATTAGTGCATATATTATACATGTTAGTGTAGAATTGATGATATACATATGATATGATGATATATGGGTTGAAATTGATTTATTAATCAAGCTTTTGGGTAGGAAATTGAATGTAGATTAATTATCATATGTAGAGGCTATAAATATGGGTTGATACATGAAGAAAAACGAATTCAATTATGGGTTTAGGGTGGACAAAATTATTAATGATGTAAAACTAGGGCTTTAGATATTTGATTAAATTCCTTCACCCATATATGAGATTTAATGAGGTTTAATGGTTCAAAGATGTTGGGGATCATCTAAATCTATGTAAAATCACTTTAGGACTATTAATTTTAAGTTGGTATAAAGTTAGATGTGAATTGGGTGAACAAAAATGGGCAAAATCGCAGGTTTGCTAAGGTAGATGATGAACTGGGTGAATGTCGTTCGAATGACCTGGGGAACCGAAAAGTCGTTTGAATGACCTCGTTCAAATGAGAATACAATACAAATTCCATGGAAATTAAGAGTTTAGTTTGTTCAAATTCGTTCGAACGAATTATTAACGAGATTGAAGAGTGAAATTCGTTCGAAGTTTCGTTCGAACGAAACTTCTGGGTACTTCAAACGAGATTGCAGATTTTTGAAAATTTTACGGGAAGAGATGGAATTTGGTGAGAATAATTCAAGAATAATGAATTACTTAAGGTTAGGTAGGGAAACCACATTTTTCGAGCTAGTAACATGAAGTATAGAAGTATCTAAGGATAAGAGGGACTCCTTAGTGATATCCATTATAGGTAGTATGATACGATAGAGAGGATAATTGTAATTGGGAACATCGTGAATACTGTAAAAATGATAATTCGTACAAATCTGGGATATTTAAGTGGTGTAATCCTATTAATTATATGGGTTGTGTGTACCTATTGTATGAAACCTTACGTGTATGACATACCTATCATACTTGCTATCATGGGAGGTCTTAGAAAGGGGACAATATTATCTTGATGAGCCTTCGGGGGAATTTTAGATTGCTACCTCACGACATAGGTCTAGGAAAGACTTATCTCTGAGTTAATAAGTTTGCGGTCACGTGGGTGCGTAGGTATGTGCATATCCCATGGGGTTGGGAACTATGTTCGCCTCCATCGTGTGTGATATGTGTTGATACGATTCCAAAGTGATTTGAAATTCGTAGTCCTTATGTGTGTGATGTACCGGGAATGATAGCAGAGTATGTGTGAACCGCAGGTTTAGCCTTTTGGGGGTGCCGTATTAGTATATATATGTATGATAGTGATATATATATATATATATATATATATATATAAACTTGAGATTATTCTACTATGTTGCTTAGTAGATGAGAAATATGATGATGTATAATATTATTCAACAATGTGAGAACTTGAATGATTAATGAGTTATTTGAATTCGATTAAACTCACGTTATAATTACAAGAATGTACGATTCGGGTGTTATGATTGGGTATAATGACTTAGGCAATTCAGTAAAGAACTTGGGCTAAACTAGATAAGTGGGATAGCATGACTAGGATGGGTTATGAGTCTAAACTAGGCGTGCACATTAGTTGAGAGGTGAGAATCTCAGGTGAGTGAACGAGGACCTAACATGGATATAGTATTTATTGTTTAATGCATTTTAAACACTTGATGTTTTTAAACTATATACAATTTCGACTATGATCCATTTTCTTCCAAATCTACTTTGTTTTTTTAAAATATTTTAGGTTCCGAGCTATAAGGACGCCCAGCATAGGAGTTCCTACCAATTGACGCGCTGTAGATGTTGTGAAAGTTATAGGACCTCGGTACTAGATGCTTCCACATCTATCCTTGATTATTTATGAGTTATTTACTTTAGTCTGACATGTTGCCTATCATTTATTCATATGTACTCAGAGATATTGACTGCAAACTCTTATTAATATTTCAGTAGTCGGGACTTATTTCATTTTAGACTTTTGTATTTGGGATTTAAACTGGATGTGTTTGCTCCAGACTTAGTTATTCATTTATGTCATTATTATTTGCAGTGAGATTTTATTAGATGGTGAATGATTAAATTAATTATTTTGGTTGCATGTTAATTTTAAAAGACAAAATTTGACACTTGACTTTTTAACTACTAGGTGGTTAGTACTTAATAAATGTTTATCGATAGTGATGCTAAGACTAAACTAATCAGATATTTTGTTCTTAATTTAATAAAGGACTGATCACTCGATATTTAATTAGGTGGGGTGTCACAGGTGGTATCATAACCTCAGGTTATAGAGTCTTTTAGGATCTGTACGGCTTATTACATTTCGGTTTAGCGTTATTTTATATATAACCCTATTATTAGGACTGTTGTATTCATCTTTACGTATTGGAGATTTCGTGCTTATGCAATTATGTTTTATATCGAAGGTGGACTTATATAATTCATTTAAAGTTTTAGATGTCACTTAGTGAAGAACGACAAACTAATATCACTGAAGGAATGAATGCGGGACAAAATCAACCAGCACGCGGAGTACCCCAAGAAATGGTGACAATCGCGGAGGTGGCAAGTATAGTTGCACAAGAAGTTACTAATGCAATACCGAATTTGAAAGAGCACCATGTCCATCTTATAAATGGCGGGAGATAAAGAGAAATTAATCAATCTGGCTGGACAAGGGGTAACAATAGTGGGAAAGTACCGCTGCAACAACGACAAGTTCCTTGGAGTCGTCAGGACCAAGGGGATGATGGGAATAGAGGCAGAGCCAGAATCGACAGGTCCAGCAAAGCCAAGAACAAGTAAACCTTAAAAAAGGGGTTTTAAGTGTGGAAGAAATTTCCATAAACGTCAAGATTTCCCACAATGGGTCAGAGGTCAGCCCTGACCAAATCACATGGTCAGTAGGACCAGCAGCGTGTACAACAGAGTCAGCAAGGAAGAAAATTTTATGGAAAGTGTCTTAATTGCAATAGGATCAAGATTTCCCTGAGAAGGGAAGGAACCCACAGGGTGCCCGCCAGGAGCCACAAAGATACTATCAGGGGAGAGAGGATCCAATTACCTCTGTAGTGCCAGCCCCACTGCAACAGGGGCCACTACCATGTTGTCTTACAACTAGTGCCACATGCACTACCAATGCTTGGAGGTATGTAATATTGTAATTTGGTGTATCTTTGTATTAAATATATATTTATCATTGGGTAGCAGAGTTCTCCATTTATTGCCGGTGAGGGAAACAGTTATGAGCACTACGAGGACTCCTACGTTAGGATCATGTACTAAAACTAACAGGTCCAAGAGGGGGACACACCAACATGGCCCTTGGGGACATAGATAGAGAATGGGCACATAAAAGTGTCCTATGGGTGATGAGAAGGATCACCGACACTAAACTGATACACGACGAGAAAGTGAGAATAGTCGGACTGTGAAAGTAAATAAAAATGATGCTAGTGGGGCATAGTGGTAGCTGATAAGCACCTAAAACTGTACATTTTATACCCCGAATAGATGTATTTTAGTTGCTATTTCTCGACAATATTGGTCTTATGCGCTTAAATGTTATTCATGCAGGTCTAATGTACGTTGCGGTGTTCAAACGCGTATTTCAAGGCAATTGTGCATTTTATGGAGTTAAATACCTAATTCCCTGACCCCGTAACCTTACCCGAGCCTAAATCCTAGCCTTAGCTGTCCCAAACCCTCTGTGTGTTTTGTTTGTGTCCTTTTTATTAATTTTTAGATTTTTAGTTTGAGTTTTTTCTATTTTTAGGATTTATTTTAGATTTATTTTAGAATTTTTAGATTTTATTTTCTATTTTATTTTTATTAATATAATTTTATTTTATTTTGATTTTTATTAGTTTCTAGTTTTATTTTATTTTATTAAGATTTTAATTTTTAGGATTTCATTTGTTTTTTAGTTTATTAGATTTTATATTTTTAGGACTTTAGTTTTTATTAGATTTTTCATTTTTTTATTTTCTTTTGTTTTATTATTTTAGTTTTTAATAGCTTAGGATTTTATTTTTAGTTTTAATATTTTTATTATTTTTAGTTTGTTTTATTTTTCTAGTTAAATTTTATTTATTTTTTTTAGTTTTAGTTTTATTAATTTTTTATTGAGTCTTTTTATTATTTTTAGAGGTCCAAATTAACACACACACACACACTTAATACCCATTACACCTAAACCTAACCCTCACCTAAACCCCCTACACCCTCACTATACCCAATACCCCCCCTCCTTCTTCAACCTACAACCCATCCTTCTCTCTCCTCTCTCCTCACCCACCATTAACACATCACCCTCACCTCTCCTCTCTACTCCACACCCACCCCATCCCAACCCCATCCGCTGAAAACCAACCCCGCCGGTGTACAGACCCACTCCGACAGCCCCCTGTCACCGCCGACGCAGCCCTTTCCGGCGATAAACCCGACGAACCCCCTGACCCAAGCCGCGACCCCCAAATACCCTCGCCGCCGACGCCTGAATACCATAGCCCCAATCTCCTATCTCTCCGGTCGACGACCCCTCTCTCGCCCTCCTGCGCCTGCCAACCCCGACCAGCACCTGCGTCGGCGGCCCACTAACCTCCGGCGTTCCCTCTCTCTCTCACCTTCCGACCCATATCCGGGTCTGCCCAACCCCTTAACCCAGCTCCGACCCAACTCCAAAACCGAATCCCATCTCCCATTTCCCATTTAGCGAAACCCATTTACAAAACCCACTTCTTCCAAGACAAGCCACGATCTGCCAAATTCCAAAATAAATAAAACTAAACCAAAGCTAAATATCCATGTGCCACTTAAACCATTAAACCCACATGTCATTTATCCCTCTTAAAACCAATTTACCCATTATACCCTTAAAACCCCCCAACTAACTTCTTCTAACCAAACACCCAAATCACTCCTCATTCACATGACCTCACACCATATCCACATGCACCTCCTTGCCATTTACCCAATATACCCCTTATCCCTCATGCTCAATGCCCACTATATATTGAAGACTCAAGGCCCATTTGAAGGGGATCAAGTAGAGAGAAAATTCTAGAGAGAGAGATAGTTTAGTTTAGAAAATAAATCCTTGTAAATAGTTTTTCATTTTTTATTTTTAGATATTTGTGAGATTAAATATTGTAAGAGAGTTAATTGAGTGAATATTTTAATTTCAAATCATTTGAATGCTCAATTAAGTGGTGTATGCTTCAATTTGGAAGATTAGAGTTCAACTTTCTCAAGGAGACTTGGTTTGCTTGTTCTATTCTCTTCTCTTTTATTTTAGTAGCCTTGATTATTAATTTGTCATGTTTCATATCATGTTAGGCTAAAACCCCTTTCAAGGGGTGGGGAGACCCATTATTTTGATGTTAATGTTAATTTAATTAGTTTAATTAAATTAAAATTCCCTTTGATGATTATTTTTGCAATCTTACTTTTAATTTACGCCTCGAGAGAGGGTAAATGATTTTCGAGAGAAAATCGAGATTCTAGTCTTAATTTCCATCTTAGAATCGAACTAGAGATAGGTTTTTCTAAAATGTGAAATTATTTCTTTGAATTTCAACTCTAATCATATTTTTATGATCTAAACTAATTTAGTAAATCGATCCTAGCGGGTGATTTGTTAGATGATGTTTAGATCTACATTTTGTGAGTTGTAGGATTGTAAATTTAATCCTCTAAAAGATTATTATTAAAATTTCATTTGCAACGAGAGTTGATTTGTAATTTCAATGTTAATTTGGGAAGTTTAATTTGAATAAATTAATTAAATAGATTAACTAGAAATTATGGCATAACCCCACTCCTTGATTGTTCTCACAATTATTTTCCTCACTTTATCTTTTATTTTAGTGTTAGACTTTATTTTCATTTTAGTTACTTTCTAGTTAGTTATTATCATTTTACATTTAGTTTAGTTTAGTTTAGACCTCACCTCACCCTTTTGTTTTAATATTGAAAAAGCTAAAAACAAAAATAGAAAAGTGAAAAAGCACAAAAAGAAAATAAAAAGTGAATTACAATTGAATTTGTTCCATGTGCTTTACTCCCTAGAAAGTGGATTGATACCCTTACTTACCTCTATACTTGAGTTTATTATATTTGTAGGTATGTGAGGTTTTGAATAACTTGGCTTCAACAAACAACGACCACACGCAAAAAAAAAGTCACGTTATCAAATGGCGCCGTTGCCGTTCTTGGGATTGTGAAGCTCGGAGCGGATTCGATTTTGTGATTCACTTGTATTGTATTTTTTTTTTCATTTTAGTACCATTTTTATATTTTTTTTAGAAGGCTTGTATTTAGGATTATTATATCCTTGGCTTGTATTGCGGTGCATAGGACACCTTTTATTTTTCATTTAAATTTGTAATAATTGAAGCCAAGCGTGATAGGGAAACCGGACAAGGTAGAGAGAGGGCGCCCTTTGGCGAGGATTTAGAAGCCTCTCTACCTTGGGTCGGTAGGACTTCCGGGGACGACTGAGATAGGCGTGATCTCCCCCCGGTCGACTCAAATTTTTCGGCACCCCACGGCGTAAAAACCGTGGGAGGTACATTTCTCAAACACTCGCGCCTCTCCTGTTAGCGAGTCAATTCTTTTGTGTGCTCTTGTGTGATTTTATTCTCGCATTTATTTTTTGAATGGTGTGATGAATTAAATTACTAAGACCTACACCCGGTCACTCACGAGAAGGGATTTCATCACCCGACTCACTCGCTTATCATTGTGTGCTACCCTAGCCATCACTAAATTTAAAATCAATCAACTAGGTGGCCCAATAGGAGAAATTTTTGCAAAGGTGATCACTCATAGAAATTCCGTGATTTTTATCGCCCGCGGACTTAATTAAAATTTGACTACCCTCTCACTAAATTCAAAGATAAAAATTGGCTATGTGCTAGTTAGGAAATTTTCTTGACTTGTGTGTGTCCAATTCATTTTTCGGTAGTCGATTTTAGTTAGTTCGTTCAATTCAAGAGTCCATATATTTTCCCCACCTTTTCTTTCAACAAAAAAACAAAAAACAAAAAAACAAAAAAAAAAATCCAAAAATATTTCTCTTCCTTTATTTTTCAAAAAAATCCAAAAATATTTTTCTTCCTTTATTTTTCACAAAAAATTCAAAAATATTTTTCTTCCTTTCCTTTTTAGAAAAAATCCAAAAATATTTTATTTCTTTCCTTTTCAGAAAAAATCCAAAAAATCAAAAAAATATATTTCTCCCCTCATGGCCGAAGAACGTCCTTTACGGGACTACTTTGGTCATTTTCCATTGACACGTGACACGTGTGAGAGTAATCCCGAGCGGTCTCTTTATGATATTCTTCACGATTTCACCTCTCTCACGAGTACCGTTGGT
Source organism: Sambucus nigra (assembly GCA_949130495.1). Taxonomy (NCBI): domain Eukaryota; kingdom Viridiplantae; phylum Streptophyta; class Magnoliopsida; order Dipsacales; family Adoxaceae; genus Sambucus; species Sambucus nigra. The sequence goes on along the minus strand of OX422220.1, from coordinate 371,331,293 downwards.
ACTCTTGACCCATCTATGCATACACCATCTATTCCATCAACCTCGGTGTCAAGTGTCACTGTGCCTCCTCCCTTGTTGTGCACCCACTGTTCTTATGCCGATCACATGTCCCATGAGTGCCCATACTCTTCATATCCCTACGCACCCACCATGGAACATGTGTATCCATATGACACTGTTTCGGAACCCACCTCGACCTACTACCCTGCTATACCTAATCCCGAGTTGTGTGAGTACCCCAGCTATTCGTGGGGGCCTGATCACCCTTCCACGCAATACGAATCCCAACCCGATGTTGTGGATCCTCACACGTTCCAACAGTCGTCATGGCAATCTTGTGCACCCAGTCACGATCAGTTTCCTCACTACGCACCCCATGAGTATCAACCATCTGTCCATCACGAGAGCAATCCTTTCGTGTATGATGTACTTGGCCCCACCCCACACACTTCATATGATTATTCTCCATACACTCACGATTATAGCGAGTTGTGTCCACCTCAACCACCACCACCACCCATCATTCCACCAACACCTTCATCCACATCCACTCTCGAAACCCTCTTGCAAAAGTTCATACTTGAGCAAGAGCAAGCAATTCAAACTCAAGCTCTCCAAAGGCTTGAACAAAGGTTAAATGAATTGGTGTGTGCGCGAGAGTCGGATATTCCCATGACCCCACCCATCGTTGCCACCGAGTGTGACGATGATGTGTCCCCTTGTGACACACAATTTGAGTGTGACCAACCCTACCACCCCGAGAATCTCGAAGTTGATACCATTCTATGGTCCGGGTCCCAAGTCGACAATTGTGTTGACTTACCTTTCGATAGTGAGCCTGATCCAATCCCACCCTGTCCTTATGAACCCATCATTGCGTTTCCCACTCCCGAGATATCCAAAAACATGCCCGAGCTTTTACCTTATGCCCCAATTGCCTATGTCTCTGACATGACCATATCTTTTAGGTTAGCTCCGGCTACGAGTGCTCACCATTTTCCCGAGATAGAATCCTTGATAGTTCCTAACTATCCGGATTTGGATGATAACCCACCATGCTTGGCTCCCTTTGAGTCCGATATTTCTAGTGATTCCACTATCTCCGATCTTGGTGCCTCGTCTTACCCACCCACCCTATTTACCGATGCTACCTTTTTGGAGAAGTTGATCACTCCATCTTTAGAAACCACACTCCCTTGTGAGTATTCCTTTACTCCTCCCAATGAGTGTGTGTCTCCCACGCTTGAGTTAGATCATCTTCCTCCACCATTTATCCCACCCGACCCACCCATTGTTCCTTCCACCCCACCACCTGGTTTGGATCTTGATTTTGCACATTTCAAGTTTCCATCTACATTTTTAGATCCTCACCTAAAACCATCATCCACCACCCATGAGAGTATTTGTGGTGATACTCTCTACTTCCGTGACACCGAGCTTGTTCCTCCATGCACACCACTCTCTTGTGATGTTGATTTTTCTCAACAGCTCCCTGGTGTGTCACGGCGTGACCATTATCATCGCCCATTCATAGAACGGTCGTGTCATTTATATGAGCCCCATCCCATTCCACTTACCAAACCATATTGCCTCCCTCACCAATTAGAGCACTATGCTTATAGGGCCCTTGTTGCCCTCACCTTTACGCTCAACAAGGCTCGAGACCGATGCCTCTTCACCCTTACCTTAATTCCCACCCGCCCTTGGTCCACCGATGCTTTGCATCGTGTGATGCACTTCGCCATACAGGTGCATTGACCATTTTAGCCTTTATCCAACAAGACTGATGCTTCAGTCTTGTTTGGGGGTGATCTTTATCACCCAATTTTTCTGCCACCCCGCACTATCATAGATCCTATTCTTAGGGTGAGATTCCATCGGTCTGGCTGAAGACGTTAAACTTAGCGCTACCGGGAGGCAGCCCGATTTTCTTGTACTAGTCTCATCCTGTTTGGGGGTGGTGTTTCACATCACCCTATGCTTTATCATGTTTATGGACTTGTACACATTTTTTTTTCTCTTATCATTTCCTCAGGTTTATTCTTGGCTACATCTTTCCACTTCATTAGCGGTTCATTCTGGTAATCTCTTTCCTACCTTATGCTCTCAATTTTAAAAATCATTTTACCTAACATCGAGGACGATGTTCCTTTTTGTTTGGGGGTGGGGAATTTTATCAAAATCGTGCCTCTTTTGAAAATTTTTGATTGTTGAACCTGTTTTTTAAAATTTCGTGCAGTTTCTTTCATCTCACTCATTGATGTGAATTTTCAATCATCCATTTTTTAAAGTCTAGGAATCAAGCTAGAGAATATTTTATAAATAGCTTATGTAATACATAACAAGGCATTTTGCACCATGAATTTCTAGACTCAACAAAATTTGCGCACGTATCACGTCACTACGGTTAGAGTTGAGGAGTACTACAATTCTAAAGAGAACCTTAAGGATCACTAGTAGAGACTTTAGCCCGTGAGATTTGTGCCTTTCACCCTTTTAGAGTGTTTTACGCAATCTCCGAGTCACAAGTTGATTCAACTTCTTTGGGTCCGCACTTAAATTGTTGTATGATCTCATTATTTTTCATAAAATTTGGCTTGATCACTGAGAACGACATCACTTTCGAGTTGTAAGAAACGCGTGTCTTGAAATTTGTCCCGAACACTAGACCTACCACTTTCCCATTTTGGATCCATTTTCACCCATACACTTCACTTATTATCTTTCCATTACCTTCCCATCCATTCACTTCACCCATGTTCTTCCATATTCCCATATATTCCCCACATCATCCATATATCACTCCATTCATATACCATCATCATTTTGAGAAAAAGAGAGTGATTTCAAAATATAAATGTCTTCAGTGTTAGTTTGAAAAGTGAGAGAAAAACAAAAAAAAAAAGAAAAAAAGAAAAAAAATAGAGAAATAGAAAAATAGCAAAAATAGAAAAGAAAAGAAAAAGAAAAAGAAAAAGAAAAAAAACAGAGAGAAAAGAAAAGAAAGAGAGTTGTAGTCAATTTTTGTTGAAATAAAGACATTTGTGCCTAAAGTGTATACACTCTTCTTTCGCATCCATTTTTCATCCATTTCACACCGCATATCCACCATCCATCCATCATATATCCATCACTGTCCCTCATATCACCATTATATCCTACATCACATATCATCACCCCATCCTATCTCACTACCACCATCCATATTCTCCTACATCATCATATCCTTCTCATCCCATTTCATTTACCCCCTCACCCATATACATACATATTCCCCTTGGTGTTCGGGCAAATGAAAGTCAACGTGGTGAATAACTCGACGTTCTCACTATAGTGATTAGCATTCTTTCCTGAGATCAATTTTCTTTCTTATTGTTCGTTCTTTCTTATACGTGTGTGAGACGTTTGAACTTGCTTACATTTACTCACCTCCTCACACACAAGAGTGATACACTTACCCATATCTCGAGAGTTCGTTTGAGAGTGATATATCTAGTGAGATTTGAAGTTGAAGCGTTGATTCCGACAAGGCAATCTAGGAATTACTCTTGTGATACTCGACCCGTTGACTGATTCACACTACACACGTTGAGTTCTAGGAAGGATGTGCCTTGAGTATTTACTTAGTTGAAATTTTTACAAATTCTAGCTTGTATTTCTAAAATCATTTATCGTGTGATGGATTGTGCGATTATTCTACGTCTAATAAGAGATTGACTGCCTTTCAATAAATTTTTGCAAATAAGAATTTTGTGGGTATATTCGCTGCAAACCCTCACGAGACACAACTCGACCTGTAGGGCAACCTATAGGTTTAAAGGCTTGTTGCACATGCTAAGTGCAATCGCAAGTGCCCGCGAAAGTGGTACACTTTTGGTTTCTTATCTTTCTCTTTCTCTCTATCTTATTGCTCGAGGACTAACAACGCTCTGTTTGGGGGTGGTGTGATAAGCACCCAAAACTGTACATTTTATACCCCGAATAGATGTATTTTAGTTGCTATTTCTCGACAATATTGGTCTTATGCGCTTAAATGTTATTCATGCAGGTCTAATGTACGTTGCGGTGTTCAAACGCGTATTTCAAGGCAATTGTGCATTTTATGGAGTTAAATACCTAATTCCCTGACCCCGTAACCTTACCCGAGCCTAAATCCTAGCCTTAGCTGTCCCAAACCCTCTGTGTGTTTTGTTTGTGTCCTTTTTATTAATTTTTAGATTTTTAGTTTGAGTCTTTTCTATTTTTAGGATTTATTTTAGATTTATTTTAGAATTTTTAGATTTTATTTTCTATTTTATTTTTATTAATATAATTTTATTTTATTTTGATTTTTATTAGTTTCTAGTTTTATTTTATTTTATTAAGATTTTAATTTTTAGGATTTCATTTATTTTTTAGTTTATTAGATTTTATATTTTTAGGACTTTAGTTTTTATTAGATTTTTCATTTTTTTATTTTCTTTTGTTTTATTATTTTAGTTTTTAATAGCTTAGGATTTTATTTTTAGTTTTAATATTTTTATTATTTTTAGTTTGTTTTATTTTTCTAGTTAAATTTTATTTATTTTTTTTAGTTTTAGTTTTATTAATTTTTTATTGAGTCTTTTTATTATTTTTAGGGGTCCAAATTAACACACACACACACACTTAATACCCATTACACCTAAACCTAACCCTTACCTAAACCCCCTACACCCTCACTATACCCAATACCCCCCCTCCTTCTTCAACCTACAACCCATCCTTCTCTCTCCTCTCTCCTCACCCACCATTAACACATCACCCTCACCTCTCCTCTCTACTCCACACCCACCCCATCCCAACCCCATCCGCTGAAAACCAACCCCGCCGGTGTACAGACCCACTCCGACAGCCCCCTGTCACCGCCGGCGCAGCCCTTTCCGGCGCTAAACCCGACGAACCCCCTGACCCACGCCGCGACCCCCAAATACCCTCGCCGGCGACGCCTGAATACCATAGCCCCAATCTCCTATCTCTCCGGTCGACGACCCCTCTCTCGCCCTCCTGCGCCTGCCAACCCCGACCAGCACCTGCGTCGGCGGCCCACTAACCTCCGGCGTTCCCTCTCTCTCTCACCTTCCGACCCATATCCGGGTCTGCCCAACCCCTTAACCCAGCTCCGACCCAACTCCAAAACCGAATCCCATCTCCCATTTCCCATTTAGCGAAACCCATTTACAAAACCCACTTCTTCCAAGACAAGCCACGATCTGCCAAATTCCAAAATAAATAAAACTAAACCAAAGCTAAATATCCATGTGCCACTTAAACCATTAAACCCACATGTCATTTATCCCTCTTAAAACCAATTTACCCATTATACCCTTAAAAACCCCCAACTAACTTCTTCTAACCAAACACCCAAATCACCCCTCATTCACATGACCTCACACCATATCCACATGCACCTCCTTGCCATTTACCCAATATACCCCTTATCCCTCATGCTCCATGCCTACTATATATTGAAGACTCAAGGCCCATTTGAAGGGGATCAAGTAGAGAGAAAATTCTAGAGAGAGAGATAGTTTAGTTTAGAAAATAAATCCTTGTAAATAGTTTTTCATTTTTTATTTTTAGATATTTGTGAGATTAAATATTGTAAGAGAGTTAATTGAGTGAATATTTTAATTTCAAATCATTTGGATGCTCAATTAAGTGGTGTATGCTTCAATTTGGAAGATTAGAGTTCAACTTTCTCAAGGAGACTTGGTTTGCTTGTTCTATTCTCTTCTCTTTTATTTTAGTAGCCTTGATTATTAATTTGTCATGTTTCATATCATGTTAGGCTAAAACCCCTTTCAAGGGGTGGGGAGACCCATTATTTTGATGTTAATGTTAATTTAATTAGTTTAATTAAATTAAAATTCCATTTGATGATTATTTTTGCAATCTTACTTTTAATTTACGCCTCGAGAGAGGGTAAATGATTTTCGAGAGAAAATCGAGATTCTAGTCTTAATTTCCATCTTAGAATCGAACTAGAGATAGGTTTTTCTAAAATGTGAAATTATTTCTTTGAATTTCAACTCTAATCATATTTTTATGATCTAAACTAATTTAGTAAATCGATCCTAGCGGGTGATTTGTTAGATGATGTTTAGATCTACATTTTGTGAGTTGTAGGATTGTAAATTTAATCCTCTAAAAGATTATTATTAAAATTTCATTTGCAACGAGAGTTGATTTGTAATTTCAATATTAATTTGGGAAGTTTAATTTGAATAAATTAATTAAATAGATTAACTAGAAATTATGGCATAACCCCACTCCTTGATTGTTCTCACAATTATTTTCCTCACTTTATCTTTTATTTTAGTGTTAGACTTTATTTTCATTTTAGTTACTTTCTAGTTAGTTATTATCATTTTACATTTAGTTTAGTTTAGTTTAGACCTCACCTCACCCTTTTGTTTTAATATTGAAAAAGCTAAAAACAAAAATAGAAAAGTGAAAAAGCACAAAAAGAAAATAAAAAGTGAATTACAATTGAATTTGTTCCATGTGCTTTACTCCCTAGAAAGTGGATTGATACCCTTACTTACCTCTATACTTGAGTTTATTATATTTGTAGGTATGTGAGGTTTTGAATAACTTGGCTTCAACAAACAACGACCACACGCAAAAAAAAAAGTCACGTTATCAGTAGCATGACGGAAATTTCTAGCAAAAGAATCGGGCGAAAAGATTCAAACCCTGAGGTTATCAACCGAGAAATCATTGAGTTTAGGAAGGACCAAAAAGGTCCTCAATAGTAATAACAACATTCCCATTCCTCAAACCCATCATGACTGAGGATATGGCGAGGGAGGCCAGTAGGGCCAGGGCCAGAGGCAAGAGAGTTCCTCTGGTAAGTTATTACGGTCATAAAGTGATGGGCCGCATGAAGAAGGATTGACCAAAAAGGGACAGAGGAAAACCGCAGGATGAGATCTTGGATATACAACCGTTATAGTTGAACAAGGGGTCAGTTTCGACGTGAGGGTTATGCTCAGGTGCCCATTGTCCATGCAAGGTAGGTGGCAAATGGAGATAGAATAATCACCTTACCCTTATAAGTTAGGGATGTCGTTTCAGGTGACATGAGTGGGTCATAATAATTGATTAGTAACACTACAATTCGATTATGCATCGAGTATGGTTGGTGCATTGGAGATAGTAGCCTTATTATGTATATGATTGCCATTGGGTAGCAAGACTGTTGGTGTCGCCTGTGGAGGAGGAGCAGGCATGGACACTAAGAAATTTTTTATATTACGTAACAATTTTTTCCCTTTTTGGGTGTTATAATGGTAGACCATATTATTATTATTTTGTATAGTGACTGGATACCGAGGGTTTGAGCGGTATTGAATGGTTAGTAAGACTATCGTACTCGTTATTTTAGTGTAAAGTATATGGCTTTGCGAGGCATCGCCTGAAAGACGGTTGAGCTTGTATGTATATTCTATCGTATCGTAAACATAGGTGAGTATGTTATTTTACTATATTCGATCCCGATGAGTAGTGAAATTTGCTGATGTGATTCAAAGTATATTGATTTATTGTTGAGCGAAAGATATAGCTCGTTAATCATATAGCGCTGGGAACTTGGTGATAGTAAGGGCGCCGTGTTAGAAGTCGTCTTAGAGGCATGAGTGGATGAGCACTACACCAAATCTGCCCATTTGTCAAGGTCATTGACCTTGAAAAATCCAACTTGTCAAGGTCAATGACCGTGACATTTCGAGGCGAGATAACTTTTTTTGTCACGGTCGTGTCACGGTCATTGACCTTGACACAAAACTCGCATTTTGTGTCACAATTGTGTCTCGGTCAATGACCGTGACACGTTTGTCACGGTTATAAACCGTGACAAAGCCGTGACCCTTTTTAAAAAAATTGTCACGGCCATTGACCGTGACAATTCTGGGCAGAATTTAAAAAAAATCTGCTGGGCAGTATGGCCACTGCCACTGCCCAGCAGTATATTTGTACCTGTTATAGCAACATTGTACCTGTTCCAAAGATCATATATCCGAACAAACTAAAGATCATGCAAATATATATTCAAATAAGAAACTATTTAAGAAGAAACAACATCACCATCATTTTATCTCAAATCTACAAACTATTTGCATGGAAAAGAGATTTTGTACCGCGATGCTCGGGAACACCTCCTTATCCTTCCCTTCTCGTCCGAATAGCCACATAAGTATAGAGCATATGTGGCCTACCCTTAGGGCCACTCCCTGTCCCCTGAATTGAAATAAAGTAAAATTAGAATCCCCCCCTCAAATATAGATAAATATAAATCGTAATTGAAATCGAAATCGAAATTGACATATAAATATAAATACATTACCTATAGTTTCACTCAAACAACTAACTTGAGCTCATATGGCACCTCCTTCCAACTAATGTACCCCGGGCAATCGTGTCAAATATAATTCTCTTCATATCTAAACACTAAGAAATACCATAATCCTATGGAGTTATGCGTTGCAAATTCCTTCCAACCGTTGTGTAGCCAAAAATCAGCACTTGAAGTTGTCAATTCCACCTTTCAATGGTCTCCCATGTTTTGCTAGAAGTTCCAAGTGGTGGGGTATGGAAATTGGAATTGACAACTTCAACTGGTGATGTTTGGCTACATAACGGTTGGGAGGAATTTGCAGAGCATCGCTCCATAGGATTATGGCATTTCTTCGTGTTCGGATAGACGAAGAGATTCAGTCTCCTCTCCACAAATAGGACACCCCAAATAACTATGTACTAATCACCTATTAAAGGTAAGAAGCGTATATTCATGGATTAGTATAAACAAAACTTAGATGTAGTTGGAATATTTATGTATTAATCTCCTCTCCACACACGCACACTACACAAGAGTGAAAATGATAAAGTGCAGATCAATTAAAAGCATTAAAAATGGATGTTTCGGTACAAATTGAAATATTTATTACAAATTGAAAAATTGTTTAAAATTCGGGTTATCATAAAAAATGGATTGATATTCGGTAGGAGCAGTCAAGTCATCCACACTACTATTTAGACGTCTTGGCGCGTGTTGGACAATTGACCATAGCTCGTTGTTGATATACTCCGAGTAAAACACTTGCTTAACCTTTTAAAATGCACAAACAAACGGCTCATCGCTCACGTGGTCGTTGCTCTCGGTGGTAGCCTATGTTCAACTCCGCCCAATAAAAAATTGGAACCTTTCTCAAATCTGAAACTATGAGCTGGAGGTAAAAAACTCCTGTGGCAATGGTATACATTTTTTAAGCTAGAGGATAGATAAAGAGATTCAGTCTCCTCTCCACAAATAGGACACCTGAAATAACCGTGTACTACACATCCGGATAATGTCCCATAAGCTGGAAAATCATGAATTTCCCACATTAACATAGCTTTCAGCGTAAACTCTTCTTTTCTAAAAGAGTCATATGATTGCACACCCTCTTCCCACAACTCATTTAATTCTTCTACCAAAGGAGCCAGGTAGATATCAATATCATCACTTGGTGCCTTTGGCCCAGGTATCAATAAAGCCATCATCGAAAATTCAGGTCTCATACACTGTGAAGGAGGGAGGTTGAGTGGGGCTAGGATCACTATCCATACACTCTGATTGGTGCTTATATTTCCAAATGGATTGAAACCATCTGTTGATATAGCCAAACGAATGTTGCGTTGTTCTCGAGCAAAATCGGGATACTCAAAATTCATCCTCCGCCAGGCAGTAGAATCAATAGGATGACGCATGATATTACCCCCTACTTCTTCCCTATCATGCCAAGTCATTGCCTCTGTAATCCATGGTACTGTGAAAAATCTCTTTAATTTAGGCCCAACGGGAAAATATTTCAATACTTTTTGAGGCATTTTTGAGCTTGTGCCTTCCTTACTAGTAGATTGGAGATATCTAGGTTCATCGCATACCGGACAACGATCGAGATTTTCATACTCCTTTCGGTATAGTATGCAGTCATACACACAAGCAAGAATCGATTTATACTTCATTCCCAAACCTTTCAAACTGTTCTTCATAACAGGATAGCTATTTGGAAGTGTATTCACCTTGGGTAATAAGCCCTTCACCCATTTCAGAATTCCTATCACGCTATTACCAGACAAACCATACTGCGTCTTCAAAGTGTGCAAACCAACCATGGCATGTAAAGTTGTTTGATCTTTCTCACAGCCAGAGTATAACGGTTGGGTCTCCTTAAATTTTAAACTTTGGTAGTCATCGTCAAGTTTTATCGTGTTATCTTCACGAGCACTTGAATCTTCTACATCATCAGTAACCTCATTCTCCTCAGCTTCATAAACTCTGTACGCATCATCAACTAAATCCTCTAACATATTATGATCTACGTCGTCCCTTTCTACATCTATTCTACTTATTGAAGGTTGTTGTGAAGGTTGGTCGGGGACAAAAGGAACTTTCAATTCACCGTGAAAACTCCAAAATCGATAACTATCTTGCATACCCGATCTTAACAAATGTAGTTCAACTGTTTTCCACTCAAACACCTTACCATTCTTACACCTAGCACACGGACACGGAAACTCTTCATCATTACGACATCTCTTTGCATATTTCCCAAATTTGTTAGCACCTCTGCGAAACACATCCCCCATTCTATTAGTCTCACCCATCCACTCTTTGTATTTCGGATAACCCATCACAGCTACCACAACTAAACACCTATTAAAGGTAAAAAAAACTTAGATTTATAGTATATTTTATTTAATTATCCCATCATTTAATTATCCTATTAAAGGGTAAGTGGTCCTATCCCATTCAAGACTGCATTTTTTTGTAATATACTTAACAGCTCATGCACATTGTTACGATTTGAAAAAAATTCGACAGCATATCCCCTTAGTTCTCCAAGTACACGACGTAGATTGGCAGGTGTGAGTGTTATTTCAATTAGTCAATTGAAATAACAGTCACACTTGTCAATCTAGTATGTACCCAGAGAACATTAAGATACGACTGCAGAACTTCCTCCAAAAGTAACAACTTTAATCCAATAATAATATTATACAGAAATTATATAGTCTCAAACTGTCCAAACAGGACAATTCGAGAGATCTCATTACAGGAGTAATGACTCTCGAACGGGTCTAAGGGCTATTGAATGCGTACGCATAAGAACTAGAATGCTAGTATCTATGCGCACTATATTTAATTTCAAGTATGTTTCATATAATGGGTTAATTCAAATACAAAAATAAATTCATGGGTTAATTCAAATAAAAAAATAAATTAATGGGTTAATTCAAATACAAAAATACAAATTCATGGGTTAATTCACACACACACACACACACACACACACACACACACACACACACACATACACACACACACCTCCCTCCACACCCCCCACTCACCACATACACACACACCCCCACCTCCCTCCACACCCCCCACTCACCACTCACCACATACACACACACACCCACCTCCCTCCACACCCCCCACTCACCACATACACACACACCACCACCCCCACTCACCACATACACACACACACACAATAGCCCCCCATCCACCACCACCACCACACACACACACACAATAGTGACTGTCTATTTAAAATAATCTCAATGTTAATTTCATGTATTGAATTTCTACTATTGTTTTGTGCTTTTTATAAATCTTATTCAATGTTAGATATGTGTTTTGTTAAGATATCTAATCTATTCTATAGAATTATTTTTTGTATCTTGAAGTTTAAGTTCTAAAATCATATTCAATGTTAGATATGTGTTTTGTTAGATATGTGTTTTGTTAAGATATCTAAGCTGTTCTATAGGAATAAAAACAACATTTTTAAAATATGAAGGGATCACCAATTTGATCAAAATTTTCAACAACATAGACTAATTGATCTTTATTATAAGACAATTACTACAAATTTACGCACATCGCCCGAATTCAAAAAGTAATTTAATGACTAAAGTAATACTTTTTTTAACTTTAGTTATTCACCACAAATCTTAAAAAATATTTTATTTTTCATGCTTTTTTAACTTTGGATGCTTTTAGCAACTTCGGATGACAATTACTACAAATTTACATTTTTGGATATTATTTTTGGAAATTTATAGAAAATTACTTATTTATTTACATTTTTAACCCCTACCCCCTACCCTCACCCTGCCCCCACCCTACCCCCACCCTGCCCCACCCCCTACTCCACCCTGCCCCACCCCCCACACATGCACACACACACGCTCATATATACACACATACACACATATATATACACACAAACATATATATAAATGGAAGAGAGAGAGAGAGAATTAAACCTGAAAGTAGAGAGAGAGAGAGAGAGAGCAGCGTCGAGAGAGAGAGAGAGGGAGGGAACGACGCGGGAGGGAAAAAATAAGGGGGAAAGGGATTTTGCTGTAAACATTGTCACGGTCGTGTCAAGGTCATTGACCGTGACAATTATTTAAAGAATTATCACGGTCGTTGACCGTGACAATTTCTTGTCACGGTCGTGTCAAGGTCAATGACCGTGACACAAAACGCGTGTTTTTTGTCACGGTCAATGACCTTGACAAGGGTGGCCGGCTGAAAGGTGACAATTTGGCCATTTTGGTGTAGTGGTGTAAAATTTTTGTCCGCGGACGGAAATTTGGGGGTGCATGTTATGGATTAATGGCTTAACAGATCTCGACACCCAACAATGTTAGATAGTAGTGTATCGGGGGGGGGGGGGGTTCCTTGCTTGGATTTCGCTTTGCGAGACATCCCACGCGTGAAACTTAACAAACGTTGCAAGTTGGGAGATGTATAGTCTTTAGTACATGGGTTGGTATCGTAGTTATTACATATAAATGTAGTTACAACTGTGAGTTAATAGTATATTATTAATTAAGGACCGGTAGAGATGTATGGTGTTAAATGCGAAAATGTTACTAATCGTTGACATCATGAGCAGACCGACGGGACACCATAGGATATAATTAAGTGGAAAATGAAGGGTGGCTTAGTATGACCTTACCATATAGTTATGCCAAGTATGTGAGGCATTGTTTGAGATGAATGTAACATGTCTAGTATAATTGTGCAAAAATGCACAAAGTATAGGGTCTAAGGGAGCCCTAGTTAAGCGCATCTTCAATAACATTTATGGGGAGAAGACGTGGAAATGTGAGAATACACGTAGACATATGGATAGATTTGAGGTAGAATTAGAATGATGCAAAAGGGAAACGAAATTTTTTAGTGAGCAAGGGAACCGCTGGAGACCGAAGAATAGTAGAATAAAGAATGTTATAGTGGTAAAAAGTACTAGAAAAATACAATGTAAATTCTTGAGAATAATAAACAGTCACTAGGTACAAGAGTAATATGACGAGGGCTAAGTCATAACAAATTAGAAGATTTTGAAGTCTAGAGTAATCGAGTATTTTTGCAAACATCTCCCACGAGCTGATGGATCACTAGTTTAAATGGTAGTCGATAAACCATCGGACTAAAGAGTACCATTAATGAAGGGACATGAGGGACAACGTAATGTTCCAAATATATTAACATAGGAGGAAATGTAGGTGTGATGAGAACTAATGACTTAGGGAATTGACAAATGGGGGGTGCTGGAAAATTTCTTCTCCAGTAGAGGAAATATTTTAGTCATGCGTAGAGAGACTCAGATTAGTGGCAACAGAAATAAATTTTCAAGGTGTCGTGTAAGCACCAAGGTGAATTGTAAGATTAAATGATGGAATTTTTTTATATGTGATGAACAAAGAGAATTAGTCAATAAGATGAAACGGTAAGAGAAGACCGTTGGACTAAAAAAGGTTGTTAGTGGAGATATAGAGAGAATAGCTAAATAACATTGAGATAGTGAAATTGCATGGGGTACCACACTACACCAAAAATAGCAATCTGACACATTTTAAAACTCTGCTAGATCAAATCTGGCACGGTTTTGAACTGTGTCAAAATCAGCTATTCCAAAATGGCCAGTTTTTGCTTGCATGGTTTAAAAGTGTGCCAGTTTTGACGAAACAGGAACACTTCTGGCATACTTTACAACCTTGCCAGAATTTAATATTTCTGGCCCACTTTTGACACAGTTTATAACTGTGTCAGATTGAGTACATTTTGGTACACTTTTGGCATGGTTTTGAGCTGTGCCAAATTTTTGGATCAAAGAAAACAAAATAATTATAAATAAAAAAAAATCAACAACATTTTCACTATTTTTTGTACCTGTTTTAGAATAACAAAAATTCAACAATAATATAAAACGAGCATGGAAAAAATAGTACAACAACAATACAAATAGTCCGTAACAACACTAATACACATACAATAAGCCCACTAAAAATTAATGGCTCAAATTCCATTAATAGAAAATTCACGTCAATACATATGAAATTCATCTCAATACATGCACAACCATCGAACTTCCAATGAGTTCCAACCTATAAAACAAACAAACAAATAAAAAATAATAATTAATTCTTATCATTTGACAAGATTGAAGGCCAACAACCTATACGATCATTTCGAAGATATTCTTGCTTGCCAACATCTTGTTCGTGGAAACTCCATTGCTTTCGTTGATGAATTGATCGAAGTCGGTCAAAACAACATAGTAAATGACAAGGTCAACGTATTCGAACATTTCTAACCACTTGCAATAATATCCATGGCTACTTGAGTGAACTCTAGTGAGTTGGTACCTGCAGAAGCAAAGCAAGAATTGATATTAGCACTAAAATTGTGCGTATAGTCACAATGACTTGAGCCTGAAAAAGACTAAAATATGCATAAAACGTTGGTGAAATAAAAAAAGTAGAAGATAAGCATTTTACAGAACTAATTCCAAGGTTTCATGTTGAGATAGATGTGAATTGCATACCATTTGTAAACAGTTTACAAAATTTGGGTAGAGTTCCCTTTGTTTTTAGGACTATCTGTAACAACCCACACTTTTATGGCCAATTAAATTTAATAATTAAGAGTAAATTGGGAATTAAAGAAATTATCGTGCATAGAAATTCTTGAGGTTTTCAAGGATTTAATTATTTTCGATGGGTGTTATATTTACTTCTGGGATTAAGTAAATGAATTGGAGTATTTTAATTATATGTCGCAGCTGGGTAAAGCGACATAGGACAATATTTTAATAGGAATACCGCATTTATTTGTTTTGGGTTGAAATAGTGATTTGCGGTCAAGTACCTTGGATGGAAATTTCGACTACGCGGTGAGTCTCCGAATGGTCGAGATAGTCGAAAAAGAGTGTCCGATTGTTGAAATTGAGTTTCGGGTAATTTTAGAGTTAAAAGGGCTCGTAATTGAGTAAACGAGTCATTTTTGGATTTTAAAGGGATAAACCCTTTTTTTCTTCTCCTATAAGACATAAGAGGAAAAGAGAAAGAAAATAAAAGAGAGAAAAGAAAGAGGAGAAGAGAGAGAGAAAGAAAGGAAGAAGAGATAAGAGAAATATGGGGTATTTCGTCCAAGCTCCGTCGGATTGGAATCGAGGTCGTCGGATTTCATCCTCCAGGCAAGTCTTTACTTGCTTTATTTCATTTTGTGCAATTATATCATATCATAGTTGATAAAAATATGATTTTTGGGTTAGAACCCTTAAAATAAATTTGGTAAAATTTGGATATGAGTTTACATATTGATGTAATGTAAACTCTTAATGATTTCTAGTGTTAAAACCATGTTAATGGGGTGTAAGATTGAATTGAAATGGGAGAAATGCCAACACTAGGTTTTTATGATTTTAGGGTTTAAATCTAAGCGAAATAGTTTAATACGCCAAATAAATTGATGTGTTAGTTTAAAACATAGATTAGATGTTTATTGAGTTGTTGGATGAACTTAGAAACAACAAAAATGGAGAATAATAGAGGTTTGGATTTTTTTTGAAGATGATGAATAGTGACCTGCGCCTTAACCGAATCGATTCGGACAAGGCAAATCGATTCGTCTCTTGGTCAAAAAATAAAAATTGTAGATCTTTTCGATACGACCGCGTATTTTTCTGATTTTTTTTGGATTTATAGTGATTTTTCTACGGAAAGCTGTCCGAGATCGAAATAGTTAGTCAGAAATTAAGGCTAGAATTATCTGGAGATAAATATTAGGGGTTATCAAATAGAGTATTAGGACCCCTAAAGGACTTGGGGAGATACGAAAACTTTGGGTTCGTTGAAATATATCCGAGTTATAATTTAAATGGGGATTGAATTGAGTTTGGGGTTTTTGGGATATATATAAAACCCAAGAAGATTTGGGGATTTCAGACTAGCCGAATTGATTCGGACAGTCCGAATCGATTCGGTAAGAGACATTTTTAAAGTAGAACCATTTTGAATCGATTCGGACATGGCGAATCGATTCGGTGGCCAGCGAATCGATTCGGATATGCAGAATCAATTCGGTCCTGGCAAATTTTTGAGGTTTTCTCCTTTTAAGTTTAGGGAGACTTAAATTATGATTTTGGAGATTATTATTGGAGTTTCTAAATGGGATGTTAGGACTCCTAGATGATGAATTGAGGATAAGTAAACCTCGAATTATTTTAGAGTATGATCCGGGGGATGGATTTAATTAATGTTTTGGGATAAGAGACATGCGGGAAAATCTTTCGGCAAGCGTGTAATGATATATTAATGCGGTTAGAATGGATTTGGGATAAAAAGGAGTTAGTGGTGTATACTTATGGAACTAAGGATAGGTCGATGGTACACTTATCCAATTAGTATAAATTGGTACATTCGGGTTTATGTACAAGTCCTTAAATAGCGATCTAGGTGTGAAAATATTTAAGAGAAATAATACTTAAATATTATTACGTGATTGGCAATTATGGCCCCATATATATATTCGAGGAGGAATATATAGTGTGTATATATATATATATATATATATATATATATATATATACTATTTGATTAAAGTATATATATGATATGATATAAATGACTTTTGAAAATGAATAATGTGAATGTTTTCAAATGGAAAATAAATGATTTTCGTAAATAATAATTTATGTATACACACCTCTCCAAATCGCTATCATAAGGGAAGTTCGCGCGTGTGGTGAAGTCTCCTGGCTAATGAATGCAGGGGAATATAGTCCCAGGCCATATGAGCGATTATTGTATGTTTTCTGCGCTGGTGAGGTAATTTTGGGTGTGGTTATGACTCTCCCGCAGGCATATGGACGCTTCCCGACGTCTTGCGTTGTAGGATCCCAGGTTGTCTTGATGATAGGCCCTGGAAGATGAAAGCCATTTAGGGGCGCGCATAGTGGGAAAACTCGGACGGGCGGTCTTAGAACGTGTTATATGATATGTAATATAACTATTTTCAATAATTTGGGACATTATTGAGGTTAAAGAATTTTATGATAATAAATGGCTTTAAATACATTTCCTGGATGGAAGAAGAGAAATGAGATAAATGAATTGGCTTCAGATACATTTCCAGGATGGAAGAAGGGAAATGGGAGCATATGATGAAAAAGCATTTTTATGATAATAAAATTGGCTTTTAAATACATTTCCTGGATATAAGAAGGGAAATGGAAAGTTTTGAGATAAAAGAAATGAAAAGTGAATTTGTAAAAATGTTGTAAATGAATTCTCATTCCGGGCGATATATCCAGAGGTGTAGCATGATACGTATATAAAATATGAATATATATATATATATATATATATATATATATATATATATATATATATATATATATATATATATATGGATAAATTGAGTACTGAGGGTCTAATGGATCCCGACGATTGACCTTGCCGCGTAGTAGTGTATCGGGGGGGGGGGGATTCTTTGTTTGGATTTCACTTTGCGAAACACCCCACGCACGAACATGACATAGTGTTGAGACGGGGGAGAAGTTTAGCCCTTAGTACTTGGGATAACTAGGGTCGTTAGAAGATGGGTAATAGACTAGTTTATCAGGGTAGCTTGACTAGGTATTTTGTTAGGATGCGATAGGAGTGCACTATTAGAAGAGAGGTGAGGGGTATCTCATGGGAGTGCGATACCAATTTAAATATGAGATAAAATATATATTTTTAAAATAAAGCATTTATGCACTTGCTAAATATTTTCACAACTCAGGCTCTGACCCGTTTATCTACTTTTCCCTCTCTTGTTATATATATATATATAGGTGTCCAGACACCGGGACGCCTAGATGACACTTCCTTCGAGTCAGACGTCTGCTGCAGCAGTTGTGGATACATGCAGGTTCTAGTTAGACGCTTCTATCCTTGTACTCTAGATAGGAGGTACTGTATAAATATTCAGGCCAATGGCCCAAATGCATTTATTTATTCTTTTAGTGCGGCATTCGATTTGGTTATATCATATTTGAACCGAGTGTTCGGTTATTTTATTTCATTTCAGTTTCATTCATATATACTGTGTGAATGTTTTAATTTTAGTAATTTGAAAAGAGTAGTTAAGTAAAATTTTGATGCCAGCCTAATAGGTTATTAGTAATTAAAATGGATTTTCGACAGTGATGCTAAGAATGATCCATATGCGACTCCTATTTTAATTTAATATACGAGTGATCGCCCGGTATTTTATTAGGTGGGTTATCACATATGGTATCAAAGCATTAGGTTCTAGTGTCCTTAGGAATCTGTCGGATGTACTACGCTTTCAGCGTTGCTCTCGATTTGATATAGAGCCTCAAGATTAGGATTGTTGGTTTCTCTTGTGAGATTTCGTTCTCCTGCCATAGTATAAGATTATGAAAAATCTTTTGTGCGCTCGGTCGAGATTCGTGTGCTGATCGAGGAAGGCGGCAGGAGGTGGGGCTCAGTTGTTGTTATGAGTTTAACACCAGAATGAAGAGGTATATTTGGTGTGACTAGATAAAGTCGTGGTATTCTCTAGCCCTAGACTCGTATGTGTAATTTGAGCTTTGTGGCGGTATAGATAACATTTTATAATGTATGTCTATGTGTTTTCCATGGTAGCGGAGTTTTGTTTTCCTTCATTCACTATAAAGGCCGGTGTTGATATTTTGAATACATATATATATATCTGGATTTTGATACTCATCTTATATGTTTATATAAGTATGGTAATATTATGAGTATATAATGTTATTGGTTGTTCGGAGCGATAGCAGTCTAATGATGGCAAGACTATTGTGTCCGCAGTTCCAGGGTGGAACGGGTTGTAGTTGCGATATCTCACCTGGATATAGGTTGAGTTCGCCTTTATTATATGCATAGATGGAATTCGATGAGCAGAGGTTTCATTATCGTGATTTGAGTATGTGGCGACCTTATAGATGTGATTTGAGGTGTGCCGGGTTAATTGTTGAGCTGCGAGTTTAAGCTCATTATTGATTGCGCAAGGACTGAGTGGGGTGCGAGTGATTAGTGGTGTGACTCTGAGTTAGAGATAGGAGTTCAGACCACCATTTGTTGGAAGAGGGGATAGGATTATCCCGGTTGCATATTCTAAAATAACGAACCTCCATGAACGACGAAGTTAAGTAGTAGTGTATGGAGGGGTTCCTTGTTTGGATTTCGCTCTGCGAGACGCTCCACGCATGAACCTTAACGACGTCGGGAGTGGAGAGATGTTATAGGATACGAGGATGTTAGTTTTGTTGATAAGTCATATAGTGTGAATGAAACACTGTAGACTATAATCCATGTGATAATAGTATGATTATGGAAATATTTAGCTATGGAAAAGCACCAAAGTGGTCCTCTCACCACAAGGCAGTGGGTGAAGTAGGACTTAGAGAAATTGATTTGAGAATTATGTCCAGGCCTTAATGAAAATGCAAATTTTGAGAAGATATGTTTTGGGTATGATGTTCATAGCACTTTTACAGAGAGCGGACACTTCGATTAGTTAGATTTTCCTTTTCACTCAGGTCGGAGGATAGAATAGTAGAAATGTGTTCGTAGGTTAGCGAGGTAGGATTTAGGACGTCCCGCTGGTGTGCCTTAGGTCGCTATATCTTGATGACCGACAACGCGAGGGAGTAGTGTAATGGGAGGGTTCCTTGTCTGGATTTCTCTCTGTGAGACGTCCCACACATGAAACCAAGCAAATGTCAGAAGTTGAGAGAGGCCTTGGGCACTAGGGATATACTTAGGATTATACTTGTTTCGCGTAGGTAGGGTAACTCTTAGACCGTAGCATTAGTAGGATGTAAGTTCAATAGAGTTAGTGGCGCCGATGTAGGGATAATTGAATTTTGCGGGATGGGAGGACCCATATGTGAGTATTACACTGAGGAAAGGAGACCCTTATTTAGAGAGAGTGTTAAGTGTCGGACACTCAAAATGGATGTGCAGATGTGCATGGGTTAAGAAGGTGTATTGGCACCTTAGTAAGTTGGTTTTATATACCGCCTGAAATAGAAAGGACGTAGTATATAGATTTTAAGTTTATGCTGGGATGGAAGTATAGTATAAACCTTCATAGAGGTGAGTGCTGATTGAGTATACGGTTAAGAGATATGGGGTAGTATCATTCCACTTTGAGGTATTAGGATGTGGAGTGATCCACGATCCTAGGTTAGTACTGGTAGCATCGGTTGTATCTAAATTTCGAGGATGAAATTCCGTTGTAAGGGGGGGAGTATGTAACAACCCGCACTTTTATGGTCAATTAAATTTAATAATTAAGAGTAAATTGGGAATTTAAGAAATTATCGTGAATAGAAATTCTTGAGGTTTTCAAGGATTTAATGATTTTCGATGGATGTTATATTTACTTTTGGGATTAAGTAAATGAACTGGAGTATTTTAATTATATGTCACAACTGGGTAAAGCGACAGAGGATAATATTTTAATGGGAATATCGCATTTATTTATTTTGGGTTGAAATAGTGATTTGCGCTCAAGTACCTCGGATGGAAATTTGACTGCGCGGTGAGTCTCGGAATGGCCGAGATAGTCAGAAAAGAGTGTCCGATTGTCGAAATTGAGTTTCAGGTAATTTTAGAGTTAAAAGGGCTCATAATTGAGTAAACGAGTCATTTTTGGGTTTTAAAGGGATAAACCCTTTTTTCTTCTCTTATAAGACATAAGAGAAAAAGGGAAAGAAAAGAAAAGAGAGAAAAGAAAGAGGAGAAGAGAGAGAGAGAGAGAGAAATAAAGGAAGAAGAGATAAGAGAAAAATGGGGTATTTCGTTCAAGATCCCTCCGGATTCGACTCTAGGTCGTCGGATTTCATCATCCAGGCAAGTGTTTACTTGCTTTATTTAATTTTGTGCAATCATCTCATATCATAGTTGGTAAAAATATGATTTTTGGGTTAGAACCCTTAAAATAAATTTGGTAAAATTTGGATATGAGTTTACATATTGATGTAATGCAAACTCTTAATGATTTCTAGTGTTAAAACCATGTTAATGGAGTGTAAGATTGAATTGAAATGGGAGAAATGCCAAAACTAGGTTTTTATGGTTTTAGGGTTTAAATCTAAGAGAAATAGTTTAATACCCCCAAATAAATTGATGTGTTAGTTGTACAACATAGATTAGATGTTTATTGAGTTGTTGGATGAACTTAGAAACAACAAAAATGGAGAATAATGGAGGTTTGGATTTTTTTTGAAGATGATGAATAGTACGAGATTGTAGATTTTTGGAAATTTTACGGGACGAGGTGGAATTTGGTGAGAATAATTCGAGAATAATTAATGACTTAATGTTAGGTAGGGAAACCACATTTCTCAAGCTAGTAACATGAAGTATAGAAGTATCTAAGGATAAGAGGGATTCCTTAGTGATATCCATTTATAAGTAGTGCGATATGACAGAGAGAATAGTCGTAATTGGGAACATCGTGAATACTATAAAGAATGATAATTCATATAAATCTGGAATATTTAGGTGATGTGATCCTATTAATTATATGGGTTGTGTGTATCTATTATATGAATCCTTATATGTATGACATACCTACCATACTTGCTATCATAGGAGGTCTTAGGAAGGGGACAATCTTATTTTGATGAGCCTTCGGGGGGATTTTAGATTTCTACCTCAGGACATAGGTCTGGGAAAGACTTATTTGTGAGTTGGTAAGTTTGCTGTCACGTGGGTGCATAGGTATGTGCATAGCGCATGGGGCTGGGAACTATGTTCGCCTCCATTATGTGTGATATGGGTTGATACGATTCCAGAGTGATTAAAAATTTGTAGTCCTTATGTGTGTGATGTACCGGGAATGATAGCAGAGTATGTGTGAACCGCAAGTTTAGCCTTTTGGGGTGCCGTATTAGTATATATATGTATGATTGTGATATATATATATATATATATAACATTGAGATCATTCTATTGTGTTGCTTAGTAGATGAGAAAGATGATGATATGTAATATTAATGAACAATGTGGGAATGATTAATGAGTTATTTAAATTCGATTAAACTAACATTATAATTACAAGAATGTACGATTCGGGTGTTATGATTGGGTATAATTCCTTAGGCAATTTAGTAAAGGGCTTGGGCTAAACTGAATAAGTGGGATAGCGTGACTAGGATGGGTTCGGAGTTTACGCTAGGCGTTCACATTAGTTGAGAGGTGAAAATCTCAAGTGAGGGCACGATCAACTAACATGGATATAATATTTATTGTTTAATTCATTTTAAACACTTGTTGTTTTTAAACCATATACAACTCGGGCTGTGATCCGTTTTCTTCCAAATCTACTTTGTTTTTGTAAAAATCTTTTAGGTGCCTAGCCACGAGGATGCCCATAATAGGAGTTCCTACCAGTTGATGTGTTGTAGCTACTATGGAGGTTACATGACCTTGGTACTAGACGCCTCCACATCTATCCTTGATTCTTTTCGAGTTATTTTCTTCACTCGGGCATGTTGCCTATCATTTATTCAGATGTACTCAGAGATATTGACCGCAAACTCTTATTTATATTTCAGTTGTGGGGACTTATTTCATTTCAGACTCTTTTATTTGGTATTTAAACTAGATGTGTTTACTCCAGACTTAGTTATTCATTCATGTCATTCTCATTTGCTGTAAGATTTTATTAGATGGTGAATGGTTAAATTAATTATTTTGGTTGCATGTTAATTTTAAAAGATAAAATTTGACACTTGACTTTTTAACTACTAGGTGGTTAGTACTTAATAAATGTTTATCTACAGTGATGCTAAGACTGAACCAACCGGATATTCTATTTTTAATTTAATAAAGGACTGATCACCCGGTATTTAATTAGGCGGGGTGTCACAATAAATTAGAAAGACTAATTAGGGAAAGTGAAAATAATTCCGGAATTATTTTTATTCAAATCTCAAAATATATTTAAGACTTGAAACAATCGCATGCTTTGAATAGAGGTTGGGATTATGATAGAGTTGTGGGACGTTTCGAGTTTAAAAATGAAAAATATGAATTTCTAATAAAGTTTTTACTCAAAAAATCACGATTCTTATGTGTAGATTGTAGAATGAATTTAGTATTGCATAATAGGTGTATATTCATGTAAAAAAATGAAATCTTGTGTAAATCGGTAAAATATCACTCGTATAGAAATTATGAACTTTGACAACTTGTGTGACGATTGGTAAGACTTGTTTAATTATAAAATTAAAAGGTTGTAATTTGGATAGTATTGAAATTGGAGAATTAATTGGAAGAATTATAGCTACAAATTGAAAATGTATTTTAATTGAATGTTACTTGTATTAATATTTTGACAGCGCGGGGACGTTGGGATTTTGGGATATTTATGCTTTTACCCTTATCTTTAGGTTTCTTTTTAGGTATAGGACTAGTGGGTAAAACTCGTTGTTGTTAACACTTTCTTGGTGTGGGATTAGTGAGTGTAGGATCGTACGTTTGGGTATTTCCTAGGTGGGGCTAGGTAGTACACTGTCACGTATTTTTCGCTAGCCTAGGTGAGAGATTAGGTGGTGATTTGTAGTAGGTATCCTTCCTAAGTGATATGCTAGGAAATAGTTATGGTTTTGATGATGTCTGGTTATGGGATTAGGGATGATTTAGACTGAATTTTTCGAATAAAGGGTTGGGTTAGTAGAGAGAAATAATAAATTGATAATAAATTGGTAATTAATACCTAAGACAAAGAACCGGTACTAAAATGGATTTTGCATCTCCAATATGTGCAAAACTAACGAAATTGGATTGGTTGGCTATAGTGACGTGGGTGTGTCTTGACGTTGCCAATATGTGTAGGGCTAACGATAATTTCACTGGCTAGTTGTGTCGTGTGTGGAACATCATTAATATGTGAAGGGATAACAAAATTGGGTCAGTTGGCTATAGTGATGGGAATGAGTGTAATGGATTAATAACTTTACGTGTGCCCAAGTATGTGAAGGATCCATAGATAGGTGGACTGGCTATAGTGGCATCGCTCCGATAATAAATTGATTAGACGCATTAAATCAATTTAGTAGCCTTGATAAAAGGAAATGTTGTAACTTTAATAATTAAACCTGAATAGTGGGGTGATTTAGTATCTGGGTAGTTAGTGTCGTGTTGTTTTATTCGCATTTAATTATATCATTTAATTTAAAATGCTCTAATGTGATATTTATTATGTATGATGCTTATGTCTAGGTTCATGGACCCTAATTTGGAGTAGTAGCTAGTGTTCATTCGGTGGGTTCTGACTCATTGCATTGACTAATATTTAAAGTATAGTTGCTGGTGTAGTTGTATATGATGGATTGGAGATCTTTGGATTGAAGATGGAGATTTATTTTTATCGCTTTAGTAGTTTGATTTATTTTCATTTCGTCATTTATTTATGATACAATTGTTCATTGATTTTGGTGGGTCATTCAGTTCTACAGTGGTTTATGGATTTCGGTCAGAGATTTTTGGTTGAATTATTTATCTGGAGATTTAATCTATCATTTGGAATTGGATTTTATTTTTGAGTGAGTATAGTGATCGATTTTATTTACATGGATGTTTATATTCGTTGGATTTACTCAAGTTATATCTTGTAGAATAAAAGCTTTTAATGTCTCATATTTCTGTCACATGTTGAGAATTATATTCAATTTCGTGATGCCTGGCATAGTTAGGCGGCGGCCGACGCCATAATGCATAGGGTGCTATAGATGGTATTACAACAAGTTCTTAGGTCTCGTAGTTTATGATTCCATTTAACTTCCGCATGACCTATCTTTGATCTCTTTTGATGATTTGTAGTCTTTAGTTATTATTAGTTTGATTGTTGTTTGCTCATGTCTTTTAAGATGGCGAACATTAGGAGATCTAGAGATAGGAGAAAGGGTTTAGTTTCTAGTTCTACAGCTCATTCGAGAGGAGTTATCATCTATCATTCGAGAGTACACTGCGTCTGGTATTGAGATAGGGAGACAAAGGTGAGGAAACCTAGAGGCGTAGGAGTGGGGTACACCTGCTTTAATTTTAGACAAGGTGAGGGATAGTTTCCATAAGGAAAATCCTCCCACTGTCGCAGTGGGATTTGACCTAATAATTTGTCACCAATGGAGGCTTAATATGGAGTGTAACTTGAGGTTGGTAGATTGTACGGATGTACAGAAGTAGTTGTTAGTACCTTTAAGTTGATGGGGGATGCATTGCAGTGGTGGGAGAGCATCACCACATCTGAGGATAGGGATCTTTTGAATTATGGAGACTTTTTAGATAAATTCAGTGACAAAGATTTTTCTTATTCGATTAGGAGTGCGAAGAAGAAACAATTTCTGGATTTATAACAAGGTTCCAAGGCAGTTGCTGAGTATGAACAAGAGTTCACAAATCTGTCGATGTTTGTATTGGATAAGGTGAATACTGAGGCAAATAAGATGAAGTATTTCATTAAAGGTTTAACTTGGTCGATTAAGGAGATAGTTTTGGGGAATCTTACGCTCAAGTAGTGGATGCCGCATTTTTGTTATGGTAGGAGAAGGTGAATTATCAGAAGAAGTCGGGTAAAGAGATCTGAGTCGAGTGGTCAAGATGAAGCCAAGATAGGTGGGGAGAATAAAGGTCGTAATGACGAATCATGGGAGAGGAAGCGAGCAGGTCAGGAGCAGTTGGCCTTTTAATAAGTTAATGATGTCTCACAGGGCCTTCAGGGGCAGGGGTAGGGATATCAGGGTGAGCGAGCACCGGGAAGGCATTCAGAATCTTTTAGGGGTGCATGTATTATTTGTGGAGAGGTATGGATTCGATCTTCTATGTGTACGAGAGTACAAGTCCAGTAGGGCCAAGGTGCATGGGGCCGACAGGGCCAAGGGCCTCTAGAACTTCTAGTAGCACCAACAGTGAGTACGCAGGGACCAGTTACGTCACGACCCCCTTTCTTAAAATAAATGCAACGAAAATACATTCACATGGTCATGAATCGTAAACTATTGAAAAAAATGGAATTACGTCATCAGAGCTTTCTAAAAGGGAACTTCATATATATTAAAGAATGAACGGATTACAACTTATGCCAAAATTAAAAACTTATTACTAAACATCCAAACATGCTCTATCTCCTAAAAACAAATGTTATATTTAAAAGTATAACAAAAGAGCTCCTTAAGCTAGATCTTCAACATAGTCCTTCTACACACCATCCTCGAGTCTAATTATTTCCTAAAAAAATGTTATTTATACAACGTCAGCTAAAAGCTGAATAAGATTTAATCTCCTGACATTCCAAAGTTTTCAGAAAATAGATACCTATTCAAGTCAAAGAGAAGGCATATACATATATGGATAGGAACTTGCGGTAAATAGATATATAGTTTGAAATTATAGTATATATATATATATCACAATTGGATACCTCAAAATAAGAAGAATGCAACAAATCAAATGTTATATCTTTTTCTTTCAATCATATCATTTTAATGTCCAAGTACACTCTAATACCGTGTTCTTCTACCGTATTATATCCCGGTAGTTGAGGGTCAATCGAACTAGTTCGTCACAACGCCTTATTTAGGGCACACCAACGATAACCCAGCTGGGAAGATCAGTCAGTAAAGAGGTCCCTTAGGCCGAATCTTATTTCCAATATTCAATCTCATTTTCAATACTCATTTCAATCAGTATGTCTATATGGAGAGATATAAACATATCCCAAATGAATCCATCATCGGTATCAAATACAATTTGAGAATAAAAGCATTTCACAAAATACATAGTTTGCAAAATATCATATAATTTAAATTTGCAATAAATGACATAGAGTAATCACCTAAAATAGAGGCTCGAAAATGTAGATATTGAGTCTTGGATCACACATTAATCTAATGAATACAATAAAGGTTTAATTATGTATTCTAAGTAAAGCCCAATTATAAATATTGTGTTTTAATCCTAAAATATCTTGCTAAAAAAGGTTACCAAAACCATTTTCTCAATTTTTTATATTCATTCATCGTATTTAAAGAATTCAATTCATAGTTCTTCCTAATCAGTCGGTTCCCAGTAGAGATGGAGGGTCACAGGGGCACCACTTAATTATCATCTCATCTAGATAGAACGTTTTCGGATTTATTCCCAGTAGAGATGGAGGGTCACAGGGGCACCACTTAAATACCATCTCAACTAGATAGAATTTCATCGGGACTGACTTTGGAATTACTTAAATGAGCATAATACGAGCAATCGCTTACAAAAATCATTTCAAAAAGCGTATATATATATATATATATATATATATATATATATATATATATATATATATATATATATATATATATATATATATATATATATATTTAAACAAGTTGACATATTTTGAAAATAAAATCAATTTAAATTGTTTTCAAATTTTAAGTTTTGATTAGTAAAGTCTTTAGTGTATTTTTCCAGCATAACTACTAAGTGAAGCTATAAAATACGAAATTAAAACTATAAAAATGAATTATAACATTTAAATAAAATCATACCTACGAAATGAATTCTTTCTTCGAAATTATTGAAACTCCTTCTTAAGATATTTACCAAGATTTCTATCACTATTTCTTACTATAATTCTCAAGGAATTGGTGTGAGTTTCAAATGAACCCTAAGGCCCTATTTATAGGTTTCCAAAAGTATTACGGTGTTGACATGTGTCTAGGTGATAAAGCATTTACGGTGGCAAGTCATCGTTTGGGTGTCGCATTCCGGGGTGGTCTTGCAGTCTTAACATCACCAAATGATGATAACTTTTTTAGGTTTCTCTCTGAAGACGACATGTGTAAGGTGGAGGTGACCAACACGTGGTAGAAAGGTGATAAGGGTATAAGGGTCATTTCACACATGAAGGGTATTTTGGTAATTTCACACTATATATTTTCAATATTTCTTAGAGGTCCTTGAAAATATTTTATTTACAAAATGGACCCTTTTATATTTTTATTTTAGTCCCTAAACTTTCATAAAATTATATTTTCTACCCCAAAACTTATTATATACCTTAAGATATGCCATCAGACTTCGATTTGATCCTATTTACGATTGATTCTTCATATTTAAAAATGGGGTTTGCTATATTGATATCCAATAACACCACATATCTAATAATACAACATTTATAAGATAGTAAGTAACACATGAGTGTAAGAACAAACTATATACATATGAGCAAATAAAAGTGGGGTCATTACATCCTACCCGACTCATATTAATTTACAAACGAGTATGGATATCTCTCCTTTATTTCATCTTCCCGCTCCCACGTTGCTTCTTCAACTAAATGATTTCTCCATAATACTTTGACAGGTGGAATTATCTTGGTCCGTAATATTTGATCTTTATGGTCCAAAATTTCTACCGGATGCTCAATTTACGACAAATCTTCTCTAACTTGAAGAGGTTCATGACTTAAGATATGTGTTGGATCTAGGACATATTTCTTTATCATTGATATGTTAAACACATTATGTACACTAGAGAGTTCAGGTGGTAAGGCTATTTTATACGCAACAGCTCATATCTTTTCAAGGATTTCAAAAGGTCCTATGTATCTTGGGCTCAACTTCCATTTCTTCCCAAATCGTATTACTCCCTTTGAAGGTGATAATCGCAAGAACACATAATCTCCTTTTTGAAATTCTAACTGTCGGTGTCAATTGTCAAAATAACTCTTTTGATGGCTTTGAGCGATTCGAAGTCGATCTTGTATCAATTTCACTTTCTCTGTTGTGATCTGAATCAATTCTGGTCCAAACAATTTTCTTTCTCCAACTTCTACCCAACATGCGGGAGAACGACACCTTCTACCATATAGTTCTTCATACGGAACCATTTGAATACTTTCTTGATGACTATTATTATAGGCAAACTCCACTAATGGTAAATGATCATCCCAATTCCCCTTCAAATAAAGTACATAGGCCCTAAGAATATCCTCTAAGGTTTGAATGGTTCTCTCAGATTGTTCATCTGTTTGAGGATGAAAAGCGGTGCTGATATTCAATTTTGTTCCCATGGCTTCTTGTAGGCATTTCCAAAAGCGAGAAACAAATCTAGGGTCACGATAAAAAATAATTGAAATTGGGGTTCTATGAAGCCTAATAATTTCCCGTACATACAACTTGGCTAACTTTTCTAATGAATGGGTAATCTTAATGGCAATAAAATGAGCAGATTTAGTTAACCTATCAATAATTACCCAAATAGAATCATTACCATTTAAACTCCTTGGTAAACCTGTCACAAAATCCATGGTAATATGTTCCCATTTCCATTCAGGGATAGGTAGAGGTTATAATAATCCTGAAGGTTTTTGATGTTCAGCTTTTACTTGTTGACAAACCAAACAGTGAGATACAAATTCTTCTATCTCCCTTTTCATATTGTTCCACCAAAACACTTCTCGAAGATCTCTATACATCTTGGTATTTCCAGGATGAAACGTAAATCTCGAGTAATGAGTTTCCTCCAAAATTTTCCTCTTTAGTTGGGCATCACGTGGAACACACACTTTATTTCCAAACCTTAATATATCATCCCGTATCACAAATTCAAATCTCTACCCTTCAATAACCTCTTCTCTGATCTTCTTCAGTTGTGGGTCATTTACTTGTGCAATTTTGATCCTTTCCATCAACGTAGGTTGTACTTCTAAGGTTGCGATTATTCCTCATTTGCTATAAATACGTATATATATTTCCATACTTCTCAAATCCACTAACAAAGGTTCCTGATTTGTAATGAGACATGATAAATTTGTTGTAGACTTCCTACTTATATCATCAACTACTACATTTTCTTTCCCTGGGTGATAATGAATATTTAAATCATAATCCTTCATCAATTCTAACCACCTCCTTTGTCTCATGTTCAATTCTTTCTGAGTAAATATATATTTCAAACTCTTATGATCGTTATAAATCTCACAAGTCTCACCATATAAATAGTGTCTCCAAATCTTAAGAGCAAAAATTATAGCAGCTAATTCTAAGTCATGGGTTGGATAATTCTGTTCCCGTGGTTTTAATTGTCTCGAGGCATAAGCTACTACTTTCCCATTTTGCATCAGCACACATCCCAAACCATTTTTTGAAGCATCACTGTAAATCACCAATCCTCCTGTCCCTGAATGAATAGTCAAAATTGGGGCAGTTACTAATCGATTCTTAAGTTCTTGAAAACTATTCTCAACTTCCTCAAACCATTCATATTTTACCTTCTTTTGTGTCGACCTGGATAGAGGTTTGGCAATGCTAGAAAATCCTTCAACAAATCTTCGATAATAACCTGCTAATCCAAGGAAACTACGAATCTCTGTTACATTAGTTGGTCTAGGCCAATCTAGTATAACCTCGATCTTTTGAGGGTCAACCAACAGTCCCTCTTTGGAAATGACATGTCCTAGAAAAGAAATGCTAGGCAACCAAAACTCACACTTCTTTAATTTTTCATATAATTTCTCCTTCCTAAGGATTTGTAATACTATCTCTAAATGCTTCTCATGTTCTTCAATACTCATAGAATAAATAAGGATGTCATCAATGAAAACAACCACACATTGATCCAAATATTCCTAAACACTCTATTCATCATATCCATAAAAACGTCTGGTGCATTAGTAAGTCCAAATGGCATCACAAGAAATTCATAGTGACCATATCTAGTATGAAAATCTGATTTCAAAATATCATCTTCCTTAATATTCAATTGGTGATATCCTGACCTATGGTCAATCTTAGAAAATAATTGCGCACCTTGTAGTTGGACAAACAAATCATCTATACGAGGTAAGGGGTATTTATTCTTAATGGTTACCTTGTTCAGTTGATGATAATCTATACATAACCTCATCGTCCCATCCTTCTTTTTAACAAATAACACTGGAGCACCCCAAGGGGATATACATGGTCTAATAAAACCCTTGTCTAACAGATCTTGTAATTGAACTTTTAGTTCCCTTAATTCTAAAGGTGCCATGCGATAAGGTGATTTTGAGATTGGTATAGCTCCAGGAAGAAGGTCAATCATAAAATCTATTTCTCTACTAGAAGGTAGACTGGGTAAATTATCCGGAAACACATCTGGAAAATGTTTAGCTATAGGGATCTCTTCTAAACTAGGATACTTCATTTGCAAATCAATAACACTTGCAAGAAATCCTTGACATCTTTCTTAAGAAAACTATAGGCTTGCATTGTAGAGACAATACACATGGGAGATAGGACGCCAGTTCCTTCAAAACTAAATTTTGGTTGGTTAGGAATTTGGAAAGTAACTCTCTTCTCAAAACAATCTACATTAGCATGATATGATGCTAACCAATCCATCCCCAAAATGACTTCAAAATCTCTTATGTTTAAAAATATCAAATCGATAAATAGTTTATGACTACTGACATCTATAGGGAAAGATTTATATACTAATGTACCCGTCAATAAATAACCAGAAGGAGTAGAAATGTGTATGTTATGATTCAAGGGTTCGGGAATATTAAGAAAGCGATTAACAAAACTTAAAGACACAAATGAATGGGTAGAACAATGATCTATTAAAACTTGAAAAGGCTGTGCACATATAGAAAGTATACCTGACACTACTGTATTATAAGCTTTGCATCAGAAAGATTAGAAATTCTACCTTGTCTGCCATAATCTTTATTGTCATTAAAAGTCTTTGTTGGCGTCTTCCCTTTGTTAGGGAAATCTCTCATTTTAGTTCCCTTTTGGCCACACCCAAAGCAATTTCCTATTTCCAGGTAACATGGTTGCCCTTTATGAATATTACTGGCATCTATCAACATTAAAGGGTTTGTTCACAAAAGTTCGCCCTGTATTGGGTATAGTCCTAAAGGGTTTATTATTGGGGTTCCTTCCTCTTTGTTCCCCAAACTTCCTCTTCCCTCACTACACCAAATCTGCCCATTTGTTAAGGTCATTGACCTTGACAAAAAACTCGCGTTTTGTGTCACGGTCGTGTCAAGGTCAATGACCGTGACAAGTTTGTCACGGTTCTAAACCGTGACATAATCGTGACCCCAATTATCACGGTCAATGACCGTGACACGTCCGTGACAACTTTTGTCGCGGACTTGTCACGGTCAATGACCGTGACAATTCTGGGCAGAATTTAAAAAAAATCTGCTGGGCAGTATGGCCACCGCCACTGCCTAGCAGTATATTTGTACCTGTTATAGCAACGTTGTACCTGTTCCAAACATCATATATCCAACACAAACTAAAGATAAAGAAAATATATATTCATGACGATATAATCCAAATATTCAAAGTAAAAACAATATACATGACGATATAATCCAAATTTAATTAAAATGGACAAACTTAAAAATAATGTTACTACATGTCTTGGATAAAACTGAGGAGGTGAGTAGGCCACACGACATACGAATTGACGCACCCACTAATATACGTCGTGCCGCATTGTTCGCGCAACCACAATAGGGAGTTCTCCTTCCCGGGTA
The DNA here is from genome assembly GCA_949130495.1 of Sambucus nigra. Taxonomy (NCBI): domain Eukaryota; kingdom Viridiplantae; phylum Streptophyta; class Magnoliopsida; order Dipsacales; family Adoxaceae; genus Sambucus; species Sambucus nigra. The sequence goes on along the minus strand of OX422220.1, from coordinate 371,298,364 downwards.
TGACATGCGTGATGAGCACCCTGGACTCCATCTCTTGAAGCACACGTCCATGGACTATTCCACCCTCGACGATATTCGGGTCCCTCAACCCCCGCCCTATTCGCTGGCCATCAAATACGTCCAATATGAACACGCTCGGCCAACCAATTGTCGACAATGGTCTGTTGGAGGGCGTCAAATAGGGAAGTGGATCGTCGAAGTACGAACGTGTCGGTGATGAAGCAGCGAGGTCCACATCCTCGTCATCCTGCGCCTCGTCCTCCCGCACCTCCTCCTCCACCGCCTTCTCCTTACCTTTCCCTTTCCCTTTACGGTCTCCACCCAACGTACGCTTCATGAATGCATACATATCTTGGACCGTCGCCTCCAAACGGGATAGCTTCGCGTCGTGTGAATCCACCGTTCAAGACAACTCGGTGTCGCTCGTCTCCAATTCGATGATCCTAGATTTGGCCACCCACGATCTCACTCCCCTTGTCCTCCCTTTGCGATCAGAGCCAAGCACTTGGCTGAGTGCGTCTGTGGACAAAGATGCCGTTGTCGGCATCAGACTGCGACTCATGCACTTCCTTAAGCTTTGCCTGAAACGACAAAAAGCACATGATTAGTAAAATAAGTAAACTAAAAAATTATAACGTAATTAACAATAATTAAACTGTCGGATTACTTACAATCATGGCCGCGACGCTCGGGGACACCTCCTTGTCCTTCCCCTTCTTCGTCCGAAGAGCCACATAAGTATCGAGCCTATGTGGCTTACCCCCTGGCCCACTCCCTACCCCCTGAAATAAAATAGAGTAAAGTAAAATTAGTATCGACCCCGTAAAGTAAAATAATATCCAATAATATATTTCTGTAGTTATAGATAAATTAAATCTTACCTGCATCCTATGCTCCACCTCAGCGTAAGAGGTCCGGCCGGAGTAGTGAACGTCCGTCTTTTTAGCTCGATTTTCCCTCCCCGATTGGCGAGATGCCAATTGTCGATCCTCGATCTCATTGTCAATGAACTTTTGCCATTGTGCCAATGAGATCGGCTCCTTGGGCGGGACGGATCCGCGCCATTGTAAAATGGACTCTCGTGTTTTTCCAAAGTACCGTGTCCGCATATTTTTCTTCCACGTCTTGTGTTGCTCCCTCAACTGCTCCAAGACGAAATCGCGTAGCTTTGGATCCAAGTTGAATTATTCCTGTCCAACAAATACAATGTTAGTTGCGAATAAATATAAATATAAATTGAAATATTCATATAAATATTACCTGTAGTGCCGCCCAAACAGCTAACTTGAGCTCATACGGCACCTCCCTCCAACTCATAAACCCCGGGCCGATGACCGTCTTTAGCAGCTCGAGGGATCTCGCTAACAGCTCCGACTTGTTTTCGACGGTAATCCCAAATTTTCCATATTTGGGGAGCCTAGCGGCGGAGGAGCCCTCGTCGCCTCCGCTACCCCCGAACCCAGACGACATCATCATAAACAGCATCATCATCTTCGCCTTAACATCTGAAGGAGACATTTTTGCTGTAAAAAAAATGTTATTAGTACAGATAAAAAAAAATGTTAATAGTACACATTTCATTTTACCTAATTGAATTAATTGAATTAATAGTACAGATAAAAAAATGTTCCATCTATATTATAACGCATGTGTAAGTTCCGTCAATACCATTTCGTTTCAATTTTGTAATATTATGTTTTTTCCAAATATTTAAAGAGTTATTAAATGGGTGCCCCACCCCCACCCCCACCCACCACCACACACACACGCACACCTACGCACCTACGCACACACACACACACACGCACACGCACACACCCCACCCCACCCCTACCCACCCCTACCCACCCCACCCCTACATATATATTAGTTGATGCCATTATATTTTTACCCTAATTAGATTCTAAGGTTATCTCAATTTATATTTTAAGTTCGTATCCATTTGTGATGTTCAAGTAGTTTGAAATGTTGGAATTATATACTATTACTTTGACCGTTAGTTTGTGCACCAACTAAATTGAACATCACACACACCCCCCCCCCCCACCCCACCCCCTGCCCCCTCCACCACCCCCTCCCCCACCACACACCACACACACACACACACCCCACCCCACCCCCTACAAGTCTAAGGATGTTCTTTATTAAACATGGGAAATCTCATATCGTTTGCAAAAAGTTCATAGATTCTTAATCCCTAGGGTTATGGATATTAAATTTCTTTCACAATTATTTCTTCGATTGCGATGGGTGAAGTTCACTTATATGTTAGAACAATAGATCCTCGCAAGTTGGTCAATCATTGTGTGAATAGGTATGAGATCATAATTTGGAGGAATTCACGTCCAAGAAATAATTTGGATTGTGATACCCCTTGATCGACTTATATGTTTTGTTTACCCGACCGATGAACTATTTTATAATCCTATAGAATTAAGTTTTAGAATCAAGGAATTGATAAGATATTCATTAAAATCGGTTAGTAGAAAATTTATTTAACCAAGAGGGTATCGAAAACATAACGTGGGGAATCATAATGTACCGTAATCAACTTTAATAATAAGAACACATTCTTTCGAGTGATTTATAAATAATTAAATTTGAGTGAAATCATGATTATTTAGTGGAATGAGTCGTGATTAAATAAATAAAGGATATAAATTAGACGGTTATAAATTGGGATTTCCTAGTATTTACTTTGAATCCAGTTTATTTATTTATCTTTGGTCCCTAGTATAGTCATTGCCCAAGTAGTAGGAGCGAAACTCTATAAAACCCTAGTTTAGCTAAAGCCCGTGAATTATCCCTTCCCCACCACACACCACCACACACACACACACACACCCCACCCCACCCCACCCCCTGCCCCCTCCACCACCCCCTCCCCCACCACACACCACCACACACACACACATACCCCACCCCACCCCACCCCCTACAAGTCTAAGGATGTTCTTGATTAAACATGGGAAATCTCATATCGTTTGCAAAAAGTTCATAGATTCTTAATCCCTAGGGTTATGGATATTAAATTTCTTTCACAATTATTTCTTCGATTGCGATGGGTGAAGTTCAATTATATGTTAGAACAATAGATCCTCGCAAGTTGGTCAATCATTGTGTGAATAGGTATGAGATCATAATTTGGAGGAATTCACGTTCAAGAAATAATTTGGATTGTGATACCCCTTGATAGACTTATATGTTTTGTTTACCCGACCGATGAACTATTTTATAATCCTATAGAATTAAGTTTTAGAATCAAGGAATTGATCAGATATTCATTAAAATCGGTTAGTAGAAAATTTATTTAACCAAGAGGGTATCGAAAACATAACGTGGGGAATCATAATGTACCGTAATCAACTTTAATAATAAGAACACATTCTTTCGAGTGATTTATAAATAATTAAATTGAGTGCAATCATGATTATTTAGCGGAATGAATCGTGATTAAATAAATAAAGGATATAAATTAGACGGTTATAAATTGGGATTTCCTAGTATTTACTTTGAATCCAGTTTATTTATTTATCTTTGGTCCCTAGTATAGTCATTGCCCAAGTAGTAGGAGCGAAACTCTATAAAACCCTAGTTTAGCTAAAGCCCGTGAATTATCCCTCCCCCACCACACACCACCACACACACACACACACACACCCCACCCCACCCCACCCCCTGCCCCCCTCCACCAGCCCCTCCCCCACCACACACCACCACACACACACCCCACCCCACTCCACCCCACCCCCTGCCCCCCTCCACCACCCCCTCCCCCAAAACACACCACCACCACACACACACACGCCGCACCCCACCCCCTGCCCCCTCCACCACCCCTCCCCCACCACACACCACCACACACACACACACACACACACCACCCCACCCCACCCCTGCCCCCTCCACCACCCCCTCCCCCCCTCCACCACCCTCTCCCCCAAAACACACCACCACACACACACACACCGCACCCCACCCCACCCCACCCCCTGCCTCCTCCACCACCCCCTCCCCCACCCTGCCCCACCCCGCCCATCCCCCACACACGCACACACATACACACATATATATATACACATACACACATAAATATACACACAAATATATATATAAATGGAAGAGAGAGAGAGAAAAATTGGACCTGAAAGTAGAGAGAGAGAGAGAGAGAGAAGCGTCGAGAGAGAGAGAGAGAGAGGGATGGAACGGTGGGAGGGAAAAAAGAAGGGGGAAAGGGTTTTTGCTGGAAAATTTGTCACGGTCGTGTCAAGGTCATTGACCGTGACAAGTCCGTGACAATTAAATTTATCACGGACTTGTCACGGTCAATGACCGTGACAATTAGTTGTCACGGTCGTGTCAAGGTCAATGATCGTGACATAAAACGCGTATTTTTTTGTCATGGTCAATGACCTTGACAAGGCTGGCCGGCTGAAAGGTGACAATTTGCCCATTTTGGTGTAGTGCCTTCTCTAATCTGATTATATTCTTCACTGTCCTTCTCATCTATTGTTGCTCTAGTCACCACGTCAGTATATGATGTTAACTTCAGGATGGAAATTCGACTACGAATATTCAACCTAACCCATGTTCAAACTTCTTGGCCTTTAAAGTATCGATTATCACAACATGAGGTGCAAAACGGGATAACTCGGTAAACTTCGCCTCGTATTAACTAATCGTCATATTTCCTTGAACTAAACTCATAAAGTCGACCGCTTTCTGGTCTTGTACCGTTTCAGGAAAGTGTTTCTCGTAGAATATCACTAGGAAATCATTCCAACCTATGGGATTATTCCTTTCCTTGTATATTATCTTAGTCATTCTCCACCAATGTTCGGCTTCACCTTCTAACATAAACGTTCCAAATGATACTCTTTGTTCATTTGTACACTTAAGAACATCGAGTATCTTTTCTATTTGCATCACCCAACTTTCTACTTCAGTGGGGTTAGGAGTACCTTTAAAAGATGGAGGAATCAACTTCTTGAACTGTTCAATAGTACATTTACTTAGTTCAGGATTCCTTGGTACTCCATTATTTACCTGATGCTCCATAATCTTTGCTAGACTTTCGATCGCCTTGTATGCACCTTCCAGTCCTTCAATCCATGAATCACTAGTTCCCATATATGATATTCTCTTGTTCATTTTCTACAGTCATGGAAAAACGTAAGATCTACTATACTATATCAAGATTGAAAACTAAAATACTAGTTATAAATAGTATAACACATAGGGAGGGTTATCACCTAAATCAGATATTTAATACTATCTCCTAAGGATGGAAACACGAAATCTATAACGTTCGAAACCTATGTTCAATAGTCTACGGGTTCATAACCTATGCTCTGATACCACCTCTGTCACGACCCCAACCCAATAGTAGTAGGGAATGAGTGTCTTGACATGCCACCAAGGCATTCAATGTTATGGACTTAAAATATTTCTTAAAATAAATGCAACATAAATACATTCACATGGTCATGAATCGTAAAATATTGAAAAAAATGGAATTACGTCATCAGAGCTTTCTAAAAGAGAACTTCGTATATATCAAAGTATGAACGGATTACAACTTATGCCAAAATTAAAAACTTATTAATAAAGAGCCAAACATGCTCTATCTCCTAAAAACAAACGTTATATTTAAAAGTATAACAAAAGAGCTCCTTAAGCTAGATCTTCAACGTAGTCCTTCTACACTCCATCCTCCAGTCTAATTATTTCCTGAAAAATCGTTATTTATACAACGTCAACTAAAAGCTGAATAAGATTTAATCTCCTGATATTCCAAGGTTTTCAAAAAATAAATACCTATTCAAGTCAAAGAGAAGGCATATACATATATGGATAGGAACTTGCAGTAAATAGATATATATTTTGAAATGATAGTATATATATATATATATATATATATATATATATATATATATATATATATATATATATATATATATATATATATATATATATATATCACCATTGGATAGCTCAGAATAAGAAGAATGCAACAAATCAAATGTGATATCTTTTTCTTTCAATCATATAATTTTAATGGCCAAGTACACTCTAATACCGTGTTCTTCTACCGTATTATACCCCGGTAGTTGAGGGTCAATCGAACTAGTTCGTCACAACGCCTTATTTAGGGCACACCAGCGATAACCCAGTTGGGAAGGTCAGTCAGTAAAGAGGTCCCTTAGGCCGAATCTTATTTCCAATATTCAGTCTCATTTTCAATACTCATTTCAATCAGTATGTCTATATGGAGAGATATAAACATATCACAAATGAATCCATCATCGTTATCAGATGCATTTTGAGAATAAAAGCATTTCACAAAATACATAGTTTGCATAATATCATATAGTTTAAATGTGCAAGAAATAACATAGAGTACTCACCTAAAATAGAGGCTCGAAAATATAGATATTGAGTCTTAGATCACACATTAATATAATAAATACAATAAAGGTTTAATTATGTATTCTAAATAAAGCCCAATTCTAAATATTGTGTTTTAATCCTAAAATATCTTGTTGAAAAAGGTTACTAAAACCATTTTCTCAATTTTTTATATTCATTCATCATATTTAAAGAATTCAATTCATAGTTCTTCCTAATCAGTCGGTTCCCAGTAGAGATGGAGGGTCTCAGGGGCACCACTTAAATACCATCTCATCTAGACAAAACATTTCCTGATTTATTCCCAGTAGAGATGGAGGGTCACAGGGGGACCACTTAAATACCATCTCAACTAGACAGAATTTCACCGGGACTGACTTTGGAATTACTTAATTGAGATTCCATAATACGAGAAATTGCTTACAAAAATCATTTTAAAAAGCGTACATATATATATATATATATATATATATATATATATATATATATATATATATATATATATATATATATATATATATATATATATATATTCAAACAAGTTGACATATTTTGAAAATAAAATCAATTTAGATTGTTTCCAAATTTTAAGTTTTGATTAGTAAAGTCTTTAGTGTATTTTTTCAGCATAACTACTAAGTAAAGCTATAAAATACGAAATTAAAACTACAAAAATGAATTATAACATTTAAATAAAATCATACCTACGAAATGAATTCTTTCTTTGAAATTATAGAAATCCTTCTTAAGATATTTCCCAAGCTTTCTATCACTCTTTATTACTATAATTTTCATGGAATTGGTGTGAGTTTCAAATTAACCCTAAGGCCCTATTTATAGGTTTCCAAAAGTATTACGGTGTTAACATGTGTCTAGGTGATCAAGAATTTACGGTGGCAAGTCATCATTTGGGTGTCGCATTTCGGGGTGATCTTGCAGTCGCTTTCTCTTGGAAGACGACATGTGTAAGGTGGAGGTGACCAGCACGTGGTGGAAAGGTGATAAGGGTATAAGGGTCATTTCACACATGAAGGGTATTTTGGTAATTTAACACTATATATTTTCAATATTTCCTAGAGGTCCTTGAAAATATTTTATTTACTAAATGGCCCCTTTTATATTTTTATGTTAGTCCCTAAAGTTTCATAAAATTATATTTTCTACCCCATAACTTATTATATACCTTAAGATATGTCATCAGACTTCGATTTGATCCTATTTACGATTGATTCTTCATATTTAAAAATGGGGTTTGTTATATTGATATCCAATAACACCACATATCTAATAATACAACATTTATAAGATAGTAAGTAACACATGAGTGTAAAAACAAACTATATACATACGAGCGCATAAAAGTGGGATCATTACAAATTATGCCTAGGTTATATACCCTTCATATTCAAGAACCGCAAGCAGGGCAAAGCTAGAAAGAGACAAGGCATGGCTAGTGGGATAGCATGATACATAATATTTTCTTAAATATATTTATATATATAGCGACTAAATATATTTTATTTTTTCCATGGGGTAGGTGCATGTAGGATTGGGTGTAAGGGTTCCCAACCATAGCATTCTATGGTTAGGCATATGTAGGCCTCATTCTATTTGCGCAATTCTTTGTCTGACGTTTACGCTTCGCCAAATTTCAAGGACGAAATTCATGTACTAGTGGGGGAGAATGTAACACTCCATGATTTTTAAGCCGTAAAAATCTGTAATAAATTAAATATTTTGAAAAAATAAGTTTTGGAATTCATTAATTTTGGTAGGTAAAAATATTGGTTTTGATTTATATAAAAATGAGATTTTGACCGAAATTTAAATTGAGATTAAAATTTGAAAATTATAACTTTTTACATAAAAATTGGTGGGATCTTGAAGTAGCAGGACCTACCGAACCGATTCGGCAGTCGGGACAACCCGATTCGCTTCGGCAGTTGATCAGAGGTGTAGTATTTTATTTAGAGTTGGATTGGGACTCAAATTATTTTATTTTCTAAAATAAAAAGGCACGAGTTTAGGTTTATTAAAACACTTAAAACCCTTCTCAAATAGCATTGGCCTTCCTTATTTTTACCTTCTTTCATCTACAAAACCTAAACCCCATTTAAATCAACTTTTAAACCATGTTTTGAATATCTAAATAAAGTTTTCCCAAGAACCACCAAGAACGTGTCTTTACTATTTTCGTGAGAGGAACGCAACTATGTAATCATATTTTCAAGATGACTTCTTTATAGGTATGAATACTTCTATTGTTCCCCTTAAGTGTTATGCGTTTAAGATATTGCCTAAACATTAATAAATAGTGTTTTTCTTAAAATGAATTAGAAAGACTAATTAGATAAAGTGAAAATAATTTCGGGACTATTTTTATTCAAATCTTAAAAAATATTTAAGACATAAAACAATTGCATGCTTTGATTAGAGGTTGGGATTATGATAGAGTTGTGGGACATTTCAGGTTTAAAAATTTAAAATATAAATTTCTAAAATGTTTCGAATAAAAAAATCACGATTCTTATGTTCAGATTGTAGATTGGATTTATTATTACGTAATACGGGTGTCTGCATATAAAAATGGAATCTTATGTCAATCGATAAATTATCACTCATATATAAATTATGAACTTTGACAACTGTGACGGTTGGTAAATCTTGTTTAATTGTAAAATTAAAATGGCGTAATTTGGATAGTATTGAAATTAGAGAATTAATTGAAAGAATTGTAGCTATAAATTGAAAATGTGTTTTAATTGAATGTTGCTTGTGTTAATATTTTGACACCGTGGGGACGTTGGGATTTGGGGGTAGTTATGGTATTACATTTATTTTTAGGTTGCTTGCTATGTATTGGACTAGTGGGTAGGTCTCATTGTTGTTAATATTTTCTAAGAATGGGACTAGTGAGTGTAGGATAGTACGGTTTGGTATTTCCTAGGTGGGGCTAGGTAGTACTCTGTCACGTATTTTCTGTTAGCCTAGGTGTGAGACTAGGTGGTGATTTGTGGTAGGTATCCTTCCTAAGTGATAGGCATGGAAATACTTGTGGTTTTGGTGATCTCAAGGTTGCATGCAAATGGGATTCCCTCGAAACTACTATTTGTTCATTCTAATTCGTTGTGTTCATTATTTTCAATAATCGGGGACCGTATTCACTCAATTCAAATGGATGAGGATGGTGTCCTTCAAAATTTGATGGTCTGATATTGCTCTATGTTGACGGATTGGTCACAATGCGACTATGATCAGTATGAGTGCAGATGGACCGGGTGTCATCATTGTAGCTCGAAAACTAGGCGTGCTCTTATTTGAAATATCCCTTTATTACACAAGTTCTCTATGTGTGTGTGTGTGTGGGGGGGGGGGGGGGGGGGGGTTGTGCATTCTTCCACACGGTTTGCTTATAGTGTTCACTTTTGTTAGGATTAGTATTCTTATCGATTGGATGGTACGTCTATCAGGGCTTTAGTTATAAAGAAAAGAATTATGATTTGAGAATATTTCAAGGTGTTAGAACTCGAGAAACCTGGCACATAGTGTTGTTTTGCGTTACGAGTGGATTGGTGTAATCCTCGGGTGAGTGCTCTATAGTTAGGTGCCTAGAGTGATCCTACGTTCACAGAAGGATCTTTTGGAAGGTGTTAGTTGAGTGCACGATTTGTGAATTGGTTAGTGTGCTGCTCCTCGAAGTGAGTAACTAGATGTGAAAGGTTAGTATTAAGTTTAAGTGAACTTGTGTGGTCAGAAGGACCTGAGAATTCGAGGAGACTAAGGATATGTAGTCCTATGAATTGAAACAATTTGTGATAACGGACTGGGTGATAGTTGTGTTTGGTTTTGCTCTTGGATGAGCGTCGATCACTTGAAAGTGTTACCCGATAGAGGCGCCAATCTGCTATAAGTATTAAAAAATTAGCCTTAGGATTTGATTGAGCGTGATCATTGAGTAAGTGGAGACTCAAGGATTGTTACACAACTTTTATGGCTAGCTTGATGGGGAGCACTAGAATAGGTTGCATGTTGAGTTCTTTGGTGTTTGCTCTGGTGAAAGGAGATATGATGAGTTCCTCATGGTTAAAATTTTGATAATCCAATGTTAAAGGATCCCTATGACTTAGAGTGAAGATTGATAACCCCGAGAATTCGAAGGATTCATGGATTAATAATTTCAAGCACGAAAATTCCTAAAGAAGGAAGAATATAATACCTTCCCCCATGATTTTGATCGTACTCATTTGATTTGGTGACTTGGTATGATTAATTGGGTTCTGGTTATGTTGGGGTGGATCATAAGCTAAATTTGGGTAATGTAGTGGCCTCAACACAATTAAATTTGACTTTTTATGGCCTAAAGTTGATGAGTAGAGTGTTGGCAGTCGTTCAAGTGAAAGTATTTATCGTTTAAACCAGTCAAGCGAATGAGGTTCGAACGACCTTCTAACGATCGAGAAATGCTCGATTTCCCTTGCTATTAGAAATCTTATTGGAAAGCCCACGTTCAAATGAGGTACATAGTATTTTGAATGAGGGGGTGTTTCCCATTCAAATGAGGGGGTATTTCCTGTTCGAAGGAGATACACCTCACATCCCTTTTAACCCTATGATTTTGGCGCATTAGTTCCTCGTTAGATCTCTCATTCGAACGAGAGGGGATATCGTTTGAATGAGGACCAATGTCGTACGAATGACTGGACAAAATTTTGAAAATTCTGCACATTTTAATGTGCTATCACGATGTGGATCGCCAAATTGGATGATGTGTTAAGCTCTCAGTGGCTCACATCAAATTGTTGGATAAATTCTTGATGAACTATTGGATAAAGGGTAAAGTTTAGGGGCATTTATGGGATTTAACCCTTAGTGTTTGGGGTGTATTTAAATGATGTCTTGGCTCATTTATACCATTCCAATTAGATTAGACCCCTCTTTCTCTAGCTCTTGGAGCTCCTCCAACCACCTCTTACCACACTAGCACCACCACCCATTAACCCAAACCCCCCATAATTTATCCCTTTTCCACCATATTTAAGCCCATAATACCCATCTACTCCAGTCGTTAGGCAAAATATAAATTCATGGAGTTATTGTTGGGGATTTTTATGAAGAAAAGTAGAAGATTAATTAAGTTTGAAGGGGGCCTGCTTGGATCTTTCATGGAGGCAAACTTAGTACAACTAGGCAACCTCTTTAAGGACACCTGGAGGTTACCATCTTCTTCTACATTCCATCCACCATTGTTGAAGCTTCTTTTGAGGTGGGAAAACACTACTCTTAGCTTAAGAACTCTATTTTCCCATAGTATCGGTGTTGTAGTTAGAGTTTGTAAGAGTTGTAAGGGTAAAAATGTTATGAAACCACATAAAAGAGTGTAAGTCTTTAATACCACTATGAGAATGCAGAAAATAATATGATAAGTAAGGATGGTGAACAATTCCAATTTTTATCTTCATCAATTTTATCTTTTTATCCTAAACATACATCTATGTGATAAAACAGATAAAGCAAACCACGCATTCAACAAAGACAAAGTTTTAGGAAAAATGCCTTTCGGGCAAAACCTTTTATTCAACACTTTAGAAATTTTACAAGACATTCGGCTTACAGACTACATGATAACCGCACAAATTATAATGCACTAGTCTTCATAAATTCTCTAAAGAAAATCACTCAATCCAGAGAAGTCCACATGCAGCCTTTCACGCTCCGTATCCACCGATTGGACTTTGTCTTCAATAGTGAGTTACCTCGAGAATCACAATGGTCAGCTATGGAGATGCCTTCCCCACAAAGGTGTGTGAAAGATACTAAAACAGTCTAGGGTATAAATGAATTCATAAGAACAATTTACAGGATGTATGTTGTGAATTAAAAGTGTATTTAAACACAAAATAAAGAAGAACGTTTATAAATATATTCAGAAAGCGTTCTTTCAAAAGTCTTAAAAAATTTGAACACGAAATAGATATTTATAGGACGTTCACAAATTTCAAGGCGGCGACTCGTTCAAATGGATTTTGAGGCTCGTTCAAATGAGAAAAGTAACTCGTTAGAATGAAACAAAGTCTCATTTGAATGACAAGGCATTCTCCTTCGAACAAGCTTCAAACGACCTTCAGACGAGTCAAAACAGTAAGCCCTTGATCGATGCTCGTTAGATAAAAACTACAAACGACACTTCTAACGAAATGCTCTTTTTGTTCGAATGAGATACATATCTCTTTTGCATAAGACTTAAAATAAAAAAAATCTTTTAAAAATAAAACCCCTGTTCATTTTTAATAAATAAATGTCCTAAAAATAAAGTCTGTGAGTCCCGTAGTAAATCATTGACCACTGGGTATCAAAAGTGATTTCTAATTCGGCTTATTATATTCATTTAAATCTAGAATTTCGATTTGAATATTAATTTCATTTAGGTTTAGAATTTTGATTTGCATATTGTTTTATTTAAATAAAATTTTTAATTTGTATAATATTTTCCAGTTTATAAATTCCGCATATTGATCCTTTACTTGTTGGTATCAGAGCCATGATTGGCTAATTTGTGTGTTAGTAACAAGTAAAGGATCAATATGCGGAATTTATAAACTGGAAAATATTACAAACTTAATCAAAGAAGAGTTCTTCGTGAACTCTTGTGTTGTGTGTGTATCAATGGTGTGTGATTCCATTATACAGATGTTAATATTTAGAATAGTAATAACCCTATGATTTGGAATAGGAAAACATTATACAAATTAAAATTTTTATTTAAATAAAACAATATGCAAATCAAAATTCTAAACCTAAATGAAATTAATATTCAAATCGAAATTCTAGATTTAAATGAATATAATAAGCCGAATTAGAAATCACTTTTGATACCCAGTGGTCAACGATTTACTACGGGACTAAGCCTCAACGCCTCCCCGGCTAAACGGCAACCCATTTACACGACAAGTTACCAGTTTATCACAACCAGATTTCTATTTCTCCTGATTATTATCATTTAAATTAGGATTTAAATATGAATAGTAATCATTTAAATTAGGATTTTAGTATGAATAGTGATCATTTAAATTAGAATTTTAATGTGAATAGTAAATTACTATTCACATCGGTGAATAGTAATCTTACATATTCCGAGGAATAATAACATTACTATTACGACGACATATCTCAGATCATCTGTATTACTAACCTAAATACTAACACACATATTAGCCAATCATGGCTCTGATACCAACAAGTAAAGGGGGACATTAAATTCTTTTTAATGTTAAGATTAGAGATTTCAATTTGAAGAAAATTAAGATGGTTTTCTTTGAAAATAATGTTATTTGCCAAAGAGTTAATTTTCTTAATCTCAGGATGAGTAATAAATTCAAAAAAAATTCTTTGATTTTGAATAATGGTGTATATACCACTGGAATCAATTTTATCAATAGGCATAAGCATAGATAAAAAAGGAGTACCTAGAATTATCTGTTGAGATAAATCGCCAATAAGCAAGAAGGTACTATCTAAACAAATTCCATTGTTACAGATGGCAACATTAGTTAATTTAAACCTGATGCCCATGCTATCACCACTAGCATTAAATAAAGATTGAGTGGTCTTCTCAAAGTATTCAGTAGGAACAATTCCTTCCTGAATACAATTTATATCAGCACCGCTATCAACAAGAGCAATGATGTTACAAAGAGAAAACTCTTTGTTAATCACTAGGTTGATAGTAGTGTACCACTTTTGGCTTGGTACACGACTGATAACACCCAAATAATCCACAGAATCTTCAGTACTAGGAGTAGCGTTTGAAGTTCCTGGATTAGAATGCACCTGAGCATTCTTGAGATTATCAATCTCAATTTGCATGTTATTATGCTGAATCTTAAGTTGTCTTAACTCATTTTTTAAAGTATTAACTTCATGTCTTAGATCATTAAGACTCGCAGGCTTGTTAAATTCTCCTGTTCTTTCTAAACGATTGAGGTTAAGACTGTACTCATTAGAAAGGAAACTTGAAGAATCAGGAATAACTTTTTCCTGGTCATAACAAGACTTAATCAATTTAAGCTTAATGTCAGGGTCAGTAACCTGATTAATGACATCAATCATGTTTTGTTGCTGACTGGTAAGGACATTAAGGCTTAATCCATTTAATTGAATTATGGATTGGAGATGGTCGCATCTCTTGGTCAACGCATTACATTAACAGTCCCTGTTACTAGAGACGTCTGATTCACTAGAGCTCTGGATATGGTAGAGCTCATCATCGTTCTCAGAGGAGGAGTCCTCTTCAGCTTCAGAGGAACTGGAATTAACCAAGAGCTTGCTTAATTGGGACTTCAGATGTTCATCAATCTAAAGATTGCTAATCTTAGCTTCCATTTTACATTTATTAGCATAGTGGCCATATTTACCACATTTAAAGTATTTAGGGCCAGATTTGTTAACTTTCTTTTTAACAAATTTCTTTTTATGTTTATATTCTTTTTCTTTAGGAATATAAGCCATGTTAGTATAGAATCGATGTGTCTAAACGTGTGGAATGGAATGGATGGATGTGAACTAGATACAAATGAATTATGACCCAAACACTCAAATGCGTTAAAAAATTTCTCAATTGACCATAAAAATTTATCAAACTAAGCTTTAGGCTCAAGTGACAAGTAAAGTTGGACTTAATATAAAAAACAAGCTCAATGCACACATGCCGAAAGTAATTATAATTCTAGAAATCAATAGAGTCATGAAAAAATAAATATGACAAGGATTCATTATGCAAGCCCGTTGGTCTTCAACTGAATATCCCTAAAATGATAGACAAATACAAGTTTTAAGCATATTACTTTTGAAAGATCTAGTAAACAAACTAACTAAAATTTTCCCTATTTGGCAATTTTCTGTTTTTATTGCCTTTATTTTTTCTTTGGTCTCTTGCCAATAGTGGCTTTCATGCAAATACTTTTTCTTTTGCAGCCCTTTCTCGTGCACACTCATATTTTTTTCAATACTGATAAAAAAATGCTCATAGGCAACAATTCTTACATGCACAAATCCCCCAGTCTCAAAATATGTAGATGACAAGATTAATGGGAGAACATCTCACATAGCTCAAATATACATAGTGAAGTTAAAATCCAAAAAGCTCATACATGTGTGCACAGAGGCATATACAAAGTCAAATCCATAGTGCAAATCATTTTGATACAACTATATGTAAACATGGTTAAGATCAATTTAAGTGTCTGTAATCATAATCAAATGTCCTAGCCACATGGAAAGTATGAAGTGAATCAGATTCTAACACACAATATGTCACACAAAATGTGTAAAACTAAAATACAAAAAAAAAAATCTTTTTGTATTTTTAAAAAATTTATCAAAATAAAATATTTTTGTATTTTTCCAATATGACTCAATTAAAGAAAGGTATAATACAAAATATACACATGTCATAACACTAGTAAACATATATCATAAAGAAGAGCTAGAGTATGACAAACAAAAACATTCAAGCAATAATCCATAAGATATATCAAGTGAAGAATCATGGGCAAGCATGCAGGAATCAACTAGTCTAATATCTAGATCCTCCAAAATGGATTTTCTAACCCAAATAGATGTATACCTAACGTGTTGGGATTTAGAAACCAAAGGGACACTAGACTTCAACTTCCTAGGACCTTTTCCAAGATCATAACAAAACACCCTAAGGTGACCTTTCCGACCACAATGTGAACGTGTGTAAAATCGAGGAATGTTACCTATGGGTTGACCTTTTCTAAAGTCCTTGGATGTGGTTGACACTCTAAAACAAACTATGGTCGTGGATTTAACAATCGAAGCATTAGAAACATGGGAGGTGGTATTATCACTACTAAAACTAGTTGAGTCTTTTAAATCATCTTTTAACTTCAAAAATATTATACGTAAGAAAAAAAATTGAATGTTTCAATTTTAGGGACTCCTTCTTCATATGTTCAATCATTCCTAGAAGGTTATCTTGCTCCCCCTCAATGCAAGAAAACGTATCCCTAAGATTCCTTTCACGTGCCGTATAATCTAAAATTAATTTATCATTATCCTCATTGGAACAAACACTAACCCTAGAAATCTTAGAGTCTTCTAATTCTTTCTCTAAAAATTGAACCCTATCATCACTCTCTTTCTTGGACAATTATAAAACCATTAAAATCTAGGTCCATGTCCCCAAGTTTCTCATGAAAGAAATCCCTTTGAATTTGAATAGTTTGCAAAAGTTCCACAGCGGATTTAATTCAAAAATTTTCTTTTTCAAGAATTTCTATTCTTTTATCAAACTTCAAATTCAAAATACTTAAGTCGTTATTACTGTGGAAATCCATTAAGAAGAAAAGAAACAAACGAAAGAGAGAAAGATAAAAAACCACCCTAAAAATCACTAAAGAAAGATTCAAAGAGAAAACTTAGTGCAACCAACTCTGATACCAATTTGTAAAGGTAAAAATGCTCTAACACCACTTAAAAGAGTGGAAGGCTATAATACTACTATAAGAATGCAAAAATAAATATGCTCGATAAGGATGGTAAAAGATTACATTTTTTATCTTAGTCAAGTTTATCTTTTTATCCTAAAGCAAAATAAGCATTCAACAAAGGCAAAGTTTTAGTAAAAATCCCTTTCGAGCAAAACATTTTATTCAGCACTTTAGAAATATTACAAGAAAGTCAATTTACACACTACTTGATAACTTCCATAAGTATAACACGCTAGTTCTCGTAAAATCTCTAAAGAAAATCAATTAGTCCAGAGCAGTCCACACGCAACATTCCACGCTTGGTATCCACCGATTAATCCTTGTCTTCAGCAGTGAGTTCCCTTAAGAATTAAAACGGTCAGCTATGGAGATGATTTCCCCACAAAGGTGTATGCAAGATACTAAAACAGTCTAGGGTTTAAAAGAATTCACAAGAACAATTATCATGAGGTATGTTGTGAATTCAAAGTATTTTTTAACACTAAACATAGAAGAACTTTTGTAAAATATATTCAAAAAGCGTTCCTTCAAAAGTCTTAAAAATCTGAACACGAAATATGTATTTATAGCACGTTCACAAATTTCGAGTTGACGACTCGTTCGAATGAATTTTTAGGCTCGTTCAAACGAGAAAAGAAACTCGTTAGAACAAAAAAAAGTATTATTTGAACGGGAAGGCAGTATCGTTTGAACAGGCTTCAAACAACCTTCTGAAGAGTCAAAACAATACGCCCTTGATCGATGCTCGTTAGATATAAACTTCAAACAAAATTTCTAATGAAATACCATTTTCATTCGAATGAGATACAAATCACTTTTGAACGAGGTTTAAAATAAAATTTATTTTTTTCTTTTAAAAATGAAACCCCTGTTCATTTATAGTAAATAAAATCCCAAAAATAAAGTTTGTGAGTTAATTTAAACACTAAATTTCTTTATACCTTTATGGGATGTCGAGGAGTCTCGAGTGTTGATGTCGGTTTACTGCGATGTTATGTGACTGTTTGTAACAGGATACACCAAAATAGCCAACAACAATACACGCTTTATACTATGAGCAATATATGAAATTTTGTTATTATCAGAGTAGAATGCATATACGATTTAAGAAGGTATTTCTTGTTGTTTTTTGTAAAATTTCTTACAAAGGATTTCAAGAGTGTTGGGTTAAATAATATATTCCAAGAAAATTTTGGGGTTAACCATTTTATGTAATAAAATGTTTTAAAAATAATATTTTTCTTGTTAAAGAAATTTTATGAACAAATTTTTCAAAGTTTTCTTGAAAAATTTAAGATTTTTATACAGAAAGGCATTTATTCAAGTTTTGAAGGATAAAAAATGTGATTAGTCTTGAACAGATTGTTGTTGCAATATTTTGAAATTTCTTGAATAAATCACGGGTTAAACTCATTTTCTTGGATTTTTGGACTTAAAATTCCCCTTCCCTTGTATATAAACTTATAGTATTTTGACGATGAGCATGTAAACAAGTTTAATGGAGGTTTTGGTGAGTTATAACATGAAATAAAGAAAGTATAAATTTCATCCCTTAAAGTGTGTTGAGAAATATGGAAAATGTGATAAGTGTATGTTTTCAAGACTATATGTGCTAATAAAGGAAAATAATGTTTTTCTTGTAACTAGTCATCAAAATACCCAATGAATTCTTAGATAAAGAAAGTAATGAAATAGAGAAAGTTACAACTAGAAAGGTGTATAAACTCCAAAGTGTTAAATAAGTGTTAATGAGTTAAACATTTAAGAAGTTAGTGTGTGTAACTTAATGATGTTTTTTTTTGGAAATAACAGTAATGAAAATGGGGGCAAAAGACAAGTTTGGAAGAAAATAGGTAAGATGGTAATTTTACATAAAGTGGAGCATTTTTATGAAATAAAAATGTTAAAAAAATGCGTTACACAAAATGGTCCTAAATGAAAGTGATTTTTGGGATAAAATCAATGCCAGTGTGTAAAGGATAAAAAATGGTGATTTTCAAAGTGTAACACAAGGTGGGGTGAAAGTCCCAAGTTTTAGCTTCGGTCGGTAAATGTGGAATAATTTGGACATTCAAAAATGTTAAGACACATTAATATGGACTCAGATGGTACCGAAAAATAATTAAGAAGTCCCCGAAGCCTTAGTGGGAAAGACTAAAAAATATTGGTCAGGGCATATGGTAGAGTAGCCGGCGGTATGGAGCTCGTTTAAGTATGCGATTATCGGAGGATTCCGAGAAAAGATAATGAAGAATGAAACATGTCAAGAAAAGGGTTACGGGGAGAATATAAGAAAAGACAACCTAACTTGAATGAAATTAATAAGTCTTTCGGTTAAAAGATAATGTGGACAAGTAAAGTGAAAATTGACTAATGTCCATGAAGTAAATGGAATTGTAAAATGAAGTGATTAAACGGATAATTAAGCAACCTAAAGATTTTTAACCCATAAGTAACACAAAAGGGTGTTTATGAAAGGTTTCAATAAAAAATAAGTATTTTCTAACACGGTGCTTTCATGTGTTAAAAGGTCATTTTCAAAGAAAATAACAAGGTAAATTTGGTATGAGTAAACGGGAAATTCCAGTGAAAGAAGTGTTTTTACCTAAACAAAGGGTATTTGTTTAAGCTTTTAACCGAGTATATTACATCAAGAAATAAATGTAAAGTCGAGTAAAAATGGTTCTTTTATGAGATTATGGTAACTTAATGAAGTAATTACATGTGCACATAGGTAAATATGTTAGAGTCTCTTTTCTGCTGTTTGATTCTATATTGCATTGTTGTATTTTTCCACTAGGCATTTATCTCATTCCCTCCTCTTTGTTATGGCAGGTTGTATACGGTTCCGTATTTTTAGAGCATTACTCTAGTAAGGATTCTTTTTATTTTTACATTAATAGCTTGTATGCTTGGATTCCGGGGATGCTTCTCACGTGTCTCTCACATAATTTCATTTAAATTGTAATAACATTCTAAATAAGTGAAATGTTAATTCAATAAAACTGGACTAGTAATATTATTTAGGTTATTTAATTTCACTTCACACCTAATGTTCGGGTCAGACCAGGTTGACCACGGATAACCCATAAACCCGCATCGGGGCGTTACAATGATAAAACTTGAAATTATTTTTTCCTTTTGGAGAAACCGATAATGTGTCATTTTAATGAAATCTTTCCCAAGTAGGGTAAGTCAGTAAGAAGATGTTTGTTTGAAAAAAATATATATATACCCAGCTAAAGTACATCACCAAGAATGGAGTATGTTTAGAAAAATCTTGCCCAAGAAGGGTTAGCCACAAAGAAGGTGTTTATTAAAAAAAATATACCCAATCAGGGTATATCACCAATAAGGTGTATCTTTAGATAAAACATTCCAACTTGAGTACATTGCCAAGCAGGTAATAAAGAAACTTGAGAATTTTACCCAAATGAGTAAGTAAAAACCACTAAGTCGATTAATTTTGTCGATAATGTATATCTAATTAAGATATATATCTTAACACAAAGTGAGTAATGAGAATGAAGGAATTATCACACAGATGATTACCGGGGCCAATTTTATGTCATTAACATGTGTTTGTATGACTTAAGTGGAACGATGGATGAAGGAAGAGGTATAGTTTCTTCCTAAGATGAAAACATCAACAACGGGAACAATCTCAATAGCCAAAATCATTGGCTTGATCTGGGCAGTACAAACCTCCAAGGATGAAGAATCACTAGCCACTAAGGTTAGATCAACCTTAGTGGGAGAAGATGACTACTCCCTTGTTTCACCACTGGCAAGGTAAAACAACATAATTCCATGGATGATTAAATGAGTTCATATACGAGAAGGTGAAGGAAAAGTTATAAAAAAAATTCACTAGAATCTTACCTCAATAATGGCCGAACGAACAGGGGAAAATTTATCTTAAGGTACCATAGTAGTAGGAATCCTAACCGAAAAATTCAACTTCATAACTAACCTCACGGGGCTAGGAGGAAGCATCTACTTAATGATCGAGCTCATAAGGGTCATCACTTACACTTTAGAACCAAAACGTGGATGGACCTTCACATGCAAAATGCAAATAAACATTGAGAATCATAAACATGGAGATTAACTAACGGGTCAAGATAAGTTTAAGTGCAAATTACCTCTATTGGAACAACAGGAGAAACCACCGACAATGCTAACTCATGATAAGATGGGGGAGAAATGGAACTTAGCGGTTCAATTGTTCCACCCGAGTCATCCATTGTTACTTCACCCACGGGAAACTTTCGTGTCACCTTGGAAGCACGTTTATATTGGGCATGCCAAGAGGAAGCACGTTTTGTGAAAACTCGCCTAATTTTTTTATTAAGAGGACAAACGAGGATCATGGATGACACCTTCTTGAATAAGTGCACGGAAAGAACCTTCTGGATGAGGCGTGTCATCATGAACTAACACTAATTATATTACTATTGAGGAAACATTTTTCAAAAGGGGCCAAAATAAGTGTTATGATGTTATTTCTTATAATTATAAACAACAAGTCAACACTTAGATATTTTTATCTATTCAAATAGAAAATGTCTTACTTTTTAAGCTTCATGAGGAAGATCAGACTGATTAATCTGGGGAGAAACACATGCCACATCTTCAACCATCCTCTCATTAAGCATGTTTTGTGAAGAATCTGGGAGCGAAAAAGGTGGTTAGTAATGACCACACACATTGCATCATGTTTCTTTCTCACAATATTTTTGTGTATAAAGGGAGTAGTAGAGGAAAACACATATTTTTCTTTCTCAAAAGGAGCAACGCTTTTGCATAAAACCTGATAAACAACCAAATTATGAGATGGGAATTGCCTCCCCTATGGTCTAAAACATTACCTGAGCTCACAAGAAGGGGTGAGATCGACATCAAATGCCATTAATTTCACCTTTTCCGCATAAACTGGATTTAGCAAGTGGCCTTAAGATGAACCCCACCAAGTCTAGAGACACCTATGGTGGACTTCGACTTTTTTGAGATTTTGGGGACATTTCCCCCTTAGATGAGCCTGTGACATATACAATCTTCCTTTTTATTTGACCAACGAAAGCGGAAACATTTTTTTCCCTTTAGCACTATAGGAGTAGTCTTATCAATAGGAGATAAATGATGAAACTCATTGGGGTTTAATATGTTGGTAGGACAAAGGGGTAATATTGATGGTTTGATGGAGAGGGTTTAAAAACCAAGTTCATTCACCCTAAAATTTTCCATGTCAGGTTAATTGGTCTACATATGGTTTACAAAGTGCATAAAAGACTCAAGTTAGGTTGGCCAATGGTGGCACTGCCAATCCAATAAGTCGTCTCCAATATTGTCTTCATCTGGAAGAACCAGGTTTTGCCTTAACACACTTTGAAAAACCGCAACTCTCCTAATAAAATCCAATTTATAAGTCATGAATGAGTGATCTTCCCTTGAGGAATCACACTTAGGTTTGGTCAAAACCAAATTTTTTGGCACACCTTTGTGGTTTATAGGCTTCACTTTCAACTTCCTACTTAGTGTGTGAGGGAAGATGGCTGGGGGTAATAAGATGAACCAAAGAAAGATACATTTCCTCTTTACAACTTACTCACCTCCAAGAACAAGTTGTATCCATGAAGCTACTGGCTTGAAGAATAACCATTTTTAGAATTGGTTTTTTCATTATAAGGATGCAATGCAAAATGCAGGAGTTCATCAATCAAAGGAAAAATAGATTTCCAGATTTGCTTCCCTCTCTATTGAGTTATCCGTGGTTTTGCCATAGAAAGCACATGAATCTCCACAAGAGTAGGGGCAAGACTGGGGAACCTTTCATAGAGGATCCTATTATTGAGATAGTATTGGCAAAGTTGACACGTCATAAGTGCCAACTGAGTATGCTATATCAAGAGGGCATCGATTCATCTAGGTGTACAAAGAACCTAGATTTATAGCTTCCAGGAGGATATTGACTCCAACAATCAACATGACACAAATATTTACTAAGTCCCTATGTGGTTGATCGTTTGGCTTACCAGGTATAAGAAATTGATAAAGAACACAGAGGATATAAAAAGCTAATTCTGAGTTACCACCATGATCTGGACTAAAGTCATCAACAAATTTAATGTTTTGTACTTCCGTACCTCCAATTATTTGGCAAGAAGTTGGTAAAAGTACTTGGGTAACTCGACAAAAGTGGACTTTATGGAATTACCTATATATTCACAAAGAAGCGGGTCAAGTATCGCACATTCCTTCTCCTCTTTAGTATCAAGTGTGGAAGGATCAGAGGGGGCATGGACACATGTCTCCACGCTATACAATTCATAAAAATGCTCCAATGTAATTGAGAATCCTCCCTATGCTACCACAAAAGTATGCGTGGAAATACTCCGACAAGAGACCAACAGATGAAAAACATGATTATTTTTGATAAAGTTAAGTCTCTGCAAAATATAGTGGCTTGAGCAATACCAATATCATGAAGCATTTTTTATATTTTATATAAATATAGAGGGGACATGCAAAAAAAACATCTAGAGAACCACTTGGTGCTTCAAAATCTATGTGGAAATAGGAAAAATCTTCTCGATCAAGCATAAAATGGAGAAAGGAGAAGGAGGTGAGATACTGTCCGAAAATGGAATCTTCTGGCTCCTCCGCCACCAAAATGGATTTATCAGAACCCTTAATAGTGGTTTTTAACAATTTGGCTTCTTAGGCAAACTTATTTGTTTCCTGAAAGTAGGGAGAACAATGATAGGAGGAGAAGAATTACTCTTTGTGCCAACCCAACTGATGACGCTGTCTTTACTGAAAACTTCAACATTTTTACAAGAGGATGAAATTTGTTGTGTTAGTACTTGCTTATGGTGGAAATCAATGGAAACTGATGTTGAAATGTAAGAGATGGGAAATTATCAGAGAATTCGAGTTTACAAGAGGTTTTTAGGCAAACTTTGAGCAATGATATTAGGACTTTCTCTCTCTAAAAATACCTGGTGCTCTGAGTTTCAATGGGAGAAGTTGGAAAAGTATATAAGTAAGAAGATCAAATATATTTAAATAGGTTGGGAGTAAAATATCCTTTTAGGATATAGATGATTCAATCCTCCATGATTCATTTTGACATTGGGGGAAATGATGATTGAGAGAGACAATAAATGATAGAGTTAACCCCATGTATCCAGATGTCAAAAATGGAAAAAATGTCAAATGATTTGTTTGTGGCATTTAATGATAGAGATATTGAACGATTTGGACTGAACATGCATAGAGAGAAGTGGCATCAATTATAGGTGTTTTGAAATGAGGTACATTGGTCCAAGTCATTTGTAATTGAGTTTGGTCTGTTTGAGATGGTACAGACATGATAATTGTCAATTGAAGAAACATGTTTCCTACATAAACTTATTGTATAAAAAAATTTATCTATGAGGAGTAAATATAGTATAGTATTATAGGTTAAACCCTTACTTAGAGATAAAATTACTCATTAAGAAACAAGATGAGAAACCATAGAAGAATTCATCAAATATTAGTGACATCACAAAGGAGTGTAAGGATTCCACTAATCTGATTCGGGATCAAGGCAAAGCACGAGCTCAATCGATAATAAAAGAAGCGGGCCATAGGAATCTAATTAGATTCACCATGTATTTTATGAGTTTATTATGTATCTATGACATGTATCGTAAGTTGGAGTTATTCTGCAATATTAAGATGAGGTTACTCGGTACTAGCGATGGACTAGGCCTGGAAGGACTTGGGAGAGCTTTCATGCCTTATCGAGCAATCTCACTTTGGAATCTTTGATGGAACTAGTGTGAAACCCCGCCTAATTAAATACCGGGTGATTAGTCCTTTATTAACTTAAACAAGATTTCCATCTTTTCCATTCTTAGCGTCACTATAAAAAACTTATTAATTACTAACCACCTAATAATTAATTAAGCTGGTGTCAAAATTTTAACTTTTGAATTAACCAAAACATGAAGTGCAACAGGAGACTAAATAGAATCATCACAATTTAATAAATTTTAAGCATTCCATAAATATATAAATCAAATGCTAGCCAAATAAACATCGATAAAAAGAACTATCCAAACCAAATAATCTGACGGGTAGAAAATAAATCCCATACATTATGAATTGAAATGAACTGAATAACTGTAGTGAGAAACATGCCCGAATATACAACTGGGAATAAAATTCCTAAACTAGGAATGGATAAAAGAGGCGTCTAAACAAAACTCCTACATCACCCACATATGTCGCATTTGCATTAACCTGGAACGGAATCAAGTCTGGGATCCCTGTGGTCGGATACCTAAAGGGTTTTGAAAATATTTGATAGCATGGGTTAGAACCTGAAACATTTTGAAAATATTTAGCAAGTGAATCAAATTGCAATAAATTAAAATGAAGGAATGCTCTTCATATTTAAGCTAGCATCGCACTCCCTTGAGGACCGACTCACCCCTCAACTATTGTACACACCTAACGTTTTCTATATAACTTACATAGTCCTCTACCCCGTGACTATTTTCGATAATATCCTTCCTGGCACACTACTCTAGACCGAGTATGTTTAATATAAGATTTATATGTTATATATCACATTAACTCAATTAATCATTTCTCATTTGGGACCATAAAATATTCTCCCAAGTTATATATATAATCAATACAATTCACAACGTGTATTTTTCCCGTATATAAATATCTGCACCATATATAAGTATTATCATATTACAACTTCCACACACATGTCATAGGTATATAACCATCCTCCCGCGTAGACACTCACCGGATGTTCTCCACAATGCTACCATTCTAGGTATACTCATCCACCTAGACACCCTGATACGGTTAGCTCCCCAAATCAGTGAAACAAAATAAACGCAGCGGAGGCGGTCATAGTTCCCTTCGAAAATAAGTTCAAATCATACCGAAGACGTCTCACCCCTAACTACGAATGCAATGACCTGGGGACTATACTCACCCTGCTCCCCAAGCCAGAGGATCCACCAATATCGCGCAACCTCCTATGATAGCAATAGAGGGGTATGTATTCTTATAAATATTATTCATACTAATATATATAAAGCATAATATATATATATATATATATATATATATATATATATATAATCCAGGCTAATCCATGCACAATTTTTCGTAACACTAGCCTAACATCTCCAAGTCTATATACCGACTTGTAATTTAAATAATTCCCACATTTATTTATTTATTTGTTTATCACTCTAGTTGTGTCCCCAACTAAATTACCCAGACTCGCTCCTTCGGTCCTAAATTTCATCTTGTAGAACTTATTCCTCAAATTCCACTTATTAAGTTAACTCCCTTTTTATTTTGAATATTCCATAATTTATTATATAACCCTATAATAAATTAACTCGGCTAAATCCGTGCCTAAGCACTCGTAGCACCAGTACCAAAATATTCGAGTCAATCCCTTGACTCTAAACCTTAATTAACTCTGCATTAATTAATTTATTACCTTGGTGTCTCTCAACCAATAAAATCGGACTCGCTCACCTAGCCCGCAATATAATATTTAGAATTTATGACCCAAAATTATCCTTAATAAGTTTTGCACACTTTTTTATCTAAGGTTTCCAAATTACTCAATGTTTCAACCTTAATTTCCTTTATGGATTATCTCCCGAATTGTCCCATTAAAATTTCACACAAAAACCAATCCATAACTGTAACCAATTTCAAATCCATCCCAAGCAAAACCATAAGAGAAAGAAACTGGTCGAAAATTAATGACGTCGTTCGAATGAGAAGCCAGTCATTCAAACGACATGGGCTATCGCTCGAACCAGAACCAAGGTCATTCAGCTCTCTCCTCCTCCAATCAGTTTTGTTTCTCCATTGTAAACATCCATTGACATTCTGTCCAAAATCTAATACAGCAACCATTAACAGTTTATACCAAACTCAAGATTTTAAGATCCCCAAATCTTTATTTAATGTCCACACAGCTTAAAGGTTAAATAATAAACTCTCCAATCCTCTACAAGTTATAAATCTAATTTTATTTAACCCAATTTAGATGTCAATAAAATCAAGAACCATATAATCCTATCACACCCATTATGATATGTAGATGATGATGATTTGATGAAGATTTCACACACTTGTTCTTGATTTTTGGTTCCCAAGTTTTCTCCATTTGTTCCCTATTTTCTACTCTACTTACTTAGGTTTTCTAAAATGATTTATGGTTGCCACACTCTCTCACTTTTAGGGTTTTTTAGGTCAATTCCATTTTTAGGCTTTTGGGCTTTATTAAAAGGGCCCAAACACTCCCATGTGGACTTGGTTATACCTAAAAATGCCCCGAGACCTGGGCACTCTTTACCGACTATTTTGACCCACCCGGAATCAACCCTACACTCAGGATTTCCATCCGAATTATTTTACTGAGATTTATTATCTCGACCCCAATATAGTGTATGCCCAACTCCCGATTAATATAAGTAAATGACACGTCACTATTGCTCGTTATGACGTAATTACATTATTACTATTCAATTAGTAAATTTAAATCCCATAAATATTAATCGTTTACTCACCAGATTAATATTTAATAAATATAAATAATAATTAAATCAATTAAATTACGACACCAAAGTAATTTTAAATTAATAGAATTAATTAAATAATAAATGCCCAAAAATACGAGGTGTTACAACTAGTTTGGTGGATTGAGAAGTAATGAAACGTTATGGCATGGCTTATCCATTTTAGATGAACTAGCTAAAACACACAACTTTGCTCGAGAGAGCACCTTCGAGAAGCCTTGTGCTTGTTCGATTATCTACCATGCCAGATTTAGTAACTTTCCATAAAAGATCTTTGTAAAGTCAAACTATACCTATACATGTCAAATCAACTTACCTCAAACAATCGTGATTTGGTGAGCAGTTGGGTAGTTCGATGCTAAAACACTATGGCATGCCGTGACATAATAGTTGTTCACTCGAGATTACACTCAGAATTTAATACATTTGACATGCTAGGTATGGTAGGTTGACACAAAATTTAATGCACTTTTGGTTCTATGAGTGTATTTTTTACCCTATTTTCTACCCTATATACATCCTTTAAGAAATGAGGACTTTTGAGTAAGAAGATCACTTGGATTAAGTTGTTACAAACCGTAGAACATTTATCTGCCACTATTAATGCTTTACCCAACTTTTCTCAAGAACTTAAGTGTTTATTGATCTTTAACCATTTGTTCTTCATACCTTGGTGTTTGAGCTACCTATGTGAGGGGTATCTAGAGTGTTTTCTTTTCTCTCCATCTAGCTAGCTATTTTAGAGGTTAATTTATTGTTCTAAACACATTGTATATATTACTTGTCCTTGATTTATACACGAGATCTTGTGAGTTATTGACTTGAGTTTATTTTTTACTTTTAGGAGTGCATGTATTGTTGTGTTATCATCATTAATATTATTTACGCCTCGGTTTATCTAAAAACACCCTAGAACTTAGATAATTAAGCTCTTATAGGAGGAACTATTATAAAAATACTTTATGTCAAATGACCATACATCATGTTTAGATCCCTCGATCCACTTGATTTTGTGATCAAAGAATATTTAAAAACCTGACTTTATCTGCTTTGTGGTAACCTCATACCATGACTTGATGAAACCATAATTAAGAAAATATTCACCTTCCTTGATGAAATAACCATTCAGGTAGTTCCCATAGAGGAATGATTCGTATGGAATCATTGCACTTTATTACCCTCGAACTTATGCCTTTTAGCCCCCTCGGATACTTTAATGTCTATATTTTTGCTCGTTAATCAGACAACATCCGTTTTATATGCTAACATGTTACTTGAGGTATTATTGATCTTTTGTAGGTGTTATAGTGCTTAGTATGAAGTTTAGACGCATTCCAATAAAGTCCCGTCATTCCGGGGCATTAACGTCATTTTATACTTTGGGATTTTGCCCAAAGTCTTCACGAAAGTTGAATCTCTCGGGTCAAGTTTCACATGGACATGAACGATGCTCTAATAGGAGTCCTAATGAAAAACACAGACCTTTAATCGAAGAAGAATTACAAAGAATTTATTTATTATTTAATTTATTTATTAACTAACAATCTATTTAATTCTCGCGATGTCCTTCTTCCCAAAACTTACAGGAAACAGAAATGGCGATTTTGATCCATGCTCGGGTTTGGCTCGACTTTTAGTTTCGTCTGAAATTGGAGTCTTAAGTTTAAAATTGGAGCTTGGTCTTGTGTAGATATAATTACGGGTCAGTTGGCTCGGGTTTTTAGAATCTTGGAGTACCCATTTTGGAAATTTCCAAGCTTTGTCCATCAATGGTGGAACTAAAGTCGGTCTCAGCTTTTACCCGGTTAGTGAAGGTATATGGTCGGACAATAAAGGATGGCAGGTCCCATGGTGTTTACAGGTCTCGACATTAATGGAAAATGGGAGAAGAAGGTTTCGGTGTGGCAATGACGTGGAGTTACAGTTCTGCTATCGCCGGTCGACCGACCCTAGGTCCCCAGTCGATCGGGTTTTCTTATTTTGCCTTGGTACTGAGGAAGTGTACTCCCGCTTTGCCACCCGATTGACAACGATTTGGTCACCGGTCTACCGGGGCCCTATTTCTCTCTTTTGCCCATGATATTTGTTGTTCCCCATTTCTATTTTCTTTCTTTTTCCCTTTTTCTTTTAGTGTTTAATTGTAACTTAAACCCTTTTTCTTTTATCATTTCTTTTTCTTTATTTGCTTTTCCCACTTAGTATAAATAGAACCCAGTGGTTTTATTGGAGAAAATTTATCATTTTAGTTAGTTTAGACCTAGGGTTAGCATCTTTGGGGATTTTGTGGAGATAAACTCCTCTCCTCCATTTTCTTTGTGGTTTGACACCCATTTATGTAAGTGGACACTATTCTTTCTTCTTCCCTCTCGTATTTATGCTTTGTGCCCTAGATTTCCATGCTTTCCATTTATTTCCAAGTCTAGTTAATTTTACTTATTAATTTATTTATTTTTGCTTTAATTAATTAGTTGTGCTTTATTAATATAGTTCATCATGTTTAGCGATTAATTTAAATTAGGGTGTGATTAATGGAACCCACTTAGGGTTGATGTGTTGCTTATCTATGGTGATGGTTTTTATGGGTTTATTTCGATATGCTTGTCCTAGTTATTATGCCTAGGAGATTTAACGGTGCATATCATATATGCTCGGTATTTACGATCTTGCGTGCGTAATTTCTGGGGTATTTGTTTATGCCAAAATCATATTAGAATTTTATACGAATTTGGGGGTGTGACAACTCTGGGTTTAATGAACTGTTGAAATGAGATTTAATCTTAATAAATTCGTAGTACCATGTAACCATTTATACGCGTTAACTCGATGTGAGGGATATTAGTCGTAACCTATAGTTTTTATTCCTTTTGTTAACGTAGTTTAAATACACTCATGGCTAGATTATCTTTTCGTTGTTTTTAGTTAGAAAATCACATTTTACACTTTTATTTAGAAGTATTAAAGTAATTATATTTTAGGAACTTGTCTTTGTGGATTTTTGATACCCGGATTTGGCTGATATACTCTTTTAAAAGAGTGTGGTCATAAGTTTAGGTTTTTGTATTAAGGTGGTGAACAAAAAACAACGATCGGCGTCTTGACACGCTCTACTTTTCACCCTTGATCAAAATGGCGCCGTTGACGGGGATGATTTGCTTTGAATCTTAATTGATTTAGTGCTTTGATCCTAATAACTTGCTTGATCAAACTGGCACCATTTCCAGAGATGCGTTTGTTTTAGAATGTATTTGATTTAATATTTCGTAGTATTTTCTTTCTATTTTTATTCTTTGTTAACAATTATTGCAGGAATTTTACATTTGAGCGCCAAGAAACGCTTGAATTTTTTGGACGCACATCACTTTGTGGAATTTCCTTTCTTGAGGTATTTTTTGGGTAAGCATGTCTTATTCCAATCCTTTTGGTAATCGTAGTGATAATTCTCAAAATCCCCCTACCCCTATGACTTTTGGTGAATATTTAGAGGCCCAAAAAATTGCACATTCTAAAGCGACTTAGGGTGAGTATTACAGAAGTCAAATTATGGGTTATGGAAATTTTAGGAATGATCATTCCGATGTTGGGCCACAAAATCCTTATTATAATAATGTTGAAACTAAAAGATATAGTTTTAAAAATTCTTATGTTAATGATTTTGATAGTCATTCTGATGTTAACTTTCAAGTTTCACATTTTTTAGAATTCGCGCCTCGGCCTATGACTTTCGACGAGGGCCTGCGCATGCTTCAAAATGAAAAAATTGAAAACCATTATCGGGAATAAAATTATTTGTGGGAGCATGAATTGGATTTATTATTTGAATCCGACGACGATTTTCTTCCAAGACTTTTGAAGTCGAGGAATGTTTTGAACCAAATGCGGAATTTTTTCCTACTTTGGAACAAACCACCCCTCACTTGGCGCATGTTATAGTAGAGAATTAAAGTAAGTATGAAATGGATTCAATATCCATTTGCAATGAGTTGATTTCTTCTTTGGTCCCCAAAGAAGGATATTTCATTGAAAATGATCTTATTTCCTTCAAAACTCAATCTTCAACCGATGATTCTCTTGAGTTTGAATTTATTTCCTCCCCTTCTTTATTATATATTGTCACACCATCGCTAGTACCCGATGAATCGGGTTCAAATCGTAAAAGTGTTAAATCTTTTTACCAATGAGGAGTACTTGCTCGAGTTTCCTTCCATGAAGTCCTCTTTTCCTCCATGTGCGCCACCTCTCATTCCAATTTCAAAATATTTGGTAAAAAATTCAAATTTTTCCCCCTTGTGTATTTGTCACCCATCTTATCTGAATCCCTCATCTTCCCTCCAGAATTTTTAATTGGGGATGGTTCATTTCTTCCATATTACACATGCCTTCTGTTGTTTGAACGAAATTCCTATTTTTCGGAAGGTATGCACGAAAGATAGGGTCCCCCGTTTATCCTCCAAAGTCAAATTGTTTTTTTGGTGAACCCTAAAAAATTTCAACTTGTAGTGTATAGTTAGATAGATGTTAAAATTGTAGGTTGTACATATTAGTGTTTTTTTTCTCTTTACTTATTGTCTATTGTAATTAGTTAAAATTTTACTCCTTTTTGTTATGCTTTGGTACTAGCATGTTTTATAGAATCATTGGACTTGTACTTTCACGAGATCGCTTTATTTTGGGTAATGTCGCTCATTTCCGCTCTCTAACTTGGTTCTTAATTTACATTGAGGACAATGTTAGGTTTTAAGTTAGGGGTGTGGGATATTCTATCCATTCATTGGTAGTTTCTTTGAATTGATTATATGTTATTCCCAAGCATGCTTTTCTTTTAAAAAATTAAAAATTTCACGAAGATTTTTTTTTTCTTTTTTCTCCCTTGTTGGACATTTTGCCTTTATTTTCGATGATAAATTTCAATAATTGCCCGATCCAATAGACAACTTAATGATGCATGTTATCTATTTAAGAAGTTATTAGTCTTTAGTCCTTAATCATTTATATTATTAATCACTTCATGAATTGAACTTTAATCCCATGAGCACATGCACTTTCCTTGATTTATTGATTTGGTTTAAGTGTATACATTTTGAGCAAATCATATGATGTTTGTGGATTTCATCCCTGAAAACCCTCATGAGATGTCACTTGTTCACTAGGGTAACCTAGGGGTTTAATGCCTTATTGCGTATGCTAAATGCAATTGTTCGCCTGCGAAAGTGGCTTTTATCTATTTTATCTCTTTTGTATATATCTCTTGTTTTGTGATTATTTTGTATTTCAACTTGCGTTGAATTTCATTTTGAGGAACTAGCAATGTGTAATTTAGGGGGTGTGATTCGTACCCAATAATTGCACTTTATTACCTTCGAACTTATGCATTTTAGCCCCCTCGGGGTACTTTAATGTCTATATTTATGCTCGTTAATTAGAAAACTTCCATTTTATATGCTAACATGTTATTTGAGGTATTATTAGGCTTTTGTAGGTGTTATAGTGTTTAGTATGAAGTTTGGACGCATTTCAGTAAAGTCCCACCGCAGTTCGCACATTCAGGGGCATTAACGTCATTTCATACTTTGGGATTTTTGTCTAAAGTCTTCTCGAAAGTTGAATACCTCGGGTCAACCTTCACGTGGCAGTGAATGATGCTCGAATTATAGTCCAAATGCCAAAAACACGGACCTTTATTCGGGGAAGAATTATAAAGAATTTATTTATTATTTAATTTATTTATTAACTAACAATCTATTTAATTACCACCATGTCCTTCTTCCCAAAACTTATAGGAAACATAATTGGCAATTTTGAGCCATGCTCAGGTTTGGACCAGGTTTTGGTTTCGTTCGAAATTGGAGCCTTAAGTCCGAAATTGGAGCTTGGGTCTTATGCAGATATAATTGTGGGTGAGTTGGCTCGGGTTTTCGGAATCTTGGAGTACCCATTTTGGGAATTTCCAAGCTTTGTCAATGGTGGAACTAAAGTGGGTCTTGGATTATACTCGATTGGAGAAGGTATATGGTCGGCCATTAAAGGATGGCAGGTCCCATGGTGTTTATAGGTCTCGACATTAATGGAAAATGGGAGAAGAAGGTCTCAGTGTGGCAGCGACGTGGAGTTGCTGTTCTGCTATCGCCGGTCGACTGGCCCTGGGCCCCTGGTCGATCGGGGTTTCATATTTTTCCTTGGTGTCAAGGCAGTATTCTCCCCCTTTTCCATGCGATCGACCGTGATTTGGTCACCGGTCGACCGAGGCCCTGTTTCTCTCTTTTGCCCAAGATATTTGTTTTTTCCCATTTCTATTTTCTTTCTTTTTCCTTTTTTCTTTTAGTGTTTAATTATAACTTAACCCCTTTTTATTTTATTATTTCTTTTTCTTTATTTGTTTTTCCCACTTAGTGTCAATAGAACCTGCTTTTTTTTATTTGAGGAAATATATCATTTTATTTAGTTTAGACCTAGGGTTAGTATCTTTGGGGATTTTGTGGAGATAAACCCCTCTCCTCCATTTTCATAGTGGTTTGACACCCATTTATGTAAGTGGACACGATTCCTTCTTATTCCCTCTCTTATTTATGCTTTGTCCTATAGATTTCCATGCTTTCCATTTATTTCCATGTCTATTTAATTTTAGTTGTTAATTTATTTATTGTTGCTTTAATTAATTAGTTGTGTTTTATTAATATAGTTCATCACGTTTAGTGACTAATTTAAATTAGGGTGTGATTAATGGAACTCACCAATGGTTGATGTATTTCTTTGCTATGGTGATGGTTTTGATGGGTTTATTTTGATTGGGTTGTTCTAGTTATTATGCCTAGTATATTTAACGGAGTATATCATGTATGCTCCGTATTTCCGACCTTGTGTGCATAATTTTCGGGGTATTTATTGATGCCAAAATCATATTATACTTTCATGCGAATTTAGGGGTGTGACAACTCTGGGTTTAATTAATTGTTGAAATGAGACTTAATCTTAGTAAATTCGTAGTCCCATGTAACCATTTATATGCGTTAACTCGATGTGAGGAATATTAGTCACAACCTATAGTTTTTATTCTTTTTGTTAACATAGTTTATATACACTCATGCCTAGATTATCTTTTCTTTCTTTTTAGTTAGCAACTCGCCTTTTACATTTTTATTTAGAAGTATTAAATCGATTAAATTCTAGCAACTTATCTCTGTGGATTTTCGATACCCGAACTTGTCTACTATACTCCCTTAAAAGAGTGTAGTCATAAGTTTAGATTTTTGTATTAAGGAGGTGAACAGAAAACAACGATCGTCGTCTTGACAGACGCTACTTTCCACCCTTGATCAATTACTGGTTTTCTTTAAAACACTCTATTTATATGTGGTTGACGGAGGGACATGAGTTCTGCTGGGGATGTTGGGAATCGCAAATTGTGCAGTGGATAAGATCTTTTTAGGATAATTGGCTCAAGGATTGCCTTTTGTTTGCAGCCAAGCCCCATGCCAGGCATAAAGTACATATTTTTTTAATATTCTAATTAAATTAAAATCACCGTGCAATTGTATTTGAGAATCACCCTTTCTTCGAATCATCTCCATCCAAGAGGGGGGATTTTAATTTTAAAGCCGGAGAGTAACATGGCATTAATGTTGTGCTAAATTTCCGAAATTAGGTTGCTTGTGAGAATTGTCATCATCTCAAATGATAGTGATGACTTAATTATCTGCAAAGAAGTTTAGTTTTTGATGAAGAGAAGAAGCGAATCCTTTGCTACTGTGAATCCATGGGAGGACAAAGAGTATATTGAAACAAGATTGATGACACACATAAATGGCATCTTAAATAGTACGAAGGTAACCCAACGAGTCATGCTAAGAACACGTTATGGGAAGGAGTGATGAAAAGTAAGGAAAGTAATTAAATGTAGTAAATAAGATTAAACACAATGTTTTAGAGTGGTTCAACCCAATTGGGCCTACATCCACTGCTGAGTAGTTCATTGTCCATTATAAATTTAGCTAAATTATAAGAGTACAAATATTTTTTCTCTCTCTAGAGTTATTTCTAAAGAGTTTTAGTGCAGAATAAATGACCTAGTTTGCAAGTAATAATACATCTCTATTTATAGCTGACTTGGGGTGTAGTGTGCACCTTAAGTCATATGGACAATGTTCAATCTATTCACACCATTGGATGCATGCCACCAAGCCTTCTAGAATGTGATTTGGGAATGTGATTATTCTCCCCACGTGTGATGACGCCACATTCAACCGCTTTCTTGTTCTTGGAATAATGATACCGTTTCAATTGAATTCTACGGGTTCATACATTTTTGGTCTGATTTTGGCTGACCCTTATGAGGCCAACCCTTATGAAGCTATCTATATGAGGGTGATCTTAAGAGGTCGTTCCATAAAGACGGAGGGGTAAAATTTTCGTGGTTATATCTGGGATCATCAATTGCATCTAGGCTTGAATCTTTTATGATGTCTTTAATAATGATATGAGATTAGAGGCTACGAACTTTTGAATGCATAATGGCCAAACCCTTTATGAACAAGGGGAAATAAGCCTAGGCATAAGAATGAGTTCAAACTGATAGGTGTCGAACCCTTGACGGACGAGGCATAATATGTCGATCCATGAATGACGGCATTATAATATGCCAATGCATGAATGATCGAGGCATAAGAACGAGTCCATGTTGACTGAGGTCGAACCATTGATGGATGAGACGTAATGACCGAGGTATGAATAATGAAGGCATAATAATGAGTCGAGAATCACTTTGTCGAACCCTTGATGGACAATGCATAATTAGCCAATGCGTGAATGAACAGAGAATAAAGACGAGTCCATAATCAGTGGTGCCGAACCCCTGATGGCCTAGGCAAAATAGGCTGAGGGATGAGTAGGAGCCCAAATTAACTAAGAGTCTTATTTTCTAATGCATTTGAACCTAATAAATAGTACTACTTGTCCAAATTTCGATAAATATTTTTGTTTTATTAAATATTCCAAAGCTTAACAAATATTTTTATTTGTTAAAAAATTTGATTTTAACAAATATTTTTACTTATTTAAAAATTTAAATTTAATAAATATTTTTATTTATTAAAAATTCAATTTTCACAAATATTTTTATTTATTCAATAATATTAATTTCAGAGTTTTTCAATTTTAGTTGCTGTAAATAAAAATTTGAGACAAAATAATTTCGAATTCTTTGATAACTTTATAATCTGATTGAGCCATGAAGAGGCTTTTTGAAAATGTCCTAGCGTACCCTTGAATTTGGAATATTCCTAAATATGAGGAAATATATTGGTCGAGGGTTTGTCCAAGCCCAAGATATGGTACATTCTAGGGGTGGAATTTTTTGGAATGAAAGGATAACACGACACGAAATGAAATAAAATTGACACGGTCTTTCATGTTCATGTCGTGTTCGTGTCTGGTTTTTTTTACCCGCCATTGGGTCGGCTCATGTTTGTGTCTAATTTCTGTCACGAAATTGACCCAGTAAGGACCCGATAGTGACACGATAGTGATCCAATTAAGGACATGACATAGACCCTATGTAGACACACTATCAACCTCATTTATACCCATTATCAACTCAACATTTAGACTCACTATTTTTTTAATTCCTCACTAACTAGTCTAATCGTGTCCAATCATGTCGTTTTGGTTCGAGTCTAATAGTGTCCATTTGAACCATATTTACTTATCGAGTTATCGTGTCGCATCGTGCTTTTAACCTGTCGTGTTCGGGTTAAAGAAAAATAGGCTATTGTGTCGTATCGTGTTCGGGTCGACTGAATTCTTATCGCGTTATATCGGGTCGAGTGAAAACACAACCCATTGACCCTTTAGAGCCAAGGCTCATGTGGTTCTCATAATTTTCTCAGCCGAACCAAATATAAATACACTAGACCTTACTCCTATGCCCATTTCACCTGAATATTAAGTTAGGTACTACCGACAGATGGATAGGAATAGTAATCTCTACTACCTAAAAAGAGGGGAGTCTTATTCTAAAGGTCAAAAGACCAAAAAACCCTGACACAATATGCAAACCCAATCCTAATCTTCAAATCTCATATGTCCGCATCCAACCTTTCATATTCAACTTTACGTAGGTTCAAGGGAGGGTGAACAACCCAAAAATTAATAATGAGGCTCTTTATATATTCTTTGGTCTTCTTAAAAAATAATAGCCACAACTCATATTTGGAACATTATTTTCTCTTATGTTCCCCAACTTTTATATAGTGGATCATTTTCTTATGTTGGACAATTTTTTTGTGCCTATTTTTACTTTTTATGTGTTTTAGAGATCTATAATGACCCACTTACTTAGTTTCTTTATATACTCTAAGATCCATTTATTCATTTGTTTCCAAATGTATGCCAAAAATTAATTGCCAATTTTCATCTTTAAATTGGTTTCCTTTGAACTTACTCATTATACCGTGTAAGACTTTATTAAAATCATTACTGTCAATTTTCATGTAATTTTCACCAGGATAAATAATCCATGGACTATGAAATTATGAAATATTTTCAAGTGAAGACTAATATCCATGGAAAACTTGATTTTAGTACTCTTATCTCATCCTGTACGACTAGCATCAAAGTTAATGTAGCAGTTTTAGTTTACAAATATGCTATTTAATTACTTTCTTATTGAGTATCCTTCAATTGTTTTCTATAGTTAGGGTCATTGTTCAAGAAACTCCTATAAAGAGTTTCCAAAGCTTCTTGAAGCTTTACTTCTTTAAAAGTCCTTGGGTTAAGGTACTGCAAGTTATCATGTTGGGCCCATGGTGTTTTCCGACCATTTTCTCTAATATCACCATGGTGCAAAACTACCCAACCTTTAATAAATCCATAGATAAGGAAATCTAGTTCTTCCATGTTGCAAAAAGACTTTTCTTGAAAGTTGATATGTCATCCAAGAAATGCAAGATTAAATTCATCAAAATAGTCTGGACTAAGAGGTATATAAAGTATTAATATTATCTTGTTCTTACTATGATCATATAGAAACTGTCATTGTTAACACCAAGTCTGCCTATTTGAAAGCCTTTGAAAATGCTTCCCAACAACATCTTCTAAATCTATTTCTTTTCTTAAATATAATTTATTTACTTATTTATTAATTATCTAGAGTGTCTAAATTATCTAAATTCTATAAATTGTCTAAATTATTTATTAGGGGCTAAGATGAAGCAACCAATGCAATAATCCTATGGTTCAAAGTGCTCTATCGAAAGCTTAATTTGACACATAGACATAGCTTTAACAACTAAAACAAAACGGGAGGGATAAGGCTGTTAAAAGTTGACTGTTGTGTGGCTCAAGAAGGATGGTAAAGGGTTCTTTAATTTGAAACCTCATCTCTCAGTCACTTTTACCTCCATCTCTCTCTCCTAACTTCTTTCTGCAAAAACCCTAAACCCATCTCTTGAAATTTACCTCCCTCTATCTCCGAACTTCTTTCTGCTCAAGCGCTACACCTTCGAATAAAGATCTGCTGGAGAATATCATAGATGGAGATCATCTAGAGGAAGCCTTGGGGTAACCATTTCAACAATGTTTTTTTAAGAAATGAGTGATTTTAGTTTGATTTTTTTAAGATCTTTAATCGAAGTGGGAAACTCTCCATACACCATTGTTCTTTAGGTTTGTATCTTAAAAAAACAATTATACCCATTCCATTTCTATTTTACACTAAGGGTCCTCTACGCCATAGATGTCCTCTTTATTTATAGGTATTTTCTAAACACCGTTTTATTGTTCAGATATGCTTAGGTACTGATTTATTTGATCCCACTAAAATGATATGCATGCTTTTTTGTTCAGGTAAGTTTGGGTTCTTTGTGGGTTGATTCATGGGTGAGACTATTTGTTCAAGAATGGTGATTTTCTTTGGTTTTAGTTTTATTATTGACATTTGTGCTATATTTAACTCTGATTTTGTATGTTGTTCATTGTCTGGTGATCCAATCATATTTAAGCAATTAGGTATAATACAAAGACAAAGAAATATTAGGAATAAGTACCATTTATCAGTGACCTCCAACTGCTATGATTTGTGATTTAACTTTCCATTTGAGTTTGTTATCTTCAATGTATATAAACTATGAAAATAAGGTGACTGATGATAGCCGAGATGCTTGGGTTTCAAAATATTGGGTTTGTGTTACTGGTGGTTTGAAGCTTGAGGTTGTGGGTGAGCTAGGTATAGAGGTTTGTCATGCAGCTCTATTTGTTTTGTTTGTACCCACTCTCTCTCAGTCATTTCGACTATCTCGACCAATCCGAGATAAACCGCGCACTTAGAATCATCATTCAAAATACTTTAAAACATCCTCAAATTTTGACCTCAATTGCCAAATTAAAAATTCTCCGATTCAATTAAATTTTATTTCTCTCAAATTAATTAAATTCTTGGTCCTCAAAATCACGGGGAATTAAATACTTCACCCCTTACAAGAAATTTCCTCCTCGAAATTTAGTTAAGACTAGTACTCCAAACCTCGACTAGTTCCTATGTCGTCTACCCTCAAGATTACTATACCTATTTCTCCCACTTCTCATGGCGAATTACTTTACCAGGGAGCCCATACATCTTGTACCCGAGCTCAACTGTAAAAACATTACCCATCTCCACTTAGCCTCAATTCTTAATATAAGTCTCAGTTAGTCAGTCCACAATAACGCACTATGTATAGAACAAAATTTTGAAATGTACGAAGATCTAACCCTTCTCAATTACTAACATTCGCTACCTTCATGCGGGGAAGGTCTCGCAAACGAAATCCAAACAAGGAACCCTCCAAATACACTACTGTGAAGCTCTGTCAGGGATTGGGATCAGTTAAATAAGGACTAAAGTTTTATAAAATATTTTCGAACCATATTGAAATTTCTCGAAGGCCTATAAAATAAGGTAATATTTAAATAATTTTTATGCCTTTCGACACAAAAATCAAATACCTTATGCCCAAGACACAAGGCATTAATAAATACATCATTCTTACCAACATCTAGTTCTCAAAACTAACACAACCATGAGCTCAACAATGAACCCACCAAACCCTGAATCTCCTCAGTAATCAAATACTTTACATCACATAAAAACATGTCCACAAGATAGGCGCTCCCACAACAGGAACATTACAAATACATGCATCTAGCCTAACTATAAAACGATATCCCTATCGTTTACCACCAAACACGTTTTAACAATTCGCATATCCAAAAAATATATAATCATAACTCTCCCGATAGATACCGTCCTAGTGTCACATTTGATCACTCCTCCCTTCAAGGAAATTCCACATGCAATATGGTTATAACGACTGACCACTCAAAAAAATCTTACATGCAATACTCCCAATACCGCTCAAAGAACGACCTAAGCACAAAGGAATGTAATTTATATTTTACCTCTATAATCCAACAACCTCTATAATCCAACCCTGTTCAAAGTTCTCTAGCCTAAACTGGCCTATGAACTGCTATAGGGGTTACACATCCAAAACTTCCTCAAAATGTTTCCCTCTACCTCTTTCAGGATAATCCCTCTTCTTATGGCCTATTTATTCATAAAAGAAACATATCCTAGCAAATCCTTTTTTCCCATCCTGAGGAACAGGATGCTATTGCAACCCTCGATAATTCTTCCTATAACCTTGTTCCGGTGATGATCTTTCCCCACTGGCATCATCTCATCCAGACCTACTACCCTTTGTAACATCCCGCGCCCCCCGAAAAGGGAACGTGGAGCGCTACTTCGATAAAACTTAAGTAAGTCCATAATCAACAGGGTATAGAGAATATAAATAAAACCCACAAAAAGAACCCACTAATCTCAATTCTCCAATTAAATGCAACCAATATCTCTCGAAATAATATAACTATCTATCTCAAAACAAAAATAAGTCGCGAATGCTCTAAATAACAAAATAAAGACAAATCTTCACATTTGTATTCTCAAATAATCTTCCCAAAATAACCGAACTAAAATCAATCTCCAATAAGTCCATAGCTCCCAAATTTCTTACTCCCTATAAACGAATACTATACTCCTGACAATGTAATAATGTCGCATTCATCACATCGGTAAATGTCAGTAATGCCGGGTTCCCTAACAAATGCTGCCAAATTCACCAATCTAAACCTCCCAAGAACTTCACTATTCAATTCTCCTCCGTATTTACCTCACGGGGCACAAAATTCACCAATTGAGTAAATTCTTCTTCGTACTTAGCCACCGTTCGATCACCTTGAGTCACATCTAGTAATCTCCTCCTCATTTCCGTCAGAATCGCGAAAGGAAAATACTTTCTATCAAAGCATACCCAAAAATCTTCTATGGGCATTGCATCTCTCTGCTTCGATATGGTGATTGATTCCCACCGTTGGAGAGCTACACCTGTTAGTTTAAAGGTGGCCAGTGTTTGCTTCTGCACCTCACTAGATTCAACCATTCGAAGGTGTCTTTGCATACCCTTCTTCCACTGAATTGCAACTATTGCATCACCCCCCCTCGAAAATTCTGGAGGATGTCCTTTCCTAAAGGCTTCTCGTACTCTTTTCCACGCAGATGGCCCTGGGTGGGATTGAGATACCGAGGCTGCAGGTTGATGTGCCATTGCAGGAATGGCAACATCTACTGCTTATGCCATCATATTGGCAACTTCGGCTACAGTCACAGTCCCTTGAGGCATTTGGGGTTCTATATTCTCAACCCTACTATTTGCCTTGCTTGGATGACCTCTTCTCGGTATATCAGAATGTCGTTCAAGTGATTACGCATCGTCGAAGGAAATATAGGTATAGTGAACACAACAATCCTAACAATAGGGCTCTACATTAAGAACACTTACATAAGAACGCAGAAAACCCGCACAAATCCTAAGACACTAGAACCTAATGTTATGATACCACATGTGACACCCTGCTTAAAATAATAACGGGTGGCCAACCCTATACTAAAATAAATCAGGAATCTCAAGTGGATCATTCTCAGCATCTACCGTTGATAATAAATAAACATAGCTAACTACCCAAATCTACAATAAGCGGATGCCAAAAAAAATACAATGAACATCATACCAACGATATTAACTACTGAACATGATAACATATAGACACGCACCACAATAAAAAGAAGTAATTCTATAAAATGTCATAAGTACACAAAAGGAAATATACCCGAATATGTTGTCGGGTCATAGACAATACAACATCCTGAGGCATGAAATATAAAAGTGCTACACCTAAACCTGGGGTATAAACCTGATATACAAACTGAATCCTATCTATATTTTCAAAAGATAGGAAGTGCTATAACAAAAATCCTGCAACAGTCCGCATCTACTACGGCTCCGAGGACACTGGATACAAAAGCATCATTGGCGTCCTTGCGGTAGGACACCTATAATATATTACAATATATGTATAGCAAGAGAGAAATATAAACGGGTCAGAGCCCGAGGTGTGAAAACATTTTAGCAAGTGCATTAAAATGCATAATAATTATAAATGCAAAATTTCATAATTAATGTGGAGTCGCACTCTCATGGAACTCAACTAATTCGGCTACCCAACCCATTCTAGGTACAATTCAATATTAATCTACGCATAATCTACACACACGTAACCCACGATCTCAAATATAACTGTTGGAACACGAGGCCCCCAATTTTTAAAACCTCTGTACTTCAAAAAGATAATTTCCTTGTTAAGATATGCGAAAGCGAAGATGATGGTTCAATTAAACAATAAATTAACAAATTTTAATTTCTATTCAAATTAAAATTAAACCAAGTGAAATTAAATTAAAACGCACACTTATATTAATTTCACTTAAACCATTTTAATTAACCCAAGTCCTAGAAATTTGCCTAAGTCATATTTTTCAATTTTACTCAATTAGGCCAAACCAAATTTTAACACATTAAATTAATAACTTGAATTAACTACACATTACCCAAATTTATTTAGCACCAAATTAAACAAGTAGTGATTAAACCAAATTTTATCTTTTTACCTAAGCATGCATTCTAGGTGATATAGAAAGATAAAATTAAACAATGAATCACTACGCCGTGATGTACGAGGAAAAACCCACAACGGGAAAAAATCTCGGACGACCCTAGCCTCAAATCCACTAAGTATGGTTTTACAAATACAAAATAGTAAGACTTACAACACTCGAATCGATCCCCCTCAAGCCCCGATGCTCCTTCTTGTATACACCTCCGCCTAGCGAATAACCATGGAGCTCCATCGCGGTCTCGAAATCGACCGATTGGACTTTATATGGTCACCGCCACCCGAACAAGGAGCCTTTCTCCAAGTGGGTAAATCAACACAAACTTCTTTTTCTTTGTGGGATGTAGAAGCAAACCCAAACGAACTATTTAAACGGTAGAGTAGTACCCGTTGCCAAACTCCAAGCAATGATATATATATATATATATATATATATATATATATATATATATATATATATAACTTGGATAAACAAACTATGGGTGTAAAATAAGTGTATTAAACATTTTTCTTGAAAAACAAAAACACTTAAACAATGAGCTTTTTCCTTTTGGAATTATTCTCTCATACTCTCTCTTAGAGATGGAATAGTATGAAAAAGTTAAGTTAAAAAACTTGGTTCCCGCACTTACATATTTAGGTAAAAAGTTAGTGGGAAAGTGGGAAAAACTGCTCAAAATTGCCAGTTAATTGTTCCAGCCAAAACTCGTTCGAACGATATTTTCGTTCGAATGAAGTCTCGTTCGAATGAGCCTTCTAACAAAGTTCCAATGTGAACTCGTTAGAAATCTCGTTGGAACAGCATTTTTCGTTTGAACGAAAATTCGAACGACATTTCAGTGGCCAATCTGGGAACTCGGTTGCAAACTCGTTCGAACGACATTATTATTAATACGAACTTCCAGAAAGTTGAAAATTTTGATTTTAGCACAAAAACTTTATATACTTT
This sequence comes from Sambucus nigra, assembly GCA_949130495.1. Classification (NCBI taxonomy): domain Eukaryota; kingdom Viridiplantae; phylum Streptophyta; class Magnoliopsida; order Dipsacales; family Adoxaceae; genus Sambucus; species Sambucus nigra. Next base: position 371,253,839 of record OX422220.1, on the reverse strand, counting down.
ATTTTAAAGTTTTAATAAAATATTTCTGAAAATATACAACAGTTAAAACTAAAATTTCACCAAATATAAAATGTTCCAAGATCCTATATATATATATATTCAAATGCGTTCATACCTTAGGAACAATGGAACCATGTTGATGACATAGAAACGAGGCACATTAAACTCGGCATTTGATGAAGCTTTAATATCTTGACCGCTACGTCTTCAACAAACACGTCATAGGCTTAAATGATGTTTAATAACTCTATCCTAGGACTCAAACGTTTTTGTCCGGAATTGAGCCAAAACTACAAAGGACTCAATTGGAAATTTGTGTCTTTACAATAACCCAAAATCTTCTCATTCTATCATACCCTAAGTTTACGCCTGAACTTATACATTAATATCTATGTATACATACATATACCTTAATAGAATTTATCCAATTCTAATAATTAACTTAAACAAGTTATTAATATCAGAATAGACACACATCATCCTCCTATTCTTATAAAGCAATGTTTTGCTATAACACATAAATTCGAATACTAAGGACTAAACGTCTCCCCACTCCCAACATTGCGCTACGTTTCCCAATACACTACTCCTTGACAATGTTGATCATTGAGATCCATTATGCCCTCAGTACATGACACATATAACTTCAACTACTTATGATGAATAACTATCTCTAATTACACAAGTAAGATATCACACAAAACCTCTAAGGTCTATATAACATTATACTAATTACAAAACACGATCATTCAACCCTAACAAGCATATACACATAACACCCATAACACGCATTTATAATATGCATAACATATTCACTTATAGGATAAAAATGTTCTTCACCTAGGATATATATATATATATATATATATATATATATATATATATATATATATATATATATATATATACACTTCTCAATGGTATCATCTTCTAGGAGTTAATCACTTTATCCCGGGTTACTAGCCACCGGACTATTATCACACCGCCCTGGTAATCAAACAAAATAGAACATATGGGAAGTGGTCATAGTTTCGAACCAAAAAGTGAGAACGAATCATACCCAAGACTTCTCACCCAGAATAAAATCACGCAATAAATAATGGATGACTACGACCTAGGGACTATACGCTCCCTGCTTCTCAATCCAAGGGCCTCACCCACATCACGCAATGTCCCATGATAGCACTGGAGGGGTATGCTCACACAATACGTATATATATCATTCACACAAGATATATATATATATATATATATATATATATATATATATATATATGCAGTCACATCATACACACAAACCATCACACAAGGTATATAGATTCATGCCATATATATATATGCCTACTATCTCACGTCCGTAAGTGTATAAAGATGAATTCGGCTATATGTATATAACTCTCATTGTACTAACCGATGTGTGACACCCCGCTAAAAATAAAAAAGGGTGGCCAACACTATACTAAAATAATCAGGAATCTCAAGGGGATCATTCTTAGCATCTACTAACGATACTAAAATAAACACGGCTAACAACCCACTGCTATAAAAATAGGGTGCTAATTTTTTTTAAAACGTACAAATCAATAACCAACCAACAATATAACAACTACAAAATATGATAAAGAACACTCACATGCTAAAATAAGAGAGACTAAAACAAGAGTACAATAAAATGTACATAATAAAATACCCGAATATGCCGTCGGATCACAGACCATACAACAGTCTAAAAAAAATATATAAAAGAAATGCTACAACTATAACTCCTGGGTGTAAACCCGATATACAAACTAAATCTTAATCCAGATATATGAAATATAGGAAATGATTATATCAAAATACTGCAACAGTCCGCTACTGCACAACTCCACGAATATACTGGATGGATAACATCAATGGTGTCCTTGCGGAGGAACACCTAAAATAATACAATATATAGTAAGAGGAAAATATAAACGGGTCAGAGCCTGAGGAGTGAAAACATTTTAGCAAGTGCATTAAAATGCATAATAATTATAAATGAATTATAACATGATTAAAGTGGAGTCGCACTCTCCAGAAAATCCAACTCACCTCTCAACTAAAGCGTGCACCTAACGTATGCACATGATCCACCAATAATTGCCTAAACTATCTAACAACAAATTAAATCTAACCTACACCCAAATTTATACTCATGTAAGCCTCCATTAACAATAAAATCAAAAACTTCCAAATCAACCATAATTCCAAATGTGCCTCACTTAACATATAAATAATCATATACGTATTATCTTACTAGAATTTCTCATAATCTAGCTATTCACATACGTGAGTTAATAGCATCAAAATGCTAATGACTAAACTTATCCCAATTCTCAATACTGCACTACGTTTCATGCGTGGGACGTCTCACAAGCGAAATCCAAACAAGGAACCCTCCCGATACACTACTCCTTGACAATATTAATTATCGAGATTCATTATGCCCTCAATGCACGATGCATATAACCCCAATTACTTAATTAACATATACAATTTAATTATTCCCAACTCTCAACAGTGCACTGCATTTTGTGCGTGGGACGTCTCGCAAGCGAAATCCAAACAAGGAACCCCTTGGATACACTACTCCTGGGCACTATCGATTGTTAAGATTTACTAATATATAAATATGAGTACCAAGAACTAAACTTATCCCCACTCCCAACATTTCACTGCATTTCGTGCGTGGAACATATCGTAAGTGAAATCCAAATAAGGAACCCCCTCGATACACTACTCCTTGACAATGTTGGTCATTGAGGTCCATTATGCCCTCGGTACCCACGTAATATATATATACTGATATAAATCTTTTACGTGTCATATTCAATTTAATATACTCATCACAATTTATGTCTGAATAAAATCTCCCGGAATGTGATTCAAACTTTATTCTTATATCTCTTTATACTAGAGACAGATATATGATATCTCATAATCATATGAAGGTAATATACTACACACACAAGTATAATAATAACCATCCAAGCGAGCTATAACTCGAAGACGCAGTTCTCGATGCTATCATCAACTAGGGAATCGCACACATATCATCCTAGGTACCAATGGTCGGAATCTCACACCGCCTTGGTGAAAACAAAATCACAACGTATGGGAAGCGGTCATAGTTCCTCAACGAAAATGAGACGAAACATACCCACCACGTCTCACCCCTAATAAAAATCATACAATAATAATGGACGCTATGACCTGGAGACTATACGCTCCCCGCTCATTAAGCCAGGGGCCTCACCCACATCGCGCAACATCCCATGATAGCAAAGAGGGGGTATACTTCACATACATATACATTTATCATTCACACTAGATATATATATATATATATATATATATATATATATATATATATATATATATATATATATCATAACATCATGTAAAAGTATACCATCACGCAAGGTATATATATCATGCCATATAATTATACATACTCTTTTTACGCTCGTAGGCGTAAATGAAACAATTGCATTTATAAGTATATATTACTCTCGATATACTATTTGACGCTAACTCACATAACTTCCCCACTTAGTATATACGATACAATTTTTCACTTGAAGCTCACCGATCACTTCTATTATGATTAATATCCCAAATCAACAATCATTAAGGATACTCCCTATATCCGTATGCACATCAATCAACATTAATTATTTCTCAAATATTTACCTCAACACTAAGAGGATTTCCCACTAAACCGATACGATAACTTAAATTAGCACTCTCTCTAAATTAATAAATAAAACCCCAACTTTTACATCCAATCATCTATTTATCCGGCTCTCAAATTTCTTAATGAGAGAGGAAATATGCACTTAATTTCCTTATGATATAAACCCCAATCTTCTCCTCACTTTTATAAAATCCTTAATCCCCTTACAAAATCACTTAACCCTCTACGATTCTATAATTGAGAAGGTCCATTAATATAAACCCAAAGGAAAGGCCATAAACATAAAATTCCACACTTGAACCCAAAATAGAGGCCCGATCGGCCGATCCCCTAACCACGATCGATCGCGGTTTCCAAATTTCCCTAAAATCGAAGACAATATGCTTTTCCCTTGAGGCGCGATCGACCGGCCCTACCAGTAACCTCGGCCAACTTCCATTGTTAAGGAACTCCAACTTCCCATACACCTTAAAATATCAACTTCTACTCATCAATCTTCAGCCCAATCATATTAATAACCTCAATACACATCAAATGACTCAACCCAACTAATTTACAACCTCAAATTAATAATATACACATCAAATGTAAGATTTGACCGAAAATCTAGGTTTTAACAATTTTAACCCAAAATCCGTAAATTTATCCACAAATCATGAAATAAAATATGCATAAGAATTATTTAGCAAGTTTAATCACTTGCCTCAAAGGTGTAGAGTCTGATTCGCCCTCAAATTCACGGATTTGCCAGAATTCCCAAGCTTTTCTTCTCTTTCTTTTATTCTTTTCTCCTTCTCTCTCTCTCTCTCTCTCTCTCTCTCTCTCTCTCTCTCTCTCTCTCTCTAGGGTTTCTCTTAATCTCAAATAAAATGTGTTTCTCCCGTAGGCTTTTAAGCCTTATCTCCCAAAATACACAACTTTAAATGATAATACACACTTTAAATGACTCGGTTACTTTAATACGAGCCAAACGAACTTAAATATTTTGAAACCCAAATAAGACCCAAGTACAGTCATTTAGACTATCTCAATCCTTCCGGAATCAACCGCACACTCAGAATCATCATTCGAAATACTTTCTAACATCTTCAAATTTTGACCTCGAATGCTAATTTAATTATTCTCCAATTAAAATAATATATAATTCTCCCAAAAATAATTTATTTATTGGTCCAAAAATCTCGGGGTATTTCAGACTTCCCCACTTACAAGAGTTTTTCCCTCGAAATTAAGCTTAGCCTTATACTCCAAATCTCAACTAGTTCCTACGACACTTATCCTCACTAACCCTATACCTATTCCTCCATCTTCTCACTGCGAATCATTTTAATTTATAAAATTAAATCTACCAACTAGGGATCGCATACACCCCATATTCGAGCTTTACTCGTATAAACATAATTAGGCTTCAATTACCTCCAATTGTACAATAACTCGAAATAAATTAAATCATACTTACATAATATTTATAAAAGAAATTTTTTGAAAGGTCCAAAGATATAACTCCTCTCAATTCATGACATTAGCTATTTTCATACGGGGGAGGTCTCTTAAGAGAAATCCAAATAAGGAACCCTCCTAATACACTACTATGTAGCTATGTTAGGGTTTGAGTTTAGTTACATCGGGACTAGAGTTTAAAAAAAATATTTTTGTGAAAATCATTTTTGATATTGCCCAAAGGCCTATATAATTTTTTTTTGAAAACAGTTTATGTCTTTTGACATTCAAATTAAATACCTTATGCCCAAGACACAAGGTGTTAATAATTACCATACTCTTACTAACATATAGTTCTCAAAACTAGCATAACCATGAGCTAAATCCCTCGCTCATCAACAATCCTCTAAACTCCGAATCTTTTTAGTAACAATAATCTCTTATATCACAATAAAATATTGCCATACACTAGGATCTTCCATAGCTAGAATATAATAAATATATAAGTCTACCACAACTATAAAACAATTAGCTTTATCATTAATATCCAACACGTTTTATCAATTTCCTACGTTAAAAAAAAAAATCATAGGTCTCTACTAGCATAACATAAAAGAATCTATTCTCCTAAAAGATAATCATATAAGAGCCTGACTTGCTCAATCTACCCTTCCGGGTCATTCCATACATAATAGGGTTTTAGCACTAACCACTCATTTCAATTTTACATACGATACTCCCAAAGCCTTATAAAGCATAATCCTAATCATAAAGGAAAATAATTTACATCATACCTCTCTAGTATGACTGCATATCTTCATTGATGGGTTCCCACTGAAAGTCCCCCGACCTAAAATGGCCTAGTACCTACTGTAAGGGTTTCATATCCAAAACTTCCTCAAAATAGGGTCCTCTACCTCTTTCAGGACAATCTCTCTTCCTATGACCTAATTCTTTACAAAAGAAACATCTACCCGCAAATCCTCTCTGCCCATCCAGAGGAACAAAACACTATTGTGACCCTCGAAACTCCTGCTCATACCCACTGGCATTACTGGCTTTCTCTTCACCAGACCTACTTGATGAACTTGAGTCTCTAAAGTTCTTATTGCCTTGCGAACGAAGATGATATTCATGACACAATAACAGTGCCGCATTCACTACCTCGGCGATAGTCACTAACACTGGGTTACCTAACAAATGCTGCCTAATTCGCCAATCTAAACCTCCCATGAACCTTTTTATTTGCTCCTCCTCTGTATTTACCTCATCACGTACTAAATTTTCCAATCGAGTAAATTCTTCTTCATACTCGGCCACCGTTCGATCACCTTGAAACATATACATTAATTTCCTCCTCATCTTCTTTTGAATCGCGTAAGGAAAATACTTTTGGTAAAAGAGTTCCAAAAATCTGATATGGGCAACGCATCTCTCTGTTCCGATGTGGTGATTGACTCACACCAATGGAGAGTTCTCCTGTTAACTTAAAGGAGGCAAGAAATTACTTCTTCACCTCGCTACATTTAACCACGCGAATGAGCCTCTGTATACTATTCTTCCAACTATTTGCAGCAATGTCATCAGCTCCTCCCCTTGAAAACTTTGGAGGATTCCCCTTCCTAAAATATTCCCACACTCTCTCCCACGTAGACAACCCTAAGTGGGCTTAGGCTGCTTGAACTTCATGTTGATGTGCCATCACAGAAATGGAAACAGTTACTACTTGTGCCATAATATTGGCATCTTCAGTTGTGGTCATAGTCCCTTGAGGCATTTGGGGTTCCATACTCTCAGCCCCTTTATTTCCCCTACTTGGACGACCTATCTTCAGTAGCATCTGAAATAAGAACAAGTGTATCAGGATGCCATTTAAATAATTTCACATCACTGAAGAAAATATACACGTGTGAACACAATAGTCCTAATAATGGGGCACTATATCAAGAACGCTCACGGAAGATTACAGAAAACCCACACAGATACTAAAGACACTAGAACTTGATGTTCTGATACCACGTGTGACACCTCGAATAAAATAATAACGGGTGGCCAGCCCTATACTAAAATAATCAGGAATCTCAAGTGGATCATTCTCAGCATCTACTAACGATACTAAAATAAACACGGCTAAGAACACATTGCTACAAAAAGAGGGTGCCAATTTATTTTAAAACATACAAAGCAATAACCAACCAACATTATAACAACTATAGAATATGATAAACATTCACATGCTAAAAGAAGAGAGACTAAAATAAGAGTACAATAAAATGTACAAAATAAAATACCCGAATATGCTGTCGGGTCACAGGCCATACAAAAGTCTAAGAAAAGAAATATAAAATAAATTCTAAAACTATAACTCCTGGGTGTAAACCCGATATACAAACTATATCCTAATCTATATATATGAAAGATAGGAAATGACTATATAAAAATATCGCAACAGTCCTCTACTGCCACAACTCCACAAATATACTGGATGGATTACATCAATGGCATCCTTGCGGAGGAACACCTAAAATAATAAAATATATAGCAAGAGGAAAATATTAACGTGTCAGAGCCCGAGGTGTGAAAACATTTTAGCAAGTGCATTAAAATGCATAATAATTATAAATGCATTATAACATGATTAAAGTGGATTCGTACTCTCTAGAAAATCCAACTCACCTCTTAACTAAAGTGCACACCTAACGTATGCACATGATCCACTAATAAATGCCCAAACTATCTAACAGCAAATTAAATCTAACCTACACCCAAATTTATACTCATGTAAAATTCCATTAACAATAAAATCAACAACTTCCAAATCTACCATAATTCCAAATGTGCCTCACATACTTAACATATAAATAATCATATACATATTCTTTTACTAGAATTTTTCATTATATAGCTATTGACATACATGAGTTAATAGCATCAAAATGCTAAGGACTAAACTTCTCCCAATTCTCAATACTGCATTACGTTTCGTGCGTGGGACGTCTGGCAAGCGAAATCCAAATAAGGAACCCCCCGATACACTACTCCTTGACAGTATTGATTTTCGAGATTCATTATGCCCTCAATGCATGACGCATATAACCCAAAGTACTTAATTAATATATATATAATTTAACTATTCCCAACTCTCAATAGTACACCGTGTTTCGTGCCTGGGACGTCTCGCAAGAGAAATCCAAACAAGGAACCCCCCGATACACTACTCCTGGGCACTGTCGATTGTCGAGATTTACTAATATATAAATCTGAGTACCAAGGACTAAACTTATCCCCACTCCCAACATTGCACTGCATTTCATGCATGGAACATATCATAAGCGAAATCTAAATAAGGAACCCCCTCGATACACTACTCCTTGACAATGTTGGTCATTGAGGTCCATTATGCCCTCGGTACCCACGTAATATATATATACTCATATAAATCTTTTACATATCATATTCAATTTAATATACTCATCACAATTTATGTCTGAATAAAATCTCCCAGATTGTGATTCAAACTTTATTCTTATATCTCTTTACACTAGAGACAAATATATGATATCTCATAATCATACATAGGTAATATACTACACACACAAGTATAATAATAACCATCCAAGCGAGCTATAACTCGAGAACGCAGTTCTCGATGCTATCATCTACCAGGGAACCGCTTACATATCATCCTGGGTACCAATGGTCGGAATCTCACACCGCCTTGGTGAAAACAAAATCACAATGTATGGGAAGCGGTCATAGTTCCTCCACGAAAATGAGACGAAACATACCCACCACTTCTCACCCCTAATAAAAATCATACAATAATAATGGACGCTATGACCTGGGACTATACGCACCCCTCCTTAAGCCAGGAGCCTCACCCACATTTCACAATATCCCATGATAGCAAAGAGGGGGTATGCTTCACATAAATATACATATATCATTCACACTAGATATACATATATCATCACATCATATAAAAGTATACCATCACACAAGGTATATATATCATGCCATATAATTATCCATACTCTTTTTATGCTCGTAGGCGTAAATGAAACAATTATATTTATAAGAATATATTACTCTTGATATACTATTCGTCGCTAACTCACATAACTTCCCCACTTAGTATATACGATACAATTTCCCCATAGCTTCTCCCAAATTAAAAATCATTAAGGATACTCACTATATCCGTATTCACTTCAATCAACATTCATTATTTCTCAAATATTTACCTCGACACTAAGAGGATTTCCCACTAAACCGATACGATAACTTAAATTCGCACCTTGTCTAAATCAATAAATAAAACCCCAACCATTACATCCCATCATCTACTGATCCGACTCTCAAATTTCTTAATGAGAGAGGCAATACACACTTAATTTCCTTTTGATATAAACCCCAATCCTCTCCTCACTTTTCTAATATCCTTAATCCCCTTAGAAAATCACTTAACCCTCTACGATACTATAATTGAGAAGGTCCATTAATATAAACCCAAAGGAAAGGGGATAAACTCAAAATCCCACACTTGAACCCAAAATAGAGGCCCGGTTGACCAATCAAATTTTCCTAAAATTGAAGACAATATGCTTTTCCCTTGAGGCACGATCGATCGTCCCCCTGGTCGCGATCGACCGGCCCTACCAGTAACCTCGACCAACTTCCATTTTTAAGGAACTCCAACTTCCCATAAACCTCAAAATACCAACTTCTACTCATCAATCTTCAACCCAATCATATTATTAACCTTAATACACACCAAATGACTCAACCCAACTAATTTACAACCTCAAATTCATCATAAACACATCAAATGTAAGATTTAATTGAAAATCTAGGTTTTTAAATTTTTTACCCAAAATCCATAAATTTATCCACAAATCATGAAATAAAAGATGCACAAGAATTATTTAGCAAGTTTAATCACTTGCCTCAAAGTTGTACAGTCTGATTAGCCCTTGAAATCACAGATTTGCCAGAATTCCCAAGATTTTCTTCTATTTCTTCTCTCTCTCTCTCTCTCTCTCTCTCTCTCTCTCTCTCTCTCTCTCTCTCTAGGGCTTTCTCTTAATCTCAAATGATATTTGTTTCTCCCGTTGGCTTTAAGCTTTATCTCCCAAAATACACAACTTTAAATAATAATACACACTTTAAATGACTTGATTACTTTAATTCGAGCCAAACGAACTTAAAATATTTCGGAACCCAAATAAGACCCAAGTACAGTCATTTCGACTATATTTACCCTTCCGGAATCAACCGCACACTCAGAATCGTCATTCGAAATACATTCTAACATTTTTAAATTTTGACCTCAAATGCCAATTTAATTATTCTCCAATTAGAATAATATTTAATTCTCCCAAAAATAATTTATTTATTGGTCCAAAAATCTCGGGGTATTACATGATGCTAAAATGCGTACTTTCCTAATTTATTTTAAAATACGATCCCTCGCTTGAAACTTACTCATCCATCCCACCTATGATATGAATATTTGATCAACATTAAGGATACTATCTCATATCCGAATGTACATAAAAATCATCATATACACACCATATACATCCGTATGCACATCAATATACAATAATTATCCCGGATATAAGTATAAACACAACTTATTCAAGTCAGTAATACATTCAATCATTCTCAATTTAGATTACAGCTCAATTTCCCATATGAACCCTTAACAATATAACATTTATTATTAAATCCATAAGTTTAACGTCACCAAGGATACACGACCTCTCTCTCATTGGTCCCTAATCATAACTAATTAAAATCCCGTCGCTAGGTGGATTCGATCATAACAACTCTAAGTCATACCTTCATAACCACCTCAGTGATTCCCCAATGTCACATCATATAGTATCTCACATCAAATCTCTAAGATGGATTCCCAGTGCTAATATGATTCCCACTAAGTCGCTCCCACAATTTCATTTCGTACTTGTAATACCCCGTAATTTTATGGATTTTAGTTATGAGATTAATGAAATGAAAATGGTTTTAATTATTGGATTAATTAAATTAATTTGGGATAATTAATTGGAAATTAATTCAGATTTAAATACTAGTGAGATGAGAGCTGGTATTTGATTATGATAATAATGTTGAATAGTACTGAGTGATTATGGTAATATATGATTATTGAATTTATTTACTTTGTCATGAGTTGAAAATACGACAGTTTCGGAAATTAAGTTGGGATGCGCGTGACAGTCGTGTCAGGACCCAATTTAATGGATTTAAAAGTAAATTATTTTTATGTAATCCATATGACCATTTTGTGTGCGCTAACGTGTTCGTAAGGGTCGAGATAGTCATAAAACACTAGCCGGGGGTTTAGTTTGGATCCCGGGGCATTTTAGGCCTAACCGGCTGCCCAAGAGGGTATTTTAGTCATTTTAACTTTTTAAGTAAAAGTAACCTACGAATTTTAGACTGATTTTATCAGCCAACACTTGAGTTCCTCAGGGTTTCACAACCAAAAATCATAAACGGCCATTAGAGAGGAATGGAAGGAAGTTCCCAAAAGAGAACCAACCCTTGGAGGCTTTTACACCACCGTCACCACCACCGGATAGATCGAAAAGAAAGAATCACTCCCATACCATCGGCTTCAAAGGATCAGAATCTCTAATTCAGGAAAGGTATTTATCTTGCAATAATTTACGGCATATAATTTACATGGTAGTTTAGGTTTGATGTCAATTTATGAATAATGGCAAAAAAAAATATGAAATTGGAGACTTAATAATTGATTTTGGGTAGGTTTGCATGTAGTGGTCCTTCTGGAAATGTTTGATGAATGAAATTGTAAATTAAGGGTTAAGAATCAAGGAATTTAATTAAGATTTATGATGATTTTTGAAGAAATAGTGAAGAATTAGGGTTGTAGTGACATTCATGACTTTTGATCCAAGAAAACGATGTTATATTATAGTTTAATGATTCTTGAACGTTAGAACTTGTGTATATATGTTGGCTTATTGTTTAGTAAACTTACTTGGGAGATTGGGACGTTGTAATTAATAATTTGAGGTGTAAAAAAGAAGAAACCCGTAATTATTTAAGAGAAATCTGGGCAAAAACTTGCTTGATCGATCGATCGATCCAAGAATGTCGATCGATCGACGTTCGATCGATCGATCATTTTTGTCGATCGATCGACCTTTCCTGATTTTTGGCAATTATTTTCCTTTAAGGTTTAATGAAAATTTCAAAGCCGATATTGATTCTCAGGGTGATTAATATAACATTGTGGGGCTTAGTTAAGGTCAGTAGGATCTTAGTTATTGCTGGAAAATGTTATAACTTTTGGGATTGAGCGTTATAATTACGAATGGTTACCGAGGGAGGACAGTTTGAGATCTTTCGATTTTGGGACTGAAAGTGGAATGAAAGACAGTTTAAGGGATTTTATGTTTGTTGAGATAACCTTAGGAATAAATGGGAGACCTAGTATTTACTTGGGATAGGTATAGGTACCCGAATCCGTATGACGAGACCTGTCGTGTTAAATAAATATTACGTAGAATATCCGGAACGTAAATATTGTGGGTGAGACTTAATATATAGGGAAGGAGTGTACCTATATTGGAATTGTATATATAATGGCTGTGTGATTTTCTAGTATATGGATTATTGTGTGTATAACATACCTACCATACTTGCTATCATGGGAGGTCGCCCATAAGAGGATAGTTTGGTCTCGATGTGACCTTTGAGGGGACTTTAGATTGATACCTTAGAACATAGGACTTGGAAGGGATTATCGCTGAATGGATAAGTCTACTGACCTTGGGAGCGTAGGTATGTGCGTGACCCATGGGTATGTGAACTATGTTCGCCTCCACTATGTGTTATTTTTATTGAAACGGTTCCTGAGTGATTCAGAACTTGTGGTCCTCACGTACGTGATGTATCGGGATTCAATAGCAGAGTATGAGGGCATCTTAGGTTCTATCCTTGTGGGGTGCCTGATTTTTATATGAGATATTATACTGGTGGATATACATATACTTGTGATAGTTATGTTGTGTTGCTTAGTAGATGTGAATAACTAAGATATTTGAATGGGCTAAGAATGTGAGAATTTAATTAACACTTGAGATAAATAATTTAATGAATATGAATATGGGTTATGAATATAATTTGTTTGGGTGTGAAGAGTAGATACCCTATGTTAGAATGCAAAAGAAGGACTGGTACATACTAATTAGTTAGCGGAATAACTTGGATGGATTAAGGGTATACGTTAGGCGTGCACTTTAGTTGAGAGGTGAGAAACTCATGTGAGAGTATGCAGCTAACACCTTTAATATATGTGTTGTTTAATATTGCAATTTAAACATTTGCTAAACTTTTAAACTATTTTCACCTCGGGCTCTGACCTGACTTCCTCCAAATCTATTTTTGTTTTGTAAAAACATTTTAGGTTCCCAGCCACAGGGACGCAAAGCATAGGAGTTCCATTCTGATAACGTGTTGTAGCTACTGCGAAAGCTACAGGATCTTGGTATTAGACGCCTTCATATTTGCCCTTGGTTCCTTCAGCGTCATGTGTATCAGTTGCCCATTCTAAATTAAAGGTTATAGTTACAAACTTTCTTTATTTCAGATGTTGGATTTTTCAAACTCTTGTATCGGGATTTTATTTACTCTAGTAATATTATTATTGGAATGTTTACTCCAAACTCAGTTTATATTATTTCGTTGATTATTTACATGAGATTGTTTATGCAATTAAAGGTTGTTGATTTAATTGCAATTAAAGGTTGTTGATTTAATTACTTGGCTATTGTTAATTTAATTAATAATAATTTGGCATCTCTCTTTTTATATATTCGGTAGCTAGTAATAAATTAAATATTTTCGACAGTGATGCTATGACTGAACCAACTTGATATTCTGTACTAATTTCATAAAGGAGTAGATACCCGGTATTTAATTAGTCGGGGTGTCACAGGTGGTATCCGAGCATCAGGTTCTAGTGTCCTTTAGGATTTGTGTGGCTTATTATGCTTTTAGTGTAGCTTTCTTTGATGTAGAGCCCTATGTTTAGCATTGTTGATTTCCTTGGTGAGATTTCAATCTCCTGCTATAATGTATATGATAGTGAATCTTATTTGCATTCGGGAGTGTACGTGAGCCGAACAAAGCAGTATGTAGTGCGAGTTGGACGGACAACAGGACGCAAAGATCAGTTGAGGTTATAAGGTATATTTGAGAATGATGATCTTAGTTGAGGCCACCCATATTATGATTATGAAAAGCTAGGACGGTAAAGGAGGCTCGGTCATAACATGTGCCTTTATAGTACATCAACAGTAGAAAATGGGGTCAAATTAGACTCACCCAGCAAGGTTGGAATGGGAGAGAGTCAGACGAAACATTGAAGAGAACCAGCAGTGGAAAATCTAGAGATACGGAAATGGCATGTGTTAGCCAACGAAAGTAAAATATTCAATGGCTTGGGCATATGTTGGAGCATGGCTAATCGAGAATGAAAATTTGGGGTAAATTTTTCTTGGCTCATAAGTGCAGAGTTACAATGGTGAGAGGCAGCCACCACACTTAGAAGTGGAATGTTTTGTCAAAAGAAGGAGCATATGTATGGATTGTCCATAAGTTCCTTCATCAGATGTTTAGGATAAGATGCGAACGCTTTTCTGAACTCACACAAGAGGGTCGGATAGAGGTCACTTTGTGAAAAGAAATTTAATTAATTAGCAAACCATACATCAGATGAAGTAGGTGCGATGGAGAAAAGGACCTTAATGGGGAAAATGAACTTACAAGAAGAATTGTTAGTACTTCTGGCGAATTCTTCTTGGACGGTCAATGCAGATGGTAACAATGTCGCGTTCTGTTAAAATGAAGGTAAACGCTTCCTTGTGTGGGGAGCTATAAGAACCAAAGAATTTAGATAGAACAAGACAGGGAGAAACGGTGTTGGTGAAGCACCACAAGGGGGAAACCCATCAGGGGACCCATTTAAATGATTCAGATCGCTGAATTGTTACCGAGCGATGGTAATTTCAGTAAGAGTTGTTGAAGCCAGTAGGATGTTCCTTAGGGCTGTCAAAGCTAAGGGAACAACAGTGGTAGTCATCAGAGTCGAGACTACTAACATTTGAGAGAAGGACAACCCTAACCTGGTTAGTGTGATCGGAGATAAGTGGAGTATGAGTAGAGATATTTTATGGGAAGTGAAACCCGTGCGTTATAATTTTTCTCGAAGAAAGTATAGGGATAAGGGTATGGTGCATAGCAAGGGCAATAGTTATTGAAATTTTTGATTTGGTACAAACAGGTGTGTTAAGTCCCGGAACCGTTTAAGCAGCCAGAGCGATTGACAAGATAGAAGTATGAGTTATAACCTCAGATGATGATGCGTGTTGCATGTGGCATGAACGAGTTGCTACATTTATTATTTTTACTATTTTCGCTTGAGAGTCAAGTTTAGTGCGTATACCGACAATTTAATTATTTATTACTCCAATTAGAGTCCAACTAACTTAAAATTTTTCACGACCTAAATAAGACCCAAGGACAGTCATTTTGACTATCTCGACTCATCCAGGATCAACCGCGCACTCACAATCGTCTTCTGAAATACTTTCCAACATCCTCAAATTTTGACCTCAATTGCCAAATTTAAAATTCTCCAATTTAATTAAATTTTATTTCTCCCAAATTAATTAAATTCTTAGTCCTCAAAATCATGAGGTATTACACCACAATGGCATTGGATTTGCAGTAGTGTCTCCTGTTGGAATGTCCACAATGAGACTTAGGATACTACACAATCATCTCAAATATTTAATTCCGACGAGGTAGGAAATAGATGCAGTGGATTCGGAAGGTTGTTCTATGGTAGTGAAAATAGCGAGGAAGACTCTACGTAGTCGTGCACCGCTGGCTAATTCATATACGAAGGAGGATTGGAGATCGATATTCGTACAACGGGAAGATTGTTTGAAAATTGTTTGGGAACAGTAAATTGAGCGAGAAAGAATGAATTACGAGAGAGAGAAAGAGTGCTTTTCTTAATTAAACAATTTGTGTAATCAAGTTGGAAGTTCATCCGTTAATGGGATCCATCTCATCTCAACCGTACATGGGATCCGATTATGCTCAACATGTCATACTCAAAACCTCGTCGATGATTATACACCACAAAACATCCCATCGTCCTCATATGTTCAGTTGCAACCCAATTACAACGATGATGACTTTTTGGCGAGATGTTTTCCATCTTATAATGACCAAACGTCAGGGTAGTGATTTATTGTAATATAAAACCACTTTAACAATTTATGTTGTGTTAATCCAAATTTATTATCATAAATAAATCATACGACATGTTTTTATTATTTGTTATGCATTTATTGTCATAAATAAATTGTGCGACATATTATTTACTATCCAAAATTATTATCATAAAAAAAAGTTTAACATTTATACCAAAATTACAAAGCCAAGATGTTCATAACCATAAATTTAAAACCTAATAATACAAGAAGGCACTTAAATAGTTTGGGAAACCATCAAAGTGTCATAATGTCGAAAGATGCAATGGACGAATTATTTATTGCGATAATTTCATCATCCAACCAAGGTATCCGAGCACATTCAGTGGCAGCAGCCATACACAATCAATTTCAAAGAAATATTTCCATATCTCAAAATATCATGAATCCTTGAGAAATAAATGAATGAAGGGTTATACATCGGGATAGGGAAGCTACCCACAGCCGCGTATTAATTTCATGAAAATGCAGTTTATAGTCCCGAGCAAGTCTGACTCGATTCAGAATGTGGCGTCCACTGTTTACACAAATAATGGAAACCATAGAACGAAAGGACGACTACTTTGTTCAAAAATGTGATGCCCTTGGGAGAAAGGTCCTTTCTTGTCTTCAAAAATATGTTGCTGGATTGCGCATGTTATCATATCGGTGTGCCACGGACATGACTGATGAATATATAGGCATTGGGGAAACAACTGACATCGAGTATGTGAAGAGATTTGCATAGGTTGTAGTGCAAAGCTTTCATTCGATTTCATTTCTAAAATCGTCGACTTCACATTTAATCTGTCTAAAAATAACATGATAAGAAATAATTAATTCATAATAATAAACTATGATAACACTAAATTATAAATTATAAATTAGTGTAAAAATTAAATTTTATGCATACCCACTCATCTCGTGATGTAGCGCTCCCACGGGTTGCGCCAAACGCATGAGTCACCTTTGCAGAGTACATCATACAATCTTAACTAATGGCCTGCCACTTGCCTTGCAAGAATTTTATTGATCGGTGATATAATCCATCATCAGTATTATAGAACTTCGTTTGAATCTTCTCCCACATCATTCCGCCACATTGGTTAGTGCCCTTCTTTCGGTCGATGGAATATTTACAATATGCATGGCACAATACGATTTCATCAAAGGAGCTCAAATTGGTAAGTGTCAATGTTTGAGAGGGAGAAGCCATATGGTATTGGTTATAAATTTTGGACTAAGTAAGAGTAAGAAATATGTGGATTTTTTGAGTGAAATTATATGGGGTAGAAAGTGAAATATTTATAGGGAAATAGGATAAAAGAGCCTTTGGGAGCTGTTGCCACCAGGCGGGCAACTGTTTTGTGTCTAGGCATGGGGAGTAAAACAATTTTGTGCCTGACATGGGACGTACAAATGTCTCCCACTTCTTCCACACTATAGGATCCCATAACCCTCCTCTCCGTTTATGGGATGATAAACGAATCCCTTCCAATTTTTTGCCAAATATGCATCCCATTATTACTCAAAAACCATCAAACTAAAAGAACCACAATGGTATAAGAGGACCCATTATGGATGGACTTAGGTATTTCAATGTTTGTAAATCATTTTAGATTAGTATAAAATATAATGCATATTTACTAGAAGAGTAATTCTTGCATGGTAGATTTTTTTATGGTATGTTATAAAATTCAAACAATTTGTAATAAATTTATTCTATACAATATTATAAAATCCCATCACATGTGGTATACTACATGTACATAGGCAATAGAGATTTGATAGGGAATATATAAGAAGTAAATATATACTACACATGACAGTAATGACGTATGACTTTTCGTTGAACTTGAGTTTGAGTTTGAGTTTTGATGCTTCTTGTGGTAGGTGAAGGTGGCCTGCTGACAACGGCGGGGATGATGTGGAAGAGTAGTAGAACCACACCTCAATCATCCTACTTCGCATGTGTCCGAAAAATAATTGATGTGTGGCAGAGATTCCAAAGAAGTCAAGTCAACAAAGCACATCACAGTTGGTTTATCAACTAAACATAATTAATTAATTATATGAAAGGGAATGGGGGTGGACTTCCATAATGAGTTCTTCTACTGTAGCTGAAATTTTGACTGAAATTTTGATAAATTAATCCATAAAAATCCTACACATGTTTCAGTCCATTCACTTACGGTAAAAAAAGTGTCCAATAGCATTTTTATTCCAGAATAGTTCATAGGTCAAGTCAATTTGATAGCTCATAAGAAATGAAAATTTAAATAAATATATATTTCTATGACAACTTTTTATTGATATGAATTTATTATAACGTTTGAGATTTCTCCTTTTAGTCTGTGACACTGAATCATTTTACGACGATACATTAACTTTTTATGTCTTAGAAAAATATTTGAGGAATCAAAGGTTAAGAAATAAAAAAATAGAGGCTATAAAAGATTTTCGACAGTAAAAATAACTCAAAACTAATAAGGGGAAAAACCCATAATGGTGTGTTCGATAAAAAAGATGGAAAATGATTTCTTAAGAGTCAGTTTCCATGGAATTGAAAACTTGGAAGTATTTTTAATGAAAAAAATTGTTTGTGTTGTTTGATTGTAATTATTTTCCAGGTGGAAAATGTCCTATTTTCCTTCTTTTATGTGTTTGATTCCCAATATTTTTCGTGGAAAAATTGGAATACTTAATAACAAATATGGACCTAAATAAAGGTCTATTTTGGAATACTTAATAACAAACATAACAAGTAATTTTGATAGTACCACACATATTGTCAAAATAAAATAAGCCATTGACAAGAACAAATATCAAATAAACAAAGATTTTTCATATGTGAAAAACCTAACTAATGTCTTAAAACTCTGTGCTAAAAAATAATTACTAGAATCCACCAAACACAAGAAGTATTTAAAAAAAAAAAGAACATGTGTCCACCAAATACAAGAGTCTTTATATCTATTACAAACTAAGGTTTAAGGAGATTTTGAAGGAACACGCTCTAGCTTGTTGTAAACCCAATCACGCCTAAAGTCATCATCAATAATGCCGAGAAAAACACGTGCCAGTGCAGTATCTTTCTCACAAAGCTCCATGAGATGCATTATGGAAACTTTAGTTATATCAATCACATTTAACTTCTCGATTATTTCTTGCCAATTGATGTTAGCTTGATTTACATGTATTGCCATAGGTTTCGGATGGGCCTCCATAGCTGTAGCTACTCAGCAATGATATCAATGGTATTGGATTCATCCATAGCCCATCTGCGAAGAGATGACATGCTCACTCCTTTTTTAGTTAGTTTGGATGTTCTTAGAGGGATTGTTGACACATTCTCTTCAACCTCATTTTCTTCATCATTAGACAAGTCGAAGGACGCTACATTTGCATAATATATTAAATAAGCAAAACATATTTATATGATAAGCCAAATTTAATTATATATTTAACATACCACTCATTTGAGGGACATCATGACCTGTGACTGCCCTATTGCCGGTTGCGGTATCATGGGCGAAAAGGGTCTCAAAGTCAGAAAAATGAGGAAACACCTTACCCTTAAATTTGCAAGACTTCGGTTTGCGCTATAATAAGTTGAACCAAATAATAAATTTTAGCATTGAACATAAATTTTAATCATTAAAAGAGGAAAAAACGTCTAGCTAAATGAGAATTTCCAACTAACATCAATATACTCTTTTCATATAGATGGCTCAGCTGTGACTTGACATGCGTTGGAATCCCATCCAAAACCACTCACATTGATCAATTCACGGGTGTCTTGACAAACAATTTTCATTGTTTTTAATCTGTTTCTCACTTGTTTCTCGATAACATCAACGTGACAATATTCACGTACTCGAGTGATAACCTTCAAGATTTGGTGATCAGTAAATCCATTATCATCCCTTCTAGGCCCATATAGTATTTCTTGCATAACAGTGCTTAACAAAATCTCATTCATATTTTTCTGTCTAATGCAATTGTTAGTTTTTGGAATTTCCACCAACATTAAAATATGTTTGAATGTTTTCCTTAGGTTCACGAGTAGGAAGTGTGATGATTCTCGGTATTTGAAACCTCACCTTGCCTATTTTTTGATTTTTTGATGCCATAAGATCACATTTAAACAATAACAGAAGCCTTGATTTAAGAAATGAAGAAGCTGTTAACAATATCGGCCTATAGTTACAAACATACTACATGTGATTGTTTAATAGTTAAATTGTATCAATAGGAGCAACCATATCTGATTTATAGTGGCATTATCATAGCAGTAGCTTTGTTATGAATATAAAGACTAAGTACATCCTAATAGGAGAAGTCGATATCTGATTTAATGTGGCATTACCAATTGGACATGGATATAAAGATCAAGCAGATCCTAATAGGATTCTTGTAAAGTCTGGAGGTATAAATCAATAGGACAAACCAAGAGGGTATAAATGCAAAAAATGTTCAGGTCTAACAAAAAATTGTATATGCAAGCAGTGTTCATTACTAAAGATTTGGTTAATTCAACTTATATGTGAACCCTACCCAGCTAACTGTTTAATTCTGAAATCACCACACATATGCAAGTAGTGTTTAGGTCTAGCACATATCCAAGTAGTTTTCACCAAACATATGATAAGATTTAGTGGACAACGTATACTGTTAAACATATGGGGGAATCAATTAAGGACAATGAGCATCTTAGAAGGGGCTAAACATGTAATTAATATACGAACTTATTTGCAAATACATCTCATACAAATGAAAAACTATAATTTTTTGTTGACATCATTATACAATATGCTTCAGGTGAGTTCTCAGTCATAAATCAATTCAGTAGTACCATTATTAGAACATCATATTGTTTTAAAATACAATAGGATATTCAACATGATATAAATTTTGAAATGCAATATATGATATTCAATATGATATCAATATTGTACTGTTATTAGTTCATCAATGCTCATGTTTTAATAACATGAAAATAGATTACAAAACTTTACCCAAGCCTAAATACCCACTGTTGATCTATTGTCAGATTCAAAACTCCCTTTGAAGGATAAGTTTTATGACTTAAAATTCCAGGTACAGTACAACTCAAAAATCTAAGCAACATATTACAATGCAATTTTAAGCAGATCCTAATAGGAGAAGTATCTTCACATGAAGCCAAGTAATCCCAAGGTGAGGAATAACAAAAAGGAGCAATCATAAAATCTTGTAAAGTAACAATGCAAATTTAAGATTGCTAACATCAATTTTAAGGACATCAACAAAATTATCAATGCAATTTTAAGATTGCTAACATCAATTCCAAAGTCAAAAACCAGAGAGAAGACATCAACAAAAGAAGAAAACCCTCTGGACGAGATTGTGTATAACAGATTAGGTTATAAATTTGAGACTTAATTGCATTTGTAAAACTTTTTGTAAGTGAGTCATGTACTGATTGTAAGTGCTACTACAAGGGGTTTTCCTGATATAAAACATAAAAAAAATTAACCCTTGTAACTGACAATAGAAATAAGTAAGTAACTAATTATCAAAACATGTGCACGAACGCATGCAAACACACTTACGCGCGCACATGAAAATGTAGCCCACTAATTATCAAAACGCACGCACGCACACACGCAAACACACTTATGCGCACACAAACACACATATATACCATCGATAATAGAACAAGAATAAGTAGTTAAATAATTAGAATATACCGTCAACACATATATATACCGTCAACAACACAACAACACATGAGGTAAAGTTGAAATTATGCAATTTTTGCAAGAACCCTCTTAACAGTAGTTCTTAAAGGAGGGTTAAGAACTACTGATTGTAACTAATAAGTGAGTAATGTATTGATTGTAAATAGTCACCCCTTTAAATTGTAGTTTTTAAAGCACAAATGTATTCTTAAAGGTTCCACTATTTTAAAATTGTAAAAGAAGCACAAACATATATCAAATTAAAATGGAAAAAGCCAAACATTCTTAGTACATAATTGTGATTTTATACCAGAGATGAATTTTCAGTCCAAACATTCTTTAAATTAAAAACGAAAAACCAAACATTATTATTACATAAAGGTTGATCCTGTAACTCTCATTACAAATTGATTTATCTCAATCAGAGTAATCCATTCTCTCATATCTCAGATAGTATTCGTCCCACATTAGATTTGCCATTTCATCTCTATGGGCAATCCATGAATATTTAGTGGACAGAGTGATTTGAGCATTGAGCGATGTTATTTCCGGTACATCCAAATGCATGGGGTTAACTTTGTCATCGCTAATTTCATCTTCACTGCACTGATCTTCCATATCATCAATACGTATAAAATTGTGTAGAGCACAATAAGAAAGAACAATCTTTTCTTGAGTATCAATATCTTCGAATGGTTGATGTATACGGTAGGGAAATCTCTTTTTCAACAAACCAATTGTTATTTTGATAACATTTCGGACACCGGAATGTCGAGAGTTGAATAACTCTTTATAATTTTCAGGACAATGGCCCTTAATGTCTCTCCGACGATAATGGGTCTTGCGATATGGTGCGATAAATCTTGGAACTAGAGGGAACCCCACGTCGACAATATCATATTTACCTATCGAAAAATGATAAAAAATTAAATTTTAAGTAACTATTATTATAAATCGTGGAAAAGGGGTTGATTATATATATATATATATATATGCCTTCAGCCTATGTCCTTCATGCCATATGTCGCACTCCTCAATAATCGACCATCGTGGGCAAATCCCTCCCAACAAGCAAGGACATAGGTAGACCTCATATCAAACGTGCATGTCACTAAAACGTTTTGATATATCGATGCTTTTCAATTACGATAACTAGCTTGTTGAATCAATGGAATGTTTGCAACAATATGAGTGCCATCTATAGGGCCAACAACATCTTAAATGGGATAAATTTAATTTTGAAAATAATATATATAAATTCACTCTAATTAGAATAAATGGTATAATTATAAAACAACTAACCTCAAACTAATGATACCAATCACGAATGTTGTCTTTATCATAATGTGAGTTATTAGTAGTAGCATTCGTGAAAACATCTCTATAGAGTTTAAGGCAATAACTTAACACTCGATAAAAATAGTAGCTAATTATTTGTCCACACCAAAAAATTTGAACCCTTGAACTCGATTGCGGTGAACGTGGCCCACCAAATTGAGAAAAATCGCTACTTGCTCCCAAACACACACACATAACGACTATCGATCGACCCATACATGCGTAATTGAACACACAGCCTATGAAATGGACCCATTTTCATCCTAAGTAAATGATGGAAAACTCTATCACTAGAACCAAACATTCGATGATGTAATATATCTTTATTATGACCCCAAATAGAACGAGGAGCCTCTAGGTAGGCGGCGATTATGATTGATTCAGTAAATTACTACCGTTTGAATAACCAACATCCAAAAAGAACTCTCTAATATGTGCAGGTCCAAGTCGTGTCCTTCTATCATTCTACACAGTATCAAAAAAAAAAAATATGATTATAAATATGCACAAATATATACAAGACAACACAAATTCAAGACATATACATGCATACACTCATTATTCAACATACAACATAAAAACATAAAAACATAGTTACGGTTCATAATAACTCAAAACCATATCCTAGAAATTTTTAAGTTGTTGAATAGATTTGTGAATAATTGATCATTTGGTTAGGGTTTTGAGTCGTTGTTGAATAGATTTGTTTATGGTTAGGGTTTTGAGTCATTGAAGATCAATCGATTATGATCTTCAATAAGATTTAAAAGTATTGAATCAGATTCAATCAATTATAATCACAAATCAATTATAAACATTCTTCAATCAGATTCAAATCCACAAAAATCAAATTCAATCAACTATAATCTTCAATCAATTGGATATTATAGTTAGCATATTAAAATAGATTATAGCTTCAATTTAAATCATATGTTTTGGTAGTTGATTTTATAAAATCTAATCAGTTTACTGGGAGAGAGACAAACCTGAGCAGAGAGTAGAGAGAGAATGAGCAAAGATGAAATGAGGTTGATCGGGAATGAGAGATGAGAGACACTACAAGAAAAATGGGTATTAGGTACGGTAAAAATCTATCATTAAAAGCACAAAATCCATCACAAAAGAGTATTTAGAACGGATTTAGCAACAACAAAAATTCGTCCTTTATACTACGTGTCGTAAATATTCTAGGGACGAATTTTACCGTTCTAAAAGGTATTCCCATGAAAACATTCTTTCTCCCGCGAGTAGTATTAGGGATGGTTTATCTATCCCTAAAACTACTCAAATTCTGGCACGCCCAGTTAGGACGGTTCTAAGACCCAATTAGGACGGTTTATAACCATCCCAATTGATAACCCAATTAGGACAGCACAATCGTCCCAAAAGGTATTCTCAATTAATACAAAATGGGTATTAGGGATGGATTATAACCGTCCCTAAAGGTATTCGCAATTAATAAAAAAAAGTCATAAATTATTATATTATTATTTGCTTTATGCTACAATAATAAATGACGACTAATTTGCATTATAAGTCAAATCATCCAATCATAAACACAATATATCAACTACATTAATTGAATCACATATTCATTAACAATTTCTTCCATTAAACTACATTCAAGTCAAAATATTTAAATGAGTACAAAATCCTACTAACTAATAAGATATACAATTGTCAAAAGAAAAGTCGTCCCTAAATTAAGATGATAAATATAGTTGTCATGCTAAAAAAGTTCTCTCAGTGCCACATATAGTAGACACGCAAAAAAACATGTCTCTTCAACTTCTTGTGCACAACCTACAATCAGTAATTAATCATTTTAACGAAATAATATTATACTAATATAAAATATCCAAATATATTATTTAATCGTATCAACAAATTTTTACAATTTTTAAAAACATTTGGCAAAATCTCTTTTGTTTATACATGATAACCTGCATGTTTAATCAACCCAAATGCCCACATGACCATAAAGAATTAAAAATAACAATCTCGCATATCAAAAAATCTTTACATATTTAATTTTTTTTTAATAGAGTCTCTTTTGTTTTTATATGAAAACCAACCTGTTTAATCAACACAAAAACCCGTACTCCCATAAAAAATTGAAAACAATAATCTCGCATATCAACAATTCTTTATAATTTTTTTTTTAAAAAAACGGTAGAGTCTCCTTTGTTTATACATGAAAATCAACCTAGTTAATCAACAACAAAACCCACCGTGTCCTAAAAAAATTTAAAAAAATCTCGCATATCAACAATAATAATAAATAAACAGTTTACCTAGCTTAATCCATTAACATGTTCATGTGTTCCATGTGAAAAAAATATAATGCTGAAATGTTGACCTGTAAAAAAATATATATGACACAAAATAATAACGACATCACTAATCAAATAATATTTAAAACAAAGCCTAAAATTTTACAAATTCTAGTCATATACTTAAATCGAGAGTCCGGTGACTACGCGGTCGGTTCGCACGAGTTATATTGGTACCGTGTGAGGTGCTCATGCCTATTACAGGACCATTTGGTGGCTATTTTATATTTTCACCCTTTTAACGACATGTTTTTAAGTCTAAGTCTAACCGTTGGAAAATTCTCACCATATACTCAAATAGGAAGTACGGTGACTATGCATGCAGTTCGTATGAGTTTCATTGGTCTCGTACAAGGTGCTCGTGCCGCTTACGGGGCAGTTTTGTGGTTCTTTTATATTTTCACCCTTTAACGACATGTTTTAAATCCTAAGTCTAACCGTTTGTAAATTCTCATCATATACTCAAACGGGGAGTCCCTTGACTACGCCATCGTTTCCTCCGAGTTACATAGGTCCCGTACGAGGTGCTCATGCATCTTACGAGACTGTTTGTGGCTGTTTTACATTTTCACCCTTTGGCGAAATTTTTTAAGCCTAAGTTTAACTGTTGGAAAATTCTCATCGAATACTCAAACGGGGAGCACGGTGACTATGCGATCGGTTTGAATGAGTTACATTCCACCTATGCGAGGTGCTCGTGCCTCTTACCGGAATGTTTTCTGGTTGTTTTATGTTTTTCACCCTCTGATGGTTTGTTTTAAAGCTTAAGTCTAACCGTTTGCAAATTCTCGTCATATATCAAACGACGAGTGTGTTGACTACGCGGTCAGTTCATTCGAGGTACATTGGTCCCATTCAAGGTGCGCATGCCTCTTATGGGAACTTTTGTGGATGCTTTATGTTTTCACCATTTAACGACATGTTTTAAAGCTAACGTCTAAATTTTTGTAAATTCTCATCGAATACTCAAACGGGGAGTTTGGTGACTACGCAGTCCATTTGTACAACTTACATTAGTCCTGTATGAGGTTCTAATGCCTCTTACGGGACCATTTTGGTGTTGTTTTACGTTTTTACCCTTTGATGACATGTTTTGAAGCTTAAGTCTAACAGTTTAAAAATTCTCATCGTATACTCAAACCGGGAGTCCCGTGACTACGCGGTTGGTTCCTATGAGTTACATTAGTCCCCTACGAGGTGCTCGTGCCTCTTACGGGA
Source organism: Sambucus nigra (assembly GCA_949130495.1). NCBI lineage: Eukaryota > Viridiplantae > Streptophyta > Magnoliopsida > Dipsacales > Adoxaceae > Sambucus > Sambucus nigra. Next base: position 371,226,754 of record OX422220.1, on the reverse strand, counting down.
CCATTTTAGGGTAATTTTATGTTTTCACCCTTTGATGATATATTTTTCAGCCCTAGTCTAGTCTATAGCAAATTCTCATCATATACCAAAATAGGACGTCCGATGACTACGCGATTGGTTCGTACTAGTTACATTGGTCCCATATGAGGTGCTCGTGCCTCTTATGGGACCAATTTGTGGTTGTTTTGTATTTTCACCCTTTGACGACATGTTTTTAACCCCAAGTCTAACCGTTTGCAAATTCTCATCGTATACTCAAACGGGGAGTCCAGTGACTACGCGCTCATTTCATACGAGTTAATTGGTCCTGTTCGAGGTGCTTGTGCTTATTATAAGGCCATTTTGTGGATGTTTACGTTTTCACACTTTGGCGGTATATTTTAAATCCTAAGTCTAAATTTTTACAAATTCTCATCTTATACTCAAACTAATAGTCCGATGACTATGCAGTCATTCATATGAGTAACAGTGGTCCCATGTGAGGTGTTCGTGCCTCCTATGGGACCATTTTGTGGCTTTATTTTTTATTTTTTCACCCTTTGACGGCATGTTTTTAAGCCTAAGTCTAACTGTTTACAAATTCTTGTTGTATATTCAACCCGGGAGTCTCGTGACTATACGTTGAGTTCCTATGAGTTATATTAGGTCCATGCGAGGTGCTCGTGCCTCTTACAATACCATTTTGTGGTTGTTTTATATTTTCACCCTTTGATGGCCTGATTTTATGCCTAAGTCTAACTTTTTGCAAATTCTCATCGTATACTCAAACCCGGAGTTCGGTGAGTACGCGGTTAATTCTACGAGTTACATTAGTCCCGTACAACATGCTCGTTCAATTTATGGGAATTTTTTGTGCTTGTTTTATATTTTCACCCTTCGTCGACATGTTTTTAAGCCTAAGTCTAACCATTGGAAAATTCTCATCGTATACTCAAATGGGGAGTAAGGTGACGATGCAGTCAGTTCGTATGAGTTACATTGGTCCCGTGTGAGGTGCTCTTTCCTCTTATGGGACCGTTTTGTTGTTATTTTACGTTTCCAATCTTTAACGGCATGTTTTGAAGCCTAAATCTAACTGTTTGCAAATTCATATCGTATTCTCAAACGGGGAGTCCGTTGTCAGTTCCTACGAGTTACATTGGTATCGTCGAGGTTCTCGTGGCTCTTACGGACCGTTTTGTGATGGTTTTACATTTTAACCCTTTGATGGCATGCTTTTAAGTCAAAATCTAACCATTTGTAAATTCTAATCATATACTCAAGCGGGGAGTCTCGTGACTACATGGTCTGTGTGTACGAGTTACATTTGTACCATGTGAGGTGCTCGTGCCACTTACGGGACCGTTTTGGGGCTATTTTATTTTTTCAAACTTTGACGGCAGGTTTTCAAGCCTATATCTAACAGTTTACAAATTTTCATCTTATACTCAAATCGGGAGTCTCGTAACTACGCGGTCAGTTTTTACGTGTTACATTGGTCTTGTGCGAGGTGATCATGTCTCTCATGAGACCGTTTTGTGGCCATTTTTGATTTTCACCCTTTGATGACATGTTTTTAAGGCTTAATCTTACCATTTTCAAATTCCCATCGTATACTCAAGCCGGGAGTACCGTGACTATGCAGTTGGTTCCTATGAGTTACATTATTCTCGTGCAAGGTGCTCATGGATCTTACAGATCGTTTTGCAGTTGTTTTACATTTTTACCCTTTGACGACATACTCAAATGGGGAGTCCGTGACTATGCAATCAATTCATAGGAGTTATATTGGTCCCATGCGAGGTAACCATGCCTTTTACGGGACAACTTGTGGATGTTTTACATTTTCACCATTTGACGGTATGTCTTAAAGCCTAAATCTAAATTTTTACAAATTCTCGTTGTATACTCAAACGAGGAGTAAGGTGACTATGCGGTCAGTTCTTACAAGTAACATTGGTCCCGTACGAGGTGCTCGTGCCTCTTACAGGAGCGTTTTGTGGTTGTTTTATGTTTTCACCCTTTGACGACATGTTTTTAAGTCTAAGTCTACTTGTTTACAAATTCTCATCATATCCTAAAATAGGGATCCATTGACTACGCAGTCAGTTTGTACGAGTTATATTGCTCCCGTAGAAGGTGCTCGTGTCTCTTACCAGACCGTTTTGTGGATATTTGAAGTTTTCACCATTCGACGACATGTTTTAAAGCCTAAGCCCAAGTCTGGTGACTACACGGTCAATTTGTATGAGTTACATTGGTCCCGTGCGAGGTGCTCGTTCCTCTTACGGGGCTATTTTGTTGCTGTTTTATGTTTTCACCCTTTGACGACCTATTTTTAAGCCTGAGTTTAACCGTTTGAAAATTCTTATCGTATACTCAAACGGGAAGTCTAAAGACTATTCGGTCGGTTCGTAGCAGTTTAATTGGTCCCATGTGAGGTGCTCATGCCTCTTACGGGACCATTTTCTAGATGTTTTACGTTTTCACCCTTTGACGACATGTTTTAAAGTCTAAGTCTAACCATTTGTAAATTCTCATCATATTCTCAAATCAAGAGTCTGGTGACTATGTGATCGGTTCATACGAGTTACATTATTCTCGTGCAAGGTGTCTATGCATCTTACGGGACCATTTTGTGGCTATTTTACATTTTCACCCTTTAACTACATACTTTAAATCCAAAGTCTGATTTTTTTGCAAACTCTCATCTTATACTCAAACCAAGATTCTAGTGACTACGTGGTCAATTCATACGAGTTACATTGATCCCCTGCAATGTGCTTGTGCCTCTCACATGACCGTTTTGTGGTTATTTTACGTTTTCACCCTTTCACGGTGTTGTTGTCAAAAAATGAAATTGGTCCAATTTACAATCACAGATAAAATATAGAATTATGATGAAATAGTTAACAGTGACACAAGGTTTTAAAGTGGTTCAGCTATGTGAGAAAGCCTACGTCCACTCTTATGGTATTGATTTATGAGATTACAGAAAAATAGATATTCTTGTAAAAAAGAATATTATAGGATATATTCTATCATGCCCTTGATGAAAGGGATACAATGTATTTATAGTGAACCAAAAGTTAATGGTTAGAATATCAAGGGACGGAATGCCTTTATACATTTAATCATTTACACCAGTACATAATGAATATGATGATTGGTTGTATGAGCCACGTGTGGTAAGACCCTTGATATGATGTCGCTTCATTGATCTTGATGGTCGGTATTCTTGACATTGGTCGGCATGCCTGTTAAGCTACTATCTACTAATTATAAATTTGTCCACGTAGGAGGACAAGTGTTCACTTCTGATCGGTCCACTTAGGTGAATAATTTTTGGTATAAACAAAAGACCCCATTGCTCTATGATTGATTCTTTTGCTGAAAGGATGGAGTATATATTCTTTAGAGTTTCCGACGTGTGTGACTTGTACAAATTTTTCATACTTTAATTTTGCAATGGCATATTTGTAAATAATTTGAATATTAGCGAACTGTCAGAGGGTAAAGGGGTATTTTACATTTTTGAAATAGTATGGCATAAGAACGTCAATCGTTAGTACGTTTAATCATTACTTTTACTATTTTCAAAACAAGCTATAAAAGGCGAGAGGCTTTCCCGAATTTTTCCTTACCCCAAATCTTCGAACTGTAGTAGCTATTTTTGATCTTTTATGCGATTTTTTATCGTTGTTTGTCTTATCCTTTAAAAGTTATTGTTGAATCCTTAATCTTCTATAAGAATTCTTTCTTTCCCTCTATTTTTCTTCATTACCTTTTTCTCTGAACCATGGTTCACATAGCTGATGATGATACTCTAGAAGAATTTAGGGTAGAAAGCAAAATCCCATCTTGGATTGATTTAGAAATACCTCATGACTCTGTAGATGTATACTCTTTAGCTGAGGGTCATTGGATCGTAATCCTATTTATAGCTGAGTGTGGTTTCACATTTCCACTAAACACTTTTCTTCTTCATTTCTGCCAATAATTTGACATCGTTCTCGCAAGAGTAGCCCCTAACACCTGGAGAGTTGGCAATGGTGTGAATAGATTGAATGAAATCTATGGAACCCATATCAGTATTCCAGATATCATGTTATACTCTAAATGGTCTATTGTAGGGGAAAACACATATTACTTAAAAACTAGACAAGCCAATAGGGCTTTATTATTGAATTTGACTGATTCCAGTAAGGATTATTAGGATCATGCCTTAATAGTTAAGAATTGGAAACATGCTCCACTTGAGAATGGAGTTGGCTATCATGGTCCCAGGTGTCCTCAGTTAGGGAATGGGATAGGTTGTTATTTAATTCTCACCTTTATTTACTGATTTCTTTTCTGATATACACTTAACTGCTAGTACTTATTGCTTTATTATAGAATAAGGTAAGATAAAATGCCCCAAATCGAGTGAAGTAAATTAGGAAGAACTCGAATTCTTGTGGGGTCTTAATCAAAGGACATGAGAAGATCATCCCTGACCAGCTTCTATATTGCTAGAATATAAAAGTTCCATAACCTCTTTTGTAGCTCGGCCAACAATTACTGTGCTTCAATTATAATTGATTTGGAGAGGGATCCAGTGTCTACTTCCTCTCGTACTAAATCTATTGGTGTTGGTTCTGAAGTTGCTACTAGGGGCCCTTTTTCTTCTTTTGACTCTGATCTTTCCATTTCTGTCAGCATGGGGAAAAGGAAAATTCCCAATCTTCTGGAGGAGGAATCCACTACTGGTGCCAAGAAACTAGTTGATACTAATGCCTAAAAGAAGAAAATTGATGCTGGCAAGAACCCCCAACTAACAAAGGTGATGTGTCTCCTCTCAAGAGACTCAGAAGAGGTCATGCTAAAAATCAGGTTAAGAAGGTTATTGATGCTGATCAATCGGGATTGGCTGGTAATTTTCCATCTATTATTGGCTCGTCTGTATCCTTTAGTCCTAATTTGGCTAGGAAGTTGATCAAGGTCAGTATCCTCCCAGACCATAGAGTTGTTGCTGCCCCCATGTTCCGATCAAAACTATAGGATATGGATACTCAAAGTTTAGCTTTGGTAGGTTTTCATATTTGGAGTTGGTCGTATATTACTCACGTCTTATTTTATTTGTACTAACTTGGCTCTTTCTTTGCAGTTTTTGGTTGATTACAACCAAATATTAGAGAAGGACGATCATCTACGTTCTTCTTCTAGAAAAGTGGAGGAGGATAAGAAGAAGGTGTATAATTTCTCGGCTTTTAGTCTTTGTATTTGTACGTTTCTTTTGTCTTTTTTGTCTTGTTCTGATGCACCTATGTGTAATGTTTCCATATATCAATAAAATAACTTTTTCTTTAATTAACTTGTCACTTTTTATGCTTAGTTGTTGCTCTGTCTCCTTTTATTGTTGATCAATTATTACTTTATCTTTCTAGTTCATTACAAATATGGAACAAATTACATCCACTGGTTCCGTCCTACTCAAACACATAAACAATCTATTTAAAGCTGGTTACTTGGACTTGAAAAATGAAGGATTAATAGACTTTCTTGGTGAAGACGCTTCTGATCAAGCAAGGGATGTATTCACTTATCTTAAATTTCTTCTTGATCGGGCTATGTCCAACAATGTTGCATACTTTGAGATGATTGAAAACTTACAGACAGACCATAATGAAACCTAAGCTTTACTGCATGCCGACTATGAAGCCAAGTACAAGGAATTGAATGAAGATAGGGGTTTTAAGGAGAAACTAGCAAAATATGCTTTTGCATAGAGGAAAAAAGAGTTCTTTCTGAATCGTGAGACTGATGAATCAAGAGAGATCGCCCAACTTTTGGAGGAAAAGAATAATAAACTCCGGGATGATTTAGATACTTTAAAATAGTCTTCTTTTAGTTTTTTCGATGAAGGTTCCTCCTTTTTGGAGAATAAGAATGCCATACTAATGGAAGAAATTAAAACATTGAAGAAATCCAAACATGTGCAATCTTTCTGACAATAAAGAACGACCCGACCAACTCTTGAAGAAGCTAGGACCAAGAAAATGTTAGCTAACCAGGCTGACCAGCTGAAAGCAAAGAATCAAGCTATTGTTGACATGTCTACAAAATTGGAAGCTAAGGACAAAGCCATTACCGACCAATCCGTTCTATCGAAGGTGAAGGATGATGTTTTGAAGAAACTTCAACAGCAAGTTGAAAGGTTAACCTTTCAATTTCATAAATAACCCAGAGATGTATGGATGGAAGTCTATTACAAATCTTTAGGCCATATAGATGATCACCTTTCTCAGACCCATCGTAAAGGCTATAAATGGGGTTGGACTAATTGCTTGACTTTTTTGAAAGTTGACCATAATAGAAAATTATGATATTGGAATTATCCTAGTCTTTTAGACTGTCAAAAGTCTCCATTCAAGTTGGATGTAAGGTGGATTCATGTTGATTCAATTCACCAATGTTTGATATCCAAGTGTTTAGGGGATTATGGATTGCATGATGAACTTGAGATAATTCGTCCTTCTGATCAATGCGCCGAGCAGCAGAAACAGAAGAAAAATGTCCTATTGAATAATTCTTATGGATGATCCTCCTGCTATAATGGAAAGAGTACAACCAGCTCAGCCATCCTCCAAAGCTCAAGGAAAAGTTCATATTGAATAATTCTTATGTATTTTGTTATTCATTTGAATGTAATACAGTTTATATGAATGAAAATCCATTACTTTGTTTTGTTAACTTATGATTATTTTAATCAACTAGTCAACTTGTGATTGTAATGGCATTGATTCCACTAATGCACTTAGATATATTAGTCCAAATTTAGCATTAGTTATCAATGGTGACCAAGTGTATGAGTAATATATGTTTGTATTCCAGTATTTAGGAATGTTTAAATGTTTTCTTGCATTTAACTTAGTTGGGTTAAACTTGTTTGTAACTTTTTTAGTTGTAAACGAAGTTTTATAACCATGTTGTTATTGATTCGTCAATGACAGAGTTACACATGAAGTAAATTGTTCTTAACCTTTGTCGGATAATACTTCTTGTTCGTGACTTGTTTATACAAAGCCATACATGAAGTAATTTGCCTTTGAGTGAGAAACAATTATGCCTCAAGTTGTTGGTGCATTTGGAATTTGTTGGAATCTAATAAATTCGACCTGATTAAGTATGTTCTGCTGATCGGTAAGAGCTGAAGACTAAAAAAAAAATTATTTATTATTTTTGTGTGATGTATATCGCCATACTCTAAAAAAATAAAAAAAAATTAAAGTAACTAAAATTAATATTTTATTGAAACTTGAATCATAGTTATGTAAAATATTGTGCAACAGAGATACAATAGTAACACTCCCTTGAAGCATTGATAATATTTTCGATGGTGCTCAAAATTTTGGGGTTTTTTGAATTCTTCCCTTTCCATAGTCTCAAGTCAATAGGTTCTCGGTCGAATGACGGCGGAAATGCGATACGGGCCATGTAAATTAGACTCGAGCTTGTTGTTCTTCTGGATGACCCTCTTAAGAGCATAGTCACCTTATTTAAGGTTTGTTGTCTTAACCGTTTTATTATAGAATCAAGCAATTTTGTGTTGGTATGCTGCTTTTTTTAGGGCAACCTCTTCTCGAATTTCCTCCAACATATCTAGATCTAGGATGCATCAAGTCACTAGTTGGAGAATTAAAATCTAGTACCCTATTTGACCATTAGTTTGAGGATGGCCTGATGAAGAATGGAGTTTCTGGATTTTAAACTGAATACAATATGATTCAAACTCATCATTATCAAAGTGAGTACCATGGACTGTAATGAAGGCATACGGTAACCCATATTTCCATATAATATTCTTCCAACTGAATTGATATTCCTTCTCATAGGGCATTTCCGCAACTGGTTCTGCCTCCACCCATTTGGTGAAGTAATCAACAACGACGACCAAATATTTAATCCTACCTCCAGTGGTCGGCAATGGGACGACTAGATCAATTCCCTAAATAGCGAATGGACAATGTGAAGTTTTGGATGCTCGAGCAGCATTGGGCATTTTATTAATTGCAGAGAACTCCTGGCATTTGTCACACATTCTTACAAAGGTTGTACAATATGCCCTTATAATCAACCAGTAGTATACCTAAGTGTTGATTCATTGGAGCAATGATCGACAAACGAAATTATGTCCACAGGAACCTTCATGCACTTCTTTGATCAAATCTTCTACCTCTATTGGATGAACACAGTGCTACAAGGAGATCATCAATCCCCTTCTATATAAAACTCCTTTATCCAACACATATCTCACTACTTTATATCAAAGCTTCTTGGCCTCTTTGGGGTCAGGTGGTAGGATGTTATCTTTAATATAGGCTTTGATTGGGTCCATCCAAGAAGGTCCTAAATCTACGGTAATGAAATTAACCTTTAAATCCCCCTTAATTCTTCGATTAGCTAGGATATCGATTGGGATGGTGCACTTGAGCTCAATTTTAGTTACTTAAGCTAGCCAAGCAAGTGCATCTGTTTGGGCATTAGCTATTATGGGGATCCTATTCATTTACACGGCTAGAAACTTAGAAATGATTTCCATGGTTTTGGCGAAGTATCTGGTCATCAACTCTCCCTTGACTCCATATAAATGAAGCATTTGGTTAACCACTAACTATGAATCAATGTGCGCCATTAGTTGCTCGGTGCCTAATGAAAGGGCCAAATCTAGTCCAGTGATTAAAGCTTCATATTCTGCCTCGTTATTTGATGCTTGAAATTGAAATCTAAGTTCATATTCAACATCAATATCATCAGGAGTATTGAGTATTATACATGTTCCTCTTCCAGTTGCACATGAAGAACGATCAACGTACTAATTCCACAATGGGGTATCATCATTGAATCTTTATTCAGACATAACTCGATGATGGAATACTTTCTTTTTCTCCTTTATATATTTCTGGACAAAATCCTAAGCTCTGTATTACTTAAGTTTATCGATAATAATTTTAGCTTTCTTTTGAGCCGAGCTCTCTTCTTTAGAAGTCTGCTCGATGGGAAAGTTTTGCTGGTCGGTAACTGCTGGATAAGTGAATTCAGCAATAAAATATGCCAATGCTTGGCCTTTTAATGAAGACCATGGTTTATATACAATGTTCTATTATCCTAGATCCATGGCCTAGGACATCAATCTTACTAACTTCTTAAGTTTGTGGAGTGCTTTCTGAAGATTAATATACACAACTATAGTATGTGCTTGGAAATAAGGTTTCATACATCTAGAAGCTTCAATAAGTGCTAAAGACAACATTTACAAGTGTGGATACCAAATATCGGCTCCCCTGAACGCTTTGTTGGTGTAATAAACTGGTCTTTATATCCCATTGTCCAATCTAACCAAATTCAAACTAACAGCAGATTCAGAAATAGCTAGGTATAAGTACAATTTCTCTCCTAAGACTGGTCAGGATAACAAAGGGGATGATCCTAGGTACTTCTTCACTTTTTGAAAGGATTCTTCGCATTCTACATTCCACTCGAATATCTTTCTTAACACCTTGAAAAATGGCAAACAACTATCTGTTTCCCTAGACATAAATCTGTTTAAAGCTGCCATTCTTCAAGTGAGACTTTGTACATCTTTCTTGCAAATTCTAGCGACTTCATTTCAATCAAAGATTTGATCTTTGATGGATTATCTTCAATGCCCCTTTGATTGACTTCCTTCCTGTACCCCGAACACATACTTGGTCGAATTAATCTTCATCTAATTATTTTCAGTTAATCAAATGCCTGGCTAAGATCACTAATATGATGCATGTTCTTACCTATTTGTTGTTCAAAGACCTTGTTCACCAACCTTTGATATGTCACTCCATCATTTTTTAGCCCAAAGGGCATTAAGTTATTGCAATAACTTCCTTGGTTGGTGATAAAATTTATGCTTTCCCTATCTTTTGATTTCATCTTAATCTGGTTATACCCAAAATAGGCATCCACGAAGCTTAAAGTTCATTTTCTGATGTAGCATACACCAATTTTTCAATTCAAGAAAAGGGAAATTGGTCTTTCAGACAAGATTTATTTAAATTAGTGAAATCCACGGACATCCTCCATTTATCATACTTCTTCTTGACCATCACAACATTGGCCAACCAGGATGGATACTTCATATCTTTAATAAATCGGGCTTTTTATAGTTTCTTGACTTCTTCACGGATAGCTTGATTCTTCTCCGGACTGATAATCCTCATCCCTGGTTGATCGGCTTGACATCCTTATTTGATAAAGGAAATTGGGATCAATCCCTAGCATATCCTCATGGCTCCATGCAAATAGATTTCTTCGTCACCTAAAAAACATAATTAATTTCTATTTAAGGATTAAAACGAGCGTTGAACTAATCGGCGTAGTTCTCTCTGGTTTTTTGTCATCCAGGATAACGCTTTCACTAACTTCCACAATCTGTCCCTTAACTAATTATGTCTCATCTCATGGATCCAAAGTTTTAACTTCAGATTCACTATTAGGCCCAGTGGTATCCACCTGATAAGTGGTACTCTTATTCTTCAATTCGATCGAATCCTCTTGCTCGTCTGATGAGTAGTAACACTTTTTGGCTACTTTTTGGTCGCTCTTCACAACACCTATACCAAAATGAGTTATAAACTTCAAGCATTGATGAATTATTAAAGGTACAACCTCAAATTTCATCAATCTTACCCTGTCGAGAATCATATTATAGGAAGATTGAAAATTTTTTATCCATTAGGAAGAAACTTATCTTCTGAGTACGACTGGTCATCCAGGTGACAAATAATACTTTTAACTTGACTCTTTTAAGACGGTAAACTTTTTCACTAGAGAAACCTATTAATGGTCTATGGTAGGGTTCCAGTTGGTTGAGTTTCAAATCCAGACTCTGAAAGCAAGGATATAACATAATATCTATTGAGCTCCCATTGTCAATTAAAACTCCAGCGATAACCATATCCTAGAACCTGAATTTAGCAACCAATGGATCATCATGGGGATTAACCACCCTAGAGAGATCATTATTCAAAAAACCGATCACCAGTTTGTCATTGTTGACCTTCCTGGGTCGATCATCTTCTATCACATTAATTCTTTGGATATAAGAGCAAGCTTGGGCCTCATTCAAGTAAGTTTTCCTTTCAGCAATATGATCCCATCCTGCTGCATCGCCATGTGTATTACATGACAATCAAATGAGCAAAAACTGATCATAGCTACTTATCGTCCTGGCTGCTTGGGCTTCTTTAGAAGATCTGGATCATCCTCATAATCATCTTCATGGTTTCTTTTCCTGTCATCTCTGGGCTTGCATGGAGAATTTGACCTTCCTCTTGATTCTCTACCTTCTCGTCAATCAACAAACTTATTCAATTTTTTTGGCGAATGAGGGATTCTACCTAATTTTTCAAGGCAATGCAGTTATCTATTGTATGGCCATGATCCTTGTGGAATTTATTATATTTAGACATGGTCCTTTTATTAGGGGGTGCTTTTAGCCTTTCAGGCCATCTTAAATCCTTATTGTCTTTAATTTCCTCGAGGATATGGTGAATACTAACACTCAATGGACTGTAGGTTCCATTTTTTTTTAGTTTGTCCTATTTTTTTGGCTTCTGCTCCTTATGATATTTCTTCTTAGTCTTTATGGTTGGACTCTGCTTTGTATCCATTGCTTCCTTAGCGTTCATTATTTTTCCTGCCTTAACCATGAGCTCAGTCATGGCTTTAAGAGGATCTTTGGCCAGAGTGTAGTATAATTTTTCGGGAAGCAATCAACTCGTGAGATTAGTGATGGATGCTTTTTCCTCGTAATCTACCACTTACAAATTCTCGTTCTTGAAACGAGTGATGTACTCCTTGGTTGTCTCCCCTACTTGATTCCTTACATTCAAGAGATGGGATACTCTCTTTAATAGCTTGGCCTCGAAACAAAAATTTCTAATAAATAGATCGACAAGTTGGTTGAAGTTCATTATTTATCCTCATGGTAAGTTATTGTACCATATATGTGAGACATGTAATGGTACTTGAGAACGCTCTATAACTCATCTAATCAGGGATCGAATAAATGTTAGTGGCACCTTGATGTTGTTTAATGTGCAGAATCGAATCCGTTTTCCCATCATATTTGGGGGTAACCACAGGAGCTTGAAACATAGATTGAGTAGGAAAATTGACAATTTCTTGAATAAAAGGATATCCTTTAACAAAACTTCCTTGCAAAGGATTTTTTTTCCTTTTCCCTCTCTCTTAACCGATCTTCCAACCGTTGGATTGATCTTTTCCATAAAGAAAATCCTGCATTAAATCTATGCGAAGAAGTTTGGTTGTCCCGACCATGTGCGAGCACTGAACCCTCTTCTTGAGAAGTCTTCTCAGTGCGTATAGATTGTCGAACTCTTAACCTTAATTTTACTAAAGCCTCACGTTGGTTGATAGGGTGTTGAGTGTTCCTAGATAATACTCTAGGAATATTTCTTCTTGCTCGGGGTCCCAATCAGTTGAAAGGCGAAGCTCGGCTCAATCTCTCCAAGATGCTTGTCCTTTTAGGAAAGAAAAAATGTCCATCATAAGACTCTGAGGATCTTATTAAGGAACTGGTTTCTGGGTGATAAGTCCTATCCCGAGATGATATGGAATAGCTACGTCGTCTATGCCTCAGAGGTGGGGTATCATTTCTCTCTGTGGTGATAGAACTGTCTACTGTCCGGATAGGGCTGGAGATCTGGTTTGTAGAGACTGAGATGATTATCTCATTGACTCTTTTTTGGCATCTTGATCCCTATTAATTCTAGCAAGGATCCCATTTAGGTCGACTAGTGTGGGCGGAGCAGATGGAATAGGCGGGTTGCCTTCATTTCTGGCACTGGGCTCTAGATAATTCATTTTTCCTTGAATAAGGGTAAACAATATTAAGAACGGCGATTAGACACACGTTCCCACAAACGGCGCTAATCTGTTAATGTCAAAAACTGGACTTGGTCCAATTTTAGACTCACATATAAAATATAGAATTGTAATGAAATGGATAACACTGATACAAGGTTTTAAAGTGGTTCAACTATGTAAGAAAGCCTATATCCATTGTTATTGTATTAATTTCAGAGATTATAGAAAGCTAGATATTCCTGTAAAAAAGAATATTCTAGGATCTATTATATCTTGCCTTTGATGAAAGGGATACAATGTATTTATAGTGACCCGAAGGTTAAGGGTTAGAATATCAAGGGATGGAATGCCTTTATACATTTAAGCATTTACACCCGTACATAATGAATGTGATGATTGGTTGTATGAACCATGTGTGGTAAGAGCCTTCATATGGTGTCGCTTCATTGATCTTAATGGTCGACATTCTTGATGCAAGTCGGCATGCGTACTGAGCTACTATTTGCTGATTAGAATTTTGACCACGTAGTAGGACAAGTGCTCACTTCTGATTGTTCCACATAGGTGGATAATTTTTGGTATCAACAGTGTAGACACCCCTCTTTGAACTCAACCAAGAGTTTGATTAACCCCTATCGAGGGGCTCCCTCCAAATCCTTCGAGATAAAAATGGGGTTCGGATCCCCACCTTCTCTACCCAAATCGATCTTTTGTAATTCCTATATCTGTAGCCTAGGGCCATCTTTCATACATTTCGGATCTTCCTCCACTTCTTCTACAAACTCTTGGATCCCAGTGTTGTCAATTACTATGCATTGCCCCTGATTGTCTTCCAGGAAGCATTCATACACCGAGTCATCTTCATTGCCTAGTCTCTCGGTTGCTCATTCACACCTTCATAATTTATAAATAATTTAATCGTTAGGTAAGACAACTCGCTTGCATTACGGGTCTGCATCTCTTTGTAAAGGTCTATTTCTACGATTCTCATCCACCTCCTTCACCGTTCGCCTACTAAGAATTCTCTGTGTCTGCAGTTGGTGCTCAATGGGATCAATTCGTGGGTCATCCGGTCACAAAGCTGTCTTGACAGGCTGGGCGACATTACTGCCCTAAGATCACGTTCTTCTTCATAAGTCACAATCGTTCGAGCAGGTGCCTGCACCCTTTCTCGACTTGACGGAATTCTTATCCCCCTGGTATAATTTATCATCATGGTAGCTTCCTCCATTAGATCGGTGTAGAAAGTTGCATCCACCATATGGGCCTCTTCCTTTACAAAAGTTTTCTTGGTAGCTCGAATCACCACCTCCTTACCCTTTATATTCTCCTTAGCGCATTGATGATATGTTGAGGGAACCATCCCATGGTTGTGCATCCATACCCTTATTACTAACATCTGGTACGATGGATCATAATTCATGATGTGGAATTTGATATCGAAAGTGATATTCCCCATCGTGATGTCCACATTAATGTAGCCCACCAACTTGGAGGACTGATTAATATAACCTGATATTGTAAAGGAGTGGGTCACTATTCTTGTTTTAGATAACTCGGTAGCATAGAAGGATCCCACATGCATTATGTTGATGGATGCCCCTCCGTCCAACAACACTCACGAAAAAATGTAATCATTAATCAATACAGTAACATACAAAGGTCTATTGTGTGGGTACCTTATCATTATGTCTGCCTTTGAGAAAGTGACTTCTGAGAGGTATCTGCTTACCAATTTAGTCATGGGCCCCTTCCATTTCAAATGTGGGGGCATATTTTTCTTTGTAATCTCCAGAATAGCTCTCATAACTTCTAGCCAAGAATCTTTAGGAAGGCCAACTTGGTCGAAGAACCAGCAAAACTTTGCCAAGTGGGCCACGGCTGCACACTCAATCCATGGATCCGTACAATCGTCCTCCAGCTCATAAACTTCTTTTACGTATTTATATGCAGGCTCATCATATGTTATCACTGCATTGACTTCCCCAGAGAGCAGGCCTCCATCTTCCAATTGAGCATCTCAACATCATTGAATGCTTCTCCTCCTTGGTTCTCTTTGTCTTTAGCCTCATCATCTAAATGCATGCAAGCTAACTCAAAAGTCCATTCTTCGAGACAATCCTCGAAGCCATTACCTTCATTGCCCTCGCTAACATGCAATATCTTCAATAACTGCATCTAAGCGTGAACTACCTCTGAGGGACAATTCCTCCGAGGGATAATTTCCTGCAGAGTTCGTAAGTTTACTCAGATTGAGGTAATTGACATTTCTAACAACTTGCTGTCAGAGAAAAATACAATAACTATAGGAGCCTACTTGAGCTTACACGATCTCAGTCTGGTGAGGAACCATTTCAACGGATCGATACCTCCATAATCATTGGGCAAATTAGTTACATTGGAGAGCTTGGATCTCTCTTATAACAAGCTCTCTAGACCAATCCCCTAAGATCTAGAGAAATTTCTATTTCTCCATAAATTGAATTTGTCTTTCAATATATTGGAAGGACCAGTCCCACAAGATGGTGTCTTCAACAACACTAGCTATGATGCTCTCTAAGGAAATGGAAATCTCTGCGGTGTTGATTGAGTGTTTGCGCAACGACTGAGACTAGCAATGTGCGGTAGGAAAAAGAAGTCAAATATCCATTTTCTACTCATCAAAATCTTTACTATAGTGGTATGCTTTACTATTATGGTGTCAATTATATACTTAGTGTCCATGTTATTCTGTTATGGGAGAAAGAAAAAGAATAAACAAAGGTCCCCCTCTCGTTCTGTCAAGGGGTTTCCGGAGATGGTCTCCTAGTCAGAAATTTGGCCCGCCACAAATGGTTTTGCAGAAGAAAATTTTATAGGAAAGGGAGGATTTGGATCAGTTTATAAGGAATCATGTGGTCCGAGAGAAGATGGATTATGCACCACCATGGCAATAAAGGTAATAAATTTGCAAGTGAGCAAAGCATCCAAGAGTTTTAGCGCAGAATGTGAAGCTTTAAGGAACATTAGGCACCAGAATCTTGTTAAGGTTTTTACATCCTCCTCTAGCATCGATCATAAGGGAAACGAGTTCAAGGCGTTGATTATGGACTACATGCCTAGTGGAAACCTCGATCAGTGGTTATATCCACCAGGAAACCAATATGAAATAACTATGACGATAACCTAAAGACTGAATATGGCCATCGATATAGCTTCTTCCATAGACTACCAGCACCACGATTGCAATCCACCCGTTGTTCATTGCGATTTAAAACCTGGCAATGTACTATTCGATGAAAACATGGTGGCTCATGTGGGATATTTCGGACTCGTAAGATTTTTTTCTTCGAATCCATCTCAGAACGAGAGTAGTACAATTGGACTAAAAGGCTCAGTTGGTTACATGTGTCCAAGTATGAGCAACAACTATATACTTATTCATCATTTTTAGAAGGACAAATTTGGAATGTAAATTTTTTCTTAACATATTTGATGTTCAAAGAACCACTATTAATTTGGGATGGATGGAGTATTTGAAAATGTTAGGAAACACTTCAAGAATGTTGGGAGAGCCCCACATCGCCTAATATGTGCATGGTACAAACACATGGGCACTCTCACCCCTTGAAAAAGATTTTTGAGTTAATTCTAACCATGCGTTTCTCTAAGAACGGTCACTCGGGTTTGTCATGATTTTATGGAGTGATTGTTTAACTATTATCCTTTCTTTATTTGAGTTTGTAACATGTGTTGTCAGGGAACACATCAGTTGCAACACAATAATTTGTTGATGTGAAATAATGAAGTCTTTAGTATATATCCTAACATTATATCGTGTTCTTTTTCGTAGAGTATGGTTTAGGGATCAATGCCTCAACAAAAGGGGGGATGTCTCCTGTTTTGGAATTCTGCTGCTTCAGATGTTCACAACAAAGAAACCCACCGATGAAATGTTTTAGGAAGGGTTAAACCTGATTAAATCTGCTTCAGAAGTGGAGGTAAGTGGTGTTCGGGGAATTGTTGACTCAAGGCTATTAAATAATAATGACTATTCAAAGCACAACATATGGACTGCTAGTTCTTTTACCACTGACAATAGTAACTTTAGCAATAACAATTCACATAACAACTGGCATTTCCGAACTGAAGGGTGTCTAGTTTGTATTATAAAATTTGTGTTGTCATGCACAAATCATTTGCCTAAAGATCGTTTAACCATGAGGGAAGCATTGGCAAAGTTTCATGAAATAAAACATATTATGTTGAGTTAGTGACACACATAGAATGTCTAAAGAGATAGCTTTGGAATATATTTTTATTGGTGATTTTGTTTCTTGATGATGTTTATGTTTTCAATTTCACTAGGAAGTTTCTATGTATCATTCTATATAACATATGAAATTGTTGATGATTGTTATATCATGCGAAAAGATGCACTCCATTTTTCATAAAGTGAAAGGTTATGGACGAACCAATGTTATTTGGAATGAGCATTACTTTGCTATATTGGGGTCACACTTAGTTGGGATGTATTTTTGGTTCATTATTTACACAGAGTCATTTTGGTTACAATCAAATGGTATATGTTCTTTTATATATAGTGCATCCAAATGTTCACAAACTACAAAGTTCCTTCATTTAAACTATTTTTTCTTATTTAGCACTTAGAATTGGAGTATCTAGATTATTTCATTTGCTCAAGAAGGAGCAAATCGATAGCATTTTGTAACATATATGTTGCATTCTAAGTTTTCCCTTATTTCTTCTTCAATTCAAAATATAATCAGGACAAATGATTCGGAGATTAGGGATGCCAATGTGTAGGGTACAGGAAATCGAAAATGTTATACTAATGAAGAGAGTATCAGGTAATGGTGAGATATTCCTGATTTTATTAATTAATATTTCGGTGCTTTTATTAATTAATTTTCATATGCTTTATATTATTATTTTAATTGGAAAATTAAATTAAATTTAAAATAAATGTTAATTAGCGAGATAAATGACTAATATTCATTATAATTATTATTTACTTTTGTGTAATAAGTAAATAGTTATGTGACTTATTATATGTCGCGTATGAGTGATAGCGACGGTTTATTATTATTATATCTTGATTTATTGTTATATTGGCAGCTCGGTTTAATTTATGGACGACGTGTAAGGGTATGCACGTGTCAGCCCAATTAATGAGACCTTAGTATATTTAGAGTTGGGTGACTCGAATGACCTTTCCGAGTGTATCAGTCATCCGAAAAGGGTCAAAACAGACAAGAATAGGTACCCGAGTGTTAAATTTGGGTTGGTGGGGCTTTTTAGACATAAAAGGGCCTTTATAAGGGCAAGAAGGTCATTTTATATTATTAATTAAAGAGAAAAACGGGATTGAACTTTGGAGAGGGCTAACTAGGGGTCGGAAAGGTGGATGACAGTCAACCTTTCACCTTCCAAACAAGAGGTTGAGAGAAAAGAACCCTAGAGAAGAGAAAAAATGCAAGGAGGAAGGATCTTGAAGAGAAGATTCAACTCGAATTGAAGAGCATCGGGTTTGTAATCCATTAAGACAAATGAATACTTGCTTTATGTTGCATTTCAATTCGTAGTTAATTACCTTCTTATATTATGCTAGAAATTGGGGTTTCGGCTATGAAAAACCCCATAATTAATGATTAATAATTAAATCTATTTATAAAGATTACATGATCTTGACTTAATGAACAAATTTGGGGTTGGGAGATATTGATAAAATCTGGGTTTTAATGGAAAAATAGAATGAGCTTAGATAAAAGATAAGATCTTGATGATTAATTTGATATGTGAGTTTAAATCTTGAATCGGTGATGATTTCCATGTTATATTTACGTATATATCGATAGGATTAGGTTATATGGATGATCTATGTACTAAAATTATGGAAATTTGTGTATACCCTAGAAACGTAGTTGGGAGGTTGGGAATGAATCCTGCCTAAGAAAAAGGGCCTCAGGTCCGTTTTCGAGAACCTTATTAGAACCCCATAAGAATCTTGTTCTAAGGAAGCAGTGTTCTCGTTCGAATGAGGCTGGTATTAATTTGAATGACCCGTGGGTTCGAGTCATGAATCTAGATCTTTTCGTCACAAAAGCATGGCCGCCAATTTCGTATTTTCTAGTTTTTTTAATTAGTTATGTATTATTTACGCAAGGGTGTGTGAGACCGAAATCTTTAGTTGGTGATTTTGGGATGGACATTATTTAAGGCACAGCCTTGTTTAGAATGATAATAAAACCTTGTGGATGTATCCTCGTGGTTAATATAAATTCATAGTGGATGAAAGTGAGGCATGGTTTGTCGACCCGTGGGTTATGCTCAAATTAGTTCGTGGAAATGTTCTGATGATTTTTATGAACTCAAGCGAGTGAAAATATATCAAAGTGAGTGGATATTTAATTAAAAATGCTTTTGTGTCACTGGTTATTAATTGAGAATTAAGTAATTCACTAGGGTGCCCGAGTAAGGGACTAGTTAAATAAGTAATCTGGTAGTTGGGTAGAACTTCGGGATTCAGGTGAATCGTACATGGTGGGACATGTGTAAGAGTTCGGCACTCATTATATATACATATTAGAGGGACGTGTATACACCCACCCACCCCACACCCACCCCACACACATGTTGTCAATTTTATAGAATACTGCAAGTGCATAGGCTATTATAGAATAGCGAGTGTAAGTACGGTTCGAACCCACAGAGATTTGTCAATTTTCACTTTTAAAGGAATTATAACTGTCCAACTAGACCAAATGGGGTAGAGAATAATTATGAACTACACTAAATAAAAGCAACTACGATAAATAAGAGTAACATAAAAGATTTGTAAACAATGAGGATTCGGGGTCCATTTATCACGTAACAAATATTGCACACTAATTTAATGTTGTCATTCCCTTTTTATAACTCAAATTAAACCGACTCTTATCACGTTTAATTTGGAAAATATAAAGGTTATATTCGAAATACTTTTAAGGTCTCTAATAGACGGCTAAAACCCCTATTCCCTTAGAAAATACAAGTTTTAAAGTTCTCAAATGTATTTAAGCATGGACTATCAAAACAATCAAAGTGCAAGCAAAATCCATCAAAAGTTACTACTTTTAAATCTCAAAACTTTATTGACAAAACAATTTTGAAGGTTGTAAAACATATTCTCATATCGTTTTAAAATGAATATTGAATCTTTAATAACAATTAAAATGGGTCGGGAATAAATAATAATCAAATTAACATGACAATATTAACTAACTATGATAAACTTCACCATAATCCTAATAGAAGAATCAAGGTACCATAACGAAAGAGAAATTGCAAGAATGAATAAAGATTTTCATTAATAAATTAAACTTACAAATAGTTCTCTTACAATAATCTCCAATACTCTAAAAAATGATAAAAACTTGGCCCTCAAATCGATTACAATATCTAAAATATTGCTCCCCGAAAGTTCTTGTAAAATTGTGAGCCCAAGGGTCCTTTTTATTGGACAAGTGATGAGGTATTTGAGTTGTAGTGGGACTCTCCCTGATTGGCCGAATAGTGTTGGAAGCTATCACTCCACCTCTTTAATCTTTGGATCGGGATAAGGGACCGAATTTCCACCCACTTGAAAACTCTTATCTTTTCTTGTTGAACACGCACGCCGAGTTTCGTCAGAATCGGAGAATAAAAATTCCTAACTTTCTTTAAGACTTCACAAGTGTAAAAATAGCTTTTTTTGAAGGATCGTAAAAATTATCTTTTTCGCGCCTTATTCGAGTTGATTATCAATTTGCACCAAATTCCATTATTACCTACAGAGTTTTCACTAGCTAACATTTTTCACAAATTAGAACAAGAGTATTATAAAATTATCAAAGTGCCCATTTTTTACTATAAATTGTCGTTTTGAATATGAATTCAATCATTCTTGCGTTTTTTCATTTTTTAATAAAATGGTCCTAAGAATTTATTAAATGAAATAAAAGGGGACTAACAAAGTATAAATTCGGGTATAAAATATATCAAATAATGCACTCATCAACACACACGCATCATAGTACCAGTACGTGATGGATTGATTCCCTAGGTCATAAAACTATTGCATGGACACTATCCGTGTGTGAGGATAGGTACTGTGTTTGGGTCCTGTTGGGTGCAATGTGGTATGGTCTCGACCCAGGGCGTATGGCTATGACAACCTCCATTGTACTTACTTTCGTTTGGGATCGGTGGCGATATTTTTGTCCCGGTGCTCAGTGTGAGGCTTGATGTTTAGAACCAGATAACACACAAGGAATGTATCTTGGGATTCTAAGCTCGGGGGAAACGAATATATCTGGGGAGTCCAAGCTCTGGGGATATGGTTATACATATATAATGAGCGATATATGCATGCTTATATGATATAACGTGTAGGTGTAGCTATCTATGTTTATCTCGTGATTATTTGAATTATAGCAATTGTGTCACTAAAATACTGTTTATAAATGAATACCTAGTGAAGGTAATTAGACTTAGCTAATAGAGAATATTAGGGGGGTTATGCTTACTTAGCAATTTTGTATTACAGTTAGACCGTGTAGTTTAATTAGAATAATTAAAGTGAACACATTAAGTGCGCACTATAGTTGAGAGGAGAGGTTTATCTCAAGCGAGTGCGACCGGTTGATCTTGAAAGTAATATAATACGGTTTTAAATGATTTAAAACAATTATTACTTGCGAAAAATATTTTACTCTAAGAGCTCTGACCCGAATATTCCTGTCTTTTCGTATTTTTCTTATTACGCCTCAGGTGCACAGTAGCAGCAACCGAGACAACAAGGATAGGTTGTTCTTGCCAATGGTATCTGTGGATCCTTGCTTAGACGTTTCATCCATTTATGTTCTTAATAGGATCGATTATTCCCTATTTACTATTAGGCATGTGGCTCTTAGATGTTTCACTTACTATCATTGAAGACTTTTATTATTTTGTCAGAATTGTATTCAATTGTTATTTCAATTTACATTGTGGAGGTTTTTTGTGGCCGATGGTTTATTTGGTTCACCATTATTATTTATTATACATGATGTGATTTTGTTATTCTTGTTGTTTTTATTATTTTTGTATTCTTTATGTTCTACTATTACTACGACAGTGATGCTGATAATAATCCATAATGAGATGCCGATTATATTTTAGTACATGATTGGCCACCCTGTATTAAAACTGACCAGTTGTCATAGTTATTATTAGAGCATCGGGTTCTAGTGTCCTTAGGATGTGTGCGGACTTTCAACGTTGTCAGCATTGTGTTTCTTTTATATTAAGCCCTATGATTAGGATTGTTGTTTCATATTGCGCATTTACGTTTTGTTTATATTTCTTATATTTGAAATGAATATCATACAACTTTGGTTTGGTTATAGATGCCAAACAATGGGAGATGGGGACCAACTCGTGCGGCGAGGAGGATTGTAGAAGGGGAGGCTCAGCCAAAGCCAGAGGCCGCTTAGGGGACTGTAACAACTGCGGAGGTCGTAGACATTGTAGCACAGGCAGTTAATGCTGCCATAACCATTGTGTCGCTGCACTATCAAAATTATCACTGTCATCAGAGGGGAGCGGAGCGAAGAGGATATGAGAGGCAATCCAGTAGGGAAAGACTGGGGGTAATGATTCTAGTGAGGTACCACAACTGTAGTAGATTCAGTATAAGTGGAGTTTCCAGTAGGGGGACTCTACAAAGAGATTCAGGTCGGGTAGCATTAACTTTAGGCATGGATATCAGGGCTAGGGAAAGTAGACAGAAGTACAGCAAGGCCATGTATATCAGGGTCAGTAGGGCTAGAGACAGGGACTACCTCGTTGGGCCAGAGGCTAACAGGTTTTACATAGAATTGTTTTGTGTGTGGGAAGCAGGGTCACATTCGACATACATGCCCGATTAGGACTAGGGGTCCGTAAAAAGATGACCAAACGGGGTAGTAATTATTGTAACTTTTAGTCCCACAATTAGTTACAGAGTTACCGCCTCCACAGGGGCAGGTCCAGTTTCGGTATGTATATCACGGTTGTGGACCAGTTTTGGCTGGTAACACCGTTTATAATTTTTGGGTATGTTTTCTTTCCATGGGTTCATGGGGAGGGTATTGTGTGATACGGTAGCGCCAAACTCATTGACTATCACCAAGATATGTGTGGGAGACGATTTTAGTGGACATAACATTAAATATGATTATGATCGTATATTTACCGCTGGGTAACGGGGATCCCATTCGTCCTATCTGTTGGGGAATGGGTGTGGACATTGGGAGGTTTCATTTTAGTGAATCTTCTTGTTTTAGATATGTACGAGTATGATATTATCCTAGACATAGATTAATTAGTGACAGGAGAACACTGGTGATTCGTGATGGTAGGACTATCGTGGTTGCTAGTCCAGGGAAAGATAGGTTTCTTATGGCAATGCCTCATTTCGAGGGAGGTTCGAGCACGTATTTATATCATATCAAGTAGGAGACTTCAAAGAGTATAAATCTCTCGTTATATCCGATCCTTGTGTTTAGGTCTTTACTGATGCGATTCATGGGATACCGGTCTTATAGTGCAGTCGAGAGATCGAGTTATGGTCGACTTAGTGCTAAGGACTTTGCGATAATGCGAGCGCCATATTATATGATGCCTATAGAGATGCAGGGGTTGGGAGATAAAATTTAGTAACTTTTGGGGCACTATTTTTGAGTTACCCGGTAATGTGTCTTGGGACTACGGATCTCAATAACCCATAGAGCTAAGTATTAGTGTATTGGGAGGGTTCCTTATTTAGATTTTTCTTACGAGACGTCCCACGCATAAATCTCAGTAAGTGCCGGGAGTTAGGAGATGTTTAGGCTCTAGGGCGTTGGTTTAGTACATCAGTCATTACATGTGTGTAGATAACGCTTTAAGTAGAGATATATTATATGATTTAAGGCCAGCGGAGCCAAGTGGTTCTATTTGGAAAGCACTCGGGGGTGTTTTCACTACTAGTCGATAAATGGAGCAATCTCAAGAAGAATTGAGTCACGATTAGTAGGGTAATCGAGTATACATTTACTGTATGATCATGTAGGTCATGTGTAGTTGATTTTTTATTTACGTGGATTGTATATGTGGTATTATTGCATGTGGTATTATTGCATGTGAGCATGTGGTATAAGGTGTATGGGCTCCCTATTCAGTTCAATATTCAGTATCATTCAGGAAAGGCTAATATGGAGGTAGATTAATTGAGTCGTATGCCTGTAGGGTAGTTGGCAATAGTTTTGGAAGGAAATGTAGACTGAGCTTTGTTAGAAGGATGAGATAGTTCGGGCATTTATAGCAGTGATGACCATCACACCTAATATCGTTTGAGGGTTGTAAAGGCACAAACAAGGGATCCGTCATGTCAGGAGACGGTTAAATAGTTATTGGCAGGTGGATCGGAGTCTTACTCAGTTAGTTGTGAGGGGTTGATTATCCTAGACGATGAGGAGCTATGGTTCATAGTTATGGAGAATGAGCATTGGTCAATATTTTCGGTGCATCCTGAGGGGAATAAGATTGTATAGGATGTGAGGAGGCCATATTGGTGGGCCATGATATACCGATATATACCCTCGGCCAGGCCGAGGGCGTCCTCTACCCAGACGAGGCCAAGATGATCCCTCAACTAATATCAGACGACCCTTCAAGGGGCCGACCCCTCATCAGACCCAGACGACCTACCAAGGGGCCAACCCCTCATCAGGACGAGATGACCCTTCAGTGGATCGACCCCTCATCAGGCCCATATGACCCTTCAGTGAGTCTACCAGTCATCAGGCCTAGACGACCCTTCAAGGGCCAACCCCTTATCATGTCTCGGACGACCCTTCAAAGGGCCGACCCCTCATCAGGCCCAAACGACCCTTCAGTGGGTCGACCCCTCATAGTGGTCTGAACGACCCTATGAGGGTACGAAAGTACAGGTCCCAGACTAGGCCTGGCTCACTACCAGCAGGAACTTTACCCTCGACCTCGCATCATAGGCAGAGGGTGACATCATCACAACGCGTGATTTGGGAGACGCATGGAATAGTGCGCGTGAGACACTTATGGCACGTGGGCAGGACCGTTATAACAATCTCACCCCCTCATGTGAGGGAATATTATGTCATAATTAATCACATGGCACCTCCAGGTGTCAGCAGGGGATTGGCTAGATCATAGCCCACATGCACCATACATGCTTGGGGGGTACACTACTCCCCCCAAGACCTATATATACTTGTCACCTACAACCCTGCAAAGGGATCGATAATTGGGAACCCTTGCTAAAACTCTGCTTGTACACAGTAGAGAGAGAGTGAGATTATGTTCATTGCATCCAAGGCCATTAGTGCCCATACTTAGTGGATCACACACTTACAGTGGATGTAGGCCTAATTGGATGCACCATTATACATCATTGTCTTATTCCTCTTATACTCATCCCCTTCTATACACTTACACACACACATCTCTATGGCTGCCATTGTTATTACTATTTGATCTCATCATCACTTATCTAGTGGTGATGAATCTTAGCATCATCAGTTTGGCGCCGTCTGTGGGAATGAGAAGACATCTCTTCCTTTATACAGCTTGACCTCACCAGGAACTCTGGTGGTGAGACAGTCCTCCCCATTCGTGCAGAGCTATTTAACCATTGAAAGAGACCCATTAAGGTTCCCAAGCTCACCAGTCTTTTCTTCAGTTCAGCTCTTCATAGCTCAAACATATGGCACCGGAGATGCCACCACCACCTCTTCCTCAACCGGATAGTGGAGTGGGACCTAGTTATATTCAACCACCACCTCAGTCTGAGATGGTTGATGTGGCGTCCACATTGAAGTCTATGGAAGTAAGCCATCCGGTTATGCAGGAACAGTTCACAGCTCTTAGTAAAAACATACTAAGACCACCGGGAGTCTCACCGAAGATGATTACTCCAGTGGCAGCTCCAGGGTAGCATGAGGACAGGGGACCACCCCAGGCACCACGCAAAGTCTTACCGTCTCCTTAGCGGCGGAGGGATGTTGCTGACCCCCGGCGTCTACGCCTGGGGAAGCAAGGAAACCCTTGCCCAGAAGACAGGTATGATGATCTACAGGGGGAGGAGGCCCCCATAGAGTGCTGGGAGCCATATGAGGTCTCCAATAATACTATGCGACCTCTCCAGGAGTGCATAGGGAAGTGTGGAAGGAAAAATCCTGACGATCGCCCGAGGGGCTCTACTTTTGATCGTCTGAGCAGGGGGTCGTACTTTGCGAGGCTGGGCCCAGTAAATGACTTATGGGAAAAATTGTCCCGATCGAGAACTATTACTAGGTATAGAAGGGAGGCAGTAGATGGCCGACCCCATGGGGGACGACGGGATGACGGTCAAGGGGAAGTAAACAGACGGCACAAGCCTGTCGCATTAGAACCCTCCATCCACCTCAAAGAGGAGGTATGGGATAACATCGGCCCAACCGACCCTACGAGGCCCTAGAATGACTCGATCCAAAGGCTAGAGGATAAGATTGGTGATATTTTGAAGAGCCAGGACCCTCTTCAGAGAGGATACTCCATTAGCTCACCCTTTGTGGAAAAGATAATCAACTTCCCTACCCCGTCCAAGTTTAAGCCACCTGTGGTCACCCCAAGATATGACGGGAGTACCAACCCTGTCCACCATATTGAGATCTATCAATCAGCAGTAGACATATACTCTATCTCAGATGACATAAGGTTTTGTGCCTTTGCTGGCACCCTACCTGGGGCTGCACACGTTTGGTATATGTCTCTTCTAAAGAACTCCATTAAAAACTTTAAATAGTTAGCAGATCGATTTATCCATAACTTTTTCCTTGGAGTGAGGTCACAGAAGAAGACCACACACTTGGTCTATGTTAAGTAGGGGAAGAATGAGAGTCTGAGAGACTACATAGCCAGATTGAACAAAGAAAAGTTAGAGGTCGAAGACTATGAGGAAAGCATTGCCATAAAAGCCCTCATTTGAGGACTCTAGAAGGGGAAGCTATTATGGAAGCTCACTGAAGACCCTCCTAAGACATGGCTGAATTGCTGTCAATAGCAGGAAAGGTAATGAATGCCGAAGAGGCGATGGCAGCAAAATACGAAGACAAAAAAGGAGGTACCAGTGGGGGCAAATACCAGAAAAAGAATAAAGAGGGGAAGAAGAGGTCTATAGACGACAAATTTGCTGATTACACCCCTCTGATGGTAAGCTACAAGCATATCCTGAATGAGATTAAAAGTGATCAATCCTTGAAGTGGCCTAAGAAGCTGAGGGTAGCCCCCCACAAGAGGAACAAGAATCTATAGTGTGAATTTCACCAAGACCATGGCCATGTCACCGAAAAATGTTTTTCTCAGAAAGATGAAATCAAGAAGATGCTAAAAGAAGGAAAGCTTAGAAAGTACCATGATAATGGCGCCTTCAAGAGGGGCTGAGGGAACGACCCTAAAAAGAAGAGAGGTGATGCATGCCGAGAAGATCTTCTAAATCGAAGGGACGACCCTTCAGATGATGAGGATGACCCTGACCTCCCGCCGAGAGATGACCACGTCCCTGTAAAGAGACTTAATATGACATCACTCGATATTAGGATTATCTTCGAGGGACTAGAAGGTGGAGGGTCAACGGTCGCAGATAGAAAGGCCCATGTAGCTGAAGTTAAGGTAGTGTCAAAGGCTATACACTCAACCTCTGTTGAGGCAAAGTTAGAAAAGAGGAAGAAGGTTGATATGGATACTCTGATAGTGGGGTTCTCAAGAATGGACTTCAAAGGACTCTTAGCCCCACATGATGACCCTCTCGTCATCACTACCAGGGTGCACGGATATGAGGTGTCAAGGATCTTAGTAGATGGGGGTAGCTCTGCAGATGTGATGTTTAGGCATCAACCGTGCTAAACTCATACCATACCATCACCCATTGATTGGGTTCAGTGGGGAAAAAGTTCATCCTCTAGGAGTGTATGAGGCCGATGTCACGATGGGGGACGAGTGGCCGAGATAGCTTACCAAGAAGGTCATCTTCTTCGTGATGGATGAACATGTCTTCTCGACCTATAACATTATACTAGGGTGAGTAGCCCTCAAGGGGTTTGAGGCGGTGCCATTTACGGTTCATCAGATGATCAAATTTCCAACCCCTTACGGGGTAGGGGAAGTTCAGGGAGACCATACGACGGCACGAGAGTGTTACTTCAACTCCGCTGAAGAAAGAAGGACGCACAAGAAGGCAACAACCACTTACAATATTGACACCCTTGACCCTAGGGTTGAGAAAAAACTCAAGAAGGGAGAAGTCGTGGAAGAGGTAGAATCCATAATCTTCAATGAGGATGAGCCAGAAAAAACCATCCAAGTCGGTAAAGCTCTGAAGATAGACATAAAAGAAGACCTCATCAAGCTGCTAAGGAGAAGACAGGGTGTCTTTTCATGGAGTCACGCAGATATGCCGGGGATCTACCCCAAAATTATGAGCCACAAGCTTAACGTGGTAGAGGCTGCAAAGCCAATAAGGCAGAAGAGGAGAATTTATTCTCGAGAGAAGTATGAGGTCATTAGGGATGAGGTAAAGATGTTAGAAGATGCAGAGTTTATCAGGGAGGTCATCTATCCCGAATGACTGTCCAATGTAGTCATAGTTCCAAAATCCAACGGGAAGTGGAGGATGTGCGTATACTTCACAAACCTCAATAAATATTGTCCTAAAGATGCCTTCCCTCTCCCCTGTATTGATCATATGGTAGACGCTATCGCAGGCCATGAGCTCATGAGCTTTATGGATGCCTATTCAGGGTACAACCAGATCTTCATGAACCCTGAAGACTAATAGAAAGCGGCCTTCATTATCGACAAGGGGACATACTATTATAGGGTCATGCCCTTTGGCCTAAAAAATGCAGGGGCAACGTATCAGCGCCTTGTGAATAAAATGTTTGAAGACCAAATTGGGAAGTCTATGGAGGTCAATGTAGATGACATGCTGACCAAGAGTTTAAAGGCGGAGGATCATGTGGCCGACCTCGAGAGGACCTTTAACATAATGGACAAGTACCGAATGAAGCTCAACCCGGCCAAATGTGTCTTCGAGGTCGGAGCAGGGAAGTTCTTGGGGTTCATTGTCAACCAAAGGGGCATCGAGGCCAATCCTGAAAAGTTAAAGGCCATCATAGAAATGAAGACTCCCAAGACCATCAAAGATGTTCAAAGGCTCATAGGGCGAGTGGCTGCTTTGAATAGATTCGTGTCCAGAGCCACAGACATGTGTTTACCATTTTTCAAAATCCTCAGAATGTCCTTTGAATGCAACGAAGAGTGTGATCAAGCTTTCAAGGAGATAAAGTCATACTTAGGGTCTCCCTTGCTGTTGTCACTGCCAGTACAGGGTGAATGACTACATATGTACCTGGATATCTCAGAATCATCCATCACTGTAGCCATTGTGAGAGAAGAGGAAGGAGTATAGAAGCCTGTGTATTTCAATAGTAAGGCACTCCAGGGGGCAGAGCAAAGATACCCAAGGATGGATAAGTTAGCACATACCTTAATCCATGCATTAAGAAAGATAAAGTCGTACTTCCAGTCCCATACAATGGTCATCCCCACCGAATATCCTCTTAGACAGATCTTACACAAGCCAAAAAAATTGGGGAGGCTAATGACATGGGCTATAGAGTTGGGGGAGTTTGACATTGTATATCAACCTAGAATGGCCATTCAGGAAAAGCATTAGCAGATTTCGGGGATGATTTTACTTGGGAAGATGATGAGGCTGAGGATGAGAGCCTCAAAGAGAGAGATATACGGCAAGGTAGAATTATTGACCCATCTACAGAAAAGGCTGGGACAAGCACCGCTAGAGAAAAAGTGGTAGAAAATGAAGAGGGAAGATATCTCTTTAAATAGGGATCCCTCAACGAAGGAAATTTGTTAGAGGAAAAGACCGCGTGGAACCTCTTCGTTGACGATTCCTCTTGCGAAAGCGGAAGTGGGGATGGATTAATTATAACAACACCTGATGGCACAGACATTGAGTATGCCCTAAGGTTCAACTTCAATGCCTCAAATAATGAGTCTGAGTATGAGGCCCTAATAGCAGGCTTATCCTTGGCTAAGTCTTTTAGTGTCGAACATATTATGGTCCATAATGATTCAAGACTAGTGGTGAATAAGATACTAGGAACTTACGAGGCTAAGGATGAGAGAATGGCCAAATATCTTGAAAGGGTAAGGGCACTATTAAAGAGCTTCAGAGAGGTAAAGTTGAAGAGGATACCTAGGCTTGACAATGGTCGGGCCGATGCACTTACTAGGCTGGCCTTGGCAACTAGGAAAGAAGTCATGAGGGAAATCCCAGTAGAAATTTTACTTCGACTAATGATCGGAGAAGAAGAGGGAACACTTGGATTTTGCTTAAACATCCACAAGGAAACTTCATAGATGGACCCTCTAATTAGATATGTTAAAAAGGGGGAGATGCTAGAGGCAAAATAAGAGAGGAAGAAGTTGAGATACATAGCTGCGAAAATTCACTGTCATCGGAGACACCTTGTACAAAAAGGAGTTATTGCTCCCCTTGCTCAGATGTGTGCACCCGTATGAGGTCCCTCACATTCTGCAAGATGTGCACGAGGGGTCATGCTCAAGCCACATTGGGGGCATATCGTTAGCGAAGATGAGAGTAACCCAGGGATACTGGTGGCCAACCCTAGGGAAAGACGCCACGGCATATGTAAAAAAATGCGATAAATTTAAATATTTGCCACAATCCCTCACCAGCCCCATCAGCCTCTTACCTCCATCACATCCCCATTTCCATTAGCAGTTTCGGGAATCGATCTAGTAGGAGCTTTGCCCAGGGCCGTCAATAACTATCGATACTTAATCATGGAAATTTACTATTTTTCAAAATGGGTGGAGGCAGAGCCGATGGTAACGATGACAGAGAAGAAGACCTTCCAGTTTATCTAGAAAAACATTATATGCATATATGGTCTCCCCAACACCCTCATCTCGGATAACGGGACTCAATTCAAGAATACATCTCTGGAGAAGTACTGTGAAAGGGTGAGTATTAAACAATTCTTCTCTACCCCAGGCCGACCTCAAGCCAACGGGCAAACAAAAGTTTCAAATAGGACAATCCTAGACGGGATTAAGAAGAAGCTCAAGGAGGCAAAAGGAAGATGGGTCGAGGAGTTATACTTTGTACTGTGGGCCTATAGGACAACGACAAAGACTCCTACCGGAGAAACCCCGTTCATGCTGGCGTATGGTTTAGAAGCCGTCATCCCTACCAAGATTGGGTTTCCTACTCACAGGGTCCAAATGTATGACACCCAGAGGAATATGGAAGAAAGGAGACTTGACTTAGAGTTGATCGAGGAAAGGAAGGAAGACGCTGAGATAAGGCAAGTTGCCTACCAGCAGAGGACTGCCAGGTTTTACATCCAAAGGGTGAAGCAAAGGACAATCGCAGTGGGGGACTTAGTCCTCAAAAAGACTTGGCAAAAGCCTAACAAGCTCC
Source organism: Sambucus nigra (assembly GCA_949130495.1). NCBI lineage: Eukaryota > Viridiplantae > Streptophyta > Magnoliopsida > Dipsacales > Adoxaceae > Sambucus > Sambucus nigra. The sequence continues at coordinate 371,195,301 of OX422220.1, read as the reverse complement.
ACCCAAATTGGCATGGCCCATATAGGGTAATTGATGAAGTTGTACCTGGAACTATAGGCTAGAAAACCTTGAAGGGGAACCCTTTTCGAATCCGTGGAATGCAGATCATCCGAAGAAATACTATCAATAATGTTGTAATGTCCTATCGGATCACAGTTGTAATGAATGTGTTGCTCCAGAAGAACACTTGGAATGTTAATGAGAATGTCATATTGGTCCCTCATCTTGTGTTTGTTAATTCTAGTATAATTGGGGTTATCCTTGGAGGCAACTCCCCTCGGCTATAATGAGGGTCAATGGTGGGGATGACCCCCCATTCACCCTCAAGAAAGACGAGGGGGAATTGAAATTTAAAACATCATTTAGATTGGTGGTAACCACCCTCGGCTTTAATGAGGGTCAATGGTGGGGACGACCCCCCATTCACTCTCAAGAAAGACGAGGGGGGACTTGTAAGATGGGTGAACACACACAACAGTCGAGTCAAATCATACAAGAGACAAGCATAAAAGACAGGAATATGGATTCTATTATAAAATGTCACAGATGTTTATCCAACAAAAATAGAGTAAAAAAATGATTTTACAGGAAGAGGGTATGGGCTATAGACAACCACCCTATCGAGTAGTATCTACAGGCAATGTTTTAATGTCAATTAGAGGAGTCTCTTAGATGACCAAAACAGGACGATCTTCAGAGATGCCGATGCCTTCGACGTGTACTTGGGACTCCATATGGGCTAAGGCCTCAGCAATAAGGGGGTCATCCAACTGAACTACCTCAAGAAGGGGGGAGCTGAAGACACAGTGATGATGCTGAGATTTAGCACCACCAGATAAGTGATAATGAGCTCAAACAGTAGTAACCATGGCAACCATAGAGATGTATATGTATATAAGTGTGTAGAAGGAGATGAGTATAAGAGGAAATAAGATAATAATGTATAGTGGTTCAGCCAATTTGGCCTACATCCACTGTGAGTGTGTGATCCACTAAGTATGGGCACTAATGGCCTTGGATACAATGCACATAAGCTCACTTTCTCTCTCTACTATGTGTATAAGCAGAGTTTTAGCTAGGGTTACCATTATCCATCCTCCTCTGTAGGGTTACAAGTGATAAGTATATATAGGTCTTGGGGGTGTAATGTACCCCCCAAGTATGCATGGTGCATGTGAATGATGATCTAGACAATCCCCTGGTGACACCTGTAGATGCCAAATGATGGCATAATATTCCCTCACGTGAGGGTGTGATTTTGTTATAACGGTCTCTCATGTGCCATGTGAGCCTCACGCGCACTGTTCCACGCATCTCCCAAACCACGCGCTGTGATGATGTCACCCTCAGCCCTTGAATATGAGGCCAAGGGAAAAGTTCCTTTCGGTAATGAGTCTGGCCTAATTTGGGCCTCGTACTGTACTACCCTCGGGGGGTCGTCCGGGGGCTGATGAAGGGTCGACCCCCTGAGGGGTCGTCCGGAGCCTGATGAAGGGTCGGCCCCTTGACGGGTTGTCCGGAGCCTGATGAAGGGTCGGCCCCTTGAGGGGTCGTCCGGGGCCTAATAAAGGGTCGGCCCCTTGAGGGGTCGTCCGGAGCCTGGTGAAGGGTCGGCCCCTGAGGGGTCGTCTGGTCCTGGTGAGGCGCAGAGTGCCCTCAGCATGGCCGAGGGTTTATACGGGTATATTAATCACCCCCAGCCCTTAGCCATAGATGATGCTGAGATGGCTGAGGGATAATGTTACTTTTGAGACTAAGTGTATAGTCTGTTTGGTGAGTGACACCTGTCAAGCTGATGTGACAGCTGTCAAATTTTTATTCAATGTTGTTCCAGTTTTCAAGGCATGGCGGCTGCATGCTGCTTGGGGCTTTGTGACCTAATGATGTCCTCCTCGTGGGTTGTGCTTTGGCTTGGGTAATGGGACCACTCATTACTAAGGTATTTAAGCAATTTTTGAAACCATTCATTTTCTTCTTCTTCTTTGCGCCCAAGCTCTCTCTCTCTCTCTCTCTCGCTTCTAGCCTTCTTGCCATTTCTGCCATTTTTGCACCTTCAAGCTTAGCAACTTCGCCATTCCTCTTCAGGTAACACCTTGACCTAGTGTCCTACTTATCTTCATTTCAGTTTGATTTCTTGTTTTAAGCTCATAGGGCTAGATTTCCTTAGGCTGTTCCATATCTTTTCCGGTGTAACCTCGGGTGAGCTGTTCTTGAATTGTTCTTGATAGAAAACCCTTTAATTCTTAGGTTTTGATCAAAAAGTCCACCCTGGTCAATGGTGAGATTTGTTTGTAGTTAAGTTAGGTTACCCAAATTCTTCTAAGTGTAGGGTCTCCCCCTTAATGCTTAGGAGGCTTTATAATCTAGCCGAGGAGTTCCCATCCTTGTGAGAGAAGCTTTTCATAGAGATCAGACGAATAGAGGAAAAGGAGGAGAGAAGACGAGGGGCCGACCCTAATTGGGTACGACCCATTTTTCCCATCCCTCTTGAAACAGTAAAGCCATTTGAGCCATCTGAGTCTTGTGGGTCGTCCTATCGTCCTGTCGAGAGTTATTCATGAGAGATGGACGAGAGAGCATCGTCGCCCATTGGTGCTGGGCCTTCCGGGAGAGGAGAGGAGTCTGAACTGAGCCCAGGCCGACAGGCCGAGGATATGGTTACTTCCGAGGCTGTCCCTGTGACAACCCTATCCCCACATGCCTTCCAGATGGATTTTCCCCATAGGTCTCTGGCAAGTGATGAGGCCGAGGGAGAGGGGACAGAGGACGAGGGTGAGGGGACAGATGATGACCAGGTTGACACCTCCCATGCCTCGTCCTATGTCTCCTCAGTTAGGGCTCGTGACCTCTTGCTGTGGAGGCATGCCTATGGAGTGCCCCCAAATATAACTATGAGGGTTCCCTCTGAGTCTGAGAGGATCTTTAAGGGTGAAGAGGGAGAGGTTGCAGTATACGAACAGATGTTCAAGGTAGGTGTCAGATTCCCTCTGCATCATGCTGTCGTAGATATCCTGTCAGCCATCGACGTTGCCCCCTCTCAGCTTCCTCCCAACTCCTGGAGGACGATCCTTGGCTACATCTCCTTGTGGAAGAATACTTTCACTGATGAGCCATCGGCCAACGTATTTTTGGCCTGTTACAATATCACCTCCTCGTCCAAACAGCCTGGGTACTACCACCTGGGGGCGAGGAGGTCTGACAAAAAATTCTCCACGTGGCACAGACCTCCAACCACGATTGGAAGAATATATTTTTCTTCGTTTCTGGGGAGTGGGAATTTTTTGCCGAGTCTCAACATTTGGACGATAGTCCGAGGGTTCCCAGAAGATGGTCAAACCCCTCGATGAAGGCCAGGTCTGATCCCGAACTTAGTCTGGATGAGAAAGATATAGTTGAGTATCTAAGGGAACGAGGGAGAGGGGGTGAGATTACAAAATTTGAAGATCTGATGACCCCCAAGTTCCTCAAAGAAGATGGTCTGAGGGTCGGCCCCCTGACAGAGCTATGTGAGTTACATTAATTTTTGCTCATTCTTTACTTTTTTTTTTAAGTGTTTCATCTTTGTCTCTGCATCTTTCTAACGTATCGTCCTCCTTTCAGGTCATCCTGCAGGTATATCAAATCAACTTTAGGAGATGACTGCTCCAAGCTTATTGTATGGTTTAGGCAAGAAGAAGGGGAAGAAGCCTCAGCAGGCTCCGAGGAAGACAAAGGCCGTGGGACCGACACTTGTTGAACCGACAGCCAATGGTCGCAAAAGAAAAGATCCTGAAGTCCATGCTGACCCTCGGACGGATTCTAGGACGAGGGCGAGGGTGGAGTCATCTGAGGGGGCTGGTTCCTCTTCTAGCATGGGAGCCTTTTGGTCCCAAGACTTGACATCACTGAAGGCCGAGCCATCCTCCTTGATCACAAACCTAAGGGCAGCCAAGGCATCCATGTTTTCTGCCCCCTCGGCTGCTGATTACGAATTTCTGTCAAAGATTAATCCGAACAAGGTGTATGACTATGGTCTGCACGCACTGGCTCAGGTACTTATCTTTACCTCATCTGATTTAATTTAATTTTTCACCAACCGTTTCCTCAGCCTCTTAACAAGTGTCTTTTTCTATGCAGTCCGTCTGTGCCTTCACCTCGGTCACTAAGTGGATGGCTGAGAATCAACAAAAGTTTCATGAGGCCGAGAGGGCCATTTAGCATGAGGCCGACCTGCAGACAGAGCTCGAGACTGTGAGGGCTGAACTGGAGAGTGCTAGGACTGAGCATGCCAGGGTCTTAGATGAGCTGACGAGACAACACGATGCCGACCAGCAGGCCAAGGACTTGATATTAAAGGAGAAGGATGAGGCTTTACTCAACTTGGAGGCTCAGCACAAGGACGATCTGGAAGCAGTTGTCAAGAAAGCCGAGGCCGATGCTATGGAGGCCTACAAACTCTCAGACGAGTTTCAAGGCTTCGGCCTTGAATACTTGGAGAGGGGGATTAAGACATCCTGTCGATGGGTCGTCTTAAAGTTCGCTGATGCAGTGTCGTTTGTTCGACCTTCTCTTGAAGCAGTTCAGCTGGATGATCCCCTCATTGCTGAAGCCTTAGCTCAAGTGGAGTCTCAGCATGTCGAAGGCATGGGCACGTTTGAGGGTCGGCATGTCATGGTCATAGAAGAATCTCCTATTGATGTCGAGGCCTTGCCCTCTGATTTTGCTCAATAGGGTGGCTGTCTGTAGCCAATACCCTCTTTGTGTAATCCATTTTTGTATTTTATTTTTGTAAAACGAACAACATTTTATAATATAATGTCTCTTGTTGCCTTCCCTACTTGCCTCTTATGTGATTTGCATTGTGTATTTTTTGTAACAATATCACTAACCCCTCCCTCGTCTGTCTTGAGGACCATGGCGGGGTCGTCCCCTCCATGCGACTTCATTATAGCCGAGGGTTATAATCACCAAATTAATGGTTTTAAATAAAGTTTTTCCTCGCCTTTCTTAAGGGCAATGGTGGGGTCGTCCCCTCCATTGACACTCGTTATAGTCGAGGGTTCCAATAACCAAACTAATGGTTTTTTGATTAAGTATCCCCTCGTCTTTCTTGAGGGCAATGATGGGGTCGTCCCCTCCATTGATCCTCCTTATAGCCGAGGGTTACAATAACCAAACTAATGGTTTTTAATCAAGTGTTCCCTCGTCTTTCTTGGGGGCAATGGTGGGGTCGTCCCCTCCATTGACCCTCATTATAGCCGAGGGTTACAATAACCAAACTAATGGTTTTTAATGAAGTGTTCCCTCGTCTTTCTTGAGGGCAATGGTGGGGTTGTCCCCTCCATTGACCCTCATTATAGCCGAGGGTTACAATAACCAAACTAATGGTTTTTAATGAAGTGTTCCCTCATCTTTCTTGAGGGAAATGGTGGGGTCGTCCCCTCCATTGACCCTCATTATAGCCGAGGGTTACAATAACCAAACTAATGGTTTTTAATCAAGTGTTCCCTCATCTTTTTTGAGGGCAATGGTGGGGTCGTCCCATCAATTGACCCTCATTATAGCCGAGGGGTACGATAACCAAACTAATGGTTTTTAATGAAGTGTTCCCTCATCTTTCTTGAGGGCAATGGTGGGGTCGTCCCCTCCATTGACCCTCATTATAGCCGAGGGTTACAATAACCAAACTAATGGTTTTTAATGAAGTGTTCCCTCGTCTTTCTTAAGGACAATGGTGGGGTCGTCCCCTCCATTGACCCTCATTATAGCTGAGGGCCATTTTCTGAAGATGTTTTCATGCATACTAGAACTGATAAACACAGGATGAGGGGAAACACTGATATTTCTCATTAATTTTTCAAGTGCTCTGTTGGAGCAACTCCTATTACAATTGTGGTCTATCAAGACCGTACAACACTACTGATAGTATTTTTTCAAATGATCTTCATTCCAGGGGTTGGAAAAGGGTTGCCCCTCTAGGTTTTCTAGTCTATAGGTCCCAGGGACGACTTCATCGATGACCCTATACGGGCCATGCCAATTAGGTTGGAGCTTGTTGGGCTTTTGCCAAGTATTCTTGAGGACCAAGTCCCCCACTGCGATTGGCCTCTGTGTCACCCTCTGATTTTAAAACCTTGCGGTCCTCTGCTGGTAGGCGGCCTGCCTTATCTCGGCGTCCTCCTTCTTTTCCTCAATCAGGTCTAAGTTGAGTCTCCTCTCTTCTGTATTTCTCTGGGGGTCATAGATTTGGACCCTATGAGTAGGAAACCCAATTTCGGTGGGGATGACGACTTCTGATCCATAAGCTAGCATGAATGGGGTCTCTCCGGTAGAGGTCCTCACTGTCGTCCTGTATACCCACATCACGGCATATAACTCGTCGACCCATCTTCCTTTTGCCTCCTCAAGCCTCTTCTTGATTCCATCTAGGATTGTCCTATTTGTAACTTCTGTTTGCCCATTGGCCTGAGGTCAGCCTCGGGTGGAGAAAAATTGTTTGATACTCACCCTTTCACAGTACCTTTGTAGAGAGGTATTCTTGAACTGAGTCCCATTATTCACGATGAGGGTGTTGGGGAGACCATATCTGCATATAACATTTTTCCAGATGAACTGGAAGGTCTTCTGCTCTGTTATCGTGATCATTGGTTCGACCTCCACCCATTTTGAGAAATAGTCAATAGCTACGATGAGGAACCGATAGTTATTGAATGCTCTTGGTAAGGGTCCTACGAGGTCGATCCCCCATACTGCAAATGGCCATGGGGATGTAATGGAGGCAAGAGGCTGATGGGGTTGGCGAGGGATGGTGGCAAATATCTGGCATTTATCGCACTTTTTTACTTATGCCGCGGCGTCTTTCCCCAAGGTCGGCCACCAGTACCCTTGGATGATCACCCTCTTCGTTAAGGATCTGCCCCCGATGTGGCTTGAGCACCATCCTTCGTGCACATCTTGTAAAAAGGATGAGACCTCAGATGGGTGCACACACCTAAGTAAGGGGAGTAAAAATCCCTTTTTGTACAAGGTGTCCCCGATGACAGTGAACTTTGCAGCCCTGTATCTTAACTTCTTCCTTTCTTGCCTTGCTTCGGGCATCTCCCCTTCTTTAATGTACCTGATCAGGGGGTCCATCCACGAAGCTTCCTGAGAAACATTTAGGCAATTGCTAAGTGTTCCCTCAGCATCTTCAATAGTTGGCCGAAGTAAAATTTCTACTGGGACCGTCCTCCTGATGTCTGTCCTAGTTGCGGAGGTCAACCTCGCAAGGGCATCAGCACGGCTATTATCGAGCCTAGGTATCCTCTTTAATTTCATTTCTATGAAGCCTTTCAGTAATGACCTCACCTTCTCAAGGTACCTATCCATCCTGTCGTCCTTGGCCTCGTAGGCTCCTAGTATCTGATTCACTACTAGCCTCGAATCACTGTGAACCAAAATCTGGCCGATACTAAGTGATCTGGCCAAGGAGGGGCCTGCTATCAAGTCCTCATACTCGGCCTCGTTATTGGAGACCTTAAAGTTAAACCTCAGGGTGTACTCAATGTCTATGCCGTCGGGTGCTGATACTATTAACCCAGCTTTGCTCCCGCTTTCGCACCCGTCGACGAAGAGACTCCACACGGTGTGTTCTTCTGAGAAACCTCCCTCGGTGAGTGACCCCTGTCTAAAGAGATATCTTCCCTTTTCGTTTTCAACCACTTTCCTTCTAGCGGTGATCGTCTCAGCCTTATTTGTAGGCGTGTTGGTGAGCTCACCCTATTAGGTATCTATTTTCCTGAGGCTCTCACCCTCGGCCACATCATCTTCCCAAGTAAAATCAGCCACGAAGTCTTCCAATGCTTGCCCCTTAATGGCTGTCCTAGGCTGATACACTATGTCAAACTCCCCCAGTTCTATAGCCCAAGCCATTAACCTCCCTGATTTTTCTGGCTTGTGCAAAACCTGCCTAAGGGGTGAGTCAGTGAGGACGACCATCGCATGGGACTGGAAGTATGGCTTCATCTTTCTTGATGCAAGGATAAAGGCGTAGGCCAACTTTTCCATCCTTGGATATCTTTGATCTGCCCCCTGGAGTGCCTTGCTGTTAAAATACACAGGCTTCTGTATTCCATCTTCGTCTCTCACAATGGCCGCACTGATGGCTGACTCTGAGACGGAGAGGTACACATAAAGTCGTTCACCCTGCACGGGCCGTGATAACAACAAGGAAGACCCCATGTATGATTTTAACTCCTTGAAGGCCTCATCACACTCTTCAATCCATTCGAAGGATTTCCTAAGGATCTTGAAGAATGGCAAACACTTGTCTATGTCTCTGGATACGAACCTATTCAAAGCATCCACTCGCCCTGTGAGTCTCTGAACGTCTTTAATGGACTTGGGGGTCTTCATCTCAACAAGGGCCTTTATCTTTTCAGGATTGTCCTCGATGCCTCTTTGGTTGACAATGAACCCCAAGAACTTCCCTGTGTGACACCCCGACTAGTTAAATATCGGGTAGCTACTCCTTTATTAAATTAATTCAAAATGCCAAGTTGGTCCAGTTAATAGCATCACTGTCGAAAACATTTTAATGATTACTAACCACCTAGTATTTAAAAAGTAAGTGCCAAATTTTAATTTAAGTCTGATTAACATGCAACAAGTGTAATAAAGAATAATAACACCATTCACCATAATGAAGTAAATAGAATAACCATCGCGCAATGTAAATAAAGTCTGGAGGAAAACTCCTCACTACAATCCCACAACTGAAATAAGTAAACCGAATACTAAAACAATACATGCCAAAGTCTGAAAACTGTAATGGAAATGTAACTCTAATAGAAATGGGCAACATGCCCTACAACTGATAGATAATGAATCTGGAATCCAAGTGATAGAGGCGTCTACAAGCAACTCCCTGTAGCTTCCACAAACAGCTACAGCTCGTCACCAGAATGAGTATCCTATGCATGGTGTCCTTGTGGCTGGGCACCTACAATGGTTTTACAAGAAAAGTAGATTTGAAAGCAAACGGGTCAGAGCCCGAATGTGGAGTTATATTTTAAAAACCTGCAAGTGCTTTAAAAACATTTAAAACATTAAATGCAAAGTACATGTTAGGACGTGCACTCACATGGTATTCTCACCTCTCGTCTAACTGTGCACTCCTAACGTAAGTACCCATCTACAACGACACAAACCACTAGCTAAGCGACATTATCTCTAGCTAGACTGCCATAGGTCCTACCCTTATTACTCGGTTCTATTAACATTATAACGCTCGTAATTAAGTAGGGGTTTAACGTAAACTCAGATGCTCAATATGCAATATATTTCACTATCAGTTAACTCGTTATATTTCTCGAAACAATACCGTAATTATATTCACAACATTAACATGAAGGTTCCCATTAATTAAGTGTATATTATTCACATCATAAATATACAATACAAGCACCCCGAGAACTAAGCTGTGGTGCACACATACTCTGCTATCCATCCCGGTACATCACGTACATAAGGATTACATATTCCGAATCTCTCAGGAATAGTTCACAAATAACAGCATCACAAATAATGGAGGCGAACACAGTCACATCACATGGGTCACGCACATACCTACGCTCCCACGATCAGCGGACTTATTAATATCCCAATAAGTCTTTCTATGACCTATGTTCATCAAGGTAACCAGTCTATATCCGGGCAACACAAGGATTAGAGGGCCCTAAGCGAACGTAAACCTCCCGTGATAGCAAGTATGGTAGGTATGTCATACACACAATTCATATACCATTACTAAGTAAACACACGTCTTAGTAATCCCGTAGTTTAATTATAGTACTATTCTCATTCTAGTACCAATATATAATTTACACACTTTATACGATTCCGGTTTATAATCATACGCGCTATAATCTATTCTCACGTCGTAGTAGACACTCACATCTCAACCCAAACGGTTCATTGATTTAAATCACTCGTATATAATTTACTCCTAATAATAACCCAAAAGTCCCAAATCTAGCCATATATCATCAAAGGAATGTTAACTCTACCCTCGAACAAGTTTACGGGACTCCCAAAATCAAACAGGCCAAAAAGGCCCAAACTGCCAGCTCGTTAGAAGTCTCGTTCGAACGAGGCTGTTCGAACGAGATCAAACTGTCAGCTCGTTAGAAGTCTCGTTCGAACGAGTCTGTTCGAACGAGATCCAGTTCGTTTGAACGAACTGTACCTTCTAACGAGATCTCGTTCGAACGAAGTTCCCTTTCCTTAGAAGCGACTGGTCAATTCGTTAGAAGCTCGTTCGAACGAGTTCGTTCGAACGACCTGGGGAGGGGCTTCTAACGACCTATCAGTTTCGTCCCAGATTTGTCTAACATCTCGTTTTTCACCATTTTTAACACCTCAAGTCTCAACCAAAATTCGTCCAATCAATGTTTTAAGGTCCCCAATCATCCTAAAACATACTAAGGTCATATACTAACACCTTTTAAGGAATTAATACATCCTAAACATCATTAGATCACAAGATTCTACACTTTTCCCCAATTCTTTTCAAGAACACAAACCCTAACATTTTAAATCATGAATTAACCCAATAAAAATCCGTTTTAATTTCTTCCAATCACAAAGATCATGAGAATAATCATCTACCTATCATTCTACATGCAATTCTCCTCAAGATTTTCAAGTTCTAAGTTCCAAACTACATGGGTTTTCATATTTCACCAAGAACAAACATAAAATTTGAATTATCTAACATGGAAAGAACATTCTCTGAATTTAAATGGAATTAAGTCACTTGCCTCGAGTTTATCTCTGATTTAGATCATGGTTTGATGGAGCTTTTCTGCAGAATTTCCTTTCTCTCTCTTTCCCCAAGCTTCTTTTCCAATGGTGGCTATGGTGGCTAGGGTTTGCTTTGGGAAGGTATTAGAAAACCTAATTCTAATAACCTACGTAGCTTGTTGGGTTAATATGGGTTGGCTAGTGGCTTAGTGGGTCAATTCCCAATCAGATTAAAACTCCCAATTTTCGTTACTTTTAATTTTCCAAAAATATAAAATTACTAAAATGCCCTTTAGGTTGCCGGTATGGCCTAAAAATACCCCGGGACCCAAACTAAACCCACGGCTAGTGTTTTCTGACTATCTCGACCCTTACGGACGCGTTGGCGCACTCAAAACGACCATACGGTTTATAGAATTTAAAATCGCTTTTATAATCAAAATAATACACCATGACGCGGCGGTCACACGCGTCTCAACAAAATTTCTAAAATGTCGTATATCAATCTCACGACAAATTTTTTTCATAATCCAATATTCATATAAAAACATGTATGCACATAATCAAATACCAACTCGCATCTCGTTATTATTTTTAACCCGCATTAATCTCCAATTAATACGCATTTAATTAATTAATCCCAAAAATAAATATAGCCAAAAGTAGGGGGTATTACATACTTCCCCCCTAATAACTGAATTTCGTCCCAAAATTCGAAACTAGAAAGTACCGGCTAAAAACAACTCTGGATAACGTTCGCGCATCTCATCCTCGCGCTCCCATGTGGACTCGTCGACATTGTGATGTCGCCACTGAACACGCACTAACGGAACTATCTTTGACCGCAGTTTCCTCTCGCCTCGGTCCAAAATAGCAATCGGCCCCTCCTCGTAGGAGCTATCCGGCTGGAGATCGATGTCCTCCACAGCAATGTGAGAATGGGCCAAATTATCTCTAAGGTATTTCCTCAGCGAGGAAATATGGAACACATCGTGAATCCGATGCAAATGCTCCGGTAACTCAAGTCTATACGCAACCGGTCCGATCCGCTCAATAATAGGAAACGGACCCACATACCTTGGTGCCAACTTCCCCTTCTTCCCGAAATGCATAATCCCCTTCATAGGAGACACTCTGAGCAAAACCTGGTCCCCCACTTGGAACTCTCTGAAAAACCTCTTCGCATCAGCGTAACTCTTCTGCCTGTCTTGAGCTACCCGAATGCGACTCCAAATCAACTCAATCCTTACCGAAGTATCCTGAATCACTTCCGGCCCAAGCAGTTTGTTGTCCCCCACCTCTAACCAACATGCTGGGGAATGACAAGGCCTACCGTACAATGCCTCAAATGGAGCCATGCCAATAGTAAACTGATAGGAGTTGTTGTAAGCAAACTCCACCAGTGGAAGTTACTGCTCCCATCCACCCCCGAAGTCAATAATGCACATGCGTAGCATGTCCTCCAACATCTGATTTGTGTGCTCGGTCTGCCCATCAGTCTGCGGATGATAAGCCGTGCTCAACCGCAATTCCGTGCCCATAGCCTCCTGGAAACTCTCCCAAAACCTCGAAACAAATATCTTGTCTCTGTCAGACACGATATTTAGGGGCACACCGTGTAGTCTCACAATCTCTGAAATGAAGATCTGGGCATATTGTCCCGTAGTGTAGTCAGTCCTTATGGGTAAAAAGTGAGAGACCTTGGACAACCTGTCCACAATTACCCAAACGGAGTCGTGACCCCTCTGCGACGTAGACAACCTCGTGATAAAGTCCATGGATATGCTCTCCCACATCCACACCGGGACCTCCAATGGCTGTAGCAATCCTGCCGGTTTCTCATGATCCACTTTTACAAGCTGACAAGTGGCTCATTTCGAAACAAACTCAGCGATATCTCTCTTCATACCGCTCCACCAATACTGCCTTCTCATGTCTTGGTACATTTTGTCCCCTCCGAGATGTACCGCGAACCGTGAGCCGTGCGACTCAGCCATCACCTCGTGTCGCAATCTCTCCCCTTCTGGAACTACCAATCTCCCATTGAAGCGTAATCCCCCATCTGAGCTGACGGTATAGGACTCGACTCCCTCTGCTAGTTATCGAACTATCTGCTCCTGACAAAACGAGTCATTAGCCTGTGCCCGTACTACCTTCGTGACAATCTGAGGTGTAACGGTCATCACAGACATGAAAGATCGGGCCACTGCATCCTGGTGTCCCAACTCCTTCCACTTTGCCTTCCACACCTCTGCCACCTCATCTGCTGGCCTACGGCTCAACGCGTCTGCTACCACGTTTGCCTTACCTGGGTGATACTGGATATCGAACTGGTAGTCTTTCACAAACTCAAGCCACCTACGCTGCCGCATATTCAACTCCTTCTGCGTGAACAGGTACTGTAGGGACTTGTGATCCATGAACAGTTGGAACTTCTCCCCCAAAAGATAATGCCTCCAAATCCGTAGGGCAAATACCACTGCCGCCAACTCCAAATCATGCGTGGGGTAATTCTTCTCATGAGTCTTAAGCTTACGGGAAGCATAATCTATGGCCTGTCTCTCCTGTTGCAATACACCTCCAAGTCCTTGCAAAGACGCATCGGTGTAAACCAAATACTCAACTCCCAGTCTCGGCAATGCTAACACCGGTGCTGAGGTCAATTTGTCCTTCAATTCATCGAATGCCAACTGACAGGCGTCACTCCAGATGTATGGCACACCCTTACGAGTCAGATGTGTCAAAGGACCTGCTATCTCTGAGAAACCCCGAATGAACCTCCTGTAGTATCCTGCTAGACCCAAGAAACTACGAATCTCAGTCGGTGTCGTGGGCTGTCCCCAATCCCTCACCGCTGATACTTTCCCCGGATCAACAGATATTCCCCGGTCGGAAATGATATGTCCCAAAAACTGGACCTCCTTCAACCAAAACCCGCATTTCTCATATTTTGCATACAACTCGTTCTGACGAAGTGTCTGCAAAACTTGCCTCAAATGCTCGGCGTGCTCCTTCTCTATTTGGGAGTAAACCAGAATATCATCAATGAAGACAATGACAAACTGGTCTAGGACATCCCTGAACACTCTATTCATCAAGTCCATAAACACTACTGGAGCGTTGGTCAAATCGAAAGGCATAACCCGAAACTCGTAAGAACCATATCTCGAAAAGAACGCATTCTTCGAGACATCCTCCTCCCTGATACGCAACTGATGGTATCCCGATCTCAAATCAATCTTCGAGAAGAAAGAAGCTCCTCTCAACTGGTCGAATAAGTCATCGATTCGAGGCAACGGATACTTATTCCGTATCGTGACTTTATTCAACTCTCGATAGTCCACACACAATCTCAGTGAACCGTCCCTCTTCTTCACAAATAACACTAGAGCGCCCCAAGGTGAGGTACTCCTGCGAATAAAGCCCTGACCTAACAGCTGCTCTATCTGATCTCGTAACTCCCTCATCTCAACTGGAGCCATACGGTACGGTGCGCGTGCTATTGGTCTCGTACCCGATAGCAAATCTATAACAAAGTCTATCTCTCGACTGGGGGGTAAGCCTGGTATCTCCTGAAACACATCCGAATACTCCCTGACTACTGGGATAGAATCTAAAGGAATCATTACCTCCTTAGAGGTATCCTCCTCAATGTAATACAGATGAGCGGTCGATCCTCCCTCTGGGCGAGGCATCGCCACTACAAACATCTCTTGCCCCGGAATGGCAAAAATAATGCTCCCGCTGAAGCAATCAATCATGACCCTATAAGCTACAAGCCAATCCATACCAATAATCACATCGTGAACATGCATATCTAATACCAACATGTCTGCAGGTAATACCAAACCACCAATCTCTACCCCCACTCCCCGGCATATAAAGAAAATAAGTGACCCACTCCCCAACGGTGAGTCGACACACGTCATTGTGCTCTCTGCCGTAGCTAACAATACTAAAGCTTTCGCGAAGTGTGTATCTATAAAACAGTGTGTAGCCCTCGTATCAAATAATACCCGACCCATAGTGCCATGGATAGGAAACGTACCCTCAATCGCGGGCGGTGCCTATGGAACTGCATCCTGGTGGACGTTATAGACACGTCCATACTGTAGCTGCCCCTGCTGAGCTGGGACTGCTGGAATGGGTGGAAATGCTACCATCTGTGGCGGTGCGGGAAGGGCGGCGGGAAACATAGGCCTCTGTGGCTCCTGGCGAGTACCCTGCTGCTGCTGCTGTGGGGCCCTGCCCCTATCAGGACAATCCTGTCGCTTATGGCCAGTCTTGCCACAAACAAAACACTTCCCTGGGAAGTTCCCTCCTCTCTGCACCTGCGGCCCCCGGCCCTAGTGGTCATTACCGTTCCTCCCTTGGCCCTGCTGCCCCTGGTGAAACTGCTGCCCATTCTGCCCCTGTTGGCCCTGATGGCCGTTTGGACCCTGATGGCCCTGATGGAAACCTCCCTGTCCCTGTCTGTAGTTCCCTGATCGGAACCTCTTCTGATCCCCCTGCTGGGTACCCTGCTCACTCTGTCTCTGCCCCTGAACAGATTGTGCCCCACCGGCACCATGTCCTCCTGTCCTGCCCTGATGGCTAGACTCTCCCGACCTCTTGCTCTCAGCCATATGAAAGCGGTGGTCCTGGCAGTGTAACAGAGCAGCGTTAACCACATCAGAGTACGTGGCCAATGAAAAGTTCCCCAACAGATGCTGACGGATCCTCCATGTCAACCCGTCCGTGAACTTCTCAATCTTCTTCTTCTCTGTTGGTATCTCATCTCGAACGATATTCAACAGATTCGTGAACTCGGCCTCATACTCGGCCACAGTCTTACCCTCCTTCTTCAGACTCATCAATTTCCTCCTCATTTCCGTGTGAACAGCCGACGGAAAGTACTTGCAGTCAAACCGCACCCAGAAGTCCTGAATAGTGAGAGTATCCCTCTCCTCCATGGTGGTAATAGACTCCCACCACTGTAGCGCAGATCCAACTAGCTTGAAAGTAGCTAGCACCTGCTTCAGGACGTCCATGCACTCATACATCCTTAAGTGCCTCTGCATATCCTTCCTCCACTGGCTCGAGACTACCACATATGAGCTACCTGCAAACTCTAGCGGATGCGCTTTCTGAAAAGCGTCACGTACACGCTCCCAAGAAGACGGGAATGCATTTGCCTGTGCTGGCGCGGCAACCGGCGCCTGAGGTGGTGCATGCTGAACAACGGCTATTGCGGCATTTACCGCTTGGGCTACTATAGCTGCAACCTCAGCGGCGTTCATCATGCCCTGAATTGGAGCGGGCTGGGGTTCGGGTGTTGCATCCCTGGGAACTCGTCGTGCACGTCGTGGAGGCATCTGAAATAAGAATGAAGTTTATAAGTTCGCTGTTTATAAACTTAAGATAACTGAAGAACGAAACATACACAAAAAGAGTACAACAGTCCTAAAATATAGGGCTCTATATCAAAGAAACTTAGCGGAAACATAATAAGCCGTCAGATCCTAAAGGACACTAGAACCTGATGCTCTGATACCACCTGTGACACCCCGACTAATTAAATACCGGGTAGCTACTCCTTTATTAAATTAATTCAAAATGCCAAGTTGGTCCAGTTAATAGCATCACTGTAGAAAACATTTTAATGATTACTAACCACCTAGTATTTAAAAAGTAAGTGCCAAATTTTAATTTAAGTCTGATTAACATGCAACAAGTGTAATAAATAATAATAACACCATTCACCATAATGAAGTAAATAGAATAACCATCGCGCAATGTAAATAAAGTCTGGAGGAAAACTCCTCACTACAATCCCACAACTGAAATAAGTAAACCGAATACTAAAACAATACATGCCAAAGTCTGAAAACTGTAATGGAAATGTAACTCTAATAGAAATGGGCAACATGCCCTACAACTGATAGATAATGAATCTGGAATCCAAGTGATAGAGGCGTCTACAAGTAAATCCTTGTAGCTTCCACAAACAGCTACAACTCGTCACCAGAATGAGTATCCTATGCATGGTGTCCTTGTGGCTGGGGACCTAAAATGGTTTTACAAGAAAAGTAGATTTGAAAGCAAACGGGTCAGAGCCCGAATGTGGAGTTATATTTTAAAAACCTGCAAGTGCTTTAAAAACATTTAAAACATTAAATGCAAAGTACATGTTAGTACGTGCACTCACATGGTATTCTCACCTCTCGTCTAACTGTGCACTCCTAACGTAAGTACCCATCTACAACGACACAAACCACTAGCTAAGCGACATTATCTCTAGCTAGACTGCCATAGGTCCTACCCTTATTACTCGGTTCTATTAACATTATAACGCTCGTAATTAAGTAGGGGTTTAACGTAAACTCAGATGCTCAATATGCAATATATTTCACTATCAGTTAACTCGTTATATTTCTCGAAACAATACCGTAATTATATTCACAACATTAACATGAAGGTTCCCATTAATTAAGTGTATATTATTCACATCATAAATATACAATACAAGCACCCCGAGAACTAAGCTGTGGTGCACACATACTCTGCTATCCATCCCGGTACATCACGTACATAAGGATTACATACTTCGAATCTCTCAGGAATAGTTCACAAATAACACCATCACAAATAATGGAGGCGAACACAGTCACATCACATGGGTCACGCACATACCTACGCTCCCACGATCAGCGGACTTATTAATATCCCAATAAGTCTTTCTATGACCTATGTTCATCAAGGTAACCAGTCTAAATCCGGGCAACACAAGGATTAGAGGGCCCTAAGCGAACGCAAACCTCCCGTGATAGCAAGTATGGTAGGTATGCCATACACACAATTCATATACCATTACTAAGTAAACACACATCTTAGTAATCCCGTAGTTTAATTATAGTACTATTCTCATTCTAGTACCAATATATAATTTACACACTTTATACGATTCCGGTTTATAATCATACGCGCTATAATCTATTCTCACGTCGTAGTAGACACTCACGTCTCAACCCAAACGGTTCATTGATTTAAATCACTCGTATATAATTTACTCCTCATAATAACCCAAAAGTCCCAAATCTAGCCATATATCATCAAAGGAATGTTAACTCTACCCTCGAACAAGTTTATGGGACTCCCAAAATCAAAACAAGCCAAAAAGGCCCAAACTTCCAGCTCGTTAGAAGTCTTGTTCGAACGAGGCTGTTCGAACGAGATCAAACTGTCAGCTCGTTAGAAGTCTCGTTCGAACGAGGCTGTTCGAACGAGATCCAGTTCGTTCGAACGAACTGTACCTTCTAACGAGATCTTGTTCGAACGAAGTTCCCTTTCGTTAGAAGCGACTGGTCAATTCGTTAGAAGCTCGTTCGAACGAGTTCGTTCGAACGACCTGGGGAGGGGCTTCTAACGACCTACCAGTTTCGTCCCAGATTTGTCTAACATCTCGTTTTTCACCATTTTTAACACCTCAAGTCTCAACCAAAATTCGTCCAATCAATGTTTTAAGGTCCCCAATCATCCTAAAACATACTAAGGTCATATACTAACACCTTTTAAGGAATTAATACATCCTAAACATCATTAGATCACAAGATTCTACACTTTTCCCCAATTCTTTTCAAGAACACAAACCCTAACATTTTAAATCATGAATTAACCCAATAAAAATCCGTTTTAATTTCTTCCAATCACAAAGATCATGAGAATAATCATCTACCTATCATTCTACATGCAATTCTCCTCAAGATTTTCAAGTTCTAAGTTCCAAACTACACGGGTTTTCATATTTCACCAAGAACAAACATAAAATTTGAATTATCTAACATGGAAAGAACATTCTCTGAATTTAAATGGAATTAAGTCACTTGCCTCGAGTTTATCTCTGATTTAGATGATGGTTTGATGGAGCTTTTCTGCAGAATTTCCTTTCTCTCTCTTTCCCCAAGCTTCTTCTCCAATGGTGGCTATGGTGGCTAGGGTTTGCTTTGGGAAGGTATTAGAAAACCTAATTCTAATAACCTACGTAGCTTGTTGGGTTAATATGGGTTGGTTAGTGGCTTAGTGGGTCAATTCCCAATCAGATTAAAACTCCCAATTTTCGTCACTTTTAATTTTCCAAAAATACAAAATTACTAAAATGCCCTTTAGGTTGCCGGTATGGCCTAAAAATACCCCGGGACCCAAACTAAACCCCCGGCTAGTGTTTTCTGACTATCTCGACCCTTCCGAACGCGTTGGCGCACTCAAAATGACCATACGATTTATAGAATTTAAAATCACTTTTATAATCAAAATAATACACCATGACGCGGCGGTCACACGCGTCTCAACAAAATTTCTATAATGCCGTATATCAATCTCACGACAAATTTTTTTCATAATCCAATATTCATATAAAAACATGTATGCACATAATCAAATACCAACTCGCATCTCGTTAGTATTTTTAACCCGGATTAATTTCCAATTAATACGCATTTAATTAATTAATCCCAAAAATAAATATAGCCAAAAGTACGGGGTATTACACCCTTCTCCGACCCCGAAGACACATTTGGCTGGGTTGAGATTCATTTGGTATTTGTCCATCGTATTAAAGGTCCTCTCTAGGTCTGCCACATGATCATCTGCCTTCAAACTCTTAGTCAGCATGTCATCTATGTAGACCTCCATAGACTTCCCAATTTGGTATTCGAATATTTTATTTACGAGGCGCTGGTACGTTGCCCCCGCATTTTTTAGGCCAAAGGGCATGACCCTATAACAGTATGTCCCCTTGTCAGTAATGAAGGCTGTCTTCTCCGAGTCTTCAGGGTTCATGAAGATCTGGTTATACCCTGAATAGGCATCCATGAAGCTCATGAGTTTATAGCCTGCGGTAGCGTCTACCATCTGGTCAATGCGGGGAAGAGGGAAGCTGTCTTTGGGGCAGTGCTTGTTGAGGTCGGTGAAGTCCACACACATTCTCCACTTCCCGTTGGCCTTTGGGACAATAACTGCGTTGGATAGCCATTCAGGGTAGATGACCTCTCTGATAAACTCAGCGTCTTCTAATTTTTTAACCTCATCCCTAATGACCTCATACTTTTCTCTAGAGTAAATTCTCCTCTTCTGCTTTACCGGCTTCACTCCTTCTACCACATTGAGCTTGTGGCACATGATTTCAGGGTCAATCCTCGGCATATCTACATGACTCCATGGGAAGACGCTTCGTCTTCTCCTCAACAGTTTCATGAGGTCTTCCTTGATATTGGGCTTCAGAGACTTGCCTATTTGGACAGTTTTTTTTGGGTCATCCTCAACGAGGATGATGGATTCTACCTCTTTCGCGACCTCTCCTTTATTTAGCTTCGTCTCATCCCTGGGGTCAAGGGTATCAATATTGTAAGTGGTTGTAGCCCTCTTGTGCGCCTCCCTTTCTTCAGCGGAGTTGTAGTAACATTCTCGCACCATTGTCTAGTCTCCCTTAACTTCCCCAACTCCGTAAGGGTTAGGAAACTTAATGATCTGATGGACCGTAGATGGCACAGATTCAAACCCCTTGAGGCCCACACGTCCCAGTATGATGTTGTAGGCCAAAAACACATGCTCATCCATCACAAAGAAACTGACCTTCTTGGTAAGCCATCTCGGACACTCGTCCCCCATCCTAACATCGGCCTCATACACTCCCAGGGGATGAACCTTTTACCCACTAAACCCAATCAATGGATGATGGTATGGGACGAGTCTAGCATGGCTGAGACCTAAGGCTTTGAAGCACGTCCAAAACATTACATCTGCAGAACTGCCCCCGTCGACCAATATCCTCGGCACCTCACACCCGTGCACCCTAGTAGTGATGACGAGTGGGTCGTCGTGTGGGGCTAGGAGGCCTTTAAATTCCATTATCGAGAACCCCACTATCAGGGTGTCCATATCGATCTTCTTCCTCTTTTCTGACTTGACCTCCAGAGACGTCGAGTGTACCGTCTTCGTCACTTCCTTGGCCTCAGCCACATGGGCCTTCCTATCAGCGACCTCGGACCCTCCTCCTGCTAGACCCCCGAAAATCATTCCCACTCCGAGCGAGATTATATTAAGCCTCTTAACAGGGCCATGGCCGTCTCTCGGTGGGAGGTCAGGGTCGTCCTCATCATCAGAAGGGTCGTCCCCTCTTTTTTGAGGACCTTCTCTACATGCATCGCCTCGCTTGTTTCTGGGGTCGTCCCCTCGGCCCGTCTTGAAGGCACCTTTGTCGATGTACTTTCTGATCTTCCCTTCTTTCAGCATCTTCTTAATCTCATCTTTCAGAGCAAAGCACTTGTCTGTTACGTGGTCATGGTCTTGGTGAAATTCGCACCACAGGTTCTTGTTCCTCTTGTTGGGGTCTGCCCTCAACTTCTCAGGCCACTTCAGGGACCGGTCACTCTTTATCTCATTGAGAATCTGTCTACAGCTGACCGTTAGAAGGGTGTAACCAGCAAAGTTGTCATCCGTAGACCTCTTCTTCCCCTCTTTATTTTTCTTAGGGTATTTACCCCCACTAGCACCTCCTTTTTCATCTTCATATTTTGTGGCCATCGCCTCTTCGGCGTTCATCACCTTTCCCTCTATTGACCGCAATTCAACTATCATCCTCGGAGGGTCTTCAGCAAGCTTCCATAACAGCTTCCCCTTTTGGAGTCCTCCAATCAGGGCTGTCATAGCTATACTCTCCTCACAGTCTTCCACCTCCAGCTTCACTTGATTGAATCTGGCTATGTAGTCCCTCAGACTCTCAATCTTCCCCTGCTTAACATATAGCAGGTGGGTGGTCTTCTTCTGTGGCCTCATCCCAAAGAAAAAGTTGTGCATGGACAGGTCTGCCAACTGCTTAAAGTTTTCAATGGAATTTTTTAGAAGAGACGTGTACCAGACATGTGCAGCCCCAGTCAGGGTACCAGAAAAGGCACGACACCTCATCTCATCTGAGATAGAGTATATGTATGCTGCTGATTGATACATCTCAACATAGTGGATAGGGTTGGTGCTCCCGTCGTATCTTGGGGTGACCACAGGTGGCTTGAACCTTGATGTCGTAGGGAAGTTGACTATCTTCGCCACAAAGGGTGAGCCTATGGTGTATCCATTTTGAAGAGGGTCTCAGCTCTTTATTATATCACCGATCTTATCCTTTTGTCATTGGATCGAGTCATTCCAGCGCCTCGCAGGGTCGGCTTGGCCGATGTTATCCCCTTCCGCCTCTTTAAGGTGGACGAAGGGTTCTGTTGCGGTAGGCCTGTGTCGGCTGTTCACTTCCCTTTGACCTTCATCCCGCCCTTGGGGTTGACCATCTGCCGCCTCCCTCCTGGACCTCGCAGCACTCCTTGACCTGGACAATTTTTCTCGCAGGTCATTTACTGGGCCTAGCCTCTGAAAGGCTGACCCCCTGCTCAAGCGATCAAAAGCAGAGCCTCTCGGGCGATCATCAGGATTTGGTCTTCCGCACTTTACTCTACTTTCCTAGAGAGGTCGTACAGTATTGTTGGAGACCTCATATGGTTCCCAGCATTCTATAGGGTCCTCCTCTCCCTCCAGGTCGTCATACCTGTCCTCAAGGAAAGGGTTTCCTTGCCTCTCCAGGCATAGACGCCGGGGGTCAGCAATATCCCTGCGCCGCTGAGGGGGTAGAAGGTCTTTGCGTGGTGCCTGGGGTGGTCCCGTGGCTTCATGCTGCCCTGGAGCTGCTTTCGGAGTAATTATCTTAGGTGAAACCCCTGGTGGTCTTAGTATGTTCTGGCTTAGAGCTGTGAATTGCTCCTGCATCATCCGCTGGCTTACTGCTAGAGACTTTAAGGCTGCCGCCACATCAACCATCTCAGACTGAGGTGGTGGCTGACTGGAACTAGGTCCTCCCCCATCATCCGGCGGGGGAAGTGGTGGTGGTGGCATCTCAGGTGCCATGTGTTTGATCGATGAAAAGATGAACTGAAGAAAAGACTGGTGAGCTTGAGAACCTTAGTGGGTCTCTTTCAATGGTGAAACACCTCCTCTCAGGGGGAGAGCTGGCTCACCACCAGAGTGCCTAGCAAGGTCAAGTTGTACAAGGGAAGAGATGTCTTCTCGTTCCCACAGACGACGCCAAACTGATGATGCTGAGATTTAGCACCACCAGATAAGTGATAATGAGCTCAAACAGTAGTAACCATGGCAGCCATAGAGATGTATATGTATATAAGTGTGTAGAAGGAGATGAGTATAAGAGGAAATAAGACAATAATGTATAGTGGTTCAGCCAATTTGGCCTACATCTACTGTGAGTGTGTGATCCACTAAGTATGGGCACTAATGGCCTTGGATACAATGCACATAAGCTCACTTTCTCTCTCTATTGTGTGTATAACCAGAGTTTTAGCTAGGGTTACCATTATCCATCCTCCTCTGTAGGGTTGCAAGTGACAAGTATATATAGGTCTTGGGGGGTGTAATGTACCCCCCAAGTATGCATGGTGCATGTGAATGATGATCTAGCCAATCCCCTGGAGACACCTGTAGATGCCAAATGATGACATAATATTCCCTCACGTGAGGGTGTGATTTTGTTATAACGGTCTCTCATGTGCCATGTGAGCCTCACATGCACTGTTCCACGCGTCTGCCAAACCATGTGCTGTGATGATGTCACCCTCGGCCCTTGAATATGAGGTCGAGGGCAAAGTTCCTTCCGGTAATGAGTCTGGCCTAATTTGGGCCTCGTACTATCGTACTCTCGGGGGGTCGTCCGGGGCCTGATGAAGGGTCGGCCCCCTGAGGGGTCGTCCGGGGCTTGATGAAGGGTCGGCCCCCTGAGGGGTCATCCAGAGCCTGATGAAGGGTCGGTCCCCTGATGGGTCGTCCGGAGCCTGATGAAGGGTCGGCCCCTTGAGGGGTCGTCCAGGGCCTGATGAAGGTTCGTCCCCTTGAGGGGTCGTCCGGAGCCTGATGAAGGGTCGGCCCCTGAGGGGTCGTCTGGGCCTGGTGAGGCACAGGGTGCCCTCGGCATGGCCGAGGGTATATACGGGTATATCACACATCATCATCAAACTTAAGGATGACCCACCGACAGGACGTCCTGATCCCCCTCTCCAAGTACTCAATACCGAAGCCTTGCAACTCATCTGAGAGTTTGTAAGCCTCCACAGCATCGGCCTCGACTTTTTTCACTGCCCCTTCAAGCTCAGCCTTGAATTGAGCCCCCTGATTGATCAAGGCCTCATCCTTTTCTTTAATAAGAGAATCTTTTGCCTTCAAGTCGACCTCGTGTTTCTTCATTAGCTCATCGAGGACCCTTGCATGTTTGGTCCTTGCACTTTCTAACTCGGTCTTTGTAGTTCGAGCTCGGTCTGCAGCTTAGCCTTGTGCTGGATAGCTCTCTCGGCTTCATGAAATTTTTATTGATTCTCGACCATCCATTTGGTGGCCGATGTGAAGGCATAAATAGTCTGCACAAAAGTAGGCACTTAGTAAGGGACCGAGGGAACAATTGGTGAAAAGTTAACTGAGGAAATGAAGTAAAAACAAGTACCTGGGCCAGAGTATGCAGACCGTAATCATACACCTTGGCAGGGGGTATCTTTGATAAAAATTCGTAATAAGCATCTGAGGGATCAAAGAACATGAAAGCCTTGGCCGCCCTCAGGTTGGCTATGAGGGAAGATGGTTCAGCCTTCAAAAATGTCAAATTTTGAGACCAATAAGCCCCCATACTGGAAGAGGAGTCGGTCCCCTCAGACGTCTCCACCCTCACCTTGTCCTAGAATCTGGTCGATTATCATTAGGAACTTCTGGCTCTTTTCTTTTATGACTATCGACAGTCGGCTCAACATGTGTCGACCCCACGGCCTTTGTCTTCCTTGAATACTGCTGAGGCTCTTTGCCTTTTTTCTTTCCCAAGCCAGACAGTAATCTTGGGGAAGTCATCTCCCAAAGTTGGTCATAGATATTTGCAGGACGACCTGAAAAGGAGACAACATATCAGAAAGATGCAGAGACAAAGATGAAACACTTGGAAAATATCAAAAATTGAGTAAAAAACCACTCGCATAGTTCTGTTAGAGGGTCGACCCTCAGACCAAATTCTTTGAGGAAACGAGGGGATCAAATATTTAAACTTGGGAAGTTCACCCTCTTTCCCTCGCTCCCTCAAGTAGTCAACAATGACCCTCTCCTCCAAGATGAGTCCAGGGTCTGCTCGTGCTTTCATTAAAGGGTTGGACCATACCCTTGGTACCCTCGAACCGTCTTCAATGAGCTCACCCTCGGCGGGGAATTACCAATCCCCTAAGATGAAGAAAAACCTCTTCTTCCAGTCATGATTGGAAGTCTGAGCCACATGAAGAAGCTTATTGTTGGACTTCCTGGCCCCCAATGGAAATACCCAGGCTGTTTGGAAGACGAGGTGATGTTGTAGTAAGCAATGAATAAGTTGGCCGACGGCTCATCGATGAACGAATTCTTCCAAAGCGAGATATAGCCGAGGATAGTCCTCCACGAGTTGGGAGGAAGTTGAGAGGGAGAAACCCCAAGAGCAGATAAGATGTTGACTGTATCAGGGTGTAGAGGGAACCTAACACCTACCCTTAGCATCTTCTTATAAATATCAATCCCTCCATCGTCCCCCTCTAAGACTCTCTCAGATTCAGTTAGGACCCTCATACTTATATTGGGTTGTATGCCAATGAGATGCCTCCATACTAAGAGATCATGGTCCTTAACTGACGATACATAAGTCGAGGCACTTGAAGTATCAACTTGACCATCATCATCATCGAAAGAACCGTCATTATCATCCTCAGTTCTCTAATCCTCGGATCCCCCCAGCCTCGTCGCCTATTGGGGGACCATTTGGAAAGGCTACTTAAAATGAAAGAGGGGACAGGGATGTTACAGGGATAGCCTCAGAAGGTACTGTGCCCTCAGCCTGTCGGCTTCGTCTAAGAGTTGATGTCTCTCTCCTGTCGAAAGGACTAACACCCGTCGACGACGATGCTCTCTGATCGATTTCCCCCTCGTACGATTGACTCTCGACTGGACGACAAGATGACTCGCATGACTCAGGGGGTATTATTATGGCTAATGGAATGGGGAAAATTGTTCATACCCAATTAGGGTCGGCCCCTCGTCTTCTCTCATTCTCTTCCTCTATTGTCCTAATCTCTATGAAGAACTTCTCTCTCAGGGATGGGAATTCCTTGGATAAATCATAAGACCTCCTAAGCATTAAGGGGAAGACCCTACAATTAAAGGAATTTGGTTAACCTAACTACAAACAAGTTTGCAGTTGAATAAGTTGTACTTTTGGATTAAAACCAAAGAAATAAAAGGGTTTTGATCAAGAACACTCAAGAACACGAAGAACAACCCGCCGGAGAAGAACGTCAAAAAAAGAAAAAACAATAAAGGAGAAAGAGAAAAGAAACCCAAATGAAAAATGCAAATTATAGTCGAAGGCTCAAGTAAGAATCTAAAGCAAAGAAAGGTTACCTGCGAATGAAGGTGAAGACAGTGAGGTTTGATGCAGAAGAAATCGCAGAAATGGCTATGGAAGTTGTTTAGAAGCTAGAAAGAGAGTTAAGGTGCGAAGAACAAGAAAAGAAACGACTTTAAAAAATCATTTAAATGTCTTGCTAATGAGTGGGACCATTAACCAAGGCAAAACACGACCCACGAGGAGGGTATCATTAGGGCACAAAGTCCCAAGCTAAGTGTGTAGCCGCCACGTCTGGGAAAATGGAATGATGATGGATGTCTGCCTAGGTGTGAAATCATCTTGACAAGTGTCACTCACCAAACTAATCATACACTTATCTCAAAAGCAGCACTATCCCCTAGCCATCTCAACAACATCGACAGCTAAGGGCTGGGGGGGGGTGATTGATATACCCATACATAGCCTCAGCCAGGCCGAGGGCGTCCTCCACCTGGATGAGGCCAAGATGATCTCTCAGCTAATATTAGATGACCCTTCAAGGGGCCAACCCCTCACCAGGCCCACACGACCCACAAAGGGGCCGACCCCTCATCAGGCCCAGATGACCCTTCAGTGGGCTGACCCCTCATTAGGCCCAGACGACCCTTCAAGGGGCCGACCCCTCATCATGTCTCAGACGACCCTTCAAGGGGATGACCCCTCATCAGACCCAAGCGACTTTTCAGTGGGCCGACCCCTCATCGTGGTCTGGACAACCCTATGAGGGTACGACAATATGAGTCCCAGACTAGGCCTGGCTCGCTGCCAGCAGGAACTTTGCCCTCGGCCTCGCATCATATGCTGAGGGTGACATCATCACAACGCGTGATTTGGGAGACGCGTGGAATAGTGCGCGTGAGAGTCCTATGGCACGTGGTCAAGATCGTTATAATAATATCACCCCCTCACGTGAGGGAATATTATTTCATAATTAATCACGTGGCACCTCTAGGTGTTAGCAGGGGATTGGCTAGATCATAGCCCACATGCACTATACATGCTTGGGGGGTACACTACTCCCCCCAATACCTATATATACTTGTCACCTACAACCCTACAAAGGGATCGATAATTGGGAACCCTAGATAAAACTCTACTTGTACACAGTAGAGAGAGATAGTGTGAGATTATGTTCATTGTATCAAAGGCCATTAGTGCCCATACTTAGTGGATCACACACTCACAGTGGATGTAAGCCTAATTGGCTGAACCACTATACATCATTGTCTTATTCCTCTTATACTCATCCCCTTCTATACACTTACACACACATATCTCTATGGATGCCATTGTTATTACTGTTTAAGCTCATCATCACTTATCTGATGGTGCTGAATCTTAACATCATCAGGCCAATATGGGCCAGTTCGGGTGAAGTACACGATCGGGAAGTGTGCCCAACTTTTCATTGTAGAAAGAGAGTAATCAAGCATGAGGTGCCACTGAACATTGTTTTCGATCGAGATAAGATCTTTGTGTCCCACTTCTAGTAGAGTTTTTTGAAAGGTAATGGGGACGGAGTTGCATGTAGGCATAACGTATCACCTCGAGACAGAAGGAAAAACGAAGAGGGTGAAGCCATTGTGGAGGATATTTTAAGAATGTATATTGGGGACTTTAACAGTAACGTTGAGCAGTATTTTCCTTTGGTAGAGTTTGCATATAATAACTCGTACCAGTTTATTATTGGCATGGTGCCTTTTGAGGCTTTGTACGGGAGACATTTTTGTTCGCCCTCGTGTTAGTTAGAGATGGAGAACAACAAGCTTCTTAGGCAAGACATGATTCATGATACACCGGCGAAGATGACAGCAGAAGAGTTATGTAGATACGAACCATAGATTTTTGGAGATTGACGTTCGTGATCAGGTGTTGCTACGAGTATCTCCCAGTAAAGGAGTGATGTGGTTTGGGAAGAAAGGGAAGTTGACGCCTAGGTATTTAGGGCCTTTTCCCATCATTGAGAGGGTATGGATGGTTGTGTATAGTCTTGCCTTACTGGAGCACTTGTAGAAGATTCATGATGTGTTTCATGTGTCGTCATTGAGGAGGTATCTTAGGGATGGCGCAGTGTGTCGGTACATAATGTTGGAGGAGGCTTACTTACACCTAATATTCCTATGAAGAGAGACATTTTTTCGTTATGGATCATAGCGAGCATAATCTTCGATCAAAGTTGGTATCGTTAGTGCATGTAGAGTGGGGAGACCACAACATTGCCGAGTCAATGTGGGAGCGTGAGAATGATATGAGGGAAAAGTATCTGAAACTCTTTGTGGTAGTTACGTTCGAATTTCGAGGATGAAATTATGCTATTAGAGGGGAAGAATGTAATACCCCTTACTTTTATTAATTAATTTTTGTGTGCTTTATATTATTAATTTAATTGAGGAAACTAAATTTGTTTTAAAATAAATTTTAATTAGGGAGATAAATAATTAATCTTTATTATAATTATTATTCACTTGTGTGTGATAAGTAAATAGTTGTGCGACTTATTATATGTCGCGTTTGAGTGATAAGGGTGGTCTATTATTATATGCCGATAGAGTGGTACATCGACAAATTGATTTAATTTATGGGCGATGCGTAGGATATGCACGTGTTGTACCGGGTTAATGAGATGTTAGTATATTTGGAGTTGGGGTGAAACGGATGACCTTTTCGAGTACACCAGTGACTCGAGAAGGGTCGAAATAGTCCATAATAGGTACTCGAGTGTTAAGTTCCCGGGGCTTTTAAGACATAAAAGGGCCCGTATAAGGGCAAGAAGGTTAATTCATATTATTAATTAATGAGAAATGGAATTGAACTTTTGGGAAGGCTTATTAGGGTTTGGGAAAGTGGATGACAACCCACCTTTCACTTTTCAAATAAGAGGCTAAGAAGAAAAAAAAATAGAGAAGAGAAAAGACGCAAGGATGAAGGATTGTGAAGAGAAGACTCATCCTGGATTGAAGAACGTCGTATTTGTAATCCATTAAGGCAAGTAATTACTTGCTTTATATCACATTTTAATTCGTAGTTAATTAGTTTCTTGTATTATGTTAGAAATTGGGGTTTTGGTTGTGAAAAAAAAAACTAGAATTGATGATCAATAATTAAGTCTATTAATAAAGATGACATGATCTTGAATGAATGAACACATTTGGGGTTGGATTATATTCATCAAATTTGGGTTTTAGTGGAAGAAGAGAATGAACTTAGATGGATCTTGATGAATAATTTGATATAGGTTCAAATCTTGAATCGGTGATGATTTCCATGTCAGATTTACATATATATAGATGTGATTAGATTATATGAATGATCTATGTACTAAAATTCTGGGAATTTGGATATAAAAAATCGTAGAAATGAGGTTGGGAGGCTGGGGATGAATCCCGCCTAAGAAAAAAGGTCTTCAGATCCATTTACTGGAATCTCTTTAGATCCTCGTTCTAATGAGGTGGGTTTCTCATTCAAATGAGGTTGGTATTCATTCAAACTACATGTGGGTTCAGGTCATGAAGCTAGATCTTACAAAAGAGATCCAAATTAGTCAAACTCTATTTCGAGCTCATCAGAATTAAAACGTAGTGTAAACCATTTAAAACACTTTAAAACATTTTAAAATATTTTTCTTTATAAAAATACATCCTTATCTTTTACAAAAACAATTTCGAGCACCATTACTTATATGCATTCATACCCGAGTGATCTTGGAATGCAATTAACTTTGAAGACAATTAAACTTGCACCAATTAAACTTCGGCATGATTATTTATTTGAAGCTTTGCCGCTACGTCTTCAATTTTCTTCAATACATCATAGACCAAGTGGGATCGTGACAAAATAAAATCTCCCTATAACATATTACAAACACGATTTTGTTCACGGAATTAAGTCAAAACAATACATGGACTCAATTGAAAATTTATGTCCTTACATAAATGTTTAAATATCACATAAAAAAAATCAACTCAATTTTTTTAATATTTTAAAAAATAGATGTGCAAACGTGATGTGCAAACTTAGTGTGCAAATGAGCCTGTATATATATATATATATATATATATATATATATATATATATATATATATATATATATACATATTTCAAATACATTAAAATGTATATTTATTTATAAAATAAATTAAAGTCTTTTTTATAAATAAAAAATTAAAAAAATAAATTTGTTCTTTAATAAACTATTTTTTTATAAATAAGTTTTTTTACAAAATATTTTTTTTACAAATAACTATTTTTGATAACATTTTTTAAATAAGGGGCATATAGCAAATAGTCCCTCGAACATTTTTTAATACACGTTTAGACCAAGCATTTTTATTTTCCTCCAAAAAGTCCTTCACCATGCCGTTGGTGCGAACCTTTAAAAATAAGAGAATAAGGGACTTTTTGGCACAAAATAAAAGGCTTGGACTAAATATGTATTAAAAAAATGTTTGAGGGACTTTTTAGTATTTGATCCTTTAAATAACTTCTTTTTTAGAATAAATAGTTTTTAAATATTTTTTTTAATAACTATTGTTTTAAATAACTATTTGTTTAATTAACCTTCTTTTAGAGAAACTATTTTTTAATTAATTTTTTTATTTAAAACAGTAAAAAAACTATTATTAATTAAAAAACAGTAAAAACCATTTTAATTACAAAAAAGTTCTAAACGTTTTTTAACCTCTGTAAGCAAAGCTTGATTGGGAATACTTCATGAGGAGTTTCTAAGAGCATCCGTAGTGGTGATGCTAAAAACCAAAGTAAAGGGTAACTTTGCAAATCGATAGGCCTGCAATGGTGTACCCAAATTAACAAATTCAGCAGGAGAAATGGTAGAGGTTTTGCAAAGTTACCATTTGCCTACTGAATTTGCAAATGCTTCCTACGAACTTCATTTGTTCGTAGGAATTTCCTACGAACTTCTGAAGTTCGTTGGAACTCCTACGAACAAATGAAGTTAGTAGGAAGCATTTTTTTATTAGGTATCTGATTTTTTATATATTCCTACGAACTTATATTGTTCGTAAGAAATTTTTTTCATTTCCTACGAACAATATAAGTTTGTAGGAACCTAGGATGCAAATTGCTCTTCATCCACCACTGTATGCATTGGAAGAAAAACCCACTTTTCAATTTGCAATTATAGCTTTCCTTCGTGTCCACCATTGGACATGCTCTAAGGCTTTCACTAAACCAAAACAACATATTTATAATGTTTTTCAATGTTAGTAAAGATATAACTAACAGTCAGAATCTGTCAGGAATAATCAGTGGGGAATTCTACTAAAGGCTAACAACCATTACCGTTGAGTCAGAATCTGTCAGGAATAATTTTTTGTAATAGTTCATTACCACAAATGTTGGAGTAATTTGCAACGTTTTCTATTTAATTTCTAGCAGTAAAAATCGTTAGTAACTTATGTTAAGTTTAAAAAATGATTGTTTGATTTGCTAATGGTTTAAACTATTACAATAAGGATATGTTGATATTAAAAATAATCCTAATGCCTTTTACTCATTGGATAAATGTATTACAATGTATTTAAAATACGTTTTAATTAAAACATGTTTTAAATGTAATTAACTGTTTAAAGTATTGAAAAATAGGTTTAAAAATAGAATAGCTTTTTAAAAAAGTTATTTTTAAAAACAGTTAGAAAAACATTATTTTTTATTACTGTTTTTTTACAGTTACAAAAAAATTATTTTTAAAATAGTTAAATATATTATTTTTAAAACAATTATTTTTAATAACTGATAGTAAAACGTTAAAAAAATGTTTAGTTTCTCTAAAAAAACAGTTAATTAAAAAAATTGTTATTGGAAAAAGTAGTTATTGAAAAAAATATATTTAAAAAAGAGTTATTCTAAAAAACTGTTGTTTAAAAAATAATTATTAAAAAACAGTTATTTGTAAAAACAAATATTTTATAAAATGAAAGTTATTTAAAAAAAATGGCTCTTTGAAAAAACAGTTAATTAAAGAACAAATTTATTTTTGTAATTTTTTATTTATAAATTTTTTTAAACTTATTTTATAAATAAATATACATTTTAATGTATTTGAAATGTAGGACGTATATATATATATATATATATATATATATATATATATATATATATATATATATATATATATATATATATATATATATATATATATATATATATAGTGGATATGTCTATTAAATGGGGACAAAATGATCTTTTGACTCATAAAAAACGGAGCTCAATGATCAACGAACGGTGTTCGTTAGAAATGGCACCCAAATAGAGATATTGTAAACTAGCGTACCACAACCCCTAAATACAAGAACTACTGTGCTCCAAACTCAAAATGACCCTTTATAGTTTTGGTAAATCACTTTTATTGTTTTTGTTTTGGCTAATCACAAAGTGATTTCAACTCCTATAATATTCAGACCTAAATATATGGATATATCTTCAAATTTCAAGGTATGTGTTTTTTTATTTTGAATTTTCATTGCATGTTTATGCTTTTGTCTTTCTATTGTTAGTTATGCCTATGTTTCTGCATATATTTTGCTTTTATTGTTGTACTAGCCTTAGTGTAATTGAAAACTATTAGAAAAAACACATTTTTACATCTAGGCTCTTAAGGTTTGATGCTTAACCTCCCCGCCTCGACCCCGCCTCTTGCCTTTTAGAACCTTTATAAATAAACGTCAGCTAGTTAGTTAGAATTTGTTACTATTACAACTTAGTGGATCTATTTTGTGAATAAATACATGTAATATGTATGTTATTGGAATAAATGAAGAATATGATCATTTCTATCTTTTGCATCTTTGTTCTCCTCTACTATCTTTTCTTTATCTTTGTAGTTCATTACCTCAAACGCTAGAAATTCATTCAAGTAATAAGATAGTCATTCTTGAATTTGACAAATTGGTATCATAGAGTTGATCTTGTCAACCAATTGATAAGAAAATTCACATAAACCCCGAAGTCCAAGTAAAGATAAAATTTTGAATCAAGTCAAACTTTAAGTATTGACTTTATTCCGTATTCTGACAAAACAGGTTTGAGTCGTTGGTTAGGAATCGAGTTATGTGTCTTCCAATCCTATGATGTGTGATTTAAGACTATGCAAAAAAGTTAAAACGACATCAAGGTTACATTGGATTGCTTGCCGAGTTTTTGTCTTCAGCATTCGAGGGATTTCAGTAAAGGTCTAGCATTAATTTTTTGAGAGGTATTTTTCAAAAATGATTTTTCAAGTTAAATCTTGTGCCTAAGTTTGAGATCCAAAAATCCTACATCTATATGAATTTTTGAGATATCTTATGTGTTGCACCATATATGTTTGCTCTATATAATGTGAGTGTTTCGAGAGGTGGAGACTTTTTTTTATTGAGAGTGGGATGGACTGATCACGAGACGAGTAACATTGGTGGGATACTGAGACATGGGAACGTGCATGCGTTGTGTGGCTATTGGAAAACATCCAACAACGACTGCGAAAAAGGTTACAAGGAACGAAGAAACAAATCATGTCTTGAACACATTGAGTCTGTGACTAAGTCTCAGTTGTTCTTGTAAATAGACCTATATTGTAGTGGACTTATGTGGATGGGTCGTCAGAGGTTTTTTCCATTGTGGGTTTTCCTTGTACATCGCATGTTGTGCTCTGTTTATTTTATTCTTGTTTATTCTCACCCACGTGCATGTTTAGGACAAGACTAAATTTGGTAAACTGTTTCACTTAACACTTTTGGTTTGAAAATTGGTGCAAAATTTATTAAGATTGCGAAAATAAAATTAGTGTTGTTTCTCTCTACAACCCCTAGGGGCACATAGGCATTCTTAGATTGGTATTAGAGCGAGTTACACTAGTTTATTGTGTTAGATCATTGTTTAGTGCTTGTTTAGGATTTGTATGTAGTTTAACCGAGAGGTTAGTTCCATTGGTCGCCCTTCATTTTTTGATGGGTCAAACTATCCCTATTGGAAGTATCAAATGCGATTTTTCTTAAAATCGATAAATAAGAACGTTTAGAACTCGATTGAGTATATGTGGATTACTCCCACTGGAGGTGGTGCTCCTAAAGCGTATGCCTCTTGGAGAACGGTTCAAAAGAATGCCTTGACCTTTAATTCCTGGGTGTGAACGCTATTTTTTACTCTGTGACTAGTGAAGAGTGTAGATGCATTATGACTTGAGAGAGCGTGAAGGATGTTTGGGATATTTCGGGATCAAATCATGTGGTAACATATAATGTTAGGATTTCCAAGTTATAATATCTAACGACTAAGTTTGAGACTATTAAGATGTTAGATATTTAGTCTTTTGGAGAGTTCTATGACAAGTTATCAGATATTGTTAACACCCCGGTTAACTCAGGTGAGCCGATCTCCGAGTCTAGGGCTGTGCACAAAGTTACAAGGTCGTTGCTTAAAAGATTTAATGATGAAGTCACGATCCTAGAATCCTTAGGTGGTGTCGGTGCTATGAGATTCCAATAACTTATAGGTGATCTTCAAACCTATGAGATGAACATGTGTCCTCCAAAGAAGAAAGATGCACGAAAGCCCAAAAAGAGGACGTATTGGATTATGATAGTGACGGCGAGCTTAATATTTAATAAATAGCTAGGTTTGCAAGGAAGTTCAAGAAGTTTATTCAACTTAGAGATGAGAAGAGATTTGAGAAGAGTTTAGAAAAGAAAACTAAGAACTTTGTCGATCGTGATAGAAAGAATAGGGATGATCCTATGAAGGTGGTTGATCGGGACAAGTGTTCTGAATGCCAAGGTTTTGGGCATTATTCTAGTGACTGTCCCACTAGACTAAAGAAGGAGGGTAAGAAATTGAAGGTATATAATACCACCCTTAGTTATAATGAGTAGGAAGAGGAAGTTAATTCCCGCACTGATCGAACCTAAACTACATCCATGGCCAGTCATATGGGATTAAATGAAGTGTCTTCCCCCGTCGACGATGATCATGTGCATGATGGTCCCAAGAAAGTGAGTAAATGAGGGATATAGAAGAAGATGAGGAGTAGAGTGGCATTCAAGTGGACTTTCGAGAATTGTACACCGATTCGTTGAAGTTAAAAAAGCCACCTTGTATTTAGAAGCTATGGTGAAGGAACGTACCATAGGAGATGGTAATGATAAATTGATTGAGGATGTTAGAGAACGTGAGAGGACTCTTAAAGAGAAGCTAGATTATGTTTATAAAGAGATAGATAGACTTCGTAGTTTGATGGAGGCTTTAAAGAAGGATCTTCTAGATTTTGAAGAGTCTACGCATTTGCTTGAGTCTTGGATTATTATAAAACCTCTGTTTTCCACGCAGGGGTTGGCCAGACACAATACGCCAAAATGGGTCTTGACTAACAATTTATACCAATCTCAACATCAAACTATAAAAATGAGATTTTATTTTAAAACATACATGCACAATAAAACCATAAGAAGTAATAAACTGACAATTAATAAGTCTCAACTCCCATAGGTCATAAAACATCCATCCCAACATAACTGAAAAATAAATGACTAAACTAAATAAATATCGGGTATATTTCCATACAATACCTCAAATAATAAAAACCGTATGAGATAAAGAGTAGGAACCTATATTCGAATCAAATGAACTGAATCCTCTACTAATCAAGTGCAACTACAAGTCTGATCCCTTGTAAGCCTTGTTGTCCCTGTCTTGGATAACCTAGGGGAAAACATTTTATAATTTGGGTCAGCGCCCTAAATTTGCAAGAATTAATTTACAAAACCAATATATGATAACATAGTTAACTGATATTACACACTGCCCATTGGCACTCCCATGTAGTAAGTATCTCACCCCTAAACTAATTGTAATATTATATGCATTTTCAACCCAAGGCCAAATATAAAATCCAGTTTGTACATTAACGTGGCAATTTCAAGTGCATCTTGCACATATATAAAACGGGAGCTAAATATCTACACAAATGATTTCAGTCCCAAGGATAACCTCCACTATACTACCCCACAAGAATATCATTCATCACATTATGTATCTTATGTAGCATTATGTTCATTAACAGTTGTCAACATTAATAGAATACAAGGATTTTCTCTTAATATATATATATATATATATACACACACACACACCCACCCACACATATACACACACACACACACACTTACGGAATACCCGTGCCTGAAGGTGTGGAGAATATTCCAAAGTATTAAACAACATCGATTTAACTAAGGCACGGTATATCGACTACATTAAGTCGCACGCTTAAATTATTAAAGATATCTACTATATACCTCTAATACGATATACTAGAGGTTTAATTAGAATTTAATACCATTAATCCCCTTCCACATGTCAAATCTTGAACCTTTCTCTCTCTAAGACCATGTCCAATCTTGATTTCTATCTTTCCATTTTTCTACCTTAGAAATAGGAAAAGCAAGAACACAGTCCCGATGGAGGTTTCTATATACGAGTGGATCTGATGTGGATGACGAGTCAGATGAAAATTTCTATGGATATTTCTGCATATAGAATTGCAATAACAGTTAGGAGGATATGACCTGGAGAAAAAATCAACCACCCACCTGGATAAAAAAACTGTATTTTGGTCATCAATTTGGATATAAACTCTCATAAACTGTTGGGAAGAAAACCACGGCTCGAGATGTGTTTATCATAAATTTCTGAAACATGCCACCTAAGATAAGAAAAGAGATGTAACCGTTATATAACAATTGTTTTGGAAATCAAAACATTGGAGAAGGCCTAAGTCAGTACGTCTCCTTCAAACACTCTTCCCCTTTCTTCATTTGATGTTGCTGAATTTATTGGAGGGTATATAAGGCAACAAAAGACAAGCCTATATTAAACATAATACACTCTCATTCGTCGAATGTGGGAAAGAATATATCGGTTGCCTTTTACCCGCTATAACACTCGGTATGAATATCTTCAAATACGGATAAAGACGAGCCCATATTGTTCCACTTTTGCCACTACCGAGATTGCTAACTCGGTATGAATATCTCCATCACTTGGTAATATCGTTTTTCCAGATCTAAAATTTTTAGTTGAGAGAAACTTTCAATTATTTTTTTGAAAAGTTTAGATCTGAAATGCTTTCAATGTTGGATGAGAAAAAAAGGCACATACACAGAGCCGACGACCATGGCCATGGCAGACTCAAATGATTCTGTTACTCTTGATATGGAGACCATCTATCTTAGAGGAAAGGTACATACATATATTCAATTGAAAAGATGGGCATCCAGCCTTTAATAGAAACAACTACTTGAAGTACAAATTTCATAGTTTTGTCACCCATCAATTGCTTCCAATTCTTGCTCAACTAATTAATTCAAATGTGGAGTCTTTAAATTTTAGGATGCTTTCTTGCTTTGCCTTAAAAATATTCTAATTTAGTAACTTTTGTTGGACTAGATATGTTGATTACTTGCATGTTAATTTCACGTATATTTTCTTTATGTGTAATTACAAGATACAACCATTCCTTCTTTCCTACTTTTATGTGAATTTACAAAATAGAATAATTATTTGGTTTTGAGTGATGGATCTATATTATGTCCTATTCTCATGTCAACCTTATGATGTGGATACTGATTCAAATCCTTTTGAATGTTAAGTTTATTTTTCACATCTATTTACTATTTTCTTTATGTATGTGTGTTTCCATTTGTGTGTGTATTTCTAGGATTTTTTTTTTAAACTCTGCTTTTCTTGATTTTTTTTTCAAATCTTAAAAATTTCAACATTTGGGGTTTTAGATTTGCGAGACAAAATATGTATTTTTTAATATATATTTTTTGTTTGATCATTTGAAATTCGAAAAATTTTCATACATTGCTTTAAATTCGAATGTTAATATGATAATAAATTAGTTCATTATAGTCAGTTCATTTTTATGTTTTTCGATCCGTTTTTTTCCTAGTATGTACTCAGAACTGGGTATATGAAGAAAACATGTGTGAGGTTCCTAATTTTTAAGCTTCTAATTTTTTAAAAGTTCTTGTAAGTATATTAGTTGTAAAAGTCAACTACATGATTTTTTAGTACAATGCTAGAGTCCAAATACAATTCAATTTACATGTATTTGATTAAGTATATGCCCTCGAAAACATATATATGCTTCCTTTTTACCTTTTATTTTTTACCTTTCTAAATATTCAAAAATTATTTAAACTCCCTTCATTAATTTGCAGGGGCGAAATAATACAATTCAAATAGTGAGGGAGTTACAAACTTATGGATTTCAGAAGAGATTCTCTCATTACAATAATCATTATGTTATCTTTTTATTTCATGCTCATAACTTTTTTTACTCTAAAAAAATGTGTTACGTGATCATTTTATTATAACATATTTAATTTCATCTTTTTATTACACAATCAATGTTAGATTACTCTACTTCATCTCACATTTCAATATAATAACTTACTTACTCTATTACAATTCATTTTATTTTATTTTTACACATGGATGCCCGTGCACCGCGCGAGTTACATGCTAGTTATAATCTAAAACAACCACCAAATTACATTTGGTTGGCACTATAATTAATAACAAACAAATTCGACAAAATTATAATAAAAATAAATATGCAAAATTTAAGTGAAAAAGTTTGTTTTACAACACAATTAGTGTAAACAAGTTAATAAATTTAGGCAAAATTTTCTTTGGTTATAGAACTATAGACCCTATTTAAGAAATACAAAAATACTCAAGAACAATATTAATAATACTAATAATCCATCACAGACTTCATATAAATAGCATCATCGAGTTAACAATATTCAAATATGTTTACACAACAAACTATTATTTGAAGTTGAGCACAAAAATGCCGCAAAATATTTAATTCGGTGTCAATTATTACTACATTGTAAAATAAAGTAACAAACACATCAATTGAGTTCATATCACATGTTACAGTATAAGGATTGTCCATAGTGTGCAAAGAGTCATCTGATAGAAAACATAAAAGGTTGCCAATAATTAAAAATCCATGAAGTCATATTAAACCAATATTTAAAAAGACAATAACACTAATTAAAGTTTACCATACCAAAAGCAATACCTAACAGTGGAGACTTTGTTAAACTCATGGGCCATAATGATAATGCTTACATCAAAGTCGCTGCTTTAACTCTTGAATTTCCATATTAATACCTGAGAATGAAAACACTGATGAAGAAAACAAACACTCATATAAGCATTAATGAGAACATTCATATAGGCATTAATGGGAACATTCACATAGAAATTATTTTTGTCATTACTCTAATCTATGATGACATAAATTAATAGCAATGTATCATGGGATGTCCAAATAGGCGAGTAGTAATTTCCTTCATTAAACCCCACTTTATATTTCTCCATATCACTTCAACATGTACTTAAATAGGAAAGTATCAACCATAAAAACAACTAGGAAAGTGTTACAGTATACACTTAATGAAAATTATCAACCATTTTGACAGCTTTGCTTATATGCATCTTAAACTTGCAGATCAATCTTGAAATTCAACCAAACTTGTAAGACAAAAGCCTTTTACGAACAAATAACATAATTTGGCTCATCTTAGACGTGGAGGTCAAAGTGGAGATATAGATGGGTGAAACAAATCAAAAATTTCTCCAAAGATTATATATTATAGTGTTAAGAAACTTCCCAAACCTCTGTATATGGAAAAAGTATAGCATATATGGTAAGATAAGTTATTGAGGCAACAAGGTTAAAAAAATTAAAATATTAATTAAGAAAAAACATTTAGAAATGGAAGCTTGGTCTCTATCACAACTAATTCTGACCCTCCCTTCTTAAATTAAATTCATAACACTAAACAATTAACATGAGCCTATCCTCAGCTTAAATTCCACAAAAAATAATTAAATGTTTAAATAGTAAACGTCAAGCACATGTGCCTTAGAAAACAACACCCTTGTTTTAAGCACCAATATTCACCACCACAACCCCTAGTGTTAAACATCATATCTGCCCTCAATGTCATAGTGGTTATGATGGGTGTGATTGTTGTTGGTCGATTAATAATCAATCTGCACCTAGACTCCTAAATGCATTATGTCCTCTAATATGACTCCAAAAGGAGTTGCATTGGACATCATTACCCTCAAATAAATGTTTAATTTCCAGTGGGTTTTCAATAAACAAAATTAGCTATGAACTTCTTAGACTACATAAATAATAGGAAAACATGGATGGACGGTTTCGTAAAAAAGTGCATCCAACAATAATAAATTATCTTCACCTAGTAAAATCTTCCAAAAACTGTGCAATATTAACAATTAAATTAGAAAAACAGTAAAAAGGTTCTTAAAAAAATAGAAATATGAAAGTGTTTCAAAACTACACCCAATGATAATTTCAAATGGACTTCTACATAATGAAAATGAATAAAATAGAATGAAATGAGACAGGGTGAAAGACCATTACCCATTTTTGGGGATATGTTTCACATATAGGACATGTATTCTTTTCCCATAAAAGTATCTTTTAGTGAAGATTCAACTCCTTTGAAGAAAACTTTTAAGGTATTTTTCCTAAATGATATGAGCAAGTCACTTCCTTTGCCCTGGTAGAGTTTGCATGTATTTAGACACTTAAGGAATTGCAATATTTCAACTACCATGTGTGATTAGAACTCCCTCGTTAATGCTAAAAAGATAAGTGAGTCAAAATTAAAAACTAGGAGTAAACATAGTCAAACGAAAATATGAAGAAGTAATTTGTTTATATTTTGGCATGGGTTTAGCCCCACTACTTCATAGTTCCTTTGCTTCCCTTGCGCGTTGTCCCTAGGATCCCTATACGAGAACCTCTGATATTATACATAGCCCATATCACTTTGCATGTAGCCAGATTCTTGACCTTGAATACCACCAGCCCCTTGCCCATAGTTCTCATCCTGTGGAGGTGCATAATTCCTCTGATCTCCTGGTAGGGAATCTCTTTACCCTTGAGGATCATAATGTCATGTTTCCCTTTGGTTGTAATTATCCCGATATCAAGATATTAATTCTCTTCTGTCTCTTTGAAAATTATCCCACCCTACGGGACCATTGTCCACATCCCTTGAAGGACCCAAAAACTAAGGTGGCATAGAATTCTATTGTGCCATAAAGTATAAAAAACACACTGCATCCATAAACAAAAAATGTAAGAAAAATTACAAACATATAAACATGTGCCTACTTTATGGAATTGTAGAGAACGGAGATAGATATTGGGGTTTGGTGGGTTTCGAAAGAGTGAAATAGAGTTCAAGAATTCATTTATAAAGTTCGAGAGTGGTGCACCATCACTTTGTTTCACTCTCTCGAAACCTCAAGTGAAGGAACCCTCTTGGGTTTCAATCTCTATCTAAGACCTCTACCATTTAGAGCATAGTGAGATTGTAAATAAAAGAATTTTGGATTAGAGATAAATATGAATAACAACCTAATAAGTGAAACTGAAAATAGATACACAAATTTGCCTCCTAAATAGTTAATGAAATACATTTCAAGTTTCAAGAAAGAAAGTAAACCAAATTCAAACTCATAACAAAATTTATTTTGGGGCTTTATTACTTCTTCTCACAAATAAAAAAGAACAAACTCTTTTCTCAAAAGAGAGAAATTAAAAAACTCACAAAGTAAAACTTCCATGTTAAACTTAAACTCCACATGTTCCAAGCCTGCGAGTTCTAGTCCATGAGGATGGGAAAGACATGAAATGACCAAGACTAGCATAGATGCATGTTCTGTTAAAACATATACCAACTAGTGTTAAGATCTAATGTTAAATTATACGTCTTCTAGTGGAATCCAAAGTTTCAAAAATTTTTAAAATAGAAAAAAAGAAGTTATAATGGGCTACGGGGAAATGTCAATGAGAACTTTTGGTTCACAAAACTCGGACATGTCTTTTTTTAAATTGAACTTGTTTGTTTATTTCAATGGTTATCTCTATTTCAATACCAAATGTTAGAGCAATCACGATAGAATGCAAACATTCCCATCGCCTTCGTTTAAATTTCTTGAACAACATCTAGAAGACCTGTCAACTCAGGTCGTGTGTTGTTTGAGCAATAACGTTGCTAAAATCAGGTTTTGTTCTGTTTGAACAAATCATCACCACTAACTTTGAATAAATAAAGACAAGGCATATACATTATTTAAGAACGAACATTGTTTAAGAATTTATATAAATAAACGACAAATCATATACATTGTTTAAGCACTAACATAAATAAATCAAAACGTACCAAAGAAAATACTAATAAATATGTTCACCAACCCATTTGAACAAATCCCTGTAAAAGTACCATCAAAATACAAGGCCCTATAAAAGGACTCATTGAAATCATGGAATAAAAAAATCAAGTGAGTGTCATTCTGTAATACCCCATATTTTTGTGCATTTAAATACTTAATTAATTCGGGTAAATTTTAAATTATTTCCGTGTCGTAATTTAATTGTATTAATTATGGCAATATTATTCTATTTTCACTTATCTTATTCACTTAATGCTAGTCACATTTGAGTACATTTTGTCGGATATCTAGTTGAGTTGACAAACTAGCCTAATTAAACATGCAGACTTCAGTATTATTTGAACATACATCATTGATAACTAAGGGATGAAGTTGGAGTATATTATTTGAAAATATCCTAGATGACTTTAAGCTTGGTAGTGTAAAAAACATGAAATGACCACATATGAATTATTCAGGGAACTTGAGCTGATGATTTAGGTTTATTCTCCAAATGCAAACTAACCCAACTTGAAAACATCTTACCATCTTATTATAACACCCTCAAACCAACAAATCTGATTTTAAAAAATGTAGGATTCTTAGTAGAACCAATGTTACATACCATGTCTATCACACCCGTTTAAAAGTAATTCGAGCCAATTATATACGTTTATGCTCCAAAAACAAGAGTCATATTTAAGAAATAGTCCTTTGTAAGGCTTCAAGTACGCATGAAAAATTTATTGCTCTTATTTAAGAGAGGATTTTAGAAAATGCGGAGATGGATTTAGAATGATTGAATGGATACATCTACATCTCAATTCACATAAGTG
This sequence comes from Sambucus nigra, assembly GCA_949130495.1. NCBI lineage: Eukaryota > Viridiplantae > Streptophyta > Magnoliopsida > Dipsacales > Adoxaceae > Sambucus > Sambucus nigra. Next base: position 371,151,969 of record OX422220.1, on the reverse strand, counting down.
ATGGAAACTAAATGGCTCGATCTAATGTTACCAACCTAAATTAAGTGAAGCTCTAGGATATTAAACCTTTGATTTTATAATCCATACTTGCTATAATGAAGTTCTTAGTGAATCATGTTCAAGTTGTGGACATCATCTCTTCTCCAAAGCTCTACTCGACTCTGATTTGCGCACAAACTTGTATAATTTGCTAAATTTTACAAAATGCAATAACATTAACATAATTAGAATCTAATCATTCCTATCAAAAATAGAATTTTTGCTGGAAATTAAATCCGCCCATTATCCTCTACCATATATTTGAAATAAAACTAATGCTTCCGATTTCATTGTGATGAACGTAATTGGAAAACAAATAAATTTATTTATGTTTTCTTTTAGGAGATCATTTTTCATGTTCATATTACCAACTTCTAGTTTAAATGTTATATAAGCAAAAAAATAATAGGGTGTGGGATTACCAAATGAATTTAATGGTACATCCAAACATAAGCATATTAAATTCATTATTTTTTTATGCACAAGATATAAACATATCTTCAAATACAAATACTTATTATTTCTAACTTTAATAGAAGTGGAACATTGTAAAGTCCTTTCCTAACCTAAATATGTCCAAATCTAGTCCTCATGCACTATGTGAGAGACTATCGCATTTACTAGTCATTCAACGGATGCAATGTACTGAACTGAACAACTTTTTTGTGAAAACTGTGACGGTAAAAATCATTCAACCCTTTTAAAAAATTCTTAGTTCTCTTCATGGTGGAAATTTTGGCCCCCGACTTCTCCTTGTCCGAGTGTGTTAGAGAATTTTATCATTCATTTCTCACTCATAAAGGTCATTTCTGTAAAGAATATCTGAATCAATTAAAATAATATTTATCCAGTTACATGTGGGAAATTATGAACTAACTAATCCTATGAATAGGAAGAAGTAGTTAATCTTGTCATACCTAGATAAGTCCTACATAATTACATTATGCCATTGATCCTATTTCTTGGGATGCCTAGTCATTTAAGTTGAGTTTCATTAGTTTTTTACTATTTAAAGCACATCCCCCTTGATGAAGTTCTCACTTTGTTTCTAGGAATGCCTTTTTTAGTGGATCCTTAATATTTTTCTTTGACTTTATATATTCATTCAAAGAATTCCAGTTGCAATCAATTATTTTATGATATCTTGTCAATGATGTATACGGTGTGGCCTATTGTTACAATTTTGTTCCATTTTAAGCGTTGATTGGCAATCACAACGTGTTAATATTTATGATACCAGTTATGGCCAGGTTATAATGTCCTTTAAGAATTTCTAAGCCATTTTTCTTCTTCTTTGACTTTGACTAAATCAATAAATTTAGATTCCATAGCGGATCTTGCAATGCATGCTTTCTCTAAGAAGTTTTGCAAAAAAATTCACCTTTAAGAGTAAAAATATATCCACTTATGGACTTTGAGTTATTGGAGTTGAATATCCAATTTGCATTTATTTATCCTTCAATAGTTGGATATCTTACATTATGCAATCCATCCTTTAAAGAATCCCCTAAATATCAAATTGCCTGTATGATTGAATTTTAGTTACCATATCTAAGATTACTTGTATATTAACATAGATTACTCACTGAGCGTGCTATATCAAGCCAAGTTCCAATTGATACATATATTAATCTTCCTAAGATACGAGAATATTTTAATTGGATCATTAAAGTTTGATCGATACGTGTTGTCATTGGACTCATATCATATTTGTGATATATAATTAGAAGTTCTCAACATAATTCTAGTGATCTTTACAATTCTAGTAATCTTGAGAAAAATGAGACATCCTCCATGCTTAAATATTTAACCGAGACAAAATGACTCCATTGGAAGTTCAAGTAATCTTGATTTAAATAACATCCTCCATGCCTAAATCTTTAACTTAAAATATATTCTTCAGTAATTTTCTGGTATGGTTAATGATATTATTATTACGACCAGTAATATTTTGTCTACATACAAACATACAATGTATGGACCGTTGGAAAGAGGATCCAAAGACCTACAATGGTGACTCGATCTGGAGATTTGTCCAAAGTCAAAAGAAGTTTAGGAGTACCTAGTGGACTCTAGATCATGGTTTGGGATAAAAAGTTGAGTGTGTGAACTGTAAGGGTAATTGACACTCGGTCTGGACCATTAGAAAGGGTACGCATGTAACACCCCGTATTTTTAAGCATTATATATTTAATTAATTCAGCTAATTAAATTACTTGTGTGTCATAATTTAATTGAATTAATTATTATGAGTTTATAATAATATTAATCGGGAGAGTTAATGTTTAATATTTATGGAAAATAATTACTAAGCGAATAATAACAATTTATTTACGTCATACTGAGTGATAGTGATGTGGTATTTTATTATCTCAACCGGGAGTCGGGGATAGACTATATTGGGGACGAGATAGGGATTTTTAGTAAAGTAATTTGGATGATAATTCTGAGTGTACGATTGATTTTGGAAAAACCGAGATAGTCAAAAAAGAGTACCTGGGGGTAGTAAATGGGTATCAGGACATTTTTAGGCATAACCGGGCCCACACGGGGGTGTTTGGGTCATTTTAATTTGGACCATAGGAATAATTTCGTGATTAGCATAATAAAACCTAAGTTAGAGAGTTTGTGGGGTCACAACTCAAAAAGAAAACCCGAGGTTCTACAAAGAAGAAAAGAGGGTGAAAAAGGGGAGATTTTAGGAGCCAGATCAATAGGGAGCAAGTGTGTTCTTCGCCAAATCATCATCCACCTCAAAGGATCAGACACTACGAACCATTAGAGTCAAGTGGTTAACTTGCTATAATTTTAAATTTGTGATAATCGATTCATATCATAGTATGTGTAATTAAATATTCGTTCTTGGGTGGAAAATTGCATGAAATTGGTTTTCCTGAAATGCGACACTTTGGGGAGATTAAAAGTAAAGTTGGTGATGCTATATGATTCTAGGATGTAGAAATCTGAATGCTATGAGAAACCCAGTCGAAATTGATGGCAAATTTCAGATGAAAATGTCAGATTCATAATAGGTTGAATAAAACCCAAATAAAACCTAAATTGGAAAAAATGGGATTATATGAAAAGTAATTGGTGATTAATGGTTTCTAGGATGATTAGAGACTATTTCTATATGTTTAAAATTTTGATTATTATTGGGTGATGATCTAAGAGGAAATAAAATCGTAAAGGTTTAATAATGGAGGAAAAAAGGATATGGGAAGAAGAAGGTTCGCAATCCAGTGCAGCAAACTGGTTCGAAAGTGGGGGCGAACTGATTCGGGGGTCCGATAGAGCTAGTTCAGGGGGACCTGACAGAACTATTTTTCCCATTTAGTTTGTGGGGTTTAAAATGTAGGAGTTTCAACGGATTTTTAAATGTAAGGATGAGATAAACTTACTGGGAAAATTATGGGACATCATTTTACATTATGGGAATAAATTAGTGATTTAATTTATTAACGGATTAAGTGAAATAGAATTCGTATAACTTAAAGTTCGATCCAAGTAGATGTGTCCGAGTATTGTAGTTGAGTGACACTACATAAACAAATTTAATTAATTTAAATAAGAGTCGGGATATAGAATCTGGTATTTTTAGGGTAGTGCTACGGGAGTTAGGCACGGGTTAGTCGGGTTTAAATTATTAAATATATATACGGATAGTGTGATTGTGTATATATTATTGTGTGCTCATTAAATATTAGTGTAAGATATTATTATAATTACTTGTCACTTTAGTGCTATCACGGGAGGTTGCGCTATGTGGGTGAATCCCTTAGTTAGTGAATGCAGGGGGAGTATAATCCCCAGGTCATAGCGCCCGGTATTTTATGTTGTGATTCTTTTTGATGTGAGATGATTTGGGCATGATTTAGTCTCACACTCGAGGAACGATGACTACCTCCACTCTGTTTATTATTTATTTCATGATTCGGTGTGAGTGAACCGTCTCGTGGTATCCGGGTTGGATTGAGTATACCTTGGATGATAGCATTTTAGAGAAAGCATCCGGTGAGTTCTTACTATGGAGGATGGTTATATATATATAACATGTGTGTGAATGTGTAGTATATTTATACATATATAATAGTGCAACTAATTATATACTGGTGAAATACCTGGAATGAAATGGTATTGTTTATATAAATAGGGAAATTATTATATAGTTATTTAAAGATGAGAAATTAAGTTAATACGATAAATAACTTATAAATCATTAGTAAAAGTTACTCGGGCTAGAGTAATGTTTCAGTCAATGTTTATAACCAGGATAGTTAGACGGGGTAGTGTATCTATGAGGGTTATAAGGACAAGCGGTAGGTATGCACAATAGTTGAGGGGTCAGTATTATCTCAAGTGAGTGCGACAGTAGCTTAAATATGAAGAGAATTCATGCATTTTAACTACTGCAAATTTAATCACTTGCTAAATATTTTCAAAATATTTTGGGTTCTAACCCTTGCTGCAAATATTTTTTAAAAACCTTTTAGGTGTCGAGCCACACGGACGCCAGACTTGAGAATCTATTCCAGGGATTACACAGCTGTGGCATATGCATGCAGGGGTTGGATTAGATGCATCTTTTCTCCATTCCTAGATTTATGATTTCATCTCAGTTATAGTTCCATTTAGAGCATGTTTCCCATTTACTTTCAGATTCAATTTTTGGATTATTTATTTATTCGTTGGATTATTATGTTGGATTTGGATATATTTCCAATGGTTTATTCGGACTATGTTTCAGTTATTTATTCATCTTTGATTTTTAAACTCAGCGATGGTGTGCATGGATTTTTTTATTTTGTTTCGCATGTATATTTATCTGTTTAATGAAAGATAAAATTTGATACCAGTTTAATTATTTAATTAGGTGGTTAGTAATTAATACAATTTTTCGACAGGGATGCTAAGAATGAACCAAATGGAAATCCTATTTTAATTTAATAAAGGATTGATCGATCGGTATTTAATTAAGAGAAGTGCCACAATGCAGAGACTTAGGATGTTTCAATGGGATTCTCTCAGGTGGGAGAGTTGATCGATCTCAAATAGGGCTCGAGAGCACCCGGTGGCTTCTGAATCAAGATTTTGAGTAGGACTTAGGTCTGAGGGTGAAAGAAAGAGTGTTAGGGACCTAAGGAGGTATTTCGAGGGTACATGGATGGGGTGAATACAGTAATTACAATGAGGCATTCCATGACAATGGTTTTTTCTTTGACTTATGACTATGGTATCAAAAGGGATTCGATGTATTCAAATCAAGTTTTTGGACTTGTAGATTTGATAATAGGGTAAAACCCTTTGAGTGAAAGTGGCCCTAAAATAAATTAAACGATACATAGATGGGAATGTGAAAACCTTCAAGGGAACGCTTATGAAAGGGTTTACTCATAAAGAGAGGGATTGACTATAGGAAAACCTTCTCACGGGAACCATGCTAAAGTCTGTTAGAAATATTTTAATGTCAAGACAACATTATTAAATTATTGTCTTGACAAGTACAAGTTTAATAACATAAAATATTAAAGTGATGTAATCCTGTGAAATCCATTTGTGGATCTAACCTAAGATCAAGGTCTAAGGTCAATTAGTTGTAACAACCCTCATGTTCGAGAGCCTATTTTATATTTATTTACTATGTGTAGTAATTATCTATAAAATGATGGATGTTGAGTAAATGTTAATTTAATATGGAAAAGGTTAATATTTACTAAAATGTTGTACGATTACCTGATGAGTAGGAAAAAATATCCATGTGGTGATTTATAGTGTCATAAGAAGTAAATTGACATTTTGGTTTAATATGAAATCGGAAGTAAAATGAGTTATAAAATTTTCAAATGATAATTTGGAGGGTGCAGTTAGTCCCGGTAGGTGCGAGACAGTCAAAATATGTGCCATATTGCATTTTGGCATTTCGGGCACTTTTGACTGGTTATAGCTTAAATATGTAGTTACGATTTATTATATCGCATATTAATCATTTTAGTGGACTTCCTAGACTTAAGCCACATTTTATTTTCCCAACCCCATTTCTATTTTTCCATTTTACACAATTGAGCCCTAGAGAGAGTAGAGAGAGGAAGAGAGCTTTGGAGAAAAGAGAGATTGGAGCTTGGATCATTGCCTACACCAAATCAAATCTGCATTTTCATGATCAAGGCAAGTTATCTACTTGCTATTATATGATTTAAGGAGAATAATTAGTTGTGATAGTTATGAATTTGTTGTGTTTAAACATTTTAGGGTTTTGTTGGATTTATGGGTATTAACCCTTGGAAATGGATTTGGATGATAAATATTGTAAATGATGGTAATTAGGCATATTTTTGGTGTATTCGTTCCATTAGATTATTTGGGTTTGGTTGGTTTTGAGGTTGGGAGAAAATTTGGAGTTTAGAACTCCATAGCCATTCTTAGCAATTTCGCAGGGGTGAATCGATTCGGCACCTAGGGCGAATCGATTCACATAGATGCAGTTTCCCAGGTCTGTGTACCCGAATCGATTCGGGTTAAGGCCGAATCGATTCGGTAGTATGAAGAAAGTTGGATTTGTCTTCCGAACCGATTCGGCCCTTGGGGCGAATCGATTCGGGTCCTGCAGTTTTGAATCATTTTTCCTTTTTAATTTTGATCTTTTTCTTTAGGTTTAGGACCAAGGAACCTCCTTAAAAGGAGTAAACTTAGAGTCCTAGAGTAGAGGTTGGGTTTGGTCTCCACCCTAGACTAGAATTGGGTCCTCTAGGGTTTATTCCGGGGAGGTTTAAAGTAATGCTAAGGCATTACTTCTTTTATTGTATTTTTTTTTTAAGTTAGGAAGTTAAATGTCCATGCTTGGAGACTTTAGGGGCTTATTGAAGTTATATGAACCTTGGTAATTGTAGGATCATAATGATCATTTGGAGATTTAGTCGGGACTTATAATTTGAGGAATATCAATGACAATATTCGATGGGAATAGGTTCGCATAAAATGAACCCAAATTGTTTAAAGATGATAGGTTCAACTAAAATGAACCAAAACTGTGTTAAAGATGATTGGTTCAACTAAAATGAACCCAGTTGTTTAATAATGATAGGTTCGAATAAAAAGAACCAAACACATGGATAATGGAAATGGAAATTTGGTAATGGAAAATGAAAATGAAAATGAGATTTAAAATGGTAAATGTTAATTTACTTAAGTCGATTATATATATATATTTCTAGACAGATTGCAAAGTATGTTAGGATTCCTAAGTCGATTATATCAAAGTTGTATACACATGATTAATATCGGGATTCCATGGAAATAATTTCCTTTGAAAATTTGAATCTCCCTGTCTGGGAGTTAGTGTCTTCGATCACTTGATTAAATGGAAGGAATGAGTAATATACCAAATGCTTTGTTAGTGGGAAACCTCATGAATGCTATATATAATGTGCAAAAGCCAAAATATTTTATGCCTTCAACATATTAAAAAATTTCACTTCCATAATCTCGTATCCTTTTGGCATAAAGACTAGGTTTTCAGTCTTATAAGGATTCCAAGTTTTCAACCTAAGAATATGCGTTTATATATGGAGGGTGAGTTAGGAGGAGTGTGAAGTAGTCTTGGATTGTAGACTCCGACAAGGAGGCCAAAGTTTTTTTTACTTCAAAGGCAACTAGAGATACTATATGTGTAGATTATTTTCTAGGTAACTTGGGTGAGGTTGAATCAAAAGAGTTAAGCTATTACACTTTCAATGAGTATAAAGGTACGATTTCATAGTTGAGAGAATTCGTAACCATACGATGGTAAGTGAATTGAGTGTAGGTTTCATATAGTTAGAGTTATTAAATGGCTTGGATGATAATGTTTTAACCAAGGTTGTATCGGATAACACTCAGTTATTCCTTCTACCGACACACATCAAACTACCTTATAGATGGGTTAAGGGTTAGATACATGGATTTAAGAATAAGTAGGAAATTTTGGGGGTTTTATTCTTAAAACAATGTATGATGTTTACATTTTTCCGTAAAGGTGTGTGAGTTCGTTTTGAAATAGTAATCACGGTTACAAGAATTTCTTACATTTGGTTTAAATATATTGTAAACATATCGATCACTAAAGATGAGTAGGAATTCAAATGAAGCGTCTTAAGGTTGATACAAAGGAGATCAAAATTATGATTCTAAAAATATTAGTACATTCACAACATAGATAGGTAGTGTACACTCCATATGAATGGTTTTGATGCAATCCTAGTAGTTTGTCTCAAACTGTGAGAGCTTATACGATGGTTAGAGAGCTTGTATGAATGTTCGACAAAGGATTATTATCGGTAGATCCCAATAATGTATTGAGCAATCACCCGTGAAGTTTGAGTCTAACGTTGGTTTTTATTGGATTCATGTGATCTCATGCCGTATGTAAAAGGTGCATAGATTATTAATTTCAGGAATTATGAGAATTTTAATGCTTGTGAAAATGTCACTTTTATTCTTATGGGTGCGATATCATTTTTCATAGAATCAAACGATTCCCCTACATTGGGTGACATTTATGTGAGTAGGTTTGAGATTATAACTCAAATGAATTTTCGTTCAGGGATACTTGGATTGTGATAACTACTTGATAAACTTTTATATTTTTTTCCATTAGTAAAACACATTCGGTGGATTATTTTATAAACCAGGTGGTCTAGGAAATAATTTAACTACGAGAATTAAGGAATCAATTAGATGTCGATTAAATTTGATTAGTGTCAAATTAATTTATTTTTATGGGTATCTGACACTTAACATGGAGAATTATATTATGCACCATAATCAAGTTTGCAAGTAAGACCTCCTTATTGCACTTAATTTAGTGATAATTAAATTATTGTGTAGTCATGATTATTTTGCGAAAGTAATCGTGATCAAATCATGAAAGGAAATAATTATGATAATTGTAACTGGGATTTTTGAATATTTATTTAAAGCCAAATTAGTTATCCGTCTTGGGTCCTTAATATAGTCAATTGCCCATGTTGCAGGGCCAAAACTCCTTACAAATCGAGTTTGACTAAAGCCCATACATACATACATACATACATACATACATACAAACACACACACACACACACACACACACACACACATATATATAAGGTTTTAGGTGAATGATCCATTATTGAGGGTTAGAAAGGGAGAGATATTCTATTCACTTTTTTGCAATGGGGTGAGGAGATAGAGGGAGATTTCTCTCATATTTCACCATGGTGTCATTTCCCAGAATAATCACGCATAAGGCTTACTTTGGTTGGATTATATTCCAGAAGATTTAAGGCATTCATATCTTTCTAATAACTTTTTTGGAAACCTTATAGTGCCAAAAGAATTTCATTTTCTTCAATCCTTGTCTGCTCATACGAATGACAACATGACTCATCATGGTATTGTATTCCTAAAATCCTAGGTCTATTCTTCAAACCTTTCTCTGGTTTTTATTTTCATGCATGATTATTCGAATATCTTTGAGGGTGATTTTTTCTGCATTTTAAATGTTAATCCCAAGTTATTTTACCAACACCATCTCCATTTCTTTCTGACCATTATTATTATTATTATTATGGGTCAATTATTAAATAGTCCCTACTATAAATATATATTTTTAAAAAGGACACATATTTTTAGTTTAACTCATTTAGTCCCTCAAGCACTCAATATCCTCTTATTTTTAGAGGTCCGCGCCAGCGGCACTCCCTCTCCGAAATATGTGGTAAAGGACTTTTTGAGGCAAAATAAAAAAGTTTGGACTAAATGGGTATTAAAAAATGTCCGAGGGACTATTTGGTATATGCCCCTATTATTATTATTATTATTATTATTATTATTATTATTATTATTATTATTATTATTATTATTATTATCATTATTATTATTATTATTATTATTTTATTTGGAGAGTTATCTTAGTTTAACTTTCGCTCAAGTCTCACCATCATGCATCTTTAAACATCGAACCTTCTATGATCCATCCTTAGTTCATCCAATATATTACGTTGAGGAATTTTGTCCTCGCATAATTACCTCTCCTTCAATCTTAACCAAACGATGATTGTACTGAAAAACTTGCTACCTTAAAATGAGAATTTATCATCCTTCAATCCTAGTTCCATTAACAAAAAAACAATTTTCTTTATAACTTTTAAACTACAAAATAATAATTAATATCCCTATTTGATCCTCAACTTACGAAAAGCATGACGACTATTTTGATGACTTGACTTCCCTAGAATGATCATTGATCTTAATATTGATCTTAATCACACTAACAAAAATTCTATTTTTTTGACGACCTGGATGCCCTAGAATGAGCGTTAATCATTATTTCTTATTCTTATCACACAAAAATGATTTCATTAACATGGATACCCTATAATGAGAATTGATCAACCTTTCACCAACAAGGTTGACAAAATAACTATTTCAATAGTGTGGTTACCTAGGAATAGGTGTTGATTGTCCATTTTGTCCTTGTTTCACTAATTGAATGACATATATTTTGAAGGTGCGATAAGATTTACTAAATTGGGCCAAAATTCCCTCCATCTAGTCTTCAGTTTGACAATGGCCTAGATCTGTGACCATGGTGGTCACGCTATAACCGTGACTAATGTTTTATCTAGATCACTCATTTTTATGGTCATTAAGGGCCATATTGGTTGTGAACACTCCGTTTTAAGACACTCCAAATACTTTCTTAGGTCCTTAACAGTTATCTTCCCACCATGGGACCTTAGGTCCTATTTCGAACCTTGATCTAGAGACCATAGGGTGATACCAAGCCCTATTTGACTTTAATGAACACTATAACTCGAGAAAATATTATTACATGTTCATAGGTCTTTGATTCCACTTTTTGACAGTCTATATTGTGCGTAAATTGGACTCATGGTTCACACGCACTAACCTTTTTATTATAAACCCTAATCCATAGACTACTGAGAGCTTCTGAGCCCCGTTCGACTTTGGTCAACTCCCTAAGTCAATCTAAGATCATTGCACTCTTATAGAATCTGAATCCCTTTTCTAATGGTCCATATCATGTGCGAATCGTTCTCATGATTCACACATACTCACGTTTATACTCCCAACCCTAATCTAGAGGCCCTCGGGCACTCTCGTGACTCGTTTCACTTTGTTCAACCCTCCAACTTGAGGGAAGATAATTTACTCTCATAGGCCTATAAATACCCTTCTCAACAGTCCATATCACGCCTGAATCAGACTTATGATATGTGCGCACTTACTTTTTACTCTAAGAACCCCCGTCTAGATCCCATTCGGTGCTTCTGAGACCCGTTTGACTTTGGTATTTTACCCAGGAGTTTCTCAATGGATTTTTGCAAGTCTCTGAATACCTTTTCCAATGGTCCTAACCATGCATGATCCTAACATGCAATTTGCATTTTATGCCCATTTTCCCAAAAAAATCCTTTTCGGACTGCCTTTAGGCACCCCACACCCCCTGCTTAAAGGTAGGGGTTTACCTTACTTCGCCAATAAGCCAGGGTTATGCCAATAGGTAGGCCATGGACTAGCTTATCAGCAGCCCCCTGAACCCTAATTTTTTTTACTATTTGAAGAGGCTATGACTTCATTCCCAAAGACCCCCTTTGCAACAATAAAAAACATCCCCTCAAAATTAATTCCCCGTTATTACTAAAAATCCTATTTTTCAACATTGTTTTCATCTCTCTTATCTCACTTTTATGCGAACTTTGTCCAATTATCTCACCCCTACTTCACCAGCACTCCACCACTATAAAATCAACATATTCTCCTCTAAAATTCAATAGAAAATTCATCTGGGAGGTCTACCCTTACTCTTTTTCAATTTAATTATTTAGTGTCGTTTACTTACTTTGTTTCCATTTTTTATATCTTTTATTTTTACTCCATTATCTCACATCAACTAATATCCCTTTTTATTTTTAGTATTCATATAATATGTTTCCAAAAAATCGAAAGGAACAAAAACGAGTGTTTACTTATAAACTCTAAAAGTAGGATTTCCTCATTTTTTTTCTACACTTTTACACCCAAGCACTTTTTCTTCAAAAATAATCAAATAGGAGTCCTAAATTTGGGTTTATGGGTTAAATCCACCCTTATGATATGTTGAATGACGTGGACTTTTATGCCTATTATGGTTACATAGACATCCCAAGTCATTATCGGGATTTGGGTCCTATTTTGCGCATTGCGTTACTTTGTTTATACCTCGTATTTAGTTTTATTACGCCTATTTTCACGCATACATATCCGTTCTCCCACCCAATATGCACATTCACTTCCTCATATTGAATTGTAATTCAGTGGGAAGTAACTTCGTATTTTTTTTATTATTTTCCTCTATTTTTGGTACTCCTTAGGACGACCCCTCTTCATCCTCCCCATGACGAGAGTAGGATGATTTTTTTTCTCACTTATTTTCACATCACACACATTGTACACATGAGTCAAATCTTGTAGAAAAAAAAGATGACATAATTATATCTCATGAGAGACTAGAAGATCGGAATGGGTGCCTGACACCTTTCCATTCGTAACTTTGTCCTCGTACCATCGACTTATTTAATTTTGCATGCATCAGTTTGTCTTTTGATGCTACTCTTTGGGGATGGCTATATTTATTTGCCTTTTTAGGAGAAATAGTTTGGCGAATCTATTTTTTGCATTTTCCTCCTTTTTGAGGACGATCGATTTATATCCATGATAGCCCACAATGATCGTGCGAGTGGAGGAAATAGGATTCCTATCCTCGATTCCCCACGCAAGCAAAGAGAGATTTCTCCATTTTCTTTCCCTCTCACTTTAATACCGTCATGATCGAGAGGAATTATCATCGGATGGACACATTACTCATTGAAATAACTATCATTTTGTTAGCAAGACTATTGTTAAAATCCTCAGATTTGGCCGAACTTCTAAATTTGTTTCTCTTATAATCTTTTGAGTTTAGCAACTTCTCAAATAAGAAATTTTTAGGTATTTAATTATCTTTCCAATGGTACCTTATGCGTTCGAATCGGACATTAAAGCAAAAAGATATGCATAAAATTAGATTCGAATTCCTATCCATAGAGTAACTAGAAGCGTTTCCCCATATATTGGTATGGTCTTTTTTACTTATGCATGTAGTTTACCCTATTATAATAGAATATATGTCAAAAGTTATGATTGTGTATCAGTCCTTTATTTTTCCTTTCCAGTGTTTCTTATAATATGAAAGAATTCACTGACTTCTAGGGACCTTGAATTGCGCTTAATATTCACCCAATATTGAAAATACCTATCATTCTCTTTCAATATCTTACATATAATGCAAATAAAACTATCCACATTCCATTCTTACCTCATCCATCACCCATTCAATAAAATTTGGAGGATTTGGGGGTTATTTTAAAGGAAGAATCACTTTAAGCGCATAATAAAGGTTGAAAATGAATCCTAAATTCTAATTAAACTCTTTGTTCCTCCTATTTTTTAGTTTAAGTTATCCTCATATTTTCTATACATTTCCATACCATATTCACACACTACACTAGTACTATACTCCAATCGAATCTTATTAGTACCAGTTTAATATGTTATTTTATTTGTATATGTTCTTAAATATAGTTTTCATAAAATAAAAATGCCAAAAAATACGTTATATTAATAAATTAGTGGTTTTATTACCTAAAATTTCCCACTAAGAGGGAGTTTCACCACCATATTTGCACTAAAGGAACCCGAATCCTATTTTCTCACTTTGAGCTTTTAGCATCCACTTTCTCAAATTCAATAAAAAAATTAGTTTGCATTCAATGCAAAACCTTAATCGAAATAATGTCCTTGAACAATGCGGGTTTTAATCTCTCTTCAAGAGGGCACATACACATCTAATGTCCACTTTGAAATTTAAGTCCGAGTTGGTATATATTTTCATGGTTTCTCTTTATTTGTTTATGTTATATTTTTTTAGCACTTTATCTGTTTTTTTCCACTTAGTGTCTCACTTATTTGTACTTATTTTTACATACTTATGCCAAGCCTAATACAATCCCGCTCATATTTATATTTTGCCATCAACCAGGTTTTCTAATCTCCTTCATGCTGTTGTATTGATACTCTTCCTCTACACATATGCATTTTATTCACACACCTAGATATATACATTGGTTCATACTCTTGCACACACTCACTCGTGTAGACATTTGTGTATGCACACACTCCCACTCACTCATATGCACGCACTTATTTAAACATTTTTGGATGCACACATTATCACGCACTCTATCTCGCACACATCAAAGATGTACAAAATACATGTTTTTGACCCACTAGAAACTAAATGGACGAGGGTTCCTAATACCTCCATTATCTGTAACTTAGTCCCCGATCCCATTATATTATTGGTTTTGTTTAGATAATTTTTCCTTAGTCGCTTTAGATATTATTTGTTTTATTTTTCATAATATTGGTAAAGCACATTGGCAACTTTGGGTTTTACACCATCACACACATCGCTCACATACATCGACAAATTGTTCTGATTAATTTATGGATTTATGGATGAATTGTTTACCTAGTATTTGCACGCTTCACCCACAAATGGGACCACCATCGTGTCATGTAATGGGAGATCATGCTTAAGTTAGAACAAATTGGACTAAAAATGTGAGTGATGGACCTTTTCAAGACAACAATGCAAAATCATATGTGAATCACCACTCTTTTACAAAATATTGTTTAAACTCTTAGTTTGAATATAATATACAAATAAATGGTCCATTTAAGTACCATAACTATCGATGTGTAAAAACTATTATAATAATTAGAATGCAAAAGGATGGAAATAAGATGAAATAAGGCCGAAATTGAGTTAGGGGTAATTTTCACCCCCTTGTAAAAATTTGGGGGAGTCAAGACTTAAAATGAGAAATTTGGACTCTCACCTTAAGTAGCGTAACAATTGAAATGTGGGCTTCAGGGTTTCATGGATATTTAAAGCAAAATGGAAGAGTTTACAACTTCAAGTTGAGAGGTAAAGTTTAGGTATTGTACTAAGCTAGAGTTTTAGAATGATATTTGATTAAAATGGTATGATGGATTTGATTTTGTAATTCGGGACTCCAATGGACCCATCTCCATCTTTGAGGGACAAGAGGGAAGAAAATTGTTTACTCTTCGTCGAAAGAGGGGTCTTAATATGTACCTCCGGACACAATTTGACGGGCAGAGTGGCATTCGACATGGTGTATTGTAGGCATATGTTGTTAATGAATATGTTTTTAGAATATACAAGGTGTATCCACACAAGGTGTTGATAAGAACTATTGCATCCGTGGGAGGGGATATATATCAACACATCTCTTAGGGTAGGATTTTTTAACTTTTGAGGGTTGATATTCATGCTCAAAGCATTAGGGTTAATCCCACGAATATTTTGGTTTCATAAATGGGTTCTTGGCGGTGCCGTTGAGGAATGATGCTTATCATTTTGTATGGAGACTTCATTTAACCAAACATTCTAAGGTTACTATCATATGAGTCATTGTACTTATTAGTTTTTTTAGAGTAACAATTTGAGAGTCTGTTTTTATTATGAGTTAGTTAAAGTGTTTATTATGAGCTAGTTAAAGTCTTAACTGCGATTGGACAAATGGTTTGGTAGCTAATTATGTTAGCAATTAGTGTCGTTTAAAAAATATTAAAACCAATTGTAATAATTATCTGAAAAACTAATATCAATTGTTCTTTCTATCTCTAAATTCTCTCTTTCTTTTTAATTCTCCATCTTCCTCTTATTTCTATATTCCATTATCCTCTACCTTTTAATTTTATAATTTAAGTTCCATGTCAAATGAGATGGAATGACAAGAATTGGTATCAGAGCTCTAAGATCTTAAATAGTTAATATTCTACAAATAAAAAAAATATATAATTCAAGGGATAGAGTTATGGTTTACAGAGGTACAATAATGACAAGGTGTAATGGATGACAAATTGGAACAAATGATAATATAGTATAAGAATGATTCAAATTCATCCATAAGGCCATAATAGTTAACATAAACTAATAGTTTGAGCAATGAGGAAGTAAAAACTAAATTGAAGCCAGAATCAAAGACATGGGGAGATTTTGGGAATGCCCCAAGGTGTAAATTCAACTCCCATCTTAGTTGACTCCGAGAAAAAGAAAGAGACCCCCAAATTTCTTCAAGAATATGAGATAGCAAAAATAGAGTTCCCTTAGTTCAATGGAGAGGAATGTAGAAATTGGTTGCAAATTTTACACTGATATTTCATGTTCAATCAGATTTTAGAAGAACATAAAGTACTATTTATAGCATTACACTTAGAAGTTAAGGCCAAATCATGGTTCCAAGTAGAATTTCAAGATCCAACAATTGTGAAATATAAAGATTTTGAAGTATGATCAAGATTCTCTGAAGATGCAATAAAAGATGTAGTAGTGGAGTTCAACAAACTCCAATAATATGGAATAGTAAAGGTTTATCATGATAAATTTGAAGAACATAATCCATTAATGATGGCCAAGATTCTAGGACTGGTGGAGGAATATGTCACATCAACTTTATTGATTGGCCTAAAGGAAGAGATCAGAATAGAAATTTATATGTTCCTACTCAAAGATTTAAACCATGCTATATTATTGGCAAGACTTCAAGAAGGTAGATCTACAATAAAAAAATCTTACACACAAAATAACCCTACTACTATGTCTACCCAAAATCTTTCAAACTACCCAATAACAAACACGTACCATCAAAATATCCAGTACACTAACACCTACCCTCAAATTATCTAAGAACCAACACCTAACATATAAACAACCAGTACACTAATCCCCCACCTTTAAGAAATAACATTGCCCCTAATAATTTCCAACCTAAACTCCAAAATAGTTTTAAGAAAATGACCCTTACTGAGTTGAAAGCTAAAAGAAACAAATGGCCTTTGTTATTTTGGTAAGGAGCCATAATTTTAAGGGCACGGATATAAGAAATTGAACATACACATGTTGATAATTGATGAGGATTCCAATATATAAATGGGTAATGAAATTGCAAAAACACCATTAGACATGGATATTAACAATACAGAATGAGAAAAAGAGATGGTCATATCTCGTCATGCTATATCCGGTTCTACATCACCAAGAACCATGTTAATCAAGGGGGGGGGGGGGGTTAAAGGATACAATATCACTATTTAGTATATGCATGTGGTTCTCAAAACTTCATAGATTTCAACACGTCTAAGACAGTGGGATGTAGTATCCAACTTACCACAAAAATGGGGATCGCAGTTTTAATGAAAGTTTATAGTATAAATAAAAATTATCTAATCATATACATCGTTTGAGGCTCACTTTAGAGTTGTCAAGTCACCACCAATCGTATGCAAAAAGATGTAAATGTTACTATGATCAAAATGAATTAGAATATTTAGGACATATCATATCAGGGGGTGGTGTCAGTAGACAAGGAAAAAATCGAAGCAATGATAAAGTGGCCATTGACTAAATCCATTAAAGCTCTAAGTGTTTTTTTGGGCCTCATTGGATATTATCAAAATTTTGTGAAAGGTTATGGTACTATTAGCAGACCACTAATTATGATGCTTAGAAAGGATAATTTTAAATGGTCCTCAAAGGCATTGGAAGCATTCTATAAACATTGAAGACACCCATAATTTAAACTCATGTATTATCCCTCCCTAATGTTTTCCTACCTTTCATATTAGAGACTTATGCTAGTAATGAATGTATAGGAGAAAAACTCATGTAACAAAATAGACCATTGGCTTATCTTAGTAAAGATCTACCACCAAGAAAGAAACAGTTATCTATGTATGAGAAGGAATTATGGGTTGTAATGTTTGCAGAGGATAAATGGAGATGTTATCTCTAAGGGCATCACTTTGTGAAATTGTGATAAAGACGAACTACCAAAGTTTTAATATTTCCTAGAGCAAAAGTAGCATCTTACAATGTTTTTAGGTTTTGATTATGAAATTCAATGTAAAAGGGGTTAGAAAACAAAGCAGATCATGCCTTGTCAATAATGCAATAAGACTATATGTTGCAAAGATATCTCAAGTGGAACCATCATAGTGCCGAGAAGTGCAAAAAAGTTTGAATGGGGATAAAGTGGAAAAATAACTTATGGCTCAGCTCATTAGCAAGAAAACAGTAGTTCAAGGTTATTCCAGCAACAATGGGTTACTCAGGTTCGAGGGCAAGCTACTAATTGATCAACATGGTGAGTTAACAAGGAAAATTCTATAAGAATTACATGGTTCTAATGTGAGTGGGCACTCAGGCATCAAGGCCACTATCAAGAGGATACAAATTTATTTATATTATCCTTCTTTGAAAAGGGATGTAACTCATTTTTTCTCCAACTGTGACACATGACAATGAAATAAAGGTAAAAATGTGGCCTACCCAAGCCTATTGCAGTCTTTGCCTATTCCTCATAGACCTTGGATTACCTATTTTAGAAGGTTATAACTCTATCTTAGTCGTAGTGGACAGACTAACTAAGTTTGTAGACTTCTCACCCTTTTCACACTAATGTTCAGCTTAATAAATTGATTAGATATTCTTTAATGAAATCCACAAATTTCATGGCCTACCTAATACCCTTGTTTTAGACAGGAACCCTACTTTCATTAGTAAATTCCAAACTCAACTATTCCTCATGGTGGATACCAAATTACACGACTCCTCATCATGCCATTTCCAAGCAGACATCTAAATAGAGAGGCTCAGCTAATTGTCTTCAAAATGAACTTAGATTCCTCACTAGTGACATACCCAAAAAAGGGGGAAAATGCCTTTCCTCTACCTAGTGGTGGTACAATTCTTTCCATCATACCTCAATTAATTCTTCACCTTCCAATCTCTCTATGGGTATCTGCCACCTAACCTATATATTCCACAAGAACTTATTGCCCATGAACCAGACCTAACAGTCTTCTTAAGTAAGAGAAAAAGAAAATTTATAGATTTTACGAGAAAGACTAGCCAAAACTCAAGCCAGTATGAAGCAATATCCTAATAAAAGGAGGCCAGAAAGAAGTTTTTAAGTTGGAGAATGGGTGTATTTGAGGTTATAGTTGTATCATCAGACTACAATGGCCATGATATGACACAAATTGTTTGGACCCATGAAATTATCGTCAGAATAGGCATAATCAGCTAAAAATTATCTTTGCTGAACTCTGAAGCTATATACCATATATTCCATGTCTTGATGTCAAAGAAAAAAATGGGTGAAATGACACTACATGTAGCTGATTTACTAAGAACAAACTTTGATGGCCAATTTCTACTCGAGACCATTATTACAATGGATCGAAGAGTTGTCAAGCAAGGAAATATCCCTCTTATACAATGGTTAATTCAAATGGTCCATCTCTTCAACAATATATGGAACATGGGAGGACTTTGCTCGCATGAAGAACTAATTTCCTGATTTTGATCCTTAAGGACATGGATATTTTGGAGGGGAAAATATTATTAGATTAGTCATTTTAACTTTTAGTTTGTTTAGAGTAACTATTTGAAATTTTGTTTCCGTTATGAGTTAGTTAAAGTGTTTATTATTAGCTAGTTACTGACTTAGCTGCGATTGGACTACTAGTTTGACAGTTAATTTTTTAGCGATTAATAATGTATAAAAAGAGATTAAAATAGATTGTAATCAATATCTAAAAATAAATATCAATTGTTCTTCCTATATTTAAACTCTCTATCTCTTTCCCACTAATTCTCTATCTTTTTATTATCTCTAACTTTTTCTATGCTTTATCTTTTAATTTTTCAGTTTAACTTATATGTCATATGAGATGGCAAGATAGTTACACGGGGATGTAATAAAAATGGGGTGCATGAAGTGTCTTTATTTAAGAGGGCAAGCCATAAATCCTTACCACTAATTACGAAAAGAAAATATAACAGTCAGTTGTGTGTGAAAATGAACTTTGATTTTGCTAGAAATAATGTTACATTACAAAAGGTATTTCTCAATGTGTATCACCATGCTCTAAATATCGTAGGATGATATTTTCATGGCATAATGTCACAAAGTCCTCGGATTGACTCTATGTGATCGTTTTAAGTGGAAAATATCAAACTATTTGAACTTCCGTGTTTTGATTGAGGAATGCATTAAAATTTTGATATTGTTTACAGCGTGTGAGGTAGCATAGTTTTGCACGCCTGAATATTCCCATTTCATGTACACTCTAAACTAGATATGCTACCGTAGGGTTGAAATTATCTTCCTTTTTTTCACGAAAGGTGATTAAAAATTATCTAAGGCTCCATATGTGACACCCCGCCTAATTAAATACCAGGTGATCAGTCATTTATTAAATTAAAAATCAAGGTGAACGCTTGGTTCATTCTTACCATCACTGTCGCAAAATAAAATTTCCAAATTAAACACCCTAAATAATTAAGCTAAGTGTCCTAATAGTTTGAAGTCTTATTTCCATTTTTAAATTTCAACTTGAAAACCTTTTTAAATAATCAACAATCTAGGAATCACATAAGTGCTACGGATATCAATCAACACAAAAGAATTAACCCATATAGATTAACCAAACCAAGTCAAATAACCATACATGAAATCATCCTGACAAAAGTTAACTCCCAAGAAATACTGAAATACTGGAAATATAAACAAACATAAATCTCTGATAAATCCAAACTGAATAGGGAAACGGGTGAAACATGACCTAACTAAGCAGAACTAAAACAAGAATAGAATCAATGAATAGGTTGTCTAAAGTAATGGCTTGCAAATCCCACATCAGCTGCAGTGCGTCCAATCCAAAGAACCTATGCATGACGCCCCTGTGGCTGGGCACCTGTAATACATACATATATATATATACAAGAGAGAGAGAAAAAGACAGGAAACGGGTCAGAGCCCGAGTGTAAAACAGCTTTAAAAATAGTTTAGCAAGTATTTAAAATGTTTACCGGCTAATGCAACAACCATGTTAGTATGCGACACTCTCTTGAGAAGTCTCACCTCTCGTCTAGTGTTCACGCCTACCGTACTACTAAATCTCATAAGTCTATCTCACTTATTCTCCATAAATTTTGATCACATGAAAAGTAAGGTTGTTATATTTACTTTAGAAAATCATTCTCTTCTAGATTTCTTCCGTTGTTTAGAATAACTCAATACCGTTATAAATTTTTCGAATACTTACAATATAGTTGAAGCATCTATTCATTACTTAACTACTTACACGCAGAGTAGAATGTTCCCATATAGATGTACGTATATATATTAGTCACACATACAATATATATACTAACGACACCTCACATAAATCTATAGTGCTACCATACTCTGCTATCAAGTCCCCGTATCTCTCGTACTAAGGGAAATACTAGTTCGGAATCACTCTTGAACTTTATTAACACAAAACACATACAAATGGAGGCGAATCATAGTTCCTAGTCACTAAGAGGTCAGCACATACCCTCACATCTCTTAGGACCATATGACTATTAATCAGATAGCCTGTATTAAGGATACTATCTTCTAGGGTACGAGTCTTTATCCCCTATAAAGGCCCAATCGAGATAAGATCGTCCCGGTGCGAAAACCTCCGTGATAGCAAGTAGCCCGGGTATTCTTTTTACACAGATACATAATATATGCACAATCACACAGTCACATATATAAATATTCATCTTTTCTAAATTAGGTGCGCCCACGACCCATAATTATAATTATCCATTCTTAGCACATTTTACTCGATTATCTCGCATAACAGATTCGTCACTATTATTCTTATATATAATTTACTTCATACTTACTTCTCGTCTCTCGAAGTACATCCTCTCAAAATAATATAAAATCAGTAGGTGCACCCTCACTACTCTACTGGTCTAAGTTGTAACACCCCGTATTTTTGATGATTTAAATAATTATGTGATTAATTATTATTATGGGAATAAGTATATGATTAATTATTGTTGTTGGATTAATTAAATTAAAATGCGAGAAACTAATTTGTTATTAATCCGGATTAGAATAATTATTAACTAGCGTGCCAAGGGTTAATACTTATTGTTGAGAATGATTGAATATTACTGTGTGATATGTAGTATGGAATTATAAAATTTGATAAATTGTCAGAAGTGAGAAATACGGTAGTTTGGTAATTTAAGTCTGACATGCGTGTGAGTCGTGTCAGGACTAATTGAATAGAATAAAAAGAGAATTTATTTTTACTAACTCGAATGGTCATTTCGAGTGTGTCGTTGAGTTCGAAAGGGTCGAGATAGTAAAAACAGTATACCCGGGTGTTTAGTTTGTGTTCCAGGGAGATTTTAGGCCTAACCGGCACCCCGAGAGAGCATTATGGTAAATGGTATTTTTGGGCTAAATTAATGGATGAAAATTAAGAGTAATTATATCAGCCAAGGAAAGTCCATTAAGGTTAAGAAGTTACAGGAAGTTAAGAGGGAGAGCTAATTCCAAGAGAAAAGGGCCAAGATGACACCGCCTTGTACAATCACCACACCACTGTGTAGATCGGGACAAGATGAACACACCCATGCCAATATCACCAACTGATCAGACCGTCATATTCAAGGCAAGTGTTTATTACTTTCTTTCTTTTAGCAATAATCATGCTCATGTTAATGTAGGTGAAATTAATCATGATTTACATATGAATTTGGTGAAAATTGGAGATTTAAATTATGATTAAGGATTGGTTTAATTAATGGTTGAAATTCCTTCATGTATGTAGAGGATTAATCACGGAATTGGATTATATATTGATGAACGAATCTGGGTTGATTGGGTTCTTTAAATGAAAATTTGGAAACTAGGGTTCATATGAATTAATTTGGGGATTTTAAATAATTATGATGTTTATTGACGAATTAATGATCCTAGGATGTTAGGAATGATTTATAATCCATTATGTGTTGATGGGTATTGATGATGAGGCGTTGGGTGTTGAATCTTAGAGGTTTTTTGGTCCAAAAATGGTAGAAAACACTGAAATTTGGTGAAGAAGACGAAACAGTGGGTTTTGCGCGAAGTCGCGCGAAGTGGTTCAAACGAGATGGGGATCTCGTGCGAAGTGGTTCAAACGACATGTGGAAGTGGTTCAAACGAGATGGGGATCTTGCACGAAGTGATTCGAACGACATGGGAAGTGGTTCGAACGACATGTCATCTGGTTCGAGCGACAGAAGGAATTTTTGAGAATTTTCTTAGAGTCTAGTTTTGAGCTTACCGGTTTATTGGAGTGAGAGAAACTTCCAAATAGTAAATTTAATAAGACACAATTTCGGGAAGGTATGTAAGAATAAATACTTTAATTATTTCGGTATAGAGAAAATATACCTTGGAGATTACGAGAGAGATAGTAATCTAAATATTTATACTATACGTAGAAATGAGATTAAGATACGTATGAGGAGTATATATGTAGGTTGGAGAAATACCTATAAATTATAATAGGAGCTCTTGTCGATGATACATCCATAACACTTTAAACAAGTAACTTGAGAAAGGCGAATTTTCCCCCTGAAAAATATTAAAATGTATACAATATATTCCGAGGGGATAAAATCTCGATACATGTATCCTATCTAACACTCCATCACATATATATATATAGAAATGAAAAAAAATATGTTTTAAGGTAAAATATGTGTAATTGGCCAAATAGCTCTCTCTATAGATGATAAGTATTGTTTTCAATCTCATCATGATAAAGATGTCTTATTATATAATCAATATGAATTGTTGAGGTACTGGAGGGATAATACTCTGAACAGTCTCATTCCTCACTTCAAACAAAATAATTGAATAATTATTTTTGTTTCACATCCAAAATCAACATCCTAGTGAAATATAATCAGCAAAAGGACAATAAAATTACTAACCAAGGCTTCATATTGATGTGTTATAAAGACAAATATAATGATATATACATATGCAAACAATTTCTAGATATTTTTATTATTTATGAGAAGCTTACCACAAACCAAGTTGGGTTTCGCACATCCAGCGTTCTTGGCCATAACCCTACATCAGCAGGGAGAGAGACAAGTCAGATAAGAGTTTTTAGAAACTTAACATAAAAATGGAATCACAACAAGTTTCTAAGAGAGAAGCTTATAACAAAGCATTATGAATAAGGAAATAAGTAGAGGAGCTTTTTTTAACTAAGATTTCGGCCTAACCTTTTGACTCACAAATTCTACTGGTGAGTGAATGCCAATTTGAATTATATAATCTAAAAAAGATCATACGTGGAAATTCAGTAATAATATATGTTTGGCAATAATAATATAAATTAGAACTCAATCACATAATTGATGTTACACAAGATCAAAGAATAAAATAATTTGACACCTGAATATAATGGATTAGAATTTTATTGATACAATTTGAATTATCCATAAAAAGAGGAATATCATAGAAAATAAAACTATGTTGGAATTAGTTGTAGCTGCAATAGTAATAGAGAAAGAATAGTCATAGTTTAAAAACAACACAGTTGTTTTGGGGAAGAAAAGTTAAAATATTTTTAAATAGCTTGAAGGATGCGTAAATTATATCCTTGAGCTATGTCCCTGAATACGTGAAAGAGGCAAAATTCTTAAATAATTAAATTAAAATGGAAAATATTTCGACTAAAATTATGATAGAGATAAACAATTCGGAGGTAAGGCACAACACTGAGAGTTGTGGCATGTAATCAAGCAGAGCTATTGTTGAAAAACTCATAGCTATTTTTTCATTGCACCATTCAAAGATTTAGTATTGCTCTTCTTTATTTTTGTTTTTTAGTTTGTGAATAAGTAGTAATGCTTTTATGATATCCCCAAAGTAATTTTTTGATGTTTGTTTGTACTCACTTTATGTCCTAGTTGTCTACTTAAACAATTCATGCAAAGCGCCTATAGAGTTGTGACAATAACTGTTGTTGTCGTCTATGGAAATCGTAACTTTTTAGTTATTGATTTCCCGATTATTGCATAATAAGTGGATATTGACTCTTCCTTTATCTGTTCGTACAACTATTTTTGTCATCCACATAAATTACAATTTTTCATTTCTCGATGGAAAAATTATTGTGTAAGAAGTGGATATAGAATGTCACCTCCTTCATATGTTCTTCAATAATATGTGTGTGTAATAGTGAGAGAGAGACGATGCAACTTTGGACATGGTACTAAATTATCTGATGGTAGCAACAGTAGTTAAAGACTGAATATTCCACCCTATGTGCTTACTTTTCCTCTTCCTTATATATATGTATAGAGTACTAACTCAATATACACAATGTTTCCTCATTTTGTATCGTAGCCACTTGTATGTCATAGTATATTTATGAACTCGGTAGTGGTTAGAAATTGCTCGATTTATTCTTCTTCTTCAAACGATGCAGCCGATCATTCCGTAGTTAAAATATTATAATTCATGTTTTGACCATCTTTTTGCTCTGATTCAATGTTAAGGATACAATAAAATTTTATAGAATAAAGGGAAGGATGTGGAGTTGTATCGTGTAGCATTAAGACCTTATTATAGCTTCTCTCGGCATTTATGTTTTATTTCTACATTCTAGTTAGGGATTTACCATAAATTGGCCATGAAAATGTATAAACCTTTCTTGTTCTCTCTTGATAATCACCCCAATTCCTTATGGGCTCGTTTGGTTCTCGTTTGGTTCGAGGTTTGGAAAGGGAATTTAGGATTCCTGGAATTTAGAATTCCCCTCATTTAGAATTACAATGTTTGGTTGGAGATTTAAAGGGGAACTTAGAATTCCTGGAATTTAGAATTCCCACGAAATTGGATTCTCCTTTCCCCTCTAAAATGGGGGTAATCCTATATTCCCGGACATATTACCTTACTTTTGTGGTGTAACAAAAATACCATTTCACATAAACTCATAAGTACACTTTCTCTCTCTCATACACACACACACATTCTCTCTCTCTCTCTCTCTCTCTCTCTCTCTCTCTCTCTCTCTCACACACACACACACACACACACACACACATACTCACTCTCTCTCTCGCACACATACATATACACACTCTCTTTCTCTCTCACTCACACACATGCTCTCTCTATCTCTCTCACACACATAAACACTCTCTCTCACACACATACACATACACACTCTCTCTTTCTCGAATTTTTTTTTGATGTGTTCAACGACATCAAGTTTTGATGTCGTCCAATCACATGATTTTTTAAGAAGTGTTCTCTCACTTCATTTAATGATTCATTATCTCATATTCAAGTGGCGTTCTCTCGTTTCATTTAATAGTAAATAAAATAGTTTACACCATTTATATATAAAAAAAGAATGACATTTTTATACTATAACATTTTTTCTTTAATAACAGTTTTTATATAAAAAAATATTACAAAAATGTTTAAATGTTTTTAAAACTCTTTTTTTTTTAAATAAAAAAGTAAAAAAATAATTTTTTATATAAACTATTAAAAATGTTTTAAATATGTACTATTTTTTTTAAAAGTTAAAAAACGTGTTTTTTAAAACTGTTTTTCATATATAAACATTTTTTTTAATATATTAACAGTGTTTTATAGATTAAAACTATGAAAATATATTTTAAATGTTTCTTTAAACTGATTTTTTTTAAATAAAATGTTAATATATATTTCTAATATATAAAAAACAGTTTTTAAATGTTTTTCGCCATTCAAAAAACTGTTTTTGTACAACAAAAAAAAATGCAAAATAAAACTGTTTAATATGTTAATATATAAACACATTTTTGTTTATATAGACACATTTTTTAATGTTTAATAAACACATTTTTTAATGTTTTAAATATGTGCTATTTGTTTAAAACATTAAAAAATGTGTTTTGTTAAACAGTTTTTATATATAAACAGTTTTATTTTTGCATTTTTTTTTGTTGTACAAAAATAGTTTTTTTGAATGTTTTTATATTTCTAATAAAAACATTAAAAAACTGTTTTTTATTTATTAGAAATATAAAAAAATTAAAAAAAACTGTATTTTTATAACAAAAAAAATTGTTTTTTTGCTTAAGGAAAAAAACGGAAAAAAAAACCATTTTTTACAACTTTATTTTTCAGGAAAGATTAATAAAAAAAGTTATTCAAAAACTTTTTTTGTTTTTATTTAAAAACTGTTTTTTTACAACTTTATTTTTTTGTAAAGAATTAAAAAAATTTACTAAAAACAGTTTATATTTAAATAAAAGTGTAACAAAACACGTTTTTTTAAACTTTTTCAAAAAATAGTATATATTTAATATCTTTTTAACAGTTTACATAGAAGGGATTTTAGATGGCGGGAAAAAGGAATTCCTGCTTGAACCAAACAATGGAAAGGAATTGAAGATTCCAGGAACTTAGAATTCCTGGAATTATAAATTCCTATTCCCTTGCCAAACCTCGAACCAAACGAGCCCTATGTGTCATATTTTAACTGGCATTTCTATTAAAGTGGGGCTTCTTATATGCAGACAATTTATAGTGTTGGATCGGTATTTGTCAGAACTTTTTAGGTCACTCTTACACTAACATCATATTGATTGTATTGAAAAAGAATACTATTGATATATGGTATTGGATGTCAAGAAAGGAAATGTTTTTTTGTGTAAACCATTAGAAAAACATTCATATAGTCATGGGAACTCTATTAAACATGCTTTGATCTGAATATTGATTTTATTTTTATCATAATTGAAAGGAAACAGTGCAGAATATATCATGATCTTCTAGAGATATTTTAGACACGTCTTAAACATAAAAGTGTTTGTCCTCAATGGAGATAAGACAACATATCAATAGGTTATAATCTGACAATTCCGTTGGTCAAAAAGTTAACAGTTGTCCCAAGTTTCGGTCGCTGATTATGCATAGGTCGGTGATGTTTCAATACAGATAGTCATCCCTACTCCTAGCGAGGCTGCTAAAGGAGTTTATATAGGTGAGGGATCTTCTTAGGCAATCAAACTGATTGGGATGCCAATCAACAAGAGGAATATTAATTGGGGAACAACGTAATTGGCATAATGACTCAGTGAAACACTCTTCTTAAATTATGTATTAAAAGTACAAAAACTTTACACAAACGACATAGCTGCCCATCTAAAATATAAGTATACGTGTATATACTTCCATCCCAAATTAGAAAAGAAAATGTGTAAAAAATTTATGAGGTCAGTTCGTAGCAGTGAAAATAATTTAAATAGGAGTTGTCATATCATAAATAGTGGGGCGAGATGTCCAACACATTTGAAGGCACACTCCTTAGGGGATGTCAATAGAATTCTCAACGAGCTATGCCGTACCATTTTTGGTGGCAAAGGTTTTTTATGCATTATAGCAGGTCATGTACACGCTAACAAACGGTGAATCAGGGTGGGGGTGGGAGGTAGTGTAGTGTATTCGGCAGGGAGGGCCAACGGCAGCAGAAACAGTTTTAATGGAACAACAACAATTATGTGTGCATTTGATAACACACATTTTCAATGGAAATATGGAATCTTGGGCACTTTCCAAACTAATATTTAACCTAAAATATTATTATTATCCATGGAGAAGTTTAGCTTAAAAAATATGTTCCAAGTAAAACATTGTTTCCATCTTCGCAATTAGATGAGCACTAAAAGGGTCTCCAGCAAAAATGGGCAAAATTCCTTACCACATCAGAAAAAATATCCACTTCTATTTTAGCGTAGTCATAAATTTTGCTTCCAATCCAGCAGACTGGGGAAGAGATTTACATTAGTAGCGTTATAATTGTCGTGTTCAAATGTTGTACTCACTTGGTCGCGCCTTGGAAGACTTATTCTTGGCAAAAATGGCCACATTTTTAACCACCCAAATGCCATAAAACTATTATGGCAGCTCTACTGGAGCAATTTAAAAAAACATGCAAAAAACTATTTTGGATGCCCTATTGGAGATTCTCTAAATAAGAGATATAAAACCATAAAAGACATCCTACGAGATAATCAAACCTCATGAATTTGTAGATGTGTTTTGCCTCATGCTATAATGCAAGTGACGTTGATAATGAGGACTGCAATGTAGAAAGCCAAAGTAGTTCTCTACTGCGGTGAACATGAGCCCTGATAGATCTATCATCATATAACACTGCAATAGTTATTTTTAAGTTAGAACCACAATTATTACCTCAGGACAAGATCATATTTATACATCACTGTAACATAGATTCTGAAGTATATCATGACCTGAATTATGCTATTAATGAAGCATCAAAATCAGTAGGTGGATTTTTGGGGTTGTTCAACATCATTTGTATCTATAATTCTTATTAGTTATTTATTCGCTTATTGTGCAAATTTATAAATCAAACAAAAATGATTTGTCAATAAGTATAATAGCCCCATTGTAAAGCTAACTTAGGGCCCTCAAAACCAAGGGCATGCCCTTTTCCTTCCTGAAATCCATTTTTGCATGCATAAGGTAACAAATGAACTCTGCAATAAGCGAAACAAAGTGAGAATTTTTTTTGATTTTCAGTTATGCGCATCAATTACAAAAGCAGGCATATAGACAAGTCAGCATACCAATAACCATCTCCAAGGAGCATTCACCAGTAGCAATATTGACAACTTCAGAGATTTCTTGGTAGACTTCAAGATGATGAATCGAACCATCCTTTGTATGTAGTAATAAATCATAGAACATGAAGAAATAGGTCCCTGGACCGTCAACAAGAAACTGCCTCATATCCATAATAGAATCTTCGATGCTCTACCATAAAAATTCAAATCAATTGTAAAGACTTGGGTTGTTTAATTGAACTCAATTTTGTACTAATGACATAAATTACTTATAGGGTAATATGTACAAAAGATGTGGAAGGTCAAAAGCTCCATGGCTATAACTAGGAGCATAAATGATCAAAAGCACATAAATGATCATAAGGATTAGATAATGCATACTTGCAGCTCAAGCTTCGCATACTTATAGCTCAAGGTTCTCATCCCCTTGTATTTTGATAGGAACGGGATATAAATGGATATCACCTACACATGAGGAAACAATTCCCATTCCCAGATTATATCTCATAATCCCAAATTCCAATTCATATATTTAAAATAATAAATTTGAATTGTGATAAAGATAGATAATATCAGGTAAAATGATAAAGAAGGTGACTGTAAGAGGAATCTGTAAAGGAAAGACGACAGGGAGGCTTATTTCTCAATATTCCACTTCAGAAACATATAGCTTCTTTTTTCTCTTCTTTTCTTAAGAGGACTCGATAACTCATCCACTGTTCATGTTGAAGGTACAAAATTTGAAAATAGTTCTCTAATGGTCACAATTGTTAGATTTGCCAAAAAAACAATGAACAACACAACTTAGCCAACAAAAATCCATTCTCTCAAGACATTTTGAAAGGGTGTCAATTGTATAAAGAGTCATTAGGTGAACAAACGCAACATTATTTACTTATTTAATTTAAAAAGTGAATCAACACTACACCAAAAAAGGAGATTTGTAACTGCTATTAGCAGTTACAAATGACATTTATAACTACCCTTTGCGGTCATGATTTGAGGGGGGGGGGGGGGGGGGGGGGGGGGGTCAGAAAACAATAATTGTAAGTCCTAACAGTAGCCACAATTTTTTATAAACCTTATTAGGGTTATGACTGATGACCCCAATTTATAACTGCTGTCAGCAGTTACGAATATAATATTTGTAACAATTGTCAGCAGTTGTGAATCTAATATTCATAACTATTGTCAACAGTTACAAATCTTATATTTGTAACTTCTATTAGCGGTTATAAAATTAACAATAGTCACAAATTTGTGACTGATATTAGCAGTTACAAAAGTTGAATTTTTTAAATGTGGTAAAAGTTGTTACAAATATCTTTATATTTTCACAAAATGATGAATTGATGAGAGTAGAATAAAAAAAACTAAACTAAAATAAAGAAGTAAATGAAATGTCAGGAACATATAACAAGTCTAAAAAAATTCGACAACATGTAATTTATATTTCTTATATTCCAAATATCTGGTACACATAAAACATGTTGACACTTAATTTAACATCAAACAACCCCATCTCGAATGCCAAGTAAAAAATGAACATCGAATAAAAAATAAGCTGAAAAAATAACATCATGATTCTCCCATAATATGTCAGCAGTCGATGCTCAAGAATATCATCATGATTCTCCATACATTCAGGAATTTCTACTTCTCCTTTCCTTATATCTTCCCAAAGGTACTACAGGCGGCTAACATATTTTATTTTCCAGTGTAAGACTCCAAAGGAAACGTTCAAGAGTGGAAAAGTTAAGCCTTGAACGTAGGCCGGGATGAATGGGCGACTGTTCCTTCCAAATACATATTTTGTTTTTGTTGTTGTACCAAGAGTTCATTCCTCCAACCCATGAATGCATTTGCAAATCAATCGACAAAATAAAAAAGTCAAGGACAAATACTTGTTAAGAACATATAGACTTCATTCATAGTGTAACTTGTCCCTATTATGCTATTCCCTTTGATTTTGAGGCGAAAATCTCTAAGTGGAGGCCCCCACCCAATACTACCTATGCCCCCTGCCCAACCACCACTTTCTTTATGTTATCTCATTATCTCATGGATGTATATCCTAAAGGACTTAAGTCATTTGGACACTCAGATATTGGCTGGAAAGTAGATAACACATCTATTGCACTATTGAGTTTCATAGGTTGTCCAAGATATTTAAAAATAGAAAACAAACACTTCATTGAGAAAAAAATGAACAGACAGGAAAGGAAAACTTACCTAGACAACTAGAATTCCTCGTTTGCCCGAAATATGGAGTTGATTCGAAGATCCTCGTGTGAAAACTCTGTATGTACTATAGTTCCCTGCACCAAATTATATGGTACACTTACTCGTTAAACAGACATAAAAGAAAAAAATTTACAAATATATTACTTGGATATATACTCAATAGTGATCAACCTAGAGAAACCTAAATGACTTTGTTTCGCACTAGCTTGGTCATGCATTCAGAATTAAGGCGCCCAAATATGCATATTTATCCCAATAGCTTGCTCCTGCATTCAGAATAAAGGCATGTTGAAGTATTCACCAATATACTCAAGAAGAGGATCAATTGAAATAGATAAACAAATACCTATTTTATTAATTTTTTTAACAAATTCTGATATTTAAAATGGGACTTAGCACAGTATACAAGTCATGAAAGAAAGATATATAATGTTCAAAAACAGAAATAATGAGAAAAAACTAAATAATTTGTCTTATTTTCTTTCAAAATATCGGTTCTCTTCTATATAAAACTTCACTGAATAGTTGATGCGCACTATCGGTAAGAAAAGAAATCAAGTAATTATGAAACACTGTTAAGAACACATATTGGTCATAAACTAAGGTGGATTGATCTATGCAATTGAGATTTAATACATCTTAATATACTAAGGTTCTTTCTGGTAGCAGAGAGTTCAAAATTAGTTAAACTTTGAATTGACAGTTCCTTACAACGAAAATCAGTTATTTTTGTCCGAAGTTGGATTGTATGCCACAAAATAAGTATCATTAGTAGTATTTTACATGATGAATGTTATTCAGATTTAAATGGTCAATCCATTGTGTTTTATGATTCATTATCATCCACCATTACATCTGTTTTAGGCAATTACCATATATTTGATTCAATGTCCAGATCTAAGAACAATAACATGACAAACAGTAACTGCATCTTTACTGGCAATCAAACTTAATAAAAAATGGATTGTCTCATTTCTAATAATACAAGTCTTTAGAAATGGTTTTTAACAAAAATGAGGCAGCAAATATGGGTATCAGTACCTTTCTGTAATGAAGAGAAGTGAGGGATCAATGAAGGAAGTTTTAGACTAAGAGTAGGTATATATGTCCAAGTGGTTGTATCTTATGAGATCATGTAAGTGAAGTTCCATTAACAAAACTAACGTAGTAATTAATCTTGGTATTTTAAAGATGTAACTTACCTAGGCCGATTCAATGGTCAATTTCGCAATAGAGAGATGCTTCTCTTCTATTCGTTTCCAATGCCTGCTTGATGCTCCCGAGGGGGCCAGGTGATTCTGAACAGACTCAAATAGATATAAAAATAGTAATAGCTCAGTTACCAATCTTATTCAAGCAATCCAAATAATCCAGATATGATCACAAACAAGTGAAATCTTATTCAAACAATCCAACAATTACAAATCTAAATATTCTTATTGACTCAAACTCAGAACAACATAGTCAAGTAAACATGGATAACAAATTAGATAAATAATTCCATATTAGTTGAGCTAAAAGGCCTGCTATGGGGCAAATAACATCATCATTACTAAAGCATAGGTTAACTTTAAACTATCCGAAAACCAAATTTCAGTGTGCATAATTGTTTAAAATGTTTTTCAATCCCAGACAGCAAAACGTTGCCTATCATGACCCAAACACAATATATATATATATATATATCCCTATTTCAACTTTTCCTTATATATTAAGGCAGACAACAAACAATTATCCGTCCAGGGATGAAAACCTATCATATATTTGGAAAAATGGGACGTAAGAAAAGTTTCAATACCAATATACATCAAATTAGTACCTGCAGAACTGATTATCAAGTAAGATCCTCTGTATTAATCATACCATCGGATTTAGCAATAACAATGTCTTCACACACCTTTGCAAATATGGCTAAAATGTGCTCTCATACCATTTGTTTTCGTGCGAAAACATATACATGCATTCTTTCAGACCTTGACTTCTAATTATTACCTCCGCGAAGAGCTGGACAATCACTCTTTTTAAGTTCCTGCACAACATTATTTCTAGTGGGGTTAATATAAAGTTTTAATACTTAGAAATGTATTCTAGTATGATCTAATAGCTATCTCTAAATAACTTATTAATAGCAAGACTATTAGTGCCAAAATTATTTGATAATAATATAACAATGAAGAAGATTATTTTTTTTTTTTGATAAATAAATGATTGTATTAGAACCCAACCGCTAAGGGAGCGAACCCGTATACAGGGAGTATACAACAAAGAAGTAAAGAGAATAAACGATAGCTAAAAACTACATTGCTACACAAATACACATAACAACCAGAAGAGATACTATGTAGAAGAGTGAAGCTCCTCCACGAACTCGAGGAATTCATGATTCGTAACAGAGCACTTCATCTTGTACCAACCCATCAGAGTACTCAAAAAACAATACCGCAGTCTCGAAGACACCGTCTCCTTACCATCAAAACAACGAGCATTCCTCTCCTTCCAAACCGTCCAAAATATACAGTGAGGAACAATCCGCCAGAGCCGTCCATCCCCCATCCACCCCCATGGAGGTTTCCATATCTCTAAAAGCTCACTCACTGTCCCCGGCATGACCCAGACGGTCTTAGTTAAGGCTAGAAAAATGTCCCACAAACTTCTCGTCACTCGGCAGTGCAGAAGTAGATGGTTGGTCTTCTCTTCATCCTCTTTGCATAACCAACACCTACTAGCCAGACGATAACCACATTTTTGCAACCCTTCCAACGTCAAAATAGCTTGCCTAGCAGCTGTCCAAACAAAAACTCTTACTTTAGGCGGAGCCCTAACCTTCCAAATCTTCTTCCATGGGAAGCGAACCCTGCGAGACCCCTTATCGCTTAATCTCGCATAGAAGCCACGGACAGTGAAAATGCCCGTCCCGCCCCCCTTCCATCTTAGCGAGTCCTCCCTATCCGTCGGAAGAGGGGCCGATCTCAACCACTCGAAGAACAAATCAGCCTCCTGAAGCTCCCAGTCCCATAGCCTCCTCCTAAGATGAGGACTCCATGACACACTATCACCACTGACGTTCACGTGCTCCGCCACCATGCCATCCGGATTTGATCCTAAGATAAAAATCCCAGGGAACAAATCTTGAATAGACCCATTCTCGCCCCATTTATCTCTCCAGAATCTTATCTTGTCTCCTTTCCCTAAGATATACTCAGTGTACCTGAAGTAATCCTTCCACCCCCTCGCAATATGCTTCCACATTCCCACCCCATGGGCCATAGCCCCAACCACTGGTCTCCACCCCGATTGCGAAGAACCCCACCTCGCTCCAACCACCCTTCTCCATAATCTATCTCCCTCATGAGAGAAACGCGACAACCATTTTCCTAGCAGAGCTCTATTGAATATGCCCAAATTCTTGACTCTCGCCCCCCCCCCCTCCTTAATGGGCTTACAAACCTCCTCCCAACCTACCAGACTGTGCTTAAATGACTCTTCAGTGCCTCTCCATAAGAAGTCACGCATAATCTTCTCCATTTTTAACCGTACAACGGAGGTCAAAGGTAAAATCGACAAGTAATAGGTAGGCAAACTAGATAGACAACTTTTAATGAGGGTGAGCCTCCCCCCCTTCGAAAGAAACCCGTTCTTCCACCCAGCCATCTTCCTTCTCATTCTTTCTAGCACCGGGTCCCAGATTGCCTTGGACTTATACTTAGCGCCCAGAGGCAACCCCAGGTTAGTGTTTGGAAAGGTCCCAATCCTGCACCCAAGGAAGCCAGCAAGATCCTCCACACCTCTCACATCCCCAATTGGGATCATCTCACACTTCCCCGCATTGACACGAAGCCCCGAGATTGCCTGGAAACTGATCAAAAGCATCTTTAGTGCACGCATTTGGCCACGATCTGCCTCACAAAAGATAATCGCATCATCAGCAAATAAGAGGTGCGAAACCACAATCCTTCCAGATCTACCCGACCCCATACTGAAACCTCTGATCCACCCTGTCGTAACCACTCGCCTCATCATTTGACTGAACGCCTCCATGACCAAGATGAATAGGAAAGGGGATAACGGATCACCTTGCCTGAGGCCACGAGTACTCGAGAAAAAGCCTTCCGGGACCCCATTAATCAAAACCGAGAACCGCGCTGTCACATCTCTGAATCCACCGGCACCACCGCACCCCGAAGCCCATCCTCCTAAGCAAATAAAGTAGAAACTTCCAATTCACGTGGTCATATGCCTTTTCAATGTCGAGCTTACACACAATGCCGGGACCCCCACTTCTAATCCTAGAATCCACGCACTCATTAGCCACCAAAACCGCATCGAGAATTTGCCTCCCACCAACGAATGCGTTTTGGGCATCAGAAATCAAAGGGTCAATGACCTTTCTCAACCGAACGGACAACACTTTTGCTAATATCTTATACACACTCCCTATTAAACTGATCGGTCTGAAATCTTTGATATCAAAAGAGCCCCCCTTCTTCAATATCAAAGTGATAAATGTCGCATTTAATCTCGGCAAAAAATAGCCCCGATCATGAAATTCATAAAAGAAAGCCATCACATCAGCCCCAACCACAGACCAATTATGCTGAAAAAAAGCCATCGTGAACCCGTCCGGCCCCGGCGCCTTATCCCCACTCATCGACTTAAGGACCTCCACCACTTCCACTTCAGTAAAAAGGGCTTCAATATCACCTGCCGCGGAAGCCGAAATGCACTCCAACTCGGCTCCATCGAGAGAAGGTCTCCACTCCTCTTCTTCCTTGAACAGATCATCATAAAACTTCACTATAGCCCCCCTCACCTCTCTCTCTTCCTCGAACACCACTCCCTCTACTGAAATTTTCCCAATGTGGTTGCCCCTCCTGTGAGAATTGGCAACCGAGTGAAAAAATTTGGTATTCGCATCCCCTTCTCTTAACCACAGAGCCCTCGACTTTTGCCTCCAGCTAATTTCTTCTTTCTTAGCCTCTCTTCTTAGACTTTCCTCCGGTGTTAGCCCGACTGACCCTTCCTTATCGTCTAATCTCCTCACCTCCTCCATGTAAGTGGCTGTGACTAGGCTCACATTCCCGAAAATCTCTCTGTTCCACCTTTTAATGTCTTCTTTAAGCAACCCCAATTTAGTTGCCAACCTAAAGCTAGCATTTCCCACCACCTCATACCCTAACCACCATTCTCGAACTCTCTCGGCGAAATCATGATCTTTGAGCCACATATTCTCGAATCTGAATGGAATCCTTCCCTCCCCCCATCCCCCACATTCTAACAAAATGGGACAATGGTCAGAAGTAATCCTGGGCAAGCAAGATTGAATCACCCCTGGAAACTGCACCTCCCACCTCTGTGAAATAAGATAGCGGTCCAAACGAGACATAGAGGGCAGGTCCCTAAAACTGGACCAAGTATAATTTCCCCCTTCAAGCGGCAAATCTATCATCTCCATCTCATCTATAAAGTCAGAGAACTCTCTCATATACCTACTAATTCTACTTCCCCTACTTTTCTCGTTACCAAATCTAACCACATTGAAGTCCCCACCAACACAGAACGGGACATCCCAAACCCTACTCACCCCTGCCAATTCCTCCCACAACTTCCATCGTTTCTTGTCCTCGACTGGCCCGTATATTCCTGAGAACCCCCTCTTTAGAAATGTGGAGGATTGAAGAAGATTATTGATAAGTGGCAAAAAATAATATTAGTACTAATTATGGAAATAAAGGACATATCTAACGTGGCTCATATTATAATGATATTAAACCAACGAGTAAACCAATCAATCGATTAAACTTCGTAAGGGTGATTAATATAGGGTAATGCTTGGAATAATATTATCAGAGAACTGGTTTTGAATGAGTATTTCTGGAAAACAATTTCTTTCAAATATGAAATAACTAAAGAGAATCCTAATAGATATTCTCATACTTTTATTGACAAAACCTATTTTAATACCATAAATACATTAATAACCATTAGCAACCAAATTACATAGAATCACCAAAGAGGAAATAAGTCTCTTCAAGAAATTGAAGAAGCTTGTGTGGAGGAATGAAGTGTATCCGAGTGGCTGCTTCATTTGTTGAAACTATCAGCCTTTCTTTTCTTGAGCCAACATGTTTAGGAATAAATCCAACTGCAATGATATATATGTCATTATGGAATAATGTCACCTAGCTGTTAATAAACTATCCTAATTTAATTTCACTAGTCTAAGTAAGAGTTACAGCTTCTTAAAAAAATTACCAAATGTAAATTCATCATTCGACAAACCCGAGGTTGAGAGAGCAGTTACCAAAGCAGAAGGCCCAGGGATGGGAATAACAGGTATATTTTCATCCACGCATAACTTGGGTTTCACCAAGAGTCAAAACTTCCATTAATCAGTTTAATAGAAATTTTGATTGCGATGGGCCCAATCATATGTTGAACCTATCTAGCACAAAGTACGAAATACGAAAAAAAGGAAAACATTTAAAAATGCAAGCAAATGATCTAAACTGATTTATTTCTTCTAGATTGTAGCAAGGGATGATTGAGAATGAGTACTATAGGAAGATAGTGAGTTGAGGGATTTTACTTATATCTTACAAAGTTGTAGCAATAGATATGAGGGATAACTAGTTCAATAGATAAATTAAATGCAGGCAAAATTTAACAGCACTTGTGATTAGATAATGAATTAAAGAGGAAGTTCTACTGTATTTGAAAATATTCAAATAAATTAGATCATAAACCGCTCAGGGAACATGGTCATTGCTTACAGATGAAGAAACCCACAACAAATGAAGCCGCTAAGTAAATGAAATATATTGAAGGGTAAAATTAACCCACAACAAATGAAGAAACTTTAATGTCCTCACCAATTCTGTACCAGGATCACTAATGCCTGGAGTCCCAGCATCACTGATCAGGGCCACAACAATTTTCATAAACATAAACTCACAGTGATTCAACGTTATTCACAACGATTCATTCAGTAAAACATAAACATCGTTCTTCACAACATTAGTTTTTACTTATTAAAAATCCATTTAATTATATTTTGTCAAAAAAATATATAATGTCTAGGGTTTTTGAATAATATTTCGTCAAAAAAATAACCTCAATACAATTTCTAGGGTTTATTAACATAAAATACAATTTGTTCATAGTTACACTCATAAACACACGTATACACAGAAATCTATACACACACACATGCACACATATAAACATAAATTTATACATATACACGTATAAATAGAAATCTATACATACACATAAATATACACACATAACACACACAATGAGATTCGAAATGCACATGCACACACATTGAGAATTGAAATTAAGGCTTTGGACAGAAATGAGGATATAAGGATATGTACACTATGAAATCGAAATGAGAAAATTTTATATCGACCAACCTCTACAGCAAAAATACCTAAAAATATACAACAAAAATATACAAAAAATTTAGAATCGAAAAGTACCTGTTTGGATAGAAGAGGGGCGGGAGTTCTTCATTTTGGTTTTGGCAAAATGAAAGAGAGAGAACAGGGCGAGAGTTCTTCATGTATAGAAAAGTAAGAACAAAGAGAAGAGGGAAATTAAAGTGGGTGAAAATTTTTGAGACCCCCTAATAGTAGTCAAAAATTAAGTCTGAGGTAAAAATTTATGCATACTGGGAGCAGTTACAAATTTATGATTGCTAATAGCAGTTACAAATTAAGTATTAAGCCAAAATTTGTGACTGCTACAAGTAGTGACAAAATTTATGACTATCGATCGCAGTCACAAATTGAGTATTAAGGAAAAATTTGTGACTCCTCATAGCAGTTATAATTTTGTGACTGCTCATAAGAGTCAGAACTTAGGCCTACTGATAAATTTTTAACTGCTTAGGACATCTATAAATTTGTGACTGCTTATAGGAGTCACAAATTAATTATATGGTCACATTTGTGACTCTCATTAACCGTGACAAACTAAGTGACTCAATTTTTTTTATTATTCATTGATTTTATCACCCCTAATGGGAGTTACAA
Organism: Sambucus nigra; assembly: GCA_949130495.1. Taxonomy (NCBI): domain Eukaryota; kingdom Viridiplantae; phylum Streptophyta; class Magnoliopsida; order Dipsacales; family Adoxaceae; genus Sambucus; species Sambucus nigra. The sequence continues at coordinate 371,112,012 of OX422220.1, read as the reverse complement.
ATAATTTTGTGAGTGCTCTCAGGAGTGATAAGTTTGTTACCCCATTAACAATCACAAAATTAGAATTTTGGTATAATGCAAGGAAGCATTTTTTTAATAAATAAATGACATTATAAAACCATCACTAGGGGAGAAAACCCGTTTACAACAAGTATACAGATAAACAAATGTTACTTAAAGTAACAAAAACGAACAAACCCCTATGAATAGAAACCCATACTACAATACAAAGTGGAGATCCTCGACGAACTCAAGAAAATCCTAAGTCGTGATGATGATACTCTCCTTATACCAACTACGAAGAGTGCTAAAAAATATATAACAAATTCATGAAGGAACAGTCTCGATGCCATCAAATCATCCCGCATTCTCTTCCTTCCATATCAGCTAAAAAATACAGTGGGGAACCCTCCTCCACACACACCTGTCACCTTGCCACCCCCCATGGGGTCTCCCCCCCTCTAAGATCGCCCTCATAGAACTGGGCATAACCTAAGAGGTCCTAATAAGGGAATGGAAAATGTTCCACAAACCTCTAGTCACCTTATGGTGGAGGAGAAGATGATCGGTCTTCTCCTTATCCTCCTTACATAACCAACAATGACTAGCCAGACGATAACATCTCTTCTGTAGACCCTTAAGCATCACGATGGCATGTCTAGATGATGTCCACACAAAGAATCTTACCTTCGGCGGATCTTTAACCATCTAAATCTTCTTCCAAGGGAAGAGAGCCCTCGGATTACCACTTCCTCTCAGAAGCAAAAAGTATCCTCTGATCGAGAACACCCCCGAACCACTCCATCCATCGCATCGAGTCTTCCCTAACCATCAGACGGGGTCCTAACACAACCACTCATAGAACAAGTCTGCCTCCTAAAGCTCCCAGTCCCATAACCTTCTTTTGAACTGCAGATTCTAAGTCACTCCTTCTCCGCTAACGGTCATGTGGTCATCCACCAACCCATCCTGATCCCCTCCAAGGTTAAACATATCGGGAAAAAGCTCCTATAAGGACCCTTGTTCAGCCCACCTATCCTTCTAGAATCTAATCATGTTGCCTCTCCCCCAAATAAACTCAGTATGTCTTGAAAAATCCACCCACATTTTCTCTATATGCTTCCATAAACCCATGCCATGTGCAAATGTCCCCACCCTCGGCCCCCAACCCCATTGAGTGATGCCTCCTCTAGCTACTGCAACTCTTCTCCACAACCTATGATCCTCTCGAAGGAAACTCCACAACCACTTACCTAACAAATATTTATTCAAATTAGACAAATTTCTCACCCCCTCCCCTCTCCTTCATGGTCTTGTAGACCTCCTCCTAACCAACAAGACAATGTTTAAAACTAACCTCAGTGTATCTCCACAGAAAGTCCCTCATGAGCTTCTCCAATTTTTTACGAACTGCGATAGGGAAGGGAAGAATGGACATGAAGTTAGTAGGATGGACAGACAAAGAACTCTTAATCAGAGTTAGTCTCGCCCCCTTCGAAATAAACCCATACTTCCAATCCGCCAGTCTCCTATTCATTCTTTCAACACCGGATCCCAGATCGGAATAGATTTATACTTAGCACCAAGAGGAAGTATAAGATAAGAATTAGGGAATGACCTAACCCTACATCCCATGATACCAATTAACGCCTAAATAATGGCCCATACACCAATCGGAATTAACTTGCACTTTCTCGCATTAATTCGAAGGCCCAACACCGCCTCAAAAAAATAAGGAGTAACTTCAAAACATAAACTTGCCTCCGATCAGCATGACATAAGGCAATCGCATCATCCACAAACCGAAGGTGAGTAACTCTGAACCTATTAGGATCCAAAGTCCTTAAATTGAAACCCCTAATCCTCTCAGTCTAGACCACCCTCCCCATCATCCAACTAAATGCCACCATAACCAAGATAACAAGAAAGGGAGTAACAGGTCTCCCTAATGGAGGCCACGAGAACTCGAAAAAAAGCCCTCCGGTATCCCATTAATCAAAACTGAGAACCTGGCCGTCGAAACATATCTCCTCATCCCTAACACCACCGATCAGCGAACCCCATCCTTCTCAAAATGTAAAAAAGAAAATTCCAATTCACATGGCCATATGCCTTCTCAATTTTAATTTTACATACTAATCCATGAGTCCCACTCGAAATCCTGGATTCCACGCATTCATTCTCCACCGAGAATGCATCAAGAATTTGCCTGCCTCTAAAAAAACATTTTGAGACTCAGAAATCAGAGGGTTAATGACCTTCCTGAGCCTAACCGATATCACCTTGGCGAGAAGCTTGTAGATACTCCCAATCAAACTTATGGGCCTAAAATCTCTAGTATTAAAAGAACTCCCCTTCTTGAGATCAAAGTATTGAAAGTCGTACTCAACGTAAGCACAAAGTAACCCCTATCATGAAACTCTTCAAATAACTCCATCACATCATACGTGAAAATGGTTCAAGACTGTTGAAATAAGGCCATAAAAAAACTATCAGGTTCAGGCACCTTATCCCCACTCATCGACTTAAGAACCTGCACCACTTCCTCTTCGATGAGGATTTCCTAGATACCTATATCCTAGAATGAATAAATACTCGTGAACTCGACACCATCAAGAGAGGGCCGCCACTCCTCTTCTTCCTTGAACACATCCTCATAAAACTGTGAAATGGCCCCCCTCACCCCTCTATCATCTTTAAACACCTCTCCCCCCACAGTGATTTTCCTAATGTGATTTTCGCGCCTGTGAGAGTTGGCAGTGGTGTGGAAAATATTGGTATTCAGATCGCCCTCTTTTAACCATAACGCCCTAGATTTATGCCTCTACTGATCTCTTCCTGAATAAGACTATTCCCGATCTCCACTTTCTTAACCTCCCTAACTCTGGACCATCAATGAAGCACCGTTAAAAGCAAACAGGGAGAAAATTATAAAATGAACAACAAAATTTATTCTCCTTTTAGTTTTGGATATGTTGGTATATCATTGAGGCTCACGATGCACCATCATAGTTATTAAATGTGGTGACAATTATATTCAACACAAATAAATAAGAAAAGCGCAATCATCAGAGGAAATAAAGAAGATAAAATGCCAATCACACAACACAGTATATACGTGGTTCAGCAAGAATGCCTACGTCCATGGTGGTGCAGTCACTATTATTTTCATATATTCCGGGGAACGTTTTACAGAGAATACCGTGCGTGTCTTTTTCCCCAAGCTTAGGGTTTGTTATATACATGTTTATCTTCGGGGAGTGGGGGTGTTGGACTCCCCCACGTCCATATTTCTCTCCTGGAATATCTCCCTACGAGATTTCAGGAGAGGACTAAGTTATAACTTATTTTAATTCAGGTGCAAGGGGTCCGAACTTTGGGCCGTTTTTATTAAGCTACTCGTCTGGGCCCATGATGGAAAATCCGGGTACCCGTAATTGCCCCTAAAGTTGTCGGGCCACAATTTGGGCTCAATAAATTTAAATGATTTGTCATAATGGCTCTTTTGTAAATTGTGTAACTCTTTCCAATGTTGGAGCTCTTTACTTTGATTTTGGCGGAAGCCTGCTTCGTGTTTTGTGCATCATGATTGAGAACGTTTAAGGAGTCATTTGGAGTGGCATTTCTATATTGTCGTTTCAAGCTTCTTATAATTTCCTCATCTTCTACGAGTTTTAACCGTTGTGCCCTCCTCTCCAGGTCTTCATTTTCTTTGCTTTCAATCTCCCTCATCGTCTGGGCTTGTGATCTCGCATTGTCCAAGCCAAACTTTCATCTCATAAGTCCCATTTTCTCTCTCTTTGTGCTTTCTCTGTTGATTTTTCTTCAAATTTGTAATTTAGGGTTTACACGTGACGAAAATAGGTAATAGATCAGTGCCTGAGTTTAGGAAGTTTTACAATATCCCTGAATGGGTAGATATTGAATGCGTCTCTGTCCCTAAGAATGTTAAAGAGATAGAGGGCTCTCATTATATTCATGTCATGTTGTTTTCCCAAGGAGGTCTTACTTTTTCTCCAAACAATTTATTTCTGCATTTCTTTGGTTATTTCATCATTGTCCCTACAGAGTGCTCGCCCAACGTTTGGAAGATAGTCAATGATGTCCATAGGATAAATCAACTTTATGGCACCAAATTAGGCCATACTAAATTTTTTTTTTGTTATTCCTTCTCTCAAACTAGCTCTGGTATTCTCTACCTTAAGGCCAGGAGTCCTGACAGGGTATTGGTAGTAAATTTACCTAATTCCCACTAGGACTACTGGCAAGAGGGCTTTTTTGTTAAGAATTGACAGTTCTCCCCCAAACTGAGGGGCCGAGGTATGATAGATTCACTGTTCCCTTTTATGGTGAAGAGTACATAGGTAATCTTCACTCTGCTCTTTTGATCTTCTTATTTCTATATACGTGGTTCAGCAGCTCTTTCGATCTCCTTGTTAATCTTCCCTAGGAGGAACATGATCCGTGATGATAATGATGAGGATGATGTGCTTCTCGCTCAGTGGTCAAAGAAGTAAAAATCCAGTAGTGGGGCTATTTCCACTATTTCTCAGTCTGTTGCTCAGGAGCAGGAGAATAAGAGAAAAGAAGAAGAACAATTGAGAGAGAGAGAGAGAAAGAGAGAAGAGGAGAGGAAGAAGACCGAAGAGAAAAAGAAGGTGGAGGAGAAGAAGAGGGTATATAAAGATAAGTAGAGAGAGGATAAGAGTGGAAGTGAGGACGAAGGCTAGGCAAGCTTTAGTGCCCGTATCTGCATTGCTAGAGGGGGCCTAGATTGCCATTTCTACCCAACTAGCTCCTGTGCTGCTCGAGAGAGCGGTCCTTCCTACTGATCGGCAAAAGGTAATGGGGACTGACCAGTTAGCCTTGCAATCGAGTCAGAGGCTAGCCTTGGTAAGTCTGTTTCTTTTCTCTAACACTTGTAAAACTTTGTTTCGCTGCTGTCTTCTAATGCTTTCTTTTTGTTTTTAGTTTGTGACTGACTTTGACGTGCTCTATCACTCTTGCGACGAGCTGGCGAATAAGAATGCTGAGTTAGAGAAGCAGAATGCTGCTCTGAAGGGGAAGAGTATTGAGCTCGAGGCTAGCTTGAAGGCTATTGATACTTCTCGGATGTATTGTGATCTTGCCCTTGTTGAAGCTAATCGGGCGAGGGAGGCAGCGGTCAAGGGTCTGAACGAGCTGTAACAGGCCTACGATTTAGTCTACTCGAGCAAGCTAGTAGTGGCAGAGGAGAATAAGGTGATAGTGGAAAAGCTCAAGGATAAGGAGTCTGAGGCCGCTGCTCTGAAGGAGAGTTCTTATAATGATGGTTGGGTTGCGGCGTATGAAGATGCCGATGTTCAAATTGGCTACATTAGCCGACTGAACTTCAAGAAGGGCTGAAACAAGGCTCTTTTGGCTGCTGGGGTAGATATTGACTTACCCTTATTTGAAGAGCATGATCTAGGCCCAAATCCTATTATAGATGAATTCCATGTCCTAACCATTGAAGGTGTTTCTCCTACCTCACAGATTGTTCTTGCTGGTGCTCTTCCTACTCAGGGATCAGTAGTTGTTCCTTCTGAGGGTCAAGGTCCTACTGCTGTTGATAAGGTAAAGCAATCGGCTTCCTCCGAATAAGATAAGGTTGCTACTTAGACTTCTCTTAGGATTGATTTTATATTTTTGACTTATTTATAATGTTCCTTTCTGATTCTCAATATACTTTTATCCTTTATGTATGAATGAATTGAAAAGACTTTTTCCCTCAGCGTACTGATTCATTTTATCCTTTACTGCTCTTTTATGGCCTGTAGTCAATTGATGTAGATGAATATATACCAACCACTTCTCGATTGGGAAGAATGCTTGGTCCTGATGTGAGTGCTCATGTTCGCCAGACCTTCGTAAGAATTTGTAAATCGCTGCGATCGAGGAATAAAAGTTTCATGGATCAGTCGGAGCTCGTTGTTAAACTGAAAGATAGGCTTCAGGAAATGGAAGAAGTTGGAGCTTCTGTTCAAGAGGAAGTGAACACTCTGAGATCAAGACTCCTCGATGCTACTGAGATTAAACAAGTCGGAGAAGTTCTGCAACAGGAAAATAAGTCCTTGAGGAGGGAAGTGTTGCGCCTCAAGGAGCATGCACCGAGCACCGTGCCTTGCATTTTAAGGGGTTCCTCTTCATCACGAGTTGGCACAGGACCAAGCAATGCTCCTCCGGTTCTGTGAGGTTCTATCCCATCGACTGTTCCGCGAGCTGGTATAAATGTAAGAAGCCCAACTAGGGAAATGGATGAGCTCCGTGAAGATGTTCGTTGAGCATACGTGATTACTGTTGGGCTCCAAAGGGATGTCATACGGTTGAGGCATCTATTTAAGAAAGGACCTCAGCGAGTGTGGGATGATGGTTACGACCAAGGTTGGGCAGATTCTCCGACGAGGATGACAGAGTTTGAAGAGCTCGCATTTATCAGGGGATAGTTGAGTGCCCTTAGGGATCTGCAAGTTCCAAGGAACTCAGTACTCTGGTACCGTCATGAGATCTATCCTTTAACTTTACGGCTTAACCCTTTCAGGAGGGATGACCAATGGATCCCTATCGACACTATCCTCAGGAAGCTGTTAGAGCCAACCACCAGTGAGGTCAAGTAGGAACTGGATCCTCATCCGAACGATGGACGAAGCGCACAAGTGGCTAACTATCTTGTTCAGAGGCCTCAGCTTCATTAGGATTTTACCAGCCATAAATTTCTGTATATATGTAATGAAGTAATGTAATATTAATGTTTTGGGCGATCTCGTCGACTTAACTCGGGTTGTACATTCTTGTTGTAAATGTGATGAATTAATATAATATCTATGTTTTGGGATATCTTGCCGACTAAACATGTGTTCATCATTTATCTCTCACTTAATTATCTTGGGGGACCTTAATGGCCGACTAGATTGGTAGGGTTACAATGTTGAGTTAGTGTCCTCCCAGTCCAGTATGCTTATGATATACCATTCTGCCTCACTTTACCTTTTGGGTCATGTCGTCACACTTCCTTAGGACTAAGTGTGGCAATGGAGAGGACACACCTAGCGCTGGATGTTCTATCCGAGCAGGTTTTTTTATCCAAACATAGTCTAATGACCAATTCATTTTTGGTCTAATTGCCTAAGGATCCCCTGTAGGGCTTCATATATTGTCGGGGCAATGCTAGGAGGTTGTTCGCATTTCATAACAAATACCTGAGGAGGGTGATACCCTGCTTTTATGCTTTGAGTAAGGTGCCTGTTATTTGGGAAGGCTGTGCAAGTTATAAAGTTCTCAATACTTAATAATGCAACTACCAAATATCTTTTATTAATTCACAAGTAAATAAAAAATGAGTTTCCAATTCCAGAGCCAAGAAAAAGAAAAAGAAAAAGCTAGAAATAGAATTTCTTTAGGTTGGTTGCGTTCCATGCTGAGGGTATCTCTCTGCCCTCTAGCGTTTCTAAGTGATAGGCTCCTTGTAGACTATCTCTTGTTATCTTGAATGGTCCTTCCCAATTCGGCCCTAGCTTGCCATTTGAAGGTTTTACTGTGCTGCCAAGGACTTTTCTTAGGACGCAGTCCCCAACCTGGAATGCCCTCGAATTGACCTTCTTATTATATTGTTTTGCGAACTGTTGTTGATAGCTCTCTAGCGTTACTAAGGCTAGGTCTCTGCGTTCGTCAGCTAGATCAAGTTCAGAGAGTAATGCTGCATCGTTCTGGCCTTGGTCGACAGGGGGGTTCTCATCGTTGGTAGACCATCTTCCAAGGGGATGATTTCTTCCATTTCATATGTTAGTGAGAATGGGGTTTCCCCAGTTGCTCGCCGTGGGGTAGTGCGGTAAGCCCACAAATATGCGGCAGCTCACTCACCCATGCACCTTTGGCTCGTTCTAGTCATTTTTTCAGCCCATTGATCACTTTTTTATTGGAAGCCTCGGCTTGAACGTTGCTCTGGGGGTACGCTGCCGAGCTGAAATAGTATCTGATCCCGTGTTCATTGTAGAAGTTCAGGAGAGGGCCACTCTCGACGTGTGTTCCGTTGTTAGTGATGATGGTTCTGGGGATTCCAAAATGGGTAATTATGTTTTTCCATATGAATCTCATCATATCTGCATCTCAAATGTTTTCCAGTGGCTCTGCCTCGATCCATTTGGTTAAGTAATCCGTTGAGACCAACAGATACTTGCGGTTCCCGGCGGCGGTAGGAAGTGGGCCTATGATGTCCATTCCCCATTGCCCAAAAGGCCAGGGGATGGTGAGTGATCTTAGATCACTGTAAGGTTGGTTAACCATTGGATCATATAGTTGACATTTTTCGCATTTGCGAGCGTATACTCCAGAATTTTTTTGCATATATGGCCACTAGTAGCCTTCCTTCATAGCTCGAAAAGCTAGTGATCTTTCTCCAATATGGCTTCCATAGATTCCTTCATGGAGGTCGTGTATAATTTTCTCGACATCCTTCGGGTGAACACATTGAAGGTACGGGACGAAGAATGATCTCTTATACAGCTTGCCCTCAAGAGATAAGTGAAAGTGAGCAGCTTTGACTCTTATCTGGTGAGCGGTCTTCCTATCGTTTGGAAGTGCGCCATATTTCAAATAGTACCTTAATGGGTTCATCCAACTCAGTGCTAACTCAATCTAGAGCACATGCTCCGCGCTTGGTTGCTCATCGCTCTGGTTGATGCTCGGATGGGCGAGGAAGTCGATGGGGATCGTTCTTTTTAAGTTAGAATTAATTGTCGAACTCAGGGCTGCCAGGGCGTCAGCATGGATGTTCTGACCTCTAGGAAACTGTTGGACACTGATTTTCTCAAAGCTGGACATTAGCCTATTTGTCAAGGAAAGGTAGGCTGCCATTCTTTCATCTTTGGCGTTGTAGTCCCCACTTATCTGATTGGAGACCAATTGTGAGTCGCCGAACACCTTCAACTGCTTCGCCCCTAACTTCTGTGACTTCTGGAGGCCGGCTATCAAAGCCTCATACTCTGCCTCATTATTGGAGGATTCAAATCCAAGCTTGATTCCATGTTCGAGGAAGGTATCTTATGGAGTAACAAGCAAAATGCCTACTCTTGCCCCCTTTGAGTTAGGGGCTCCATTAATAAATAATTGCCAAACTCCCTCTATTGCGCGATTCTTTCTTTGCTTCATGCGTTGAAGTTTGTCTAGAATCTGCTCGTCTGAGAACTCGACTATGAAATCAACAAGGACTTGCCCTTTGATTGAATTCCTTGGATGAAATTGGATGTCAAATCGTCCGAGGTTGACCTACCATTTAGTCAGTCTGCCCCACAAATCTACTTTCTGCAGGACTGCTTTAAGGGGGTGTGATGTAAGACGACGATAGTGTGAGCTTCAAAGTAGTTCGTCAACTTCCTTGAAGCTACTATCAGTGCAAAGGTGAGCTTCTCTAGTGGTAGGTACCGCTGCTCAGTGTCTAATACGGTATTGCTCGCATAATAAACGGGGTGCTGGATTCATATTTTCTTGCACACCAGTGCAAAACTGATGGCGTGGCTGGAAACGGCGAGGTATAAGTACAATAAATATCTTTCTTAAGGTATGACGAGCAGGGGTGCTGATCTAAGGTAACCTTGAGCTCCTCTAATTCTTGCGAGCAATCTTGATTCCATTCTAAAATCTTATTTCCCTTCAATAGCTGGAAGAATGGTTTGCACTTCTTAGAGGACTTTGAGATGAAACGGTTCAAGGCAGCGAGCATACTGATGATCTTATATACGTCTCGTATTATGCGAGGGGTCTGTACTCTGTTGATTGCAGTAATCTGGTCTGGATTAGCCTTGATGCCTCTCTTACTGACTAAGTACCCAAGAAACTTTCCTGACTGGACACTGCAAGAACATTTTCTTGCGTTGAGCTTCGTTCAGTATTTCCTGAGGATTTCGAACGTTCTTGATAGTTCTGAGAGGTGGTCTTCTTTATTCCTTCTCTTGACGAGCATATCGTCGATGTAGACTTCCATGGTGTCTCCCATTTGGTCTTTGAACATCTTGGTGACCAGCAGTTGGTAGGTTTCCCTTGCATTTTTTAGCCTGAAGGGCATGACTTTATAATAGTATAATACGACGGTGGAGATGAAAACTGTTTTGTCCTGGTCTGGTGCATACAGAGGGATATGATGATACCCCGAATTTGCGTCTAGAAAACTCATTCTTTCGTGAGCTGCTGTGGCGTCCCCCAATTGGTCAATTTTTGGGAGAGGGAAATTGTCCTCATGGCATTCCCTGTTAAGGTCAGTGAAGTCAATGCAGACTCTCCATTTCCCATTACTATTCAGAACTACTACCGGGGTGGATAACCATTTAGGGAATTGAACCTCCCATATGGATCCTGCATCCATCAGTTTTTCAACTTCTTTTTCTATGATATTTGCCTTCTCGGACGCAGTTCATCGTGACTTCTGCGTGATAGGTTTGAAAGTGCGGTTGATGTGCAACCAATGACAAACCACACTGACATCAATTACAGGCAGCTCATCTAGTTCCCACATGAAAATGTCTACGTTGCTTCTCAACAGACTCGTCAATTCCTTTTTTTCTTGATCTATGAGAAAAGATCCAATCAATAATATCCTGTCTTTCTTGCTACCACCAGCTGTAACTTCCTCCAGGTTTTTGACGACCCGCTCCGAGGGGAGGAGCCTGGTCTTTTTCACTCTGGGTCTTCCGTACATTAACTTCTATTTTGAAGGTATCATACCTTCTTGTTCCTCGAACTTCTCTTTGGGATTTTTGGCCTTCTTCTCTTGTCTTGGGCGGATGGACGCTATGAAGCACCTTCTTGCCATCGCTTTATCTCCATGGATCTCCATTACTACTCGCTTGAACATATTTGAGTTTTTGATGGTAGGTCGAGGGGACTATCTTCATCGAATGTAGCCACCCTCTGCAGATGATAGCTTGGTATGGCGAGTCAATATCGACTACCAGAAACACAATCATCTTGGAGATACTTCCTGCCGTTACTGATAGCACAATATTTCCCAATGGAATAGTCATTTTTCTAGCAAAGCCAACTAGAGGGACAATGTCTTCCTTTAGGTCGGCGACGCTCAAATTCAATTTTTTGAACAGGTCGAGATACATTACCTCGGATGAGCTTCCTTGGTCGATGAGCAACTTGTCGACATCGTAGTTGGCTATCCTGAGCGTAATGATCAAGGTGTCATGATGTGGGGTTCTCACTCCCACCATATCTTCATCTGTGAACACGATATGTTTGCTATAGTCGACATCATCTGCTCACCGATGCTTTCCTGATTTTGTCTTTGCTGGATCGATCTGAAAAGCTTGCATCACTGCTGTAATATTTTTTGCTTCCATTCGAGCCGAATTTCCTTGAATTTGATTCACATCAGATGCCCCATGAATTACTATGAATTCATAGATGGCATCCTCCTCGAGTACGTTGTCAGGTCTTACTTTTCCATTGGCAGTAACTTTCTCTGCCTTCTTCTCCACAAACTCATTTAGGTTCTCGGACTGGTCCAGTTCTTCGAGGTGGGACTTAAGAGCTTTGCAGTGCTCAGTTTTATGTCCTCCCTCTTTATGAAAATCGCTTCTCAGTACGTTATTTCTCTTTGAGGGATCTCCTCCCATATTTCTGGGCCACTTAACAAATGGATCATCTTTGATCTTCTCCAGGATCTTGTAGATTGGTTCTTTGAAGACTATGTTACCTGCCTAGAATGCTTTCAAAACACCATTATAGCCTCCGTTCATGGAGCCATTCTTTCCCCCATTCTTATCTCCTTTGTCCTGGTTCTCAGCTTTGTCATTGCCTTTGGCAGCGAGCTTAGTTCGAACGTTTTCCCCTATATTAAGGCGGGTCACATCCTCCACTTTGGCGTACTTATCGATGCGAGCCATCAGGTCATCGATGGTCGTGGCCTCCTTCTTCGTCAGGGATTGGTGCAGAAGGTAAGAGCTGGGTAAACCAATCTTGAAAGAGGCTACTTCTACTTGCTCCGAGCAGTCCTCGACTTTATTGAATAACTCCCAGTACCTTTTCACATAGTCCCGGAGGCTCTCTTGAGTCATCTTTTTCATTGTTAGTAAAGCATCCATCGTTTTGGGATGGGAGATACTATTAATGAAGCGGGCCGTGAAGAGCTCGACCAGGGACTCAAAACTCCTGATAGACCTGTGAAGGAGCCTCTCGAACCATTTTTGCGCCACATCGTGTAGACTCTAGGGGAAAATTCGGCACATCAGTGCATCCTAGTGGTTCCAGAGAGTTATGGCTTGCCTGTACTGCCTAACATGATCAATAGGGTCATTTTTTCCATCGTAGGTCTTGAATCTCAGAATAACATATTTCTTGGGGGCTTCCTCTTCTTCTATCTCCCTTGAGAAATGGGATTTCATCTGGGTCTTAAGAGCTCGTCTAGAAAGCTCCTGGTCGATCTTGCATCGTGATGTCCTCGGTGTTGCTCCATTTCCCTTCGGACCAAATTTCGTATGTTCTCATTGCTGCGAGCTGGGCTCCTATAACGGCGAGTCGGTCGATGGTGCTTGAGCGAGTCGTCGCTTGACTCGTGCTTCTCACTCTTCTGGGATCCACGTCTAGGGCTCCTTCCTCGGCTACGAGACTTTCTCGCTTGAGGGCTAGGAGTACGGTATGGATGTCGCTTAGTGCTGCGATGGAGCTCTTTATTTATTCTTTATAATTTCCTTTTGAGGCGAGCATTCTCATCCTCTTGCTTGCGAGCGAACTCCCTCTACTCTTGGAGCCTTTCCTCATAGGCATCAATCTAGAGATTTGTGTGGACTTTGCTTGTCCTTGGCTCCCCTCTGAGGCTGGCCTCTCTGGGCGAGCCCTCTGATCTGAACGCCGAACTTCAGATCTGATCCTGCGAGGAGCAGGTTGTTCTTGGATATCTCCTGCTTGAGGGGCATTACTACTGTGACCAGACATTTTAAATTTCTTTGTTGGTGAGGGATTTGTCAGGGAAGACAAACATTTCCCACAGACGACGCCAATTGTGGTGACAATTATATTCAACACAAATAATAAGAAAAGCTCAATCACCAGAAGAAGATAAAATTCCAATCACACAACACAGTATGTATGTGGTTCAGTAAGAATGCCTACGTCCACGGTGGTGCACTAAGTATTATTTCTATATATTTCGGGGAATGTTTTACAGAGAATACAATGCGTGTCTTTTTCCCGAGGCTTAGGGTTTGTTATATACATTTTTACTTTCAGGGAGTGGTGGTGTTGCACTCCCCCACGTCCATCTTTCTCTCCTGGAATATCTCCCTATGAGATTTCAGGAGAGGACTAAGTCATAACTTATTTTAATTTAGGTGCAAGTGGTCCATACTTTGGGCCGTTTTTATTAAGCTACTCGTCTGGGCCCATGATGGCAAATCTGGGTAACCACATTAACAATCCATTAAATCAAACATATGATTTCTCCAAAATTATATCCTTTGGCAATCATTTAAGCCTTATTGATCTTCGACAAAACTACAGTCATGGAATGAACCTATTCCAAATAAAGGAACTATTCCAATATCTCATATGTGACTATCTAAGTATATTCTAAGATGATTTAGTTTAGTAAAAACTATCATAATCTGCATAATATACCATTATATTTGAGTAGTTTAAACCAGCAAGCCAATAAGAGGGAATTTGTGGATAGTGAATTGAAGAACCAAGAGGGAAATTATTTGTGAACTCCAATACCCATTGGAATACAACAACAAATTTATCTTGCTTTCATTATCTATTATAGGGAAAGCTAGAGGACCATCTCCAGACTAATTATCCCAATTTATATAAACTAGTTCAACTTCTAAAAGAAAAATTAAAGTTGGATGAAGCCCATTGTTATCCTTGTGGCATCAGTATGTGAACTGTTCAAAAAATACCAAGTAAAATCTACTATAAGTTATGCATGTATATATACACATCCATACTTGGTATAGTCCATGCCATATATTATTTGAAGTATATTTAGTCTTGTGACATGTAGATGCATTGTGAGTCAAGAATATTGCATGCCTGTAAGACATCCATGTGTCGTCCCATGCTTACGAGGGGTCACATGAAAAATATATAATTTTCTAATTTCTAAAATTATGGAGGTGAGATATAATTGTCAGTGATTTTTTCTCCAATATACCCAAGGCTATAAATTCTCTCTGTCTATGGCGCAATGTTCGCGCGTCTTCCTTTAATCCGGAGCTAAAAGAAATTGAAATATACACTAGCGCATAGTGCACCTATCCATATGACACACCCGGTATCATTATTATCATTGTAAAATTCGTAAAAATCGAAGAGCCAAACTTTATTTTAAGTAGGCTTAGATTTTAATAAATGGTCATGGTTACTTGAATTTTAAATAAAAATGATATTGCGTCGAGCAACCTAGTTAAACTACCAAATGATAACAACCGAGCTCCAACTTTACTTAGATCCTCTACACCATAATATATGATATGGGGATTGCAATTAAAAAATGCGTATAATAAACCTAAACTCACTTTCTTTGAAACAAAAGTCATAATATGTGAAACTATAAAGAGTGAACAGACTTTAGTAAACTTTACAAATTTCTTAAAACTCCTAGTCTTTAGTGATGGATATCTATGAACATGCATCTTGATAGTTATGAACATGCGTCATGTTTCTAAAAATAGTATATAAATCTAGGTGAGAGTACAAAACTACTCGTCCAGATGATACCTATAAGAGAAAAATGATCCAAGTTTATGTCATGCATTGAACTGAAGTGCCATCCTTATTCCTAAGACACTCAAGTCAGAACCTTACATCCAAAAGAGAGAAGAAAAAGGCGGTGAATATGGTCTCCAAGTGTCGGTTCAAACCAATCACCAGGTACAAATCATATGCATGATCCAATGCGGGGAACAATGACTCTCCTGGCACTGTCTGGGTAAATGATGATGACATCTTCGTGTTTGAACAAGATAGTAATGAAAAGAACATGTCCAAAATGACTAAAACCAAAGTAAACTTGAATAGAGTCGAGAACAGTACTAGACTTGCCCAAATCCTTCCCACTAGTCACTTTCAAAAATTGAGACTTAGGTGAAGACACGATCACTTCCCTCAAGATACTTTGATACCTTTGGGGTTATCCATGCCTCTTTCCAGGCACTTCCCTGTTGTTTTCACTTTGCACCCCAAAAATCAACTTATAACATCAAAACAATCATCTACTAGTCAATTTCAAAAATTGAGAGTTCGATGAGAACACAAACACTTCCCACAAGTTACTTTTGTACCTCTTAGGGTGTTCGTGCCTCTCTCAGGACACTTGGTTGATATTTTGAGTTTTCGCTCCCTAAAGTCCATGTTATACCACAAAATGATCATATACTAGTCAATTTTGGCAAATTGAGTTCGATTAGGAAAAGGGACACTTCCCACATGTTCCTTTTGTGCATCTTGGTCATCTGTTGCTTTTTTAAGGACACTAAAAATGCATTTTTAACATGCATAAGAACCTACACAAGGGAGATAATTTCTAAAACCAAATGTCCAATGATGAAACTGTATCTTCCCATGGATACGTTAATACCTCTTGGGGTGTTCGTGTCTCTTATTAAACCACTAAGTTCCTATTTTGAGTTTTTGACTCCTAAATCTCATTTTCAATCCTATAATAAGCATGTACTAGTTAACATCAGCAACCAGGATCCCGGTGAGAACACGATCCTTCCGTTAAGTTACTTTGATACCTTTAGAGTTATTCACGACTCTTTCCATTCCACTTTATCTATGTTTTTTTGCCACTCAAAATCAATGTAAACTAGTATATTTAAAAAATCGTTTCCAATGAGAAAATGGACATTTCCCACGTAAGAAGCATGGACACTTCTTCGAAGGTAACATACCCGTGTCGGACACTCCGTGTGGCTTGTCAGACTTGTTTGGCATTTAAAAAAAAGGAGGGCACTTCAAAATCATGACCCAGACATTTTGTGGACACGACGAGGTGCCGAAATTAAATAATACTAAGAAATTCTAGTGTCTTCTTGTAAAATTAAATCTTTAAGGGTGTATGAATAATAAGAAGATAAGTTAATAGAATATAGTTATTAAAGAACACTAAGAAATGCATATCTTTGACTTACGATTTAACTGTCATTATTAAATGGTGAAAAACTGGACCATGTTAATTTTAATATATTAGTGTTAGAGGAGACTAGTGTTAAGGTTAGAGAGGCTTGGTGCTAGAGCGGCTAGAACTAGGACTAAGGCGACGAAGGTGTGCACGTGAAGAAAAAGGAGAAGAATAGGTGAAGAAGAAGGAGAAGGATCATTGGTCTTTTCCTTTCTTTTTGTACTTTCTTAGTCTCTTAGGGTGATAGAAAAAGTGGGAGAGTAAATATTGACATCGGGGGAATCAAAATTTATTTTAGCCGTCTCAAAAGGTATACCTTTTGAGATGGCTACTAATTTGTAGTCTTTTCTAGTGTATCTTTTAAGATGGTTACTAATTTGCAGTCTCTTTTAATAGTAATTTTTTAGAAGGGATTCAAAAGGGTCTTAAAAATAGTAGTTTTTAAGACTGCTAATTTTACCTGTCTCAAAAAGTGGGTTTTAGAGACTGAAATTTTAGCTGTCTCGAAAGGTTAAGCCTTAAAAAGTACTTTTTTGTAGTGAAACCGACCAATTTTACTCCAAACAGGCAAAAGATATAACCATCCGCAGAGAAACAGTATCAAAGAATAATTGACGCATACGAAATAAAATAGATTATAAGTCTCGAAACTAATTTACAGAATGGGAATGTGTTAGGCACCCATTCTATCATTTTGGTCTCCCATGGGTTATAAACAATGTTATTTGTTTTATCCTAAAACATGTATAGTGTATGTGGGGTGAAAAGTGTACATATGCATGAAAAGTGTGTGAGGTGTTAAATCATTATGTCCACATCATCGGAAAGACGGGAACAAGTCATCCCAATCAGTGGAATTAAGCAAAAAGGATTATATATATATATATATATATATATATATATATATATATATATATATATATATATATATATATATATATATGTGTGTGTGTGTGGGGGGGGGGGGGGGGAGGGGGTGTGTGCGTGCGCGTTATACATATGATTATGATTCATTATAAAAGGGTGAATATGTGTGTCTAACGGGACCGCTAAAGAATGACAAATTACATGTGTAAGTAGTACGCTAGCTCTGACTCATTATGGACAAATGGTACACATGTCTAACAAGACAACTAAAAGTAAGAAATAATAGGTATGGAAATAATAACCGAAATATATTGAATAAAATGTTAAAAATGAGGAACGATATGACTCGAATCTCGAGAAAAACTAGGTGTAAGTGCAAATATGTTAGCTTAAGCCTTTTGTTTTTCACTTTGACGTATTTGGTGTATCGCATTACAAACCGTCATGCACCCATGCATCAAATTGAACTCCAACATCTCCAAGTTTAATACTTCTCAACATATCATGAAGGTATAAATTTTTTAGGAGTTAATAATTGTTTATATTTATATTTGAGACATTTTTAATAGTCTATCTAGATGGATTTGAGAGTTGAGCCTATCATTTTAGGAGCACTAAGTAAAGTTGGGTCTCTTTATATATTCGTAAAAAATAATTAAAAAACCCATCCAAATTAGATAAATTTCTATCACTATTTTCGCTATCAACAAGGCTTTCCACATTTTCATTTCCTGTTTTCAACTTTATTATAATATGTATTAAGTGACCCTCCTAATGTATTTTTGTTTAAATGTCAATTTTTATGAAATTTATATGTTAAATCTTGTTCTCAAAATTTACTTAACATGCCATTCTAATATAAAATCATTTTAAAATATTTTACCTAGTGGCATTATTAAAATCTACTTTATTTTCTAATCTTATGATTATGTGGGTGGCCTGGATACATTGTCTTTAAAAATTTCACACTTGACCATAATGACAAGTCGTATTATTGTTACATAATAACTCAATTTTTCTAATTTTTTTTCATTCCTGTAGACACCACATTCTAGGACCCCCTAAGTCACTCCTTAGGTCCCTAGCACCTCCTCATTTCACTGCAAACCCTAGGTCGCACTCCGAGTATCGATCTAGAGGCCATCGGGCACTTTCGAGCCCCATTTTACTCCGGTCAAATCTATCTTTAGAGAAAACCCTTTATGAATCCTCAAAAGGCTCTAAAGATCCTTTCCAACGATCCACCCTGTGCGCGAATGAACCATTTTACTATCGAAAATCGATTAAGAGGCCACTAGGTGATCCTGAATCTCGATTTGACCCCAAGAAACTTCATTATCAAAGATAAATCTCTTTGAATACTTGAAGGGTACTAAAACCCCTTTCCAGCGATTTGCCTCATGTGTATAATGGCATAACCGTTCAAACGAACGGTCAGTTTTCCTCAAAAAATTGATCATGAGGCCACCAGACACTCTCGAGCTCCATTTGACAAAAGTGAACTCTTTATCTCGAATGAGACTGAATGAATATCCAAAGGGCACTAAATACCCTTTCTAATAGTCCACATTGTGCACGATTCTAACTTACAGTGCGGATGAATGATTAGTTTTACTCTGAGAGGTCACCGGGTGCTTTCGGGTCCTAGTTGACCAAGGTCGAGTTTTTAACCGAGAGAAACTCTTTGGAATGTTGAAATAAATCTCTTAACCTTTCCAATGGTCCACCCCCATGCACGATTCCGACTTACCATGCGGACGAATAATCCATTTTCATCTAGCGATCTCCCATCCAAAGGACCGACGTGTGCTACCGAGCCACATTTGACCCAAAGTCAACTCCCAAACCCAAGAGTGATCCAAAAGACTCTTGAAGGTTTCTGAAGTACCTTTCCAACGGCATGCAACATGCACGGTTCAGATGAATGGATTATATTCGACATTCATTTTTCAAGGGAAATCTACACTAAACTGCTAATTGGTAGGTTCACTTCCTTGCCTATCGACAATGTTTCTCGGGTCACCTGCCAATGGGCAGGACTAGGGAAATTTCAATCGATAACCCCCTAACCCTGTAAAAGGAGGGCATGACCTTACTACCAAGCATACCGACAATAGATATCTATCAGTATCAGTGAGCTCAACAATATTCTCTCGAAATCAGTGAGTTCCTCCGTGCGAAGTTCCATTCAAGCTTCCATTCCCATCCTTTTCATACCCAATTTGGCAAATCACACCCTCTCTCATCCCAAATTCATCTCACATTAAAGGGAGTTCATCTAAGATCAAAGATCAAGCTTTAAAGAAGGTCTAATTCCTTCCCATTATATTTAAATTATTTGTTTTGCATAAATATCATTAAATCCATAATTTAGTTCTTACTTTAGTTCATACACATTAATAGCTACGTTTTTATTAGTATATTACACATACTTTATTTTCTAAAAAAAAACAAAAAAAAAGCGGGTTACACATATAAATTCCGAACAGGATTATCCATCACACTTTTTCAAAACTAAAACATATTTTTCTACACACACATATATATTAAAATCCCGTTCGGATCAATGGGATAAACCCCACCCCCATGCTGCATTCGAACTACATGGACTTTGATGCCCTTATAAGCTACGTAGGCGTTTTAGATTAAAATCTGAGACTCTAGTCCAATTTTCCAATTTTCCTAAATTCTATATTTTTATCATATTCTTGCATTAATATACATATTATATATGTTAGCATTTAATCCAGTACATATTATCGTTTCATAATAATGATCAATATTGCGATAAATGCATAAATAATATTTTCTATATATATATATATATATATATATATATATATATATATATATATATATATATATATATATATTATTTTATGAACATTCGTATGGATGACTTCACTCTATCTTTCCCATGGTATGAGTTGAATGATTCCAATCTCCATTATATATACAAGTGAACACACTCCACGGATAAATAAAGAAAAATAATAATACAAGCCCATGAGAGATCAAAAAGGCGGGATGGGTGCCTAAAACCTTTCCATTTCGTAACTTATCCCCGAACCTTCGAACTATTGGTTTCGTATGCATCAGTTTTTCTTCAATGTTGCTATCTAGAGGTCACAACATATTCGTTCGCCTATTTAGTTAAAGATAGGCCAGCGACTACATCTCTTTACATTAACCCCACACTGACGACGACCGAAGCGTCCCTAAATAAAAGGGGCACGAGACCTTTCGATCCCCGCCAGGTGCACGATCTTGATCGGGATGGCCACAGAAGCGGCTCCATTGGGAACTTTTTAATAAGAGGACTAGGCTCTATTGGCATGGGTGTTCTGTTTTCTTTCATGCGTGTGCAGTTACCTGTATGTAACCTTTCTCTCCTCCATTATTTCTTGCACATATATACCTCATGCTTATATCACTACTGACTCATACACTTGTAAAAATTCTCCATATACACTTCACACCACGTGCACTTGGGATCACTTACATCCCCATATTTCCCACACCACTTAGAAATCCATACTTAGGTGTCACTAACACACATATCCACGTATCACACTTGTATGTATCCATGCTCACTCACACTTATCCCATACCACTTGTTGTCAATCCATGCTTAGGTTCACTACCACACACTTACTTGTAGATAATTACACACCACTCACTCTCACATAATACATGCTTAGTAAGGATTTATTTTTTATACTTATACATTATCCCCTTTGTGGCATGATGCTCATCAATAAATATACTCTCTTCATAAGATACTAATCGAGAATCATGAATATTGTACACTACATTACCAAAGGGACCAAATTTCATCCCGTAACTGGGGGTCACTTCATGATGGGTGATGGTCCGACAGGGCATAGTTAGCCTAAGTGATATAACTTTCACCTTCCATTAGCCAAGTACCTTCGACGTATATCGAACTCTCCCCCCCCCCCCCCCCCGTATCGTACTGCTTTATCGAAGTCATAACGGGAGGTATATCGCCGGGAACTTGTTACGTTCGTCGAGTATATTGATTTCACTCTCACATGTATTGTCCCCATGAGGTATATAGTGAGTCAATTCATGTGCAGTCAGGTATATCAAATTGCTTGTCCACACATACCAATTTCCCTCAAAAGCAAGATGTATATTGTGAAAGTCATGCCAAAAGGGGAAACACCTTCCAATTAACCCAACAACTCCATACCCGTATATAACTGTCAAACCTAGGACACTCATATTTAGTTTGTCGATTTATACTTGAAACTATGCCGAAAGGACGGGTCAGCATGCCGCCCAAATTTTTGTTCAATTTTTAAAGCGGGACCCTACCCATGATCCTGGTAATAAGTCCAACCATAGTTCTTACATATTTTTCAAACCCAATTTTTCTAGGCCATATCCAGTTCAAAATTTATTCTTGAATTTAGGTAAACCTAATAAGTGAGAACCTAATAAACATAATGATAATCATGGTGAGACCCATTTCTTATTTTTTCCTTCTTTCTTTTCCAAAAGGGTCCAAAAACATTTTTCCTTCCTTATACCAAAAATATTTTCCTCCTTTTTACAAAAAGAAAAACATTTTGTCCTCATTTTTTCCAAAAATGTCAAAAACATGTTTTTTCTTTCCTCTTTTCCAAAAATAATTCCCAAATTTTCTCATTCTCAAGTAAATCACATACCATTGGCCTGGCTCCCTATTGTCTTCGGTCTTTAGTTGAACCGCCCCAAAGCTCTTCCATTCCCTTCACTTCCTCCAAGTCCAGAATTCATCCTCTTTCTATGGAGAACACAGACCAAGTACCGAATGTGAAGCCAGATTTGATGGTTGTCCTAGCCTAACTTACTACCAAGATTAAGCACCTTTAAACCAAGGTTCAAGAGTTGCAACAAAATTGGGTCCCTATTCTTGAAGAGCTCGAGGTCCTATTTCCTCGCGCTATGGGTCCTCCTGTACCTGAGCGTATTTGGGTTCTTGAGGAATACCATCACACTCCACGTGATCCTTCTTCTAATCGGCCACCGCCAGCCCATCTTCTTATGCTGAATCTTACCCAACCAGGGGCTAACTTACCCGTGACCATTGATCTAAAGTAGGAAGAGTTGAACAAAGTCAATGAAGATCTTAAGATGTTGACTAAGAAATTTGACCAAGTCAAACTCTCTAGAAACTACAGGGACTACACCCACATGTCTCCATATCCTAAAGCATGGTTATCAAAAAAGTTCAAAATCCCCAATATCGAGAAATTAGGGGGTAACCGACCCCTGACCATTCATCTATGCAGCTATCATAGAGCCATGACTATCCTGGAGGCCTTCGAGGAAATAATGGCTAAAATATTCCAACAGACCTTGGAGGATTACACTCTCTATTGGTTCTTATCTCTCAAGGAGTCTAGAATCCACAGTTGGGAAGATGTCACCCATGAGTTCATATCACAGTACAATTACAACGAAGAATGAGAGGTTAACTGAAGTGATTTAGAGTTTCTCAAGCAGAATCCTAAGGAATAATTTAGTAACTTTATAGCAAAGTGGAGGGAGAAAGAAGCCACTATGACCAATCGGCCTTCTAAAGAGGAGAAAGTAAGTATGTTGAAGAATAACTTCTTACCCCATGTTCGAGAAACGATGGGAGGACAGTACTACCCTCATTTTCGAGTTGTCCGAGAAGCAGGAGTGGAGATTAAAAAATGTCTTTCCAAGACAAAAGTTGAACCAAAGAAAATATCTGGACACTTTGCTCCCCGGAAGTTTGAAAATCCAATCAGTACTGCAGTTTCAACCATCAACAACATCTCTCGGCCTGCTGCTTCATGGGCACCATAAAGTCACCCTAACCTAGTATAAGAGGAATACACTAAGCTTCACGCTCCCCTCTCCAAAGTTTACTAGGCCCTCTTGAGCCGAAACCTTATCAAACCATTGGACCCTCGTCCATTACCAAAACCCCTTCCTAAAAACCAAACTAGATGTCCATTGTGACTTTCACCAAACTGTTGGCCATACCACCGACCAGTGATTCTACCTACGAAATGTGATCCAAGGCTTGATTAACCAAGGTGTCATCACCCCATTAGCCAATCCTAAACCAAACACTATCCACAATCCACTCCTAAATCTTACAAATGCCATCTTCCTAGAAGAAATCCTAGAATTTGACCCATCTACCCAAATCATACCAATCAAATCACTAATCATGCCTATATACTCTCCTAAGCCTCTACAAACATGCCAATACTTTCTCCTACACTCTACCAACTTTTTCGATTAGGCCATCTCACTCCTTTCCAGAGCATGCATCGTCGTCTGCACCCATTATGGAGTTAAATATATGGAATTAAAAGAAGTGTTGAATCAACTCTTAGAGTTTGGGCTGAAATGACCCTCCCAGATGATCTTTCACTGTCAGAGATTCGGCGTGTTGTTCTTAGAAGCTCAAAACTAGGCTCGAGAGTCAGACAATTGGGGGGTACCGACTGATGAAGTCAGTTTAGATGTTATGGTCCAGATCATGGTGTATTTATTCCAACAGACCGGTGATATTGGTAGTGTATTCGAGATACTCGATGCTTTAAAACTAAAAGGGCATCTAGTCCCTTCACTTATACATCTCCCCGCCGAATAGGAAGACATATATGAAGAGGCCATTGAAGTCATGGAATGTATCAATTTTTCATGGAAAGATAATATCGTTGCCACCGGGTGGGGGGACGAATTCGATGTTTCGGATGAAGAGAGTTGTCTAGAAAAGACTAGTCCGATAGTCAGTATATATGGGATTATATCATTGAAGGAGTTGTTAGGAGAGATCAACAAGGTGGTTGAACATATCGAGATCAATGAGTAAATGGGGTTTCTATTTTTCCCCTCTTTCATGAACCACATGACTAGGTGAGGGAGGCATTACCAAGTCCCAAACCTATTACCATCAGCAAGCGACAAAGGAAAGGGTGTCAAGAATCTTACTATGCCATAAATGACCCTCAAGGAAAGCAAACTCCTTGATCAGTTGAAGAAAATCCAAGCCAACATCACTCTGAGGGTACTCTTTATGTCTTCTCAGCTCCACTAATATCTTGATCAAGATACTCACAGGACCCATAGTTTATCCTTCTACCCCGCTAGAAGAAGAAGTGAATCCAGTTAGATCTCTAACCTCTACTAGAATTCTTTCATTCTCTGAAGAAGAAATCCCTAAGATGAATTGAGGACACAATTATGGTCTCAACATCTCTATCGAAGTCATGTGAAAGACCGTCCCAGTTTCACTTGTTGATAATGGATCAACTTTGAATGTCTGCCCGTTAAGTGCCCTTAATTATTTGGAACTAAAAGTAAGTGACCTTGACCTAGCCTTTTCTACAGTACGGCCGTATGATAATACCCACCGAGAAGTGATCGGATCTATAAACCTTGTAATAGGGGTTGGCCATATAAATCCAGTTGATGAATTCCAAGTCATCGATATCCCATCCTGTTTTAATCTTCTGCTCGGACGACCGTGTCTCTAAATCATCAAGGGGTGTCTTCTTCCCTTCATCAGAAGCTGAAGTTATTTTCCAATGGGCAGGTCATCACATTCTTGGGCGACGACGACAATGTTAAGAATGCAAGCACTAGTAATTCAATACTAGAGATACAACACAACATGGGATAAATGATATGCTTCTATCAAGTTTTTGGGTTGAACCACTTCGACTCCCAGTAGAGGACAATTTCAAAGATAGGGTTTGTCTAGAATATAACCCTCATGGTAACGTCAATGTAATCCAGATGTTCAAGAACATGCACATCATGCTCAGACTGGGGCTGGGACAACGACAGTAGGGGATACTTGAACCCATTGTGTTGAAGATATCTTTTCCTCCTTGTGGCATAGGCTCTCAGCCATCAGTAGAAGAACTCAAAATGCTCTGTCAACCTCGACTAAAGAGAAGGCTAGAAAGTGCCAAGATTGTATCGATATATTCCTTAAAGGAAAGATTATTCAAAGAGGGTGAAGATTTCCCCTTTTACGGCTTTTGAAAACCATTGTATGATAATGTTGACAAGAGAATAAATCTAGGAATGGAGATTTTTTCCAATACAACTACTCATGGGCCAAGAATTCCCAGCATCATGTGAAAACACTCATTTAAGAGACCATACCTGATAATGAGGGAAGTGACTCCAAGGATTCTTTCAATTTACAAACACTAGGGCTAACACTCTGCATGATCCACTCAAGGGCTATATCATCCAATCCATCCCACCTGATCAAAGATACTGATGCACCTCTCCTAAACTAGGATGTTGCCCCTGTACCACCTGTAGACATTCAAACTAAGCCTGATGTTTATCCCCTTTCTTAATCCATAGTTGTTCCTCCTTACTCTAATGTAATCAAGACCTCCTTTAATAAGGTTCTCAATGTTGTTTTTCCTATCAATGAAATAAACAAAGATTTTAAGTATCTTGTTGTGCCTTACATTAATTATCTTGATTCTAATCAAACTCTTCACAATGATGATTTTACGAATGATCAATTCTTACCTGATCTAAATAAGGCTACTAAAAAATAACATAACCTCATTCAAGTTAATAAAGATAAAACTGTTGTTATTAATCTCGATTCTAGTAGTCAAGTATACGAGATTAGGATAGGGGCTCCCGTTAATGATCATGAGCATGCACAACTCGAGGAATTACTAAAGGAATTTTTGGATGAATACACATAGTCCTACGATGACATGCCCGACATTGACCTTGAGATAGCTCAACATGAGATTCCTACTCTCCCTGAATGTAAACCGAACAAGTAGAAACTACGAAAGCTCTGCAACAAATAATCGCTCAAAGTTAAATAAGAAGTGGTTAAACAGTTGAACATGGGTTTCATTCATGTGATTGCATATCCCACATGGTTAGCCAATATCGTGACCATGATGAAATCAAGGAGGAAGGATCACATGCACATCGACTATCGAGACTTGAACAAGGCCTCTCCAAGGGATGATTACCCGCTCCCCAATATCAATATGATTGTGGATAACACGGCCAGTCACGTTCTCAAGTCATTCGTTGATGGGTTTATCAGATATAATCATATCAAGATGCACCCAGATAATCAAGAGAAAATCGCATTCATCACCTCTTGGGGAAGCTTTTGCTACACCATCATGCCATTTGGTCTCGAAAATGTGGGGGCTACCTACTAGAGGGCTGTCATAACCATATTGCACGATATGATACACAAGGAAGTTGAGGTTTATGGGGATGATATAATTATCAAGTCTAAGACTAGGGAAGGTCATGTTCTCACTATTCAGAAGTTCTTCGAACGACTGCGATAATATCGGATGTGACTTAACCCACAAAAATGTGTCTTCAGCATTTCCAAAGGAAAACTCTTTGGATTCATAGTTAGTAAAAGGGGATATAAGGGGATCCTGCCAAACTGAAAGCCATTCTCGAGATGCCTCCACCCTGAACGGAGAAGGAAATTTGGAGATTCCTTGGAAAATTACAGTATATCAACCAGTTCATCGGTTAATTGACTTCCATCTATGAAACCATCTTCAAACTCCTCTGAAAGGATTCAACCATGGATTGGAACAAAGCTTGCCAAGAAGCCTTTGATCAAATAAAGCAATACCTAACCCAACCTTCGATACTCATGCCACTGCAGCCTGGTCTTCCCCTACTCCTATACATAACTGTAAAAAATACCACTATTAGGGATCTTCTAACCTAGTACCTTAAAGAAACCCACAAAGAGAGAGATATTTATTATTCCAGTTGCAAGTTAGCTGGGTATAAAGTTAACTACAGAGCCTTGGAGAAAGCATGTGTCGCTCTTATCTGGGTCATCCAAAAGTTGCGGCACTATATGCTCACCTTTCCCATCAAACTTGTATCCCGAATGGATGCTAGCAAGTACCTACTTGAGAAGCCCTCCCTGTCCAGCCGAATGGCTCATTGGTTGATGCTTCTATCCGAATTTGATATTGTATATGTCATGCAGAAAGCCATGACTACCTTGCTGACTACCCTACGAAAGAAGCTAATATCTGGATCTCCGAATTCCCAGATGATAATACCCTCTATACATCCTAAGAAGATCATCAATAGAAAATATTTTTTCACGCGCTGCTAATAATAAAGAGTATGTCATTGGTATACTCCTCATTTCCCCTGATGACTCTCACACTCCCGTTGCCATCAAACTAGATTTTCCCTGCACCAATAACATGACTGAATACGAGGCATGCACAGTAGTTCTCAAAGTTTCCCTCAAAAAAAGAATTCGATACTTAGATGTCTATGGAGATTCAACCCTCATCATTAGTCAAGTACTCAAAAAATGGAAAGTAAGCGATGAAAAATTCTTACCCTTCCATGACCACCTAGGATAAATAGCTTCCCAATTCCAAGAAATCACCTTCCACTACCACCCCCGAGAAAAGAACAACCTAGCCAACGCCCTTTCTACCTTAGCCCCTATGATTGACATGACCGAAGGAATAAACATGGCCCCTTTCCTTATCCAAAATTAAGATAAACGAACCCATTGCTACCACATTGAGCTTAGCACAAAAGAAAATCCCAAGATGGCCAACTATTAGTTGGTACTTCCAAGGTTCTGATAAGAAAGACCGAGTAACCCACTACAGACTGGTTGCCCAGTTTATTGTCTATGATAAAGCTCTGTTCAAATGAAACTTTGATGGAACTCATTTTCACTACATCGCAGGGGCTGACATTAGAGAGATGATGCAAAAAATCCACAGCGAGGAATGCAGACCCCACATGAACGACCTTATGCTTTCCAAGAAAATCATCCGACAGGGCTACTACTGTACTACCATGGTTCAGGATTGCATAGCCTACATTCGAAGATGCCTCAGATGCCATGAATTTTCTAACCTACAACACTTGCCTCCACGGGAATTGTACAATATTACTTCTCCCTGGCCGTTTTCCATATGGGGCATTCACATCATAAGTAAGGTTACACCCAAAGCATCCAACAGACATGAATTCATCCTAGTTGCCATTGACTACTTTACTGAATAGGTTGAAGCTGAATCATACACAGTGTTGAATGCTAAGAAGGTGGCCAAGTTCACCCAAAAAAAATCATCTACCGATATGGGGTCCCGAATGAGCTAATATCAAATAACGGGTTACACTTCAATGCATAAGTTACAGTGGGGGTCGATTAGTATGGTATCCAGAGACACAAATATTCTCCCTAACTAATGGAGCAGATGAAGAAGATAATAAGAACCTCAAATCCATCATCAATAAGATGATCGAGAGTTATCGAGATTGGGCCGACAGGATTCCTTACGCCCTTTAGGATACCGCAACTCAGTTCAAACCTCAACTAGGAATACCCCTTACTCTTTAGTATACGACATGGAAGCAGTCCTACCCATAAAGTTGGAAATCCCTTCGTTGTGCGTCATGCTTAAAAGTAAGGTGAGCGACGAAGACTAGCATCAAAACCATATCTACGAGTTGTCACTCTTGGACAAAAAGAGACTGAAAGCTCTATATCATATACAAGGGTACCATCATTGTATAACGCAATCATTTAATAGGAGAGTCAAGGACCTCTGTGTCCGAGAAGGGGGCTTAGCCCTCAAAAAGATTATAGAGCCCATATCGGACCCTAGAGGGAAATTCAAGCCTAATTGGAGCGACCCCTATATTATGAAGAAGATATTATTAGGCGGCATTGCTATGATCATCGATATTAATGGGGAAGATATGGCACGTCCAGTCAACCTAGACCGCCTCAAGAAAATCTACCCCTAGTCCGAAATCGCGACATGCTACGATTTTTCTCATCTCCCTTCTATTCTAAAATAAATTCTTCATTTCCCTCAACTAAGAACTAGGTAGGTCCTGATCCTCTAAACATCCTTTCAAAAATGAATTTTAGAAAATTTTCAAAACTCCAGAGGTACGTAGGCATCTCATACCCTT
Organism: Sambucus nigra; assembly: GCA_949130495.1. Taxonomy (NCBI): domain Eukaryota; kingdom Viridiplantae; phylum Streptophyta; class Magnoliopsida; order Dipsacales; family Adoxaceae; genus Sambucus; species Sambucus nigra. Next base: position 371,083,013 of record OX422220.1, on the reverse strand, counting down.
TACATGAGCACGACCCCCTTCTTTTTCACAAAATAACTATTTTCTTCTTATCCCCGAGAACGATAGTTAATTTTAATGTATACATGAAAAAAATGATTATGTATGCCTTAGCTATTGGTATAGATAATTCAAATACAAAACTCATTAAGCGGCACAACTAGATGATTAAAAACTCCTTTATTTCGTTGTTCAAAATTTTGATACGATTACATCGGCATAGGGAGTCAAACCACTTCCCTTGCCAAACTATTACTACCTTCCTAAAACTAAATAAAAAAAACCCACTACTCCTAAAATAAGCCCCAAATACAACAAGAATAACCCACAAATTATTCCTAAACATAGAACCACACGCATTACAAAATCTTCATATATCATACCCATAGCTTCCAGAAGAACCATCTCCATTATCACCCATATCCTGGGGTCCCCAAACTTCCCCTTCCTGAATAGAGTGTCACAGACACTCCATAGAATGGTAATCCCAGACTAGCCTAGGGAAAACCACAATGCCTTCCTCCATGGTGTCAGATACAACTAACCACCTTTGCCCAGTCTCCATGGCTAGCATCTTGGCAAATACATTTCGCCACAGCTAGCATCTTGGCAAATACATTACTGGGATGGATGGGTCGATAGTCAGTGATTCTCCCATAAAGAGCCAAACCACATGAACATATGATCTGTCAGATCCTCCACATGAAAGAAGTTTAATGTTCGAGGTGGCATAATATTCTCCCACCTGAATTGGTGCAAAATCCGCCAGGGTAAGTAGAAAGAGGTCTATCGGAGGCCTATCAACCGAACATATAGGTACTCTCCAAGTTCCAAAATGGACAACAACTCCCCCCACCAAGGCACTGACTAGTGCAAGCCTCGAGCCCCATGCTCCACAAACCAGTTTTAATAGCTCTCTATGTCCAGGCCTAAACTAATGAAATAGCATGAGAAGAAGTTTAGTACCATCGGCTAAGGATACTCAGGTGGGACCGCCGTACAGAACCTCTTTGACAATAACATGAACAGCAATATAGGGCTACCCCTTAGAAAGTTAGAACGACCTTCCCGCCCGACATCCAGACCATTCAAAGTCTCTGTTAATATTACTTCCATAAGATTACAACTGTACAACATCCAGGAAATAATAGCTGCAAGTTGGGGGTCCACTAGTACTTCCCCAGTCACCAACAATTATTTTAAAACTAGGCTCAGAATGAAGGCCCTATCATAGACAACATCATCGACATTCTATAAGTGCATAGAATGCAACACCGCATGAAGATAAATCATTCCTTCCATGACCAACGACCTGGCTACCGAAGGTGAAACGTGGAGAAGTCCCACTAATAGCTCCTTAAGGTATCGGAAAAACTTAGTCATAGCCGTTGCAACGCTGGGATTTATACCTAACATGGAAGAAAACTCTTTATATGTCAGACAGATATCGTCCAACCTGAAGCAAAAAAATGACCCTCGAGGTACCAAAACCTAACTGCCGCCATCAACATACTCCACTCTATAGTCCGGATGTGCCACAAAGAGACTTTTCGCATGTTGAAAGCATCATAGTCTATGTTGTAGTAACACATCACTTCCAAGGTTTTAAGGTACTTTGCAAACTCAACACTACTAGGGAGAGCCATATCACAAAATAACAATAGAGCGAGTAAAGAATAATGTAAAGGAGAATGAATGTGGAAGTGTGAAGAAAAATCTCCATCCACACCCCTATTTATACTTGAAAGCTCTCAAACAAAGACAAGAAACCAAACTGAAATTGGAGGAAAACATACCCCACCAAGTACCATCAAATTTAAGAAAATGCAATCAAAGCCTTAGGTTAGTTATACTGGACTGATATGCCAATATGTAGGACCGGGGTCATGTCGATAGGCAACCCCCTATTTTTGGTAAATCCCCCTTTTCCCTTTTTGTCAATATTAAAAAATCAATAAAAATAAATTTTATTTTAAGGGAATTCCTAATTTCCTTATCCTTATATTTTTCCTTATCCCATTTTAAAATAAAATCTTTCTCCAGTCATTCTTAATTCTTTTACGGTCTCAGCAACAAAGTAAAAAGAGCAAGTGCATTAACAAAAACTTCATTTTATTTGCATAAATATTTATTTTTTTACATTAGTTTTGTTGGAAATGCAACGGGGCTCAGCCAGAACCCAAATCTCTCTCTCTCTCTCTCTCTCTCTCTCTCTCTCTATATATATATATATATATATATATATATATATATATATATATATATATATATATTCTCCTTCTCTCTCTCTAGGAGCCTCCTTCCCGACATCGCACTCTCTTCCCTCTATGACAAGATGATGTGAAACCACTCCCTGAGCCTAACCCGTCCTCAGATGATGAAATCGGAACCAAAAAAGAAAGAACTGGAATCGCATCCCGAATGTGGAGGATCGTCAAAGAAATACCTAATATCCTTCAACCAAGTGGTGGATACCCGGATGTGCTGCAGAAGAAAACAAAATAGAGAAAATCATGAAATTTGAGGCAAAGAATGAAATCTGGAAATCACAAAGACAGAGAGATGAAAAGTATACCTCAGGTTGAAGGACCTCCTATGTCAAGCCCAACTCCTCTGGATCCATCACATTAGGACAATGCAGTATAAGCACAGACCCCCCCCCCCCCCCCCCCTCATCAACCCACCGAATGTTGTAGGTAGGAGTGGCCAGCTATACAAAAGGAACCTCTAGGGTCGTCGCCACCTCTAATGTCGACGCACCACCCGCGCTATGGGAGAACCCCACCGATCGAATAAAATCGACTTGGGGAAGAGGCATCAACCAGCTTGACACAAAGTCCATATAGTCATACATCTCGCTAAGTCGGTATATGATGAGTAAGGCTCACCCATCATCGCCCCTACCCGTGCATTGTATGACATCTCCTGCACTCGCCTCATATATACCGAGGGCTTCGTTGGCGGCACCGTAACCTCATCCTCAATAATCTGTCGGATTACTCTCTCACCGAGGTACCAAGAGTGTCCAAACTCATGCGCTAGCAGATGCCACATCTGCGCATGTTCCTCGTCAACCCCGTATGCTGGATGGCCATCCCCTAGGGATAGAAGGTCACCTGATAATTCCACAACAAGAGCAGAAAGATCAATATAAAGAAAATATCATCAAAGAAAAGACAATCTCGAAAGAAAAAAGGACTTACTAGTTCACTCGTCAAGCCATTCAAGACCTGACGCACCGTCTCTAGAGAAAGGGACTTCTTCGACTGTTGATTGGACTTCCGCCACCGGTTCATCCAGCAAAAATACCCAACAGACTCATCCTTCAAAGACATTAATTGGGTGTTAAACCCAATCACCTCATAGAACCACATCTGTAAAGGACAAAGGCTAGCAATTAAGAAGTCAAGAATAAAATGCATAAAGGAAAATGCGAATGCATAAAGGAAAATGGAAAAAAATTAAAGAATACCTCAACAAGATACATGGCCGTAGTAAAAGTTTCTCCGCAGTACTGGTTGTAGGCATCAAGATAGCAATAAAAGGTTGCCAAGGGAGGCTCCTCCAGCTATAAATACGGATGTTCGAAAACACCCTCAAAAATGTCAAAAACCACAAGAAAGTCCCCAAAGACCACCCTATCTACATCACCTAACGCCACTGTCACTACCTCCAGCGTCATCCTCAGAGTTCTATCTACCTTAATCTTCACCCCCTTGCAATCCAGCCTCAGCACCTGCTGCACATATAGGGGAGTCACCGTCATCTCTCCAAAGACAAAATGAAAGGTGTGGGTTGTGTTCCACCACCTCTCCCCCAGAGGACAGAGAACAACCATAGTGTAAGGACACAAATTTCCAATTGATTCTTTGTAGTTTTGGCTCAATTACAGACAAAAATGTTTGAGTCATAGGATAGAGTTAATTGATCATCCTTCAAGCCTATGACGTGTGTTGTTGAAGACGTATCGGCCAAGAATATAAAGCTTCATCAAATTGCCGAGTTTAATGTGCCTCGTTTCTACGTCATCAACACAGTTTCATTGCTCCTAAGTTATGAATGTATTTTAATATATATATATATATATATATATAATAAAGCAGGAGGGTGTTTTGCCACATCATACAAATTTTGCCACATCATATAGCCACGTCATACAACTTTTGCCCTCCTTCTTTATTATTGTCACATCATATAAGTTTATACACAAAATCTATATAAATATATATTGTATCTATATAATAAAGGAGGAGGATTTTTTGCCACATCATATAACTTTGAACACAAAACCTATATAAACATATTTTGTATCTATCTATCCATATGACATGGCAAAACGAGACTTAAAACTTCACAAACTACAATTCTGCAAACACAAGGCTCGATGCTTTGCTTTAACAATTGTAGCACAAGCCTCAAGAAAAAAAAGTACCAACTTGGCTACTAAAGTGTGTAAAAAGTACCAACTTGGGTACCATCCCCTTCCAAACACCTATCTCTATTTTTCTCTTATCTGACACTCCCTTCCAAACGACTCTCAATCTTTCACTTCTTACCCACCTCCATTCTCTACTCTCATTGCTTCCCTCCCACTACAAAAGGTATTTTTGCTCACTCTAACAATATATTTCACTTCTTTATTAGTTACAGTCGAGAGAGACATGATTTTGGGACAAGCCTAGGTATATTTCACCTCGCCTTTTGGGATTTGCCTTTTGATTAAGTTATTTTTGAATTTGATCTATATTTAGGAATCATGGAGATCTGATTTATTTTTTAGGGCAAGTTTTTTCAATATTATCATTCGTGAATGTTTTGGGGAAAGTTTTTGATTCAGTTTTTGCTTTCCACCTCTGTGTAGACAACGTTAATTAATGGCGGAGTCCTCACAGTCACTTTTTACAGTTAATGCAGTGACTGAGATCGTAAATGGAGGAGTGATGGGAGGGGAGAGAAGGAACGATAAAGCAAAGGAGGACAAGAGCAGTGAGGAGAGGAGTTTGAAATCGTTTGCACAAGTCTTCGATGGACAAGTTGTCATCTACGGCCAGTGTCATATGACATTCAAATAGGTACCCACGAAATTTCGTTACTCTTTAATCACTAGACTAACCTTGGGAGTGTATCTTGAAAACCAAGTGTTCTCCGTGTACACCGTTGCTGGGATTGGGATTGCTGTTTGGATACGGATTCGAATCAGGTTGGGGTAGTTATCCCGGCCGGGTTTCAGGTTAGTGTGTGTGGGTTGTATAGAGGGTTATGGATATTGGTCAGGGGAGTTGTGTGGGAGTTGGTCAACGATAAAAGTTCAGTTCAGTTCAGATGGGATTCAAACCGTTTTCTCCCGGTTAATCTATTTCAACCACAAAACAAAGGGAACAAGCTGGTTTGGGTGGTCTACTTCAACCACAAAACAAATGGGACATGTACGGGTTGTTGTACGAGGGGGAGGAAAATGGGTTAATATGTTCGTTTTTTTCAAAGTTGAATCCCTTATGTTTATAGTCATTTTCAAAGTTGAATCCTTATGCTAGAGGTATTCGTGTAAATCTGTGTAAGAAAACATTTATGTAAATATGTCTACGGGTACCTACTGATTACTGTATAAGAAAACATTTACAGATAATAGAGAAATCATGGTTCATTCATGTGAATATGTCTAATGGGTTATGTGTTTTGATGTTTTAAGTTATAAACAGATATCATTTCTAATGGGTTATGTGTTTTGATGTTGCAAGTTATACACACAAGCACAGCATATCTTTATTAATGCAACACTACTCATTTTTTACAGGTGCTCATTTTTTATTTTGGGCTCTCACGAGATGGTTTCGTGTGAGGTTTACGAGAGAAAGGAAATGGGTGAGGGAGCTGTCAGCTCATAATAATGCTGGCAGACTCTGCGGTTTCTTTAAAAATGGGTGTACAACACTTCAGAGTGATGTCCACTCCTATGATAAAATAATACAACTTATTAGTAGACCCATACACCTAGAGCCAAGTTCGTCGGTTACTCAACAAATTTATATCTTTGTAAACAAATTTTTTTACACTCCATCTTAACTTTTCAAATCTTAGTAAACCCAAAAAGATTAATGCTTTCAAAATTCTCTCTCCTAGAGGTATTCGACAGTTATTTATTTTTGATTAATTTTTTTTCAAAAGATGCCATATTAGGTGATGGGTAATATTTTTGGAAAGTATTTTGACGGGGAGAAGTTGTGTTGAATGAATATTAATTTTTTTTTATATCTTAATTGGAAAAACTAATAAATAAGTTGGAATGTGCTTTAACTTTTGTTTCTCACTATTGTATAAGAGTTTGCATGTCAAATGAATTTGGTGCACTTTTTAATTAGTAAACATCAAAAGAGGGGTGTTTTTTTTTATTTAACCCAATTTTTCACTTCAATCTCCCTAAAAATGAGGGTTATAAAAAAAGAAGTGGAGTTGAGCAAAATATAAAATGTAGTGTAACATGCATAATTACACACGGAAATTAATTTTTCACATGAACAAATTTATCGTCGTGTTATTGATACAGATACAAAATATCACAAGAACAAATTATCATCGTGCCATCGGCACGCGTAAACTCTAATAATAATTTAAATTCGTTTATAATATTGAAGAAAAAATTGTTGTTACAAACCATTTTAATTTTTTTATAACATAAATTTGATGATAAATTGTTATTTTACTTTTAGCATCTTTTGATGCCGAATTTGAACCCTGCCATACTTCATTAGAATTCAAAAGCATCACGACATGTCAACTTTAATTCAAAAGCATTGTTGCATTTATGCTTTTGTCCCTCCAACAAACTATCGTAGCTCTTTTTCAAAAGCTTACCTTGAAGACATTTGAGCCCTACCATGTAAAATTAGACACTCGATCACATGACACGATACATAATCTTATTCTTTTACTACGCACCAGCATATTCTTATTAAGTCGCGATACAAAAATTAATTATTATCATACCATAACCGATTCAAATAAATGTGACACGACACAAATTCATATCATGTTTATGTTCATATTTCGTAAAAACAGATATATTATTTTTATCATCAAACATGTTATTCTGCAGATTGTTTGTATTTTGATATTAAACATATTATTTTGGAATTTTAAATAGGTTATTTTTCTTTGTTTAAAATTATTTAGGATCTTCACATTAACTTCTAACTATGTGTTCGTTCGTATCATGTTATCGCGTGTGTCTTATTTTGTCGGACCTACTTACTATTACGAAATATCTAAAACATTCTTATAACCGTGCCATCGGCACGGGTACACCCTAGTATATATATATATATAGGAGGTTGTAACATTTTATATTTGATGTACTAAGTTTTAAACTGTTGTTTAATTTCAGGAAGATTTTATTTAAACTTTGAAATAAAGTATATAAAGTTTCTGGGCTAAAAACACAATTTTCAAACTTTTTGGAAGTTCGTTCGAAATGTCATTCGAACGAGTTTTTCGTTCGAACAATATGTCCTTCGAACGAGTTTGCCAACTAGTTCCCATATAAGTCCACTGGAATGTCGTTCGAAGTGTCGTTCGAACGAACATGATGTTCGAACGAGATTTCCAACGAGTCTACACTGGAACCTCATTAGAATCCTCCTTCTAAAGAATCTTCGTTCAAACAAAAAAGTCGTTCGAACGAGATTTGGCGGGAACAGGTATTTTACAGTTTTTCCCATGTTTCCCACTTCTTTACCCCACTAACTTTTGACAGAACATAATAGTGCAGGAACCAACCTCTTTGGTTTAACTTTTTCATATCCTATAACCTCTAAGAGAGTGTTTGAGAGAGAAATTCAAAGTAGAAAAAGTTCCTTGTTTAAGTATATGTTTTTCAAAGAAAAATTTATTAAACACTTGTGTTTCACTCAAAGTTTAGTTTATTCCAAGTTCCAATATATATATCATTGCTTGGAGTGTTTGGAACCGATTTTTCATCTCTACCATTTGAAGAGATGTTTGGGTTTGCTTCTACATCCCATAAATAAGAAGTTTGCGTTGATTTACCCACTTAGAGAAAGGCTCCTTGTTCGGGTGGCGGTGACCATATAAAGTCCGATCAGTGGATTCCGAGATGGCGGTGGAGCTCCGTGGTTATTCGCTAGGCAGAGGTTGAGACAAGAAGACGCGTCGGGACTTGAGAGGGATTGAGTCGAGTGTTGTAAGTCATCTTGCTTGTATTTGTAAATTCCGTACTTAGTGGATTTGAGGTTAGGGTCATCCGAGATTTTTTTCCGTTATGGGTTTTTCCTCGTACATCGCGGCGTAGCGATTCATTGTTTATTTTATCTTGTGCAAACTCACATAGAACGCATGCTTAGGTAATTCAAGATAAAATTTGGTTTTAATCACTACATGTTTAATTTGGTGCTAAATTAAATATTTGGGTAATGTATAGTTAATTCAAGTCATTAATTAAATTTGTTAAAATTTGTTTGGCCTAATTTGTTAAAATTGAGGAATATGACTTAGGAAAATTTCTAGGACTTGGGTTAATTAATTGTGTTTAAGTGAAATCAAATTGTGTGTGTATTTTATCCTATTTCACTTTGTTTAATTTTAATTTGGAATGAAATTAAAAATTTGTTCATTTGTTTTGATTGAACCAGCATCTCACACTTCCGAGTATGTTCACAAGGAAATTACTTTACAAATTGGTATCAGAGACGGACCGCTAATTTATCACGTCAAAGATCCGTTTTTCGGCTTTTAAAATTTTTGTGCTCCTTGTATTTTTAGGTGGTTCAATTTTGAATCACTCTCATTTTTGTTTTATATCTCTCAATGGGACGTCTTATTGATAATTTGTCCATTTCTAATGATAATGAACGCTTTGCTATTCAAGAGGAATTTAATGGTCTTAATAAGTTTAATGAAAAATTAAGAGAATTAAATTTGAGATTTACAAAAAGAATTAAATTTCTTGAAAATGAAAAGTCTTGTTTTAAAGCTAAAGTTGAATTTTTGCAAACCTCGCTATCACAAAAAAATATTTTTCGTGAAAACCTCATGGACATAAATTACAATTATAATATTTTAGAAATGTCCAAGAAAGAGAGTGATAGTCGAGAAAAGACTCTTAGGGACAAGTTTGCTCACATTTAGGGGGAGCATGATAACCTTATAGGTGTAATTGAAAATTTAAAGAAGGAGTCTCATATCATATTGGTATCTATTTCTTGCATCTTAGTTGATCATCCTTTGTTGTTTTGGCTCAATTCCGTACAAAAACGTTTGAGTCATAGGATAGAGTTAATTGATCATCCTTCAAGCCTATGACATGTTTGTTGAAGACGTAGCGACCAAGAGTATAAAGCTTTATCAAATTGCTGAGTTTAATGTGCCTCGTTTCTACGTCATCAACATGGTTCCATTGCTCCTAAGGTATGAATGCATTTTAATATATATATATATATATATATATATATATATATATATATATATATATATATATATATATATATATATATATATATATAGGAGCTTGGACCATTTTATATTTGGTGTACTAAGTTTTAAACTGTTGTTTAATTTCAGGAAGATTTTATTTAAACTTTAAAATAAAGTATATAAAGTTTTTGGGCTACAAAAACAGATTTTTCAAACATTCTGGAAGTTCGTTCAAAATGTCGTTCGAACAATATGTCGTTCGAACGAGTTTGCCAACGAGTTCCCATATAAGTCAACTGGAATGTCATTCGAAGTGCCGTTCGAACGAAAATGATGTTCGAACGAGATTTCTAACGAGTTCACACTGGAACCTCATTAGAAGCCTCGTTCGAACAAAACTTCGTTCGAATGAAAATGTAGTTCGAACGAGATTTGGCGGGAACATGCATTTGGCAGTTTTGAGGAGTTTTTACCATGTTTCCCACTTCTTTACCACACTAACTTTTGACCGAATTTAATAGTGCGGAAACCAACCTTTTTGGTTTAACCTTTTCATATCCTTCAACCTCTAAGAGAGTGTTTGAGAGAGAAATTCAAAGTAGAAAAAGTTCCTTGTTTAAGTGTATGTTTTTCAAAGAAAAAATTATTAAACACTTGTGTTTCACCCAAAGTTTAGTTTATTCCAAGTTCCAATATATATATATCATTGCTTGGAGTGTTTGGCACCGGTTTTCCATCTCTACCGTTTGAAGAAAGGTTTGGGTTTGCTTCTACATCCCACAAAGAAGAAGAAGTTTGCGTTTATTTACCCACTTGGATAAAGGCTCCTTGTTCGGGTGGCGGTGACCATATAATGTCCGATCGGTGGATTCTGAGACCGCGGTGGAGCTCCGTGGTTATTCGCTAGGCAGAGGTTGATACAAGAAGATGCTTCGGGGCTTGAGAGGGATCGAGTCGAGTGTTGTAAGTCATCTTTCATGTATTTGTAAATTCTGTACTTAGCGGATTTGAGGCTAGGGTCGTCCGAGGTTATTTCTCGTTGTGGGATTTTCCTCGTACATCGTGGCGTAGTGGTTTCATTGTTTATTTTATCTTGTGCAAACTCACCTAGAACGCATGCTTTGGTAATTCAAGATAGAATTTGGTTTTAATCACTACATGTTTAATTTAGTGCTAAATTAAATATTTGGGTAATATGTAGTTAATTCAAGTCATTAATTTAATTTGTTAAAATTGAGAAATATGACTTAGGCAAATTTCTAGGACTTGGGTTAATTAATTGTGTTTAAGTGAAATCAAATTGTGTGTGTGTGTTTTATCCTATTTCACTTTTTTATATTTTAATTTGGAAAGAAATTAAAATTTTGTTAATTTGTTTTAATTGAACCATCATCCCACGCTTCCGCATATCTTAACAAAGAAATTACTTTACATGTAGAATGAGGCATCTGATCCAAAGAAGATGCCAGTCCCCTAAAATCGATTGATGACACCATCGAACGTACCACCGATGTAAAGTGCTACCAAACATCCCTCGTCCCCTTCATCCCTCGGGCACGCATAGTCGACATAGAAACATCATACTGTCAAAAGGAAAAAGCAAATACCCTTGTCATAATTTAAGAAATAAGGAAATATCGCCAAGAAAAAAGGAAGAAATTACCAAAGGTCATAAATAATTACGTAACCACGAGAGTTCACCACACTAGAAGAGCGATGGCGCGAAGACTCGCACAAGAGAGTCTAATCAACCGTCACTGTCTCGAATGAGTCAAAAGAGTTTTCGTTGCCCAAAGTAAGGGGCACCCTAGCCTTCCATTCCAAGTCAGCCCAATCGTCAACATTGACCCTTGTCATGTGTATTGCACTACATTAGAACTCAGATAGATTTTGACTCTGGAACGCTAGAACGATTTGCATAAGGTAATTGCAGAAGAAGTCAAGTCAAAAAGTTATGAAAAATGAGGAGAACCTGCCCCCTTTTTATTGGAGGCTAAGGGCCATGCCGATTGGCATCTCCCTGCCACCCACTGATAATCCCTATCCTTCCACCTGCTTGAGGCACCCTAAAAGATTGTGCCACTTCCGTTTGGCACCCTTTCAACCATGCCGGTCAGCACCTTCTTTAAAAGTTTGTATAACAACTCCCAAAAAATGCTAGAAAATCTAAAAAATCCCTACAAAATTACCAAATAAATTTATGCCAAAAAAAGGCATTTTTACCACACTCATTTCTATGGAAGAACTCTTATCTCCCCAGCGAAATTCCCGAATTTAATTTCATGTCTCTTCAATAATGTCTCGAAAGGTCACCACAAAAACCAAACAATTCCCCACATAGGAAAAATCTAGTCCTCAGATCATTCCCCGGTGAAATCTAAAATCATCCACAGTAAAAACCCAAGATACATATCCCCAAAATTCCCCAAAGGATGTTATAACCTTAAGCCCTCAGAATTGGATTCGACCCACAAAATTGGTCGCTTCCACTTAAGTCCCCAAAATTGGCTTCAACTTAAGCCCTCAGAATTGGCTTCGAACCACTGAATTGGTCACTTATATTTAAGCCCATAGAATTGGCTTCGACCCACATAAATGTTCACTTCTACTTAAGCCCACAGAATTGGCTTTAACCCGTAGAATTAGTCATCTCTATCTTAAGACCGCAGAATTGGCTTTGACCCTCAAAATTGGTCATCTCTATCTTAAGCCCGCAGAATTGGCTGTGAGCCGCCGAATTGGTCTCTTCTACTTAAACCCTGAGAATTGGTCACCCCTACCTTAAGCCCGCGGAATTGGATTTGTCCCAAAGAGTGGGCCACCCCTAACTTAAGCCTTTAAAATTGGCTTTAACTCGCAATTGGTCGCTACAACTTAGGTCCTCAAAATTGACATTGGGCCGCAGAATTGGTCACTCCCTATCTTTGACCTCAGACGTCACTCCCTTTAGGTCCTCATAATAGGCCATCCCTAGCATCCCCTTAGGTGATTATAATCTATCTCGACCCTCTGAGCATGTCATCCGCGTCCCTTAGGTCCGTAGAATCGACCTTTTCCAAAAAAAATCATGTGTTGTCCATTCGAAGGCTTTAGCTTGTTCCAAGCTCACTCGTCGATGGTATTTATAGACATCAAATTCTAGGACCACTTAAGTCTCTCCTTAGCTCCCTACTACCTCATCATTTCACTACAAACCCTAGGTCGCACTCCGAGTACTGATCTAGAACCCATCGGGCGCTTTCGGCCCCATTTGACTCCGATCAACTAACGTCAAAGCAAAATCTCTTTGAGTCCTCAAAGGAATCTGAATCCCCTATCTAATAATTCAACCCTTCTGCAAAACTACATAACGGTTCGGACGAACGAATCATTTTACTATCGAAAATCGATTCAGAGGCCACAGGACGCTCCTGGACCCCGATTTGACCTAAAAAAACTTCATTTTCAAAGTAAAATCTCTTTGAATATTAATAAGGCACTGAAACCCCTTTCCAACGGTCCACCCCATGCATGAAACGATATAACCATTCAGACGAACAATCAATTTTACCTAAAAAATTGATCTCGAGGCCGTCGAGCGCTCCTGGGCCCCTTTTGACCAAAGTCAACTCTTAATCTCGAATGACACTGAATGAATATACAAAGGGAGCTTAATACCCTTTCCAACGGTCCACCCTATCCATGATTCTGACTTACGACGCGGACGAATGATCCTTTTTACTATGACAGGTCACCGGCTCTTTCCGAGCCCCGGTTGACTAAGGTCAGCTTTCCGAACCTAAGCGAAAATCTTTGGAATGTAGAAATAAATCTCCTAATATTTTTAAAGATCCACCCCCGTGCACAATTTTGAATTACCACGTGGAAGAACGATCCATTTTCGTCCGGTGATCTCCCGTCTAAAGGACCGATGTGCGCTTCCAAGCCACATTTGACCCAAAGTTAACTCCCGGACCCAGGAATGGTGCAAAGATATATTGAAAGTCTCTAAAGTACCTTTGTAACGGTATGCCTCGTGTGTGATTCGGATCAACGAATTACATTCTACGGTCATTTTTCTCAAAAAATCTGCACGAGACTGCCAATTGGCTTACCTATTGGCGCAGTGTCTAGGGTCACCTTCTGATGGGAAGGACTAGGGTTATGCCATTCGATAATCCCCTGACCCTATAAATGGAGGTCATGACCTCACTACTGATATACCCATATATACCCTCGGCCATGCCGAGGGCACCCTGCGCCTCACCTGGCCCAGACGACCCCTCAGGGGCCGACCCTTCATCAGGCTCTGGCCGATCCTTTATCAGACTCCGGATGACCCCTCAAGGGGCCGAACCTTCATCAGAATCCGGACGACATCTCAAGGGGCCAACCATTCATCAGGCTCCGGACGACCCATTAGGGTGCCGACTCTTCATCAGGCTCCGGACGACTCCTCAGGGGGCCGACCCTTCATCAGGCTCCGGACGTCCCCCCCCCCAGGGGGTCGACCATTCGTCAGGCCCCGGACGACCCCTCAGGGGGCCGACCCTTCATCAGGCTGCGGATGACCCCCCGAGGGTACGACAGTACGAGGCCCGAATTAGGCCAGACTCATTACCAAAAGGAACTTTTCCCTAGGCCTCATATTCAAGGGTCGAGGGTGACATCATCACAGCGCGTGGTTTGGGAGACGCGTGGAACAGTGCGCGTGAGGCTCACATGGCAAATGAGAGACCGTTATAACAAAATCACACCCTCACGTGAGGGAATATTATGTCATCATTTGGCATGTATAGGTGTCAACAGGGGATTGGCTAGATCATCATTCACATGCACCATGCATACTTGGGGGTACACTACACCCCCCAAGACCTATATATACTTGTCACTTGCAACCCTACAAAGGAGGAATCGATTACTGTAACCCTAGCTAAAACTCTACTTGTACACACAGTAGAGAGAGAAAGGAGCTTATGTGCATTGTATCTAAGGCCATTAGTGCCCATACTTAGTGGATCACACACTCACAGTGGATGTAGGCCAAATTGGCTGAACCACTATACATCATTATCTTATTTCCACTTATACTCATCTCCTTCTACACACTTATATACATATACATCTCTATGGCTGCCATGGTTACTACTGTTTAACCTCATCATCACTTATCTGGTGGTGCTAGATTTTAGCATCATCAGTTTGGCGCCGTCTGTGGGAACGAGAAGACATCTCTTCCTTTGTACAGCTTGCGCCGTCTGTGGAAACGAGAAGACATCTCTTCCTTTGTACAGCTTGACCACACTGGCACTCTGGTGGTGAGCCAGCTCTCCCCTTGAGAGGAGATGTTTCACCATTAAAAGAGACCCACTAAGGTTCTCAAGCTCACCAGTCTTTTCTTCAGTTCATCTTTTCATAGCTCAAACACATGGCACCTGAGATGTCACCACCACCACTTCCCCCGCCCGATGATGGGGGAGGATCCAGTTCCAGTCAGCCACCACCTCAGTCTGAGATGGCTGATGTGGCGGCAACCTTAAAGTCTCTGGCAGCAAGCCAGCGGATGATGCAGGAGCAGTTCACAGCTCTAAGCCAGAACATACTAAGACCACCAGGGGTTTCACCTGAGATGATTACTCCGGCAGCAGCTCCAGGATAGCATGAAGCCAGGGGACCACCCCAGGCACCACGCAAAGACCTTCCACCCCCTCAAAGGCGTAGGTGTAAGGACATTTTTTCTCATGTCCAACATGTTACATTTGTGTATGTCGTACGCCGCAACATTTGGCACGTCACCTCACGATCTCACATGACGGCCTCTATCCGAATTCCGGGAATCAAGCATTCAATATCTCCATTAATGTGTCCCACATCTGCCTCAACGACTTCACGGTCCAAGATTTTAGGGACTTAGTGCAAGTGGTACGCAAGGGAAGTCAAAACAGTAAAAAAAAGGCACTATAGGAGAGTTCAAGGGAATTTTCGTAATTTTACATCCATAGTTCGGAGGTTTGGTCAACTATAAAGTTAAATAGCTCGCCGTAATGAAGATACTGGAAAAAACGTCACCTTAATCCGAGCTACGGTGAAGGAGTTATGGCCTTTTGAAGATAGAGAAAATTCCTTAAAGAATGCTGTTTTTTTTGTACGCTGGATAGAATTTTAGAGTTTTAAAAACATGGGACTCTTCATATTTTTTCCTATAAATACCAACTTCGGGGGAGTTGTTTGGCAAGACTTTAGGAGACGTTTTTGAGAGTCCAAATACCTCTAGTATTCATATTTTATGAGTCCCAAGACTCATGTTTTGATTCACACATCCTTGCCAAATATTTGTGAATCCTTTTGCAACCCAAGAACACAACTTTGGTTTGTTCAACCCTTGTGGAGAAGCCATTTCTCTTCTTCATTGCAGCCCTACTGGAAAGGGATAATTCCAGCCGCGACTATAGAATCCGATACCCGAGGGTAATTCTTAGTCAACTTGTATTTTCATTGTAATCCGATTGTAAGCCGTTTTCTTACAAATTATAGTGAAAATAAATGGTTTTGCCCCTTTGGGGGATTTTTCCTTAATTGCATGTGTTTGAATGTTCTTGCGTAGATTATCTATTTATTCAATCACATACTGCTGCATGTTTAGGGTTTGTTTGTGTTAAAAGGGTTTTATATATAATTTGTTTATTTTTATCCAGCATGCTATATTTCATTTGATAAATCATCTAGATGCATGTCTTAGGGTTTAACTAAAATTTGGGATTAATTAAAATAGGTTTTTTATTTGAGAAGTAGCAATATTTCCGCTGCTGCAGCTCTCTCAAATTGGTATCAGAGCCTGTTGCACTAAGTTATTGTGTTTTGATTCTGATTTTGCACAAAAATGGATTTTGATGGTTTTGATGATCTTCAATGTCAAATTTTTGAAAATTTTTGGAAAATTCACACAAACTCTTGTTTTAAATCTTCTGTTGAAAACGAATATGAGAGGTGTCCTTGTTGTGAGGGTGTTGGTCACACGTTACATGAGTGTACCACAAATTTAAAGAAGAAACTGAATAAATCGATTTCTCATGTTTCTACCCTTAGTGATTGTGATTCGAAAGAAGAAGTTTTTTATGCTTCTAGGCGAGAGTTTCCCATCCGTGTGATTAGTGATGATAGTGAAAGTGATGGGAGTGTGGATGAAAGTGAGGAGGAAAGTGTAGATGAGCATGACTTGCAAACTGCTTTCAATGAACTTTATGCTGAAACTTTGAAAACAAAGAAAGAAAATTTGAAATTGAAAGCTCAATTGAAAGAGTGTGCCATAAAAAATAATGATTTTTTAATTAAAGAACTTAGGGCACATGAGAAAATTTTGAAAGAGAAGCTTGAGTACGTCGAGGGTGAGAGAGATAGTCTTAGAGGGTTGATGGAGACTATGAAAAAGGAGCTTTTAGAGTTTGAGGATTCTAAACTAGTACTTGAATCTAGGATAGGTGAACTTGAGGTGAAATTGAAAGATTCAAGTAAAGTGAAATTTGATTTGGAGTCTAGGTCTGAAAAACTTGATAAGATTTTAGGCACAGTCGAGATCAAAATGGATAGGGGTGGGATTGGTCTTGAAAAATATGTTGCACCCATTCCCACACGTGTGAGAGAACCTCCTAGGATCATTAGGAGAGACCCACCTAGGCAAATTCGGAGAAAGCAACCGATAAATTTGAGGAGAGGGCCACCTTTGGGGAACACAAATCGCCCGATTTACTCTTGCACACATTGTGGTAGGCAAGGTCATCTTAGGCAATTTTGTTATAAGCTTATAAATGGACCTAAGAAGGTTAATGAAAGAATAAATTCGATTCCCAAAACCCCCACACTTCGTTACACATCAATTTGGGTTAGAAAATCGGATTTAGAGGCTTATGGTTTATTTGTCCACGATTCCCGTTTGCTTGCACGCAATTCACCCCATGTGAAATCTTTTGGTTGATTGTGATTGCATGTTTGTCATACACTAGTTGTGGTTTCATGATGTATTTTTACTAGTGTGATGACTTGTACCTTTTGTATATATATTTTTTTGAAAATTTTTGAAAAAAAAAAAAAAAAAATTTAGTTTGTTAAAATTTTGAGAAAATCCAAAAAGATTTTTGTATTTTGTTTGCACCTTTTATGGATGAACACTTAGGATGACCGAGTCACAACATCATTCCATTATTTTGATGTGACTATTTGATAGTGTTTTGAGACAATATGTCAATTTCATCCATGTGCCTTATAATGTTTGGAGTCATTAAGATGTAATTAATTGTTACTTCCTACATGTTTGACTCATGTTTCCTTTATTGCACACATGCACGGATTTATTTGATTATTGTGCTTGTCTTATCACATGTTGGTTGGGTGTTTTCACTTCAATCCTGTCCTTAAAACGAACCAAGCGCGATAATTTTTTTTGATAAGGAAATTGTGCATATAAGAACCGTTTTGTGAGTTTGTGTGCTTTATTTAAAAACGGGGAGGGGCTGCGAAAGGTAATTATCTATCCTTTGCGCAAAAGCCACCGTTAAAAAGGACCTAAAAAATTGAGGAATTTTATTATCCGAGGTCCAAAGAGGTTAAAAGAGCCCGAAAAAAAATTTAAAGGCAATATAAAAAAAAAATCATGCCAATTATGGGCCATTTAGGTTTTTGCACAAATTCTCCAAAGTTTGAGAATTTAGATTACCTCTAAAAGAATATATATATATGAGGGAGTTTGGTTGGAGAATTTAAAACTGGTTTGCACGTCCTTGAAATGCTTGAAAATGCGCTACATAGTTTTGGACGTTATTGGTGTGGAAATCACTTTGACTTTGATTTGTTGATTTGCATAAGACGATGTCATCTAAATTCAACAAATTTTTTACACCTAAGGATACTTTTGATGCTCATTCGTTAGGGGTACACATATGCATCGTGCACATATAATTGATTGAGTTGATTAACCTATCGAATGTGTTCACACCCATACATTCCGTTCCCATGACTTGGTTGTTTGAGTCTAAATCCATGTTGTGATTTTTGTATCATGTTTTACATTTTTTTTCAAAATGGTATCTATTTTTTGTATGAAAAATTGAAAAATCAAAAAATAGTTTGTGAAAGTTTTTTTCTGAGCATCTCCTTGCTAGAGCACGTTTACCATATTAATTGATGCCTTGATTTGTATACCGTGACACCCCGATTTTTCTTGTTTGATTCATTCTTCTTATTTGTCTATTT
The DNA here is from genome assembly GCA_949130495.1 of Sambucus nigra. Lineage (NCBI taxonomy): Eukaryota > Viridiplantae > Streptophyta > Magnoliopsida > Dipsacales > Adoxaceae > Sambucus > Sambucus nigra. The sequence continues at coordinate 371,064,365 of OX422220.1, read as the reverse complement.
GGGGACATCATAAAAAGGGGGAGAAAGAATTATCATTTTATGGGGGAGTTTGAATTTTGGGGGAGTTTTGAGATTTGACGTATGCTTATCATATATTGGTATCTATGTTTATCTCATTTCAAACTCGATACGTCACTTGGTATTTTTCTTTATCTCATGTGTGTAGGTACTACATTGATGATCTCTGAATTGCACACCCTGATGAGAAAAGATTTGAGATTCCTGAAGATTTGAAGATCAAACGATGAAGACTATTCATTTGTACCTTTTCCAGTTTTGGGTTCATGGGAGGGTAGATTTGTATAGGCAATTTCATATTTGATAATTCGGATTTTTTATGTATGTACCGGCATAGACATAGGGGGAGATTTGTAAGGACATTTTTTCTCATGTCCAACATGTTACATTTGTGTATGTCGTACGCCGCTACATTTGGCACGTCACCTCACGATCTCACATGACGGCCTCTATCCGAATTCCGGGAATCAAGCATTCAACATCTCCATTAATGTGTCCCACATCTGCCTCAACGACTTCACGGTCCAAGATTTTAGGGACTTAATGCAAGTGGTACGCAAGGGAAGTCAAAACAGTAAAAAAAAAGGCACTATAGGAGAGTTCAAGGGCATTTTCGTAATTTTACATCCATAGTTCGGAGGTTTGATCAACTATAAAGCTCAAGAGCTCACCGTAACAAAGATACTGGAAAAAACGACACCTTAATCCGAGCTACGGTGAAGGAGTTATGGCCTTTTGAAGATAGAGAAAATTCCTTAAAGAATGCTGTTTTTTTTGTACGCTAGATAGAATTTTAGAGTTTTAAAAACATGGGACTCTTCATATTTTTTCCTATAAATACCAACTTCGGGGGAGTTGTTTTGCAAGACTTTAGGAGACGTTTTTGAGAGTCCAAATACCTCTAGTCTTCATATTTTTTGAGTCCCAAGACTCATGTTTTGATTCACACATCCTTGCCAAATATTTGTGAATCCTTTTGCAACCCAAGAACACAACTTTGGTTTGTTCAATCCTTGTGGAGAAGCCGTTTCTCTTCTTCATTGCAGCCCTACTGGAAAGGGATAATTCCAGCCGCGACTACAGAATCCGATACCCGAGGGTAATTCTTAGTCAACTTGTATTTTCATTGTAATCCGATTGTAAGCCGTTTTCTTACAAATTATAGTGAAAATAAATGGTTTTGCCCCTTTGGAGGTTTTTCCTTAATTGCATGTGTTTGAATGTTCTTGCGTAGATTATCTATTTATTCAATCACATACTGCTGCATGTTTAGGGTTTGTTTGTGTTAAAAGGGTTTTATATATAATTTGTTTATTTTTATCCTGCATGCTATATTTCATTTGATAAATCATCTAGATGCATGTCTTAGGGTTTGACTAAAATTTGGGATTAATTAAAATTGGTTTTTTATTTGAGAAGTCGCAATATTTTCGCTGCTGCTGCTCTCTCAGTAGGGATGTTGCTGACCCCCGGTGTCTATACCTGGGGAGGCAAGGAAACCCTTACCCTGAGGACAGATATGACGATCTGGAGGGAGAGGAGGCCCCTATAGAATGCTGAGAACCATATGAGGTCTCCAACAATACTGTACGACCTCTCCAGGAAAGTAGAGGAAAGTGAGGGAGACCAAATCCTGATGATCGCCCGAGAGGCTCTGCTTTTGATCGCTTGAGCAGGGGGTCAGCCTTTGAGAGGCTGGGCCCAGTAAATGACCTGCGAGAAAAATTATCCAGGTCAAGGAGTGCTGCGAGGTCCAGGAGGGAGGCAGCAGATGGCCGACCCCAAGGATGGGATGATGGTCAAAGGGAAGTAAACAGCCAATACAGGCCTACCGCAGCAGAACCCTCCTTCCACCTTAAAGAGGCGGCAGGGGATAACATCGGCCAAGCTAACCCTGCGAGGCCCTGGAATGACTCGATCCAGCAACTAGAGGATAAGATCGGTGATATACTGAAGAGCCGGGACCCTCTTCAGAAGGGATACACCATATGCTCACCCTTTGTGGCGAAGATAGTCAACTTCCCTACGCCATCAGGGTTCAATCCACCTGTGGTCACCCCAAGATACGACGGGAGCACCAACCCTGTCCACCATGTTGAGATGTATGAATCAGCAGCAGACATATACTCTATCTCAGATGAGATGAGGTGTTGTGCCTTTTCTGGTACCCTGACTGGGGCTGCACATGTCTGGTACACGTCTCTTCCAAAAAATTCCATTGAAAACTTTAAGCAGTTGGCAGATCGGTTCATCCATAACTTTTGCCTTGGGGTGAGGCCACAGAAGAAGACCACCCACCTAGTCTATGTTAAGCAGGGGAAGAATAAGAGTCTGAGGGACGACATAGCCAAATTCAATAAAGAGAAGCTGGAGGTGGAAGACTATGAGGAGAGCATAGCCATGACATCCCTGATTGGAGGACTCCAAAAGGGGAAGCTGTTATGGAATCTTGCTGAAGACCCTCCGAGGACGATGGCTGAATTGCTGTCAACAGCAGGAAAGGTGATGAACGCCGAAGAGGCGATGCCCGCAAAATATGAAGACGAAAAAGGAGGCTCTAGTGGGGGTAAATACCCTAAGAAGAACAAAGAGGGTAAGAATAGGTCTATGGATGACAAGTTCGCTGGTTACACCCCGTTAATAGTCAGCTGTGAACATATTCTTAATGAAATAATGAGTGATCGATCCCTGAAGTGGCCTGAAAAGTTGAGGGCAGCCCCCAACAAGAGAAACAAGAACCTGTGGTGCTAATTCCACCAAGACCACGACCACATAACAGACAAATGCTTTGCTATGAAAGACGAGATTGAGAAGATTCTGAAAGAAGGGAAGCTCAGAAAGTACGTCGACAAAGGTGCCTTCAAAAGGGGCCGAGGGGACGACCCCCAGAAGAAGCAAGGCGAGGCATGTAGAGAAGGTCCTCAAAAAAGAGGGGACGACCCTTATGACGATGAGGACGAACCTGTCCTCCCGTCGAGAGACGACCAAGGCCCTGTGAAGAGGCTTAATATAATCTCGCTCGGAATGGGAATGATCTCCGGAGGTCTAGCAGGGGGAGGGTCTGAGGTCGCTGACAGGAAGGCCCATGTGGCTGAGGCCAAGGCAGTAACGAAGACGATACACTCAACCTCTCTGGAGGTCAAGTCAGAAAAGAGGAAGAAGGTTGATATGGACACCCTGATAGTGGGATTCTCGAGAATGGACTTTAAAGGCCTCCTAGCCCCACACGATGACCCCCTCGTCATCACAACTAGGGTGCAGAGGTGTGAGGTGCCGAGGGTATTGGTCGACGGGGGCAGTTCTGCAGATGTAATATTTTGGCCATGCTTCAAAAGCCTAGGTCTCAGCCGTGCTAGAATCGTCCCATACCATCATCCATTGATTGGGTTCAGTGGGGAAAAGGTTCATCCCCTTCGAGTGTATGAGACCGATGTCAGGATGGGGGACGAGTGGCCGAGATGGCTTATCAAGAAGGTCAGCTTCTTTGTGATGGATGAACATGTGTTTTCGGCCTACAACATTATACTGGGGCGTGTAGCCCTCAAGGGGTTTGAAGCTGTGTCGTCTACCGTCCATCAGATGATTAAGTTTCCTACCCCTTACGGGGTGGGGGAAGTTCCGGGAGACCAGACAATGACACGAGAATGTTACTACAACTCCGCTGAAGAAAGGGAGGCACACAAGAGGGCTTCAACAACTTACAATATTGATACCCTAGACCCCAGGAATGAGACGAGGCTAAAGAAAGGAGAGGCCGCGGAAGAGGTAGAATCCATCATCCTCGATGAGGATGACCCGGAAAAAACCGTCCAAATAGGCAAGTCTCTGAAGCCCAATATCAAGGAAGACCTCATTAAACTGTTGAGGAGAAGACGAAGGGTCTTTGCGTGGAGTCATGTAGATACGTCGGGGATTGACCCTGAAATCATGTGCCACAAGCTCAATGTGGTAGAAGGAGTGAAGCCGGTAAAGCAGAAGAGGAGAATTTACTCTGGGGAAAAGTATGAGGTCATTAGGGATGAGGTCAAGAAATTAGAAGACGCTGAGTTTATCAGAGAGGTCATCTACCCCGAATGGCTGTCTAGTGCAGTCATTGTCCTAAAGGCCAACGGGAAGTGGAGAATGTGTGTGGACTTCACCGACCTCAATAAGCACTGTCCCAAAGACAGCTTCCCTCTCCCCCGCATTGGACAGATGGTAGACGCTACCGCAGGCCATGAGCTCATGAGCTTCATGGATGCCTATTTAGGGTACAACCAGATCTTAATGAACCCTGAAGACTCGAAGAAGACAACCTTCATTACTGACAAAGGGACATACTATTCTATGGTCATGCCCTTTGGCCTAAAAAATGTGGGGGCAACGTACCAGCGCCTCGTAAATAAAATGTTCAAAGACGAAATTTGGAAGTCTATGGAGGTCTATGTATATGACATGCTGACTAAGAGTTTGAAGGCAAAGGATCATGTGGAAGACATGGAGAGGACCTTTAATACGATGGACAAATACCAGATGAAGCTTAATCCGGCCAAGTGTGTCTTCGGGGTTGGAGCAGGGAAGTTCTACGGCTACATTATCAACCCAAGAGGCATCGAGGCCAATCCTGAAAATACAAAGGCCCTTGTTGAGATGAAGACCTCCAAGTCCATTAAAGACATTCAGAGGCTCACAGGGAGAGTTGCTGCCTTGAACAGGTTCTTATCTAGGGCCACAGACAGGTGTGTACCATTCTTCAAAATTCTCAGAAAAGCCTTCGAATGGAGTGAAGAATGCGATGAGGCCTTCAAGGAGTTAAAATCATACCTGGGGTCTCCCTTGATATTGTCACGGCCCGTGCAGGGTGAACGACGTTATGTATACCTCGCCGTCTCAGAGTCAGCCATCAGTGCAGCCATTGTGAGAAACGAAGATGGAGTACAGAAGCCTGTGTATTTTAACAGCAAGGCACTCCAAGGGGTAGACAAAAGATATCCAAGGATGGAAAAGTTGGCCTACGCCTTGATCCATGCATCGAGAAAGATGAAGCCATACTTCCAGTCCCATACAATGGTCATCCTCGCTGACTCTCCCCTTAGGAAGGTTTTGCACAAGCCTGAAAAATCAGGGAGGTTAATGGCCTGGCCTATAGAGCTGGGGGAGTTTGACATAGTGTTTCAGCCGAGGACAGCCATTAAGGGGCAAGCGTTGGCAGACTTCGTGGCCGAGTTTACTTGGGAAGATGATGAAGCCGAGGGTGAGAGCCTCAGGAAGATAGATACCCGACAGGGTGAGCTCATAGACACACCTGCAGATAAGGCTGAGACGAGCACTGCTATAAGGAAATTGGTTGAAAACGAAGAGGGGAGATATCTATTTAGACAGGGTTCACTCACCGAGGGAGGTTTCTCAGAAGAACACACCGTGTGGAGTCTCTTCGTCGATGGGTCCTCTTGCGAAAGAAGGAGCGGAGCTGGATTAATTGTATCAGCACCCGACGGCACAGACATTGAGTATGCCCCGAGGTTCAAATTTAAGTCCTCCAACAATGAGGCCTTGATAGCAGGCCTCTCGTTGGCCAGATCACTTAGTATCGGCCAGATTTTGGTTCACAGTGATTTGAGGCTAGTAGTGAATCAGATACTAGGAGCCTACGAGGCCAAGGACGAGAGGATGGATAGGTACCTTGAGAAGGTGAGGTCATTACTGAAGGGCTTCAGACAAATGAAATTAAAGAGGATACCTAGGCTCGACAATAGCCGTGTTGATGCCCTTGCGAGGTTGTCCTCGACAACTAAGACAGACATCAGGAGGATGGTCCCAGTAGAAATTTTACTTTGGCCAAATATTGAAGACGCTGAGGGAACACTTAGCAATTGCCTAAATGTTTCTCAGGAAGCTTTGTGGATGGACCCCCTGATCAGGTACATTAAAGAAGGGGAGATGCTAGAAGCAAGGCAGGAAAGGAAGAAGTTGAGATACAGGGCTGCAAAGTTCACTGTCATCGTGGAAACCTTGTACAAAAAGGGATTTTCACTCCCCTTACTTAGGTGTGTGAACCCATCTAAGGTCCCATACCTTTTCCAAGATGTGCACGAAGGATCGTGCTCAAGCCACATCGGGGGAAGATCCTTAGCGAAGAGGGTGATCACCCAAGGGTACTGGTGGACGCCCTTGGGGAAAGACGCCGCGGCATATGTAAAAAAGTGCGATAAATGCCAGAGATTTACCATCATCCCTCACTAACCCCATCAGCCTCTTACCTCCATTACATCCCCATGGACATTTGCAGTGTGGGGGATCAACCTCGTAGGACCCTTACCAAGAGTAGTCAATAACTATCAGTTCCTCATCGTAGCTATTGACTATTTCTCAAAGTGGGTGGAGGACGAACCGATGGTCACAATTACAGAGCAGAAGACCTTCCAGTTCATCTGGAAAAATGTTATATGCAAATATGGTCTTCCTAACATCCTCATCTCGGACAACGGGACTCGGTTCATGAATAACTCTCTACAGAAGTACTGTGAAAGGATGAGTATCAAATCATTCTTCTCTACCCCGGGCCGACCTCAGGCCAATGGGCAAACAGAAGTTACAAACAGGACAATCCTAGATGGAATCAAGAAGAGGCTTGAGTAGGCAAAAGGAAGATGGGTCGATGAGTTATATGCCATGTTGTGGGCATATAGGACGACAGTGAGGACCTCTACCGGAGAGACCCCATTCATGCTATCTTATGGCTCAAAAGCCGTCGTCCCCACCGAGATTGGGTTTCCTACTCATAGGGTCCAAATGTATGACCCCCATAGAAATGCAGAAGAAAGGAGACTCGACTTAGACCTGATTGAGGAAAAGAGGGAAGACGCAGAGATAAGGCAGGCCACCTACCAGCAGAGGACCGCAAGGTTTTACAATCAGAGGGTGAAACAGAGGCCAATTGCAGTGGGGGACTTGGTCCTCAAAAAGAGTTGGAAAAAGCCCAACAAGCTCCATCCTAATTGGCATGGCCCATATAGGGTCATCGATGAAGTCGTCCCTGGAACCTATAGACTAGAAAACCTAGAGGGGGAACCCTTTTCCAACCCCTGGAATGCAGATCATTTGAAAAAATACTATCAGTAGTGTTGTAAGGTCTTGATAGACCATAATTGTAATAGCAGTTGCTCCAACAGAACACCAGGAAAATTAATGAGAAATATCAGTGTTTCCCCTCATCCTGTGTTTATCAGTTCTAGTATGCATGAAAACATCTTCAGAAACGGCCCTCGGCTATAATGAGGGTCAGTGGAGGGGACGACCCCACCATTGCCCTCAAGAAAGATGAGGGAACACCTGATTAAAAATCATTAGTTTGGTTATTGGAACCCTCGGCTATAATGAGGGTCAATGGAGGGGACGACCCCACCATTGCCCTCAAGAAAGACGAGGGAACACTTGATTAAAAACCATTAGTTTGGTTATTGGAATCCTCGGCTGTAATGAGGGTCAATGGAGGAGACGACCCCACCATTGTCCTCAAGAAAGACGAGGGAACACTTGATTAAAAACCATTAGTTTGGTTATTGGAACCCTCGGCTGTAATGAGGGTCAATGGAGGGGACGACCCCACCATTGCCCCAAGAAAGACGAGGGAACACTTGATTAAAAACCATTAGTTTGGTTATTGGAACCCTCGGCTATAATGAGGGTCAATGGAGGGGACGACCCCACCATTGCCCTCAAGAAAGACGAGGGATCACTTGGTTAAAAACCATTAGTTTGGTTATTGGAACCCTCGACTATAATGAGGGTCAATGGAGGGGAAGACCCCACCATTGCCCTCAAGAAAGACGAGCGAACACTTGGTTAAAACCCATTAGTTTGGTTATTGGAACCCTCGGATATAATGAGGGTCAATGGAGGGGACGACCCCACCATTGCCCTCAAGAAAGACGAGGGAACACTTGGTTAAAAACCATTAGTTTGGTTATTGGAACCCTCGGTTGTAATGAGGATCAATGGAGGGGGCGACCCCACCATTGCCCTCAAGAAAGACGAGGGAATACTTGGTTAAAAACCATTAGTTTGGTTATTGGAACCCTCGGCTATAATGAGGGTCAATGGAGGGGATGACCCCACCACTGCCCTCAAGAAAGGCGAGGGAAAACTTTATTTAAAGCCATTAATGTGGTGATTATAACCCTCGGCTATAATGAGGTCGCATGGAGGGGACGAACCCACCATGATCCTCAAGACAGACGAGGGAGGGGTTAGTGATATTGTTAGTAAAAAAATCCACAATACAAATCACAATAAGAGACGAGTATGGAAGACAGCAAGAGACATTATATTACAAAATGTTGTTTGTTTTACAAAAATAAAGTACAAAAATGGATTACACGAAGAGGGTATAGGCTACAGACCGCCACCCTATTGAGAAAAATCAGAGGGCAAGGCCTCGACATCAATGGGAGATTCTTCTACGACCATGACAGGCCGACCCTCAGACGTGCCCATGCCTTCGACATGCTGAGACTCCACTTGATCTAAGGCTTTCGTAATGAGGGGATCATCCAGCTGAACTTCTTCAAGAGAAGGTCGAACAGACGACACTACATCAGCGAACTTTAAGACGACCCATCGACAGGCCATCCTAATTCCTCTCTCCAAGTATTCAAGGCCGAAGCCTTGAAACTCGTCTGAGAGTTTGTAGGCTTCCACAGCATCGACCTCGGCTTTCTTAACAGCCGCCTCTAGACCGGCCTTGTGCTGAACCTCCAAGTTGATCAAAGCTTCATACTTCTCCTTTATAAGCAGTTCCTTGGCCTGCTGGTCGGCATCGTGCTGTCTCATCAGCTCATCTAACACCCTGGCATGCTCAGTCCTGGCACTCTCCAGTTCAGCCCTTGCAGTCTCGAGCTCTGTCTGCAGGTCGGACTCATGCTGAATGGACCTATCAACTTCATGAAACTTCTGTTGATTCTCAGCCATCCACTTAGTGGCCGAGCTAAAGGCACAGACAGACTGCACAGAAAAAGACACTTGTTAAGAGGCTGAGGAAACCGTTAGTGAAAAATTCAACTAAGTACCTGAGCCAGTGCGTGCAGACCATAGTCATACACCTTGGCCAGGGGCATCTTTGACAGAAATTCGTAATCAGCAGCCGAGGGGGAAGAAAACATGGATGCCTTGGCTGCCCTTAGATTTGTGATCAAGGAAGATGGCTCGACCTTCAATGATGTCAAGTTTTGGGACCAGAAGGCTCCCATGATAGAAGAGGAACGAGCCCCCTCAGATGACTCCACCCTCGCCCTCGTCCTAGAATCCGGCCGAGGGTCAGCAGGGACTTCAGGCTCTTTTCTTTTGTGATCGTCGGCTGTCGGTTCAACAAGTGTCGGCCCCACGGCCTTTGTCTTCCTCAGAGCATGTTGAGGCTCCTTGCCCTTCTTCTTGCCTAAACCAGATAATAAGCTCGGAGCAGTCATTTACCAAAGTTGATCTGATATACCTGCAGGACGACCTGAAAGGAGGACGATACGTTAGAAAGATGCAGAGACAAAGATGAAACACTTGAAAAAAGTAAAGAATGAGCAAAAATTAATGTAACTCACATAGCTCTGTCAGGGGGCCGACCCTCAGACCAGCTTCTTTGAGGAACTTGGGGGTCATCAGATCTTTAAATTTTGCAATCTCACCCCCTCTCCCTCGTTCCCTCAGATACTCAACTATATCTTTCTAATCCAGACTAAGTCCGGTATCAGACCTGGCCTTCATCGAGGGGTTTGACCATCTTCTGGGAACCTTCGGACTATCGTCCAAATGTTGAGACTCGGCGGAAAATTCCCACTCCCCAGAAATGAAGAAAAATCTCTTCTTCCAATCGTGGTTGGAGGTCTGTGCCACGTGGATAAGTTTTTTTGTCAGACCTCCTCGCCCCTAGGTGGTAGTACCTAAGCTGTTTGAACGAGGAGGTGATATTGTAACAGGCCAAAAATATGTCGGCCGATGTCTCATCCGTGAAAGCATTCTTCCATAAGGAGATGTAGCCAAGGATCGTCCTCCAGGAGTTCGGAGGAAGCTAAGAGGGGGAAACGCCGAGGGCTGACAGGATATCTATGACAGCAGGATGCAGAGGGAATCTGACACCAACCTTAAACATCTGTTCGTATACTGCAACCTCTCCCTCTTCACCCTCGAAGACCCTCTCAGACTCAGAGGGAACCCTCGTAGTTATATTTGGGGACACTCCATAGGCATGCCTCCACAGGAAGAGGTCACGAGCCCTAACTTAGGAGACATAGGACGAGGCATAGGAGGTGTCAACCTGGTCATCATCTGAGTCCTCACCCTCATCCTCTGTCCCCTCTCCCTCGGCCTCATCACTTGCCAGAGACCTATGGGGAAAAGACATATGGAAGGCATGTGGAGATAGGGTTGTCACAGGGACAACCTCGGAAGTAACCATACCCTCAGCCTATCGGCCTGGGTTTAAGTCACATGACTCTCCTCTCTCAGAAGGCCCATCGCCAGTGGGTGACGACGCTCTCTCGTCCATCTCTCCTGAATAACTCTCGGTAGGACGATAGGACAACCCACAAGACTCAGATGGATCAAATGGCTTTACTGTGGCAAGAGGGATGGGAAAAATGGGTCGTACCCAATTAGGGTCGGCCCCTCGTCTTCTTTCCTCCTCTTCCTCTATTCGTCTGCTCTCTATGAAAAGCTTCTCTCACAAGGATGGGAACTCCTCGGCTAGATTATAAAGCCTCCTAAGCATTAAGGGGGAGACCCTACACTTAGAAGAATTTGGGTAACCTAACCTAACTACAAACAAATCTCACCATTGACCATGGTGGACCTTTATATCAAAACCTAAGAATTGAAGGGTTTTCTATCAAGAACAATTCAAGAATAGCTTACCGGAGGTTACACCGAAAAAGCTATGGAACAACCTAAGGAAATCTATCCCTATGAGCTTAAAACAAGAAATCAAACATAAATGAAGATAAGTAGGGCACTAGGGTCGAGGTGTTACCTAAAGAGGAATGGCGAAGTTGCTAAGCTTGAAGGTTCAAAAACTACAAAAATGGCAAGAAAGCTGGAAGCGAGAGAGAGAGAGCTTGGGCGTGAAGAAGAAGAAGAAGAAGAGAATGGATGGTTTCAAAACTTGCTTATAAACTTTAGTAATGAGTGGGCCCATTAACCAAGCCAAAGCACAGCCCATAAGGAGGACATCATTAGGGCCCAAAGCCCAAAGCAGCATGCAGCCGCCGCGCCTTGAAAACTGGAACAACATTGGATAAAAATATGACAGCTCTCACATCAGCTTGAGAGGTGTCACTCATCAAACAGACCATACACTTAGTCTCAAAAGCAACATTATCCCTCAGACTGATCTATGGCTAAGGGCTGGGGGGTGATTGATATACCCGTATATACCCTCGTCCATGCCGAGGGCGCCCTGTGCCTCACCAGGCCCAGACGACCCCTCAGGGGCCGACCCTTCATCAGGCTCCGACCGATCCCTCAGGGGGCTGACCCTTCATCAGACTCTGGACGACCCCTCAAGGGGCCGACCCTTCATCAGGCTCCGGATGACCCCTCAAGGGGTCGACCCTTCATCAGGCTCCGGACGCCCTCAGGGGGACAACCCTTCGTCAGGACCCGGACGACCCCTCAGGGGGCCGACCCTTCATCAGGATATGGATGAACCCCCGAGGGTACGACAGTACGAGGCCCGAATTAGGCCAAACTCATTACCGAAAGGAACTTTGCCCTCGGCCTCATATTCAAGGGTCTAGGGTGACATCATCACAGCGCGGGGTTTGGGAGACGCGTGGAACAGTGCGCGTGAGGCTCACATGGCACATGGGAGACCATTATAACAAAATCACACCCTCACGTGAGGGAATATTATTTCATCATTTGGCATCTACAGGTGTCAACAAGGGATTGGCTAGATCATCATTCACATGCACCATGCATACTTGGGGGGTACACTACACCCCCCAAGACCTATATATACTTGTCACTTGCAACCCTACAAAGGAGGAATCGATTACTGTAACCCTAGCTAAAACTCTTCTTGTAAACACAGTAGAGAGAGAAAGGAGCTTATGTGCATTGTATCCAAGGCCATTAGTGCCCATACTTAATGGATCACACACTCACAGTGGATGTAGGCCAAATTGGCTGAACCACTATACATCATTGTCTTATTTCCTATTATACTCATCTCCTTCTACACACTTATATACATATACATCTCTATGGCTGCCATGGTTACTACTGTTTAACCTCATCATCACTTATCTGGTGGTGCTAGATTTCAGCATCATCAACTACCAAGCAGACCGACTCCAGAGATCCATCAGCATCAGTGATCTCAGTAACATTCTCTCGAAATCAGCGAAGTTCCTCCAACTGAAGTTCCATTCAAGCTTCCATTCCCATCCTTTGCATACAAAATTTGGTAGATCACACTCTCTCTCATCCCACATTTATCTCACCTTCAAGGGAGTTCACCTAAGATCAAATATCAAGATTTGAAGATAGTCCAATTCCTTCCCTTTCTCTTTAAATTCTTTGTTTTGCATAAATCTCATTAGATCCATAATTTAGTTCTTACTTTAGTTCATACACATTAATACCTACATTTTTTATTAGTATATTTCACATACTTTATTTTCTATTACAAAAATCAAAAAAAAAAAAAAGAGTTACACCCATAAATTCCGAATGGGATTATCCATCACACTTTTTCAAAACTAAAACATATTTTTCTATACACACACATAAAATAAAATCTCGTTCGGATCTATGCGATAAATCCTACACCCATGTCGCATCTGAACTACGTGGACTTTGATTCCATTATAGGTTACGTAGGCATTTTGGATTAAAACCCAAGACTCGAGTCCAATTTTCCAATTTTTCTAAATTCCTCATTTTTATCATATTCTTGCATTAATATACCTATTATGTCTGTTAGCGTGTCATCTAATATGTATTATCATTTCATAATAACGATCAATATCGCGATAAACGCATCAATCATATTATTTATATATATTATTTTGGGAACACTCCTATGTATGATTTCACTCTATCTTTCACATTGTATGAGTTCAACGATTCCAATCCCCATTATATATACACGCGCACAAACTTCACAGAGAAATAAAGAAAAATAATAACACAAGCCCATGAGAGATCGAAAGGGTGGGATGGGTGCCTAACACCTTCCCATTCCATAACTTAGCCCCCAAACCTTCGAACTATTGGTTTTGTATGAATCAGTTTATCTTCGATGCCGCTCTCTCGAGGTGAAAACATGTTCTTTTGCCTGTTTTGTGCAAAATAGGCTAGCGATTCCATCTCTTTATATTAAACCCACATCGACGATGGTTGAAGCGCACCTAACTAAAGGGACGCGGGACCTTTCGATCCCTACTCAGTGCGCGATCTCGATTGGGATGGACACAATTACGATGATTAAAAATTAGAAAAATATATGAGTTATTTAAGAATAATCAATATCATTGTTGGATTTCATTTAGGAGAGATTATAAAACATGGAACTAGACATTTTCGCGAACTATGCTTTGTAAAATTTCTTGGTAGGTATGTAGAGTTCTTTGATTAGGAGTCTTAGGGCTGTGTTTACTTCCGAACTTTAGATTTTTCCAATTTTCAATCCGATTTTTTCCGAATTCGGAATGAAATTTCCAAATTTTTTATTCCCGTTGTTTTTTAAAAAATTCGGATCGAAAATCGAAAATATTTCTGAATTTCCGATTTTCCAATCCGATTTTTTCTAAATTATGTTGACATGATTTTTCCTAATTTTTCGGAATTAATTTTCGATTTTTGATTTTTCCCATTTTATGAAATTTTCCCATATCCCACATCGACTGGGAGAGGGAGATGGCTCCAAAGTGTGATATATAAAAGTAGAGTATCCTCCTAACTTCTACACAAATAAAAAAAATGGGCCAAATCCTCATGCATTTACATGTTGGGTTAAAACCTTTTCTTTGTTTATTTAAAATGAGAATTTCGAGTAATCAAAAATTTATTTTTTTGAAATTTTGGAATTTCTGAATTTTTAACATATTTTATGAATTTCTGATTTTTTTACGATTTTTTTGAATTCAAATATTTTTTTAATTTTCTAAAAAAATCATAAAATAATTATCTTATTTCTGAAAAAAAAACTTCGAATAGACATTTTGTGATTGGATCCGGGCGAAACACACGATAGGGAGTCCCAAATAATTTGGAACAAACATATTCAACACTCAGCTGGTAACTCGGTGCAGTGAGCTTCTCATAAGCTTTCGGCCTTAGTTACCGATAGAAACACCAAGGGTCCGTTTGATACAAATTGGGCAAAAGTGTTGGCATGGCAAAATTTGTCAGGGCAAATTTTGCCTAAGCAAATTTTGCCAAGACAAATATTTTTTTCTCACATTAGGCTATCAAACACCAAATAAGGTAAAACAAGATTTTTAGGCAAAATATTTTATTAACACATTTTCGTCCATGTTATCGTATATAATAATAATTTTTTTTTTTTTATTTTCGTCCCAAATTTTATTTAATAAAAAACAATTTTTTCTTTTCTTTTTACTTCTCGTTTTTATTTATTAAAAAGTAACAAACTATATATAAAAAAAAGTTTTTTAACCCCAAAATTATTTATTAAAAACAGTTTTTACATTAAAACAGTTTTTAATTTTTTTTACATTAAAACAGTTTTTATATTAAAACAGTTTTTACATTAAAACGGCTTTTAATTTTTTACATTTAAACAGTTTTTACGAAAAAACAATTTTTTACATTAAAACAGTTTTTACGAAAAAACAATTTTTTATATTAAAACAGTTTTCACATTAAAACATTTTTTACTTTTTTACATTAAAACAGTTTTATTTAATAAAAAAATATTTTTTTCTTTTCTTTTTACTTCCCGTTTTTATTTATTAAAAAAGTAACAAACTATATATAAAAAAAGTTTTTTACCCCAAATTATTTATTACAGTTTTTAATTTTTTACATTAAAACAGTTTTTACATTAAAACATTTTTTTACATTAAAACAGTTTTCACGGAAAAACAGTTTTTACACCTAAGCAAATTTTTTACATTAAAACAGTTTTTACATTAAAACAATTTTTTATATTAAACAGTTTACATATTTAATTTTTTTTTAATTTTTTACATTAAAACAGTTTTTACATGAAAACAAATTTTTACATTAAAACAGTTTTTACGGAAAAACAGTTTTTACATTAAAACAGATTTTAATTTAAAACAGTTTTTAAAATATTCATAACAGTTTTTTTAATTATTTAAAACAGTTTTTAAATTATTTTTTAAAATATTAAAAGCATTTAAGAAGTTAGCAAATTTGTTGGCAAATATTTCTCACCCATATAGCAAAGCAAAATTTGCCAACATGTTATGCATAGAAGGTGTTGTACATTGGCAAATAGCTTGTAGGCAAATTTTGTTATCAAACACATCAAATTGTAGGCAAATATCATATTTGCCAACTTATTTGCCATTTGACTACCATTTGCCATGGAATTAAACACACCCTAACTCTTTAATATGGGTAGAATTCTATAGCAATTAAGTAATGGCCTAAATGGCCTTAGTTACCTACATAAACACCTAAACTCCTAAAGTGCCAACCCACAATACACTCTCAAGCCCTTTCTTGCTTTTCACTCAAAGCCATCTATTCATTGGTACCTCTAAAAATGGGGGAATTTACCAAAAAAAAAAAAATCTATTCATTTCTTTGTTTGTTTTTATCGCACATTTATTGAAACTCATGAACAGTAACATGAACACCCTTTAGCCTTCTTCATCATCTGTTAGTTTGGCTTTAAAACCTCCACTGGGGTTTCACTTCCACTCCAGTGATGAAGAAATATACCAAATGCTCTATAAAAATATCACTTGCGGCCAACCATCGGATAGTGTCCTCCAACATCTTGTGAGGGAGTAGAATCTCTATGAGGAAGAGGAACTCACTGCAATATTTGAGGGGTGAACTAAAGTGATCACCCTGTATTTCTTCACTCCCTTAAAGATGTTGGCTCAGAAAGGGAAAAATGTTAAAAATATTAAACTTGCAGTGGGCAAGGATAAGGGAACCTGGAAATGCCAACAAACCTGCAAGTTCAAAAATGGGAAAGAGAAACGAAAACTCAGATATCATCACAACGCCTCTAAACACGACAAAAAGTGGATAATGAATGAGTTCGTTTTGTCAAATAAGAATAACTATGCCTTTTGCCGGATTAAAAGGAAGATTCATCCAAATGAGGATGCCCAGCCCCCCAACCATCTAACATATAATAATGATGAGCAAGATTTTTCTCAGCGACTACCAATAAGGGTTGAAGATTATATCCTATCATCCCACCCATTTCCATCAACAACAATTATCCTTGAAGATTATATCCATCCATCCCACCCATTTCCAACAGTAACAATAAGCGTTGAAGATTATATCCAGCTGTCATACTCATTTCCAACGGCAACAATAAGCGTTCAAGATTATATCCATCCATCCCAACCACAACTAAATGATCAACCACCCCACATGAGCGCTTTCATTAGTGACTTTACCCGGTGGGAAATAGAGCAATCACCCTAGCAACACAACTAACCATCAGAGGAACAAATAAACATCGTGGAAACAAAGCCACTCCTAACAACACCAATAAGTGTTGAAGACTACGACATCCATAATTTGAAATATCCTACTGAAGAGCTGACGAATGACCAATATCACCCTAATGAATATTTCAGTTATGATGAACTCTTACAATGCTATATTTATATAATTTATATGTTTTTTACTTGATACTTGTCACTTTACTATGAAAGTTAATATACAATTCACGATTAATTACATCTCCTCATATGCTTTTTTTTTATTTTGAATGTTTAGTTGTTAAAACTTGATGATGGAATAGTATGGCCTTATATATGGATGATAATTAATTTCAAGGATAATTAATTTCATCTTTTATTTCGTATTATTGTACAATGATGAGAATTTTAGTCACGCGGACAGTTATAAAATATATAAATATTATAAAATATTTGCTTAGTATATCTGATTTGATGACAAAAGAAAATATGCATCCTTTTACAATCAAAGTTGATAACAAAATTCATGTAAAAAAGAAAAATACAAAAAAACAACCCATGTAAAATAAGGATTGGAGAACCCATATAAAACAGCCCATATGTTGCAAAAAGTTGAAGAACATATTTTGTAGATGAACACAAAGAGTGTGTATACCCAAATGCTAAAAAAATAGTTCCAAAAAAGAATTTAAAATTCAATGTAAAAGATAAATAATTATCATTCAACAAAGTAACAAAAAAAGGAGTTATTCTAAATCTTATGCAAATCTCAAAACATAAAACAAAATTTATATCATAAGTCAAATCTGCACATGTGAGGAAAAATATAAATTGCATTTTCAGAATTTTTCTGGTCAAACAAAGTATCTGACTTGATATGAAAACTAAAACAATTCAGTGACTTATGGTGAATATGAATTGTCCCCTATATCATATTGGAGAGAGGGAGATATCCACCGAGTTCAATACAAATGAGGATTGTTGAAATTTAGAATTTTGGTTTGCAAATTTAAATTCCACTCGATAATATTTGGACCAAATAAACCCTAAAATATTATATAACCTGAGAATAACACCAAAGGTCTATGTAAAAAACATTTTTTTATGAGTAATCAAGTATCTTAGTTTTTTCTTTATTAACTAACTCAAATAACATTATTTACAATTAAACATACTGGTATAGTATTTCTACGCTAAAAACATTTAGATCTTTTACATTGGGTGCTAACCTGAGTCATCAATTTATACATAAATTACAACTCATTAGAAAAAATACACTACATGATATAATCAATCATCAATAACACCCAAATCAGAGACTTGAACTGTTTAGAACTAGAGAACTACATTAGTCAAAAACAAAAGGTTTCTGCAGTAGTCAAGAACAAAAGGTTTCTAATTAAACGTGATAAATAATTTATCACAACGACATCGTACCTAAACTCCAAAAATATTAATTACATATATTAATTTAAATCCATTCACAAACACAAATGGTGTTGTATGGATAAAATGACATAACCTTGAATATTGTTTCCTAATTATATCTAATAAGGCTAAACTTTCCCCTAACTAAATTAATATTTAGATAAACGCACATAGTTAAACCTAATTATTTCTTAGAATTCATTAACTGGGGAAAAAGTTAGGTTCGGGCATTAAATTTAGATTTTGTTTAAGGCAAAAGTGTGAAAAATTTCAGAATGTATAATGAAATATTTTTTGGGAGTAGCCATACATTTTTCGATATGTAATGGATCTAGAAAAAAGCTCTTTGACTTCTATTCATCGTAATTTTCATAAGATGATATATTTCCCAAACCATTTCGGCAAATAACATTCCAAAAGATAACTTTTTGCCTTGAATTTTTCCTAGCGAGATACTATCGCATTTACTAGCTATTCAGTGGATGCGATGTATCAAATTGAGCAGCTTTCTTGTGAAAACTGTGATAAAAAATTCATACAAGTCTTTTTAAATATTCCTGGTTCTCCTTATTCTGACTGTCTCGTTAAACCTAATTCTTGGAATCTCTAGTCATTTAATTTGGGTTCATTGTATCAACTCTTTCAGATTTTTATCGCTTTAAGTCCCTTCCCCTTGATGAAGTTATCACTTGGTTTATAGGAATACTCTTTTTAGTGGATCCTTAATATTTTTCATTTCATTTACATAGTCATCGGAAAAATGCCACTTGGAATCAATTATTTAATGGTACCATGTCGATGATGTATATGTTGTCGCCTACTATTATTGTTACTATTTTGTGCCATTCTAAGCGCTGATTGGCTATCATAATGGGTTAATATTAGTGGCACCAGTTATGGTTAGGTTAAAATATCCTCTAAGAAATTTTTAGCTATTTTTCTTCTTCTTCGGTTTTAACTAAAGCAATAAATTCAGATTCCATAGCGGATCTTGATATTCATATTTTCTTTAAGCATTTCCAGAAAAAAATTGCACCTCAAAAAGTATAAATATATCCACTTGTGAATTTTGAGTTATTGGAGTGAGATATCCAATTTTTATTTATGTATATTTTAATAATTGGATATCTTACATTGTGCAGTTCATCCTTAAAGAACACCCTAGATATCTCTATACTCGTATGATGGATTTTTAATGATCTTATCTTAGATTACCCATATATTAACATAGATTACTCACCGAGCATGATATATGACGCCAAGTTCAAATTGATAAATATATTAAACTGCCTAAGACATTAGAATATTCTAAATTTATTCATTAGAATTTGATTGATAGGTGTTTTCATTAGACTCATGTCGTATTCGTGATATATATCATGAAGTTATCAACATATTTCTAGTAATCTTAATAGTTTTAGTAATCTTGAGAAAAAATGAGACATCCTCCATGCTTAAATATTTAACTTCAAATATCAAGATTATGACAAAATGACTCCATTGGAAATTCTAGTAATGTCGATTCCAATGACATCCTTCATGCCTAAATCTCCAACTTCAACTATATTCTTTAGCGTATGTTTTATAGGATTAGTAACATCATTGTTTCTACCATTATCATTTTGTCTATATACAAGCAGACAATGTCATATCTGTTTTTAGCGCTTTTGAGAGAAAGACATTTGTTGCACTAATTTATCTTAAAACAATTTGACCTCATCAGATTAAAAAAAAAAAATCATGCTACTTTTTTGGTGCTTCCTCAAACCATAGTGTGATTTGACAAGCTTAGGTAATTCCTTCCCCTTTGCAAGATCAATAAAACATTTCAGTTGTTTATATACATTTTTCATCAAATTCACCATTTAAGAAAGCCATTTTGTCATCCATTTAATATATTTCCAAATCATGTATTGTAGTTATTTCAATTAACATATGTGAGTATAAAATTCATGTCACTAGTGAATAAATGTCGAAATAATCATTTGGGATACGGAGCCGTCCTCCCCATCAAGCCATCGTGTTCTTGTAAGTCTTGGTCGCCCTTTCCTAGTTAAGGGTAACGCGTTGATTAAAATGTGTAATAGGGAAACGCAGCTAACCTTTGTTAAAATAACACTTTATACGAATATCTTTAGCATCACCAAGCACGTAGGTGATGAGGAAGATTTACATGACACGAATTTTTTTGAAGAGGTAAATACAAATATTTTGAGTGTAATAATTTTAGGGATCCACTTGAGGAATGTTTAGTGCCGACTAGTGAGAGCGAGAGAGTGTATTTCGAGTTTGATCATGAGCTGAGCAGGATGAGGGAGATGCTAGGTGAGGGAAAGATTGAGGACGATGTGAGATATGTGAGTTACATATTGTGATTCAAGCAATTAGAAATGAGGGAATCATATAAGGTTCCCTTCGATATTAAATCTCCTAAACTCAAACTGAAAAGGCTACATTCCAACGTCAAATATTCTTATTTGGGGGAGGATGAGACATATCCTATTGTTGTCTCCTCTAGCGTAGATAAAGAGCAAGGAGGGAAGATTATGGTGATTTTGAGGAAGCCCAATGATACTTTTGGTTTATCTATTATGAATTTTAAAGGAATAAATCCCTTTATTTGTACCCATAAAATCCACCTAGAGGAGAACGTGAAGTCCTCTAGGGAAATGCAAATAAGATTGAACTCGATTATGAAAGATGTGGTGAGAACATAATTCTTAAAGTGTATGGATGCGGGCATTATGAATACCATGTTGGATAATAAATGGGTTAGTCCAATTCAAGTCGTTCCCATGAAGTCGCGGACCATTATGGTCGAGAACACAAAAGAAGAACTTATTTCAAAACTTACGACCACCAGGTCACGCATTTGCATTAATTACTGGAAACTTAATGCCGACACTAAGAAAGACCACTTCCCTTTGTCGTTCATGGATCAAATCATCGAGAGAGTTTCAGGAAATCCATTATACTATTTTTATACGGTTATTCCTATTATAACCAAATATAAGTGGATGTGCTTGATCAAGATAAGACTACCTTCTCATGTCCTTTTGACACTTTTTCCTGCAAAAGGATGCTAGTTAGATTATATAATGTGCCAACGACCTTTCAAAGTTGCATGTTAAGTCTTTTTAGTAGCATCATTGAGAGAGGACTTGGGGTGTTTATGGATCAATATAGCATTTTTTTACCCTTCTTTTGACCAATGTTTTACTAAACTTGAGAAAGTACTTTCCCGGTATGTGGAAAAAAACCTAGTACTGAATTCGGAGAAATTCCATTTCAAGTTAACGAAGGAGTAATTCTAGGCCACATAATATCATCCAAGGCGATAGAAGGGGATATGACAAAAATTGACATCATTTTTTAACTTCCTCGACCCAAGTTATTAAAAGACATGCGCTCATTTATGGGGCATGTGGGATTCTATCGTAGGCTTATTAAGGATTTTAGCTCCATAGCTAGACCCTTAAGTAACTTAGTTATTAAGGATGCCCCATTTGAGTGGAGCGAAGTGTGGCAAGAGACCTTTGAGAAATGGAAGAGAAGGCTCGTCTCCGCTCCCAGAATACAAGCTTCAGATTTGACTCTCTAAATCGAGCTAATGTGTGATGCGAGTGACTATGCGATAGGGGCGATTTTGGGGCAAATGAGAGATAATAAGGAACATGTCATATACTATGTTAGATGAACTTTAACCGTACCCTAATTAAACTACTCCACCATGAAGAAAGAGTTTCTAATAGTAGTGTTTTCCCTTGATAAATTCCATTTATATCGTATCGGGTAACCCATTATATGATCTACCAACCAAGCGGAAATAAAATACCTCATTTACAATAATGATGGCAAGCTGCGCCTCACTAGGTGGACATTTCTATTCCAAGAATTTGACCTTTCCATCAAAAATAAGAAAGGATTTTAAAACTTCATAGCTGACCACTTGTCTAAGCTCTCGTATGACATACCTTAAGATCACGTACTTATAGATGAGTATTTTCAGGATCAGAAACTTTTTTATACTTCCTCTCTATCTTGGTTTGTTCACACCGTGAACTATCTAGTGATGGAGGTTGTTTCCTCCGATTGGATTCCACAAGATAATATGAAGTTTTTCACTGGGTTGTGCATGTTCTTTTGTGACGATCCCTTCTATTTAAGTATCGCGCAGACCAAATAATCTAGAAGCGTGTACCGGATGATGAGATCCAAAGTGTCATCCGATTTTCTCACTCGAAAGCATATGGAGGCCACTTGTTCACGAACAAGATAGCCGCAAAGATTCTCCAATGCGATCTCTATTAGCTCATTATCTTCTAGGATGTGAACGTATTTTGATGATCATGCGAGAGATGTCAAAAAATGGACGCTATTACTAAACATGATGTGATTTCGTTGACACCTATCCTTTCTATTGAGATGTTCAACAGTTAGGGCATCACTCTTTTGAATTTATGTATATCCTTATTGAGGTTGCACGAATGATAATAAAATGGTGGTAAAGTTCATCCATGAACATATACTTTCTCATTTCGGTGCTCCTAAATCCGTCATTAGTGACAACAGATCGTACTTTTGCAATAAGTCATTCGAGAAGTCAATGAGGAAGTATTGAGTTATCCATAAGGTTAGGAGAACTTACCATAATCAAACAATGCACAAGCTGAGCTAGCTAATCGAGTGGTCAAAAACATTCTCGAAAATATTGTTGATCCAGTCGTTAGGATTGGTACATTCGATTACTCGATGTTATATAGGCTTATCGAACTTCCTACAGGAACCCTCACTGGATGTCCCCATTTTTCTTTGTGTATGGCAAGCCTTGATACCTCCCTGTCGATTTAGAACACAAGGAGTTTTAGGCAATCAAGAGGTTCAACTTCAACTTGGATAAAGTCGGTGAAATGCAAAAGATCCAATTAAATGAGTTGGAAAGCATACTCAATGATACGTATGAGAGCACCCGAATTACAAAAGAACGAATGAAACTTTCCCATGATCGGAACATAAATTTTAAAGAGTTTCATTGGGGACAAAAAGTTAGCATTTACAAATCACATTTCCACTTGTTTCACGAAATGGTATGGTTAAGATAGTTCGGACTCTTTGCTGTGAGGGAAGTGTTCCCACATGGTGCAATAGAGGTTGGAGATCCAAAAAATGGGAGCACATTCAAAATGAATGGACATCGCCTAAAGCCATACCTAGAGGAGTGTATCGGGGAAGTGAAGATAATATTATTATCGGACCCCGTGTAAGGGATGAGTAGGTTTTAGAGAGAGGTCGCCTCACCCCTGTTGCGTATAGGGTGAGTATTAGTTGTAAAAAGGAGTCGTGTGAGTGTGTTGTGTGTTTAGGAATCGATTGTGTGCGTTATAGTGAAAGTGGAGTTTTTTATTTTCAAGACCCGTTTTGAGAGTGACTAATTATTCCATGGTAACTTTGATGATATTCGGTTGAAAGCGGTGAATTTAGGTCAAATCCTTAGAGGCTTTTAGGAAACCCACCTCTGTGCCCAACGGAGCATGAAAATTGCGAGGAAAATGCGAAAATGTGAAAACATTTTTTTCAGAAAATTGAACCCTCATCAAGGGCTTCGCTCAAAAATCGAGCCCTCATGGTAAGGGGTTTAAAACAGTCAGTGGTAAATTTTGAACTGATTCGATTTTTGAGCAAAATAGTTTTGTTCCTCACGCGAACCAGTTCACTTTTCTGAAGAAAAAACCTGAATTTTCCCACTTTATTTCTTTTCTTTACCTCCCAACCTTTCACATTCACTCCACCAAAAACTCTTCCCCTTTCCTCCACCCATGAAATTACAACCAAAAACACTCCACCTACCTTCAAACCTTTTCACTTTCCAATACCATTCATTTCCCCCAAAAAATAACCTTTCATTTTCCCACCTTTTTTTACCTATAAATACCCCCTCCACTATTCATCGTCACACATCCATATTCCCACCTTTCCTAGAATTCTCCCTACTTATTCCTAAGTTCCATCCTACTATTACATGGATCCCAAACAATACCTGAAGAAATATAATTCCACTAAAATGCTCGAAGGAGACGAGCAGGAAAATTTTTGTTCTCCATAAGAAAGGAATTGATGTAACGCCTCGATAATGTTGTGTCAATCTTATCAAGGTTCAGGTGGAAAAATTTATAAGTCGATGACAAAGATCCCATATATGAGAACATATCCAAATTATTTTACGGGACTCTCATTCGTACCTCCGACATAAATTACGAGGCATACACAGATTGGGTGGTGATTCCTTTCTTGCAAAAAATTATCAAATTAAAGATGTAAGCAGAGGTAGTCAAATACTTCAAGAACTACAACTACCCCTACCAGTGAAAGGATATCACCCGCATCGAGCTTTCTAGCCGTTAGGCTCCAGACACTCCTTGGACTTGTGAAAGTTTCCCATCCGAGTGACTCTTGTCTCGTACCCGATTGGCTAACCTCATCACATGTGGAACCATCGTAACGATGAAGAATAATTCCTCAATCTTCTTGCGACATGATATCTTTCTCTATTTTTTTGTTCGACACAATGTCCAAGATAATCCTAGCACATGTATACTTCGATGAAATCACAAGTGTGTATTATTTCCCTTCCTCCATAACTTCTCTTCTATGTGTCCTCTTTATCACATCTCTATGCCTAGAAGAGGGGGATCAAAGCTTGAAAAAATCCTGCAATCGAAGCCCTCATCTCGAACCAATTTTTAAATACATTGAGATGAGGGGGCGGGGGAGGAAAAGAAGAGGAAGACACCGAAGAAGATGAGGAAGATGTAGAGAGGGATTTCAACCACGAGGAGAAAGAGGACGATGATCAGGAAGAACTAGATTTTGAAGAAGACTTTGATGAGCGTGCATATGGAATGACGATAATAAATAGTTGTATGCATGAAATTGAATGTTGTCTGGACTGTTTTCTCCCACAGTACCACCAAGATAGGGATGACTTTCAAGCCGATTACTGTTGTGATACCTACATGATGATGCGACTCTAAGATGATCTCTAACGTCTTAGCTTATGATCGGGGGACAACTTGCCTGCATACTATATGGATCCCTATGTCCGGGATCCCAATGCTCCCGGCCCCTCTTGTTGAGCATCTTTTGGGCATGCATCTTATTATATACTTTTTTTTTGTGATTGTTATATCTTTCAAGAAACTATCTACTATCTTCTCTCATTATAAATAAAAATTTGTGTTTGTGTTATATAGTATCATGCTGGCTTATTAAATATTGTTCATTTTATATTGCAAACCCACTTCTTTTCTTAATTATATTTTCATCCTTTACATTGAGGATAATGCAAGGTCTAACTTGGGGGTGGGGTGGGGGAGGGGGGGGGGGGGGTACAAGTGCATCTTTTAGAAACTTCACAACTTTAAAATGCCCCCGAAAATTGCAAATTATAAGAAAATGGAAATTTTTCAAAAAGTCAAAAATATTTTTTCAAAATAAGTAAAAATTGGAATTTAAAATCCATAAAAATACCATTAAATTTTTGTTTCAACTCTCAATTTGTAAATTTCATGCATAAAGTCGAAATTGATATTAAAGGGAAATTGAATGAGAATTGATGACTTATACGAATAAATGTGGAAATTTGTTGCCATTCTTCATTTTTGAGTAATTTAAATAAATTCCTCACAGTTCTCTAAATCATTATTTTGATTGGTTACAGGAAATAAGTGGAAATTTTGTTTTGAAAACGAGCCTAAAAATATCACGAAAGTAAAAATAAAAGTAATATCAAGACGCATATGATAATTTGATTAGGAATTCGGATGCATGACATTAGGCCATTGTTTTTCACCAAATAACTTTATCCATAAAAATTTCAGAAAATTATCCCACTTTTGGAAGCCAACTTGAGCCAAAACTCATATCCCTTTCGTTTGTTAACCCGAAAAAATAAATTTAGCCCGGAGTTGTGAAAATTGATTTTTTTTTTTAATTTTAAGTCCTTCCAGTATAGAAATAAGTCAGAAAAATAAAAAAAAATGCTCAAACGAATAAAAAAGAAAAAAAAAAGAAAATTAAATAGAAAATCAAATTAAAAAAGGAGAGAAAAATGAGCAAAAGGCGGAAAAAGTACCAACGGACCTTCACAAGAAAATTTTCCAACTCTGAAAATTTTCAAAACACTTATATTATTAACGAAAATACGTTAACTTGAAAAAGTCCTAACCTAATCTGAACAACGAAGTCCGTCACCACGTGGACAACTAAAAATACAAAATAATAATAAAGGGAACAAAATGGTATTAAAAAAGAAACACATTTTTCCATTTTTTAGTGATCATAATCCGTTCATGAGTTCATTTTACCATAAAATTTCCGTCTTCCAATTTGTGTGTGTGAACTCTTGTCCATTATATTTACTCTTAATTCCGTGCACTCGGAGAGAAAAATCCACTATCCAAGTGGTTCGTTTGTGAGTGCATCTTGTGAGAAATTAAATCAAAGCGAATTTTTAGAAAGCAATGTAATGATCAATTGATGGAAGTTAACGGTCAATTTTTGACTTCACACACGCGCACACACACGCTATGAATTGAGATTTATGACATATTTTTTGTGATAATTTTTATTAAATTTAAAATTAAAAAGTTTTTAATTATGTTGATTTTCTTTTGAGTCTTACCATGTGGTACAAAATGATTTTTGTGGTTACGATACACCACTCGTTCTACTAGGTCAATTTAGGGGTTTAACGACATGGTACATATGCTAAATGAAACCGCGTGCCGCGAAAAAGGTATTCTATCCCATAATTAATAACTGTTATTTATAGAACCTATTTCAGATTTTTTTACATTTCTCGGTTCTAGCAACGTTCTAAGTTAGGGGGTTTTATTATACACAAATATTCCAAATTTATCCCTCTGATTTCAGTATTTTATGGTCCCAAAAATCACTTTTAACCCGAATTTATCTCATATTTATTGCAACTAACCATTTGGCAAGTATTTCGCATTTTATATATTTCTCATGTATTTATAGGTAAATTAAGCAATTGGACGGAAAAGAATGGCCAAAAAATGAAAACTATACGATAAAGGGAAGTCATGGACAAAATGGTAAATTTATAGCAAGAACCTGGAGAAAGAGCTAATATGAAAATTGAAGATCTCCAGTTCACAAGTACATATGAAGAAACAAAACCTCGATTCGAGTTACAATAAAGAAGTTACAACAATTTGAAGTTGAAGAAAAGTCCATGGAGGAAGAAGCAAGTTAAAGTGCAATAACCAAACCGAAAGACTGAATCGATTCGTTTTCTGGAGAGAAACAGTTCGCTTGGCCTTGAGGGATCCCGTGGTTCGCTTTGGTCCCAGGGTTCGATTTTCGGTGGGATTTTTTTTATCATTTCCTAAGTTGTAGCTAGAGTTATTAGGGTTAATGTTTACCACTTTGGACATCTTTGGCACCTGTATAAGTCATTTAGGAGTCTTAATGTTCATTTTATACACTTTGTTAGGCAAGGAATTAATCATTATTCACTAGAGAACAGAAAATTCATATCATCACATTAAATTAATTGAAGTTCTTGCATTTTTTCAAAAATTCTTTTTTGGTGTGATATCTTATTCTTGTAACATTATTTCTTCATAATTAGTATAAATTTTTCAATTATTTCTTATTATTTAATTATGAATGCTTTCATGATAAATATGATTAGTATAGAATTTAATTCCATATCTGGCCAAGTTATTTGTGGGTTGGAAAATATGAACCGAACCTAGAGTATTCGACTTCAAAAGTAAAATTCAACACAATTAAATAATTAATTTTTATAGTTTTATCTATCGATCGGGACTATTAGTGTAGACCCCTTAACTTAATTTGTTAAAAGAATCCAGAGTGTATGAGGATGGATTATATGTGTCGTAAATATATCATTCGCGCTAATTAATTTGTGTATCAATTATTGCACGAGTTAATGCCCAAACATATTGTGTGCGTCGAATGGATTTTTACTTTTATTTTAATTAATTAATTTCCATAATTTTATATTTATCGGAGACACTCTACCATTTTGGGGTTTGATCCCAACCTCATTTTCCAAAAATGTTTTAAAACAAAAAATTTCAATCTTTACTTTAAGTAGTTTAATTTTGTACTTTCATAGCTTAATTTGCCTAGGTAATTTGAAATTTCTTAAAGTAAAAAATTATCATCTTTTTCTTTCTTTTTCTCAGTCAAAGTCTAGATTTAAGAATCCAACCGTACATTCGTAGTGAACGACCTATTCCCTAAGGATTTGACCCTGTCTTATCTGGTTTATTATTTGATTAATCGATTTTCACTAGAGCTGTAACTACACACATTTTTTGTTGCCCATCAATAAGCCGCTCTTGTAGATGGTAAGGTGAAAAATATGTAAGGTTAATTTTAATACTAATTAATGTCTAGTGATATTAACTTAGAAAATAACTTTAACAATGATGGTTTCTACTAATGTTTGCAAGACTCTCATTGTAGATTTCATAATCAATCTGGATATTATCATCCATTGATATGAATTGCTAGTACTCACCATAGGGGATCGAAAACAATAAAAAAGGTAATATTGTACGACTAATATGGAGGATGAGAATACCATTGCAAAGCTTGATGTTGCGTTTGGAACCTTAAACACCCGAAATAATTAAGCTAAGTGTCAAAACAATTTAAAACTTTATTACCATATTATTAAATCCAATTATGTAAACCTTTTTAATAACCAACAGTTTAAGAATCACATAAATACTAAGGATGGAAATAACACACAAGAATTAAAACCATCTACATAAACCAAACCAGTTTAAAACTATAAATGAAACCATCTTGACAATAGTTAACTCCCAAGGAGTAATGAATACTGAAAATACAAATAAACATAGATCTCTGACATAGGGAAACTAGCGACACATGCCCTAACTATGAAGAACCAAAATAGGAACTGAATCAATGAAGAGGTCGTCTAAAACAAAGGCCTACAACTCCCACATAAGCTGTCGCGTGTCCAATCCAAAGAACGTACGCATGACGCCCCTATGGCTGTGCACCTGTAATATGTATACATATATATACAAGAGAGAGAAAAAGATAGGAAATGGGTCAGAGCCCGAGTGTAAAACAGTTTTAAAATAGTTTAGCAAGTATTTAAAATGATCACCTGCTAATGCAACAACCATATTAGTATATGACACTCTCTTAAGAATTCTCACCCCTCGTCTAGTGTGCACACCTACCGTACTACTAAACCTCATAAGTCTATCTCACTTATTCTCCATAAAGTTTTATCTCAAGAAATAACAAGGTTATGGTATTTAGTTTAGAAAATTAATATCTTCAAGATTTCTTACTCTATTTAGAACAAATCAGTACCGTTCTAAAGTTCCCGAACACTTATAAGAAAGTTGAAACATTTATTCATTACTTAACTACTTATATTCACAGTAGAAAGTTCCCATGTAAATATACGTATATATTAGTCTTACATGTAATATATATACTAACGTCACCCCACATAAAATCTATGGTACTGGCATACTCTGCAATCAAGTCCCCGTATCACTTGTACTAAGGGAAATACTAGTTCAGAATCACTCTCGAACTATATTAACACAAAACACATACAAATGGAGGTGAAGCATAGTTCCAAGTCACTAAGAGGTCAGCACATATCCTCACATCTCTTAGGACCGTCTGACTGTCAATCAGATAGCCTATACTAAGGAATCCTATATTTTAGGGTACAAGTCAATATCCCCCATAAAGGTCCCATAGAGATAAGACTGTCCCGACGCGGCAATCTCCGTGATAGCAAGCAGCGTGGGTATGATTATACACAAGCATAATATAAATATGTATCCACATGCATTTAGTTTCCAATTAGGTTCACACACAACCCAACGGTAATAATTATTAATCGCACATTATACAATTTTTACCCAATTACCTCACCTAAAGGATTTATCGCTTTTATTCTTAATTGTAATCGTTGCATACTTACTTCTCATCTCTCAAAGTACTTTCTTACTAAATATAATCTCAGTAGGTGCGCCCTATCTAACCATCTGGTCTAAGTCTTTCACGAGTATTTAAATTATCTAGGGAACGTACGCACAATTTCTAGAGTATAACGAAACTCTCTGTTATCCCACAATTCCATCCTATATTAACTCTCACTCAACGTAGTCTACTTAGACCCTACTTGTCCTCTTCATAACCCATTATACTTCATAAATAATAATCAAGGGTTCCTATGTAATTTAACTGGATAAAACAGAAAGGAGAAAAATATGCACTTTTCCAGGAGGGATCGATCGATCGATCAAGCAGTTATGACGAATTCGGCCATTGTCAAGTTACGGTTTTGCCTCTCCAACCTCAACCAAATCTCCATTAACGATCCCGAAACTCCCAAACATCATCACTACTGGTATTATATACCTAACTACATGATTTCCTATGTAAAATATGTCCATATTCATCAAGTATAATGATTTAATGGGGTAGAATTGACGTAAACTTCAAGAACCCTAAATTTTCTTTTAATTTCCATTCTTCAAATTCTTTTCCAGATTTCTTGATTTTAAATCCATCCAAATTCGTGGCTTGTCCTCTACATGTGATTGAGATGTCCAGAATATGTCTACTCACCCGAGATCATTATGCGGGTTGTGAGGGCTCAGGCAGAGGATCAAACCTGTCGGGATAGGGTGAGCCAGTTACTAGCTGAAGGAGCAGAGGGTTACTCGATCAGCTCGGAGGGAGGCTTACGCCATAATGGGAGGTTGATTGTGCCAGAGGATGCGGAGTTGAGGCACGCGGTTATGATGGAGTTTCATGGGTCGAAATTCGCGGTACATCCTGGTGGGGATAAAATGTATCAAGATATGAGGAGGCAGTATTGGTGGGCAGGGATGAAACGGGACATAGCAGAGTTTGTTTTGAAATGTACCACGTGTCAGCTTGTGAAAGTTGACCATCAGAGACCATCATGGATGCTACAGCCACTTGAAATTCCTGTGAGGAAGTGGTAGAGCATCTCTATGGACTTCATTACAGGGTTACCGACATCACAGAAGAGTTACGATTCCATATGGGTTATAATGGATCGGTTGACCAAAGTGGCACACTTCCTACCGGTTTGCACAGACTTTGAGACGATGCGTTATGCACAGCTATTCATAGTAGAGATTGTTAAACTGCATGGGGTACCGATTAATATTGTATCGGATAGGGACAAGATCTTCGTGGCCCACTTTTGGCAGAGTTTTCAGGAGGCCATGGGCACGGAGTTACTCTTGAGTACAGCCTATCACCCACAGACTGACGGGCAGACCGAGAGAGTCAATCAGATGTTGGAAGATATGCTCAAAATGTGTATACTAGACTTTGGGGGAGGTTGGGAGAAATATCTTCCTCTGGTAGAGTTTGCGTATAATAACTCTTACCAATTCACGATCGGCATGGCACCATTCATGGCATTATACGGGAGACCTTGTCGTTCACCCGCTTGTTGGTTAGAGGTGGGAGACAACAAACTGTTGGGGCCGGAGATTGTTCTGGAGACATCTTCCAAGATAGACCTGATCCAAGGAAGGATTCAGATAGCTCAGGATAGGCAGAAAAGTTACGCCGATGCTTCACGGAGACACGTGGAGTTAAAGATTGGGGATCAGGTATTGGTCAGGGTGTCCCCCATGAAAGGGGTGATGAGGTTCGGCAAGAAGGGTAAGCTAGCACCGAGGTACGTGGGACTTTTCCCAATTATCGAGAGGGTGGGGCTTGTAGCCTACAGGCTGGGATTACCAAAGCATCTTTAGCGGATACACGACGTGTTCCATGTAGCATCGCTGAAGAAATATCTCAGGAGTGAGAGGGCCTTCTGGCACATTCCACTCGAAGAAATTGATTTACAGCCAGACATCTCATATGAGGAGAGGACAGTGGCTATACGAGACCGTAGCGAGCAGAAATTACGATCCAAATTTGTTCCACTAGTTAGAGTACAGTGGGGTCATCACAACATTGATGAGTCTACCTGGGAGCGGGAGGAGGATATGCGGGAGAAATATCCAGAGCTTTTCATCACAGGTATGACCTAATTTCGGGGACGAAATTCCTTTGTAAGGTGGGGAGTATGTAACACCCCGCATTTTTCATGCATTAAATATTTAATTAATTCGGGAATTGAAAATTACTTGTGAGTCGTAATTTAATTGAATTAATTAGGGAAAATCTTATTTAAATATTAATCGAGGAGTAAAGAGTTAATATTTACGGGAAGTTATTTACTAAGTGAATAGTAATTATTTATTTAAGTCATTTCGAGTATTAATGACAGGGTATGCACTTATCTCAACCGAAAGTCGGTATAGACTAAAGGGGTGAGGGGATAAACATTTTTATAAATTAATTCGGATGCTAATTCTGAGTGTACGGTTGAGTTCGGATGGGCCGAGATAGTCGAAAAAGTGTACCCCGGGGTAGTAAACGGGTCACGGGGCATTTTTAGACATAGTCGGGCCCACACGGGGGCATTTGGGTCACTTGGGCTTGGCCCATTAGGCAAAAAAACGGGAATAGGTAAATTAAGTAATTTAGAGGAATGATATAACGGCTGATAGAGTTTGAGAAAAAGGCTAAGTGGATTAAGGAACCCTAATAGCAGTTAAAGGTGATTTTGTGATCACTAGAGAGCCAACAAGGATCATCTTCAACCTTGGAATTCATCTCCGAATCAGACACTACGAAACCTAAGGCAAGTGGATAACTTGCAATAGTATTAAATCTGTTTTTGAAATTCATATTCATGTGATGTGTTTGAGAAAAATTCGTTTTGGGTGTTCATGGCATAAACATGAGGTTTTGAAAAATAATAATATGATTTACGAATTTGAATGAGAATTCTTGTAGAAATCTGATATTATAAATTGATACATATCTGGTAGGATGATATCTGGATAAATAGAAATGAATTTGGTGTAGAGATTTGGGATGTAAATGTGCAATGAATTTAAGATGGATATTTCCCCAAATCCATAAATTGTAGTTAATGGACGAATTAATGATGTTGGTGGACATTCTGGAAGTCCCTAATAAGGTTTCTAACATGTATTAATGCTAAGAGGGCTTGAGGTTACTGGTAGAAGGAATTAGGGTTTGAGAATTTTCGTCCATGGCTGATTCTGTCTTCGCGAAGAAGACGAAGACCTGCTCGATCGATTGATCGAAGGTCTGGGGTCGATCGAACGAAGGTCGACAGTTTTCGACAATTCTGCCCAGTTATGTATATAAAAGAAAATTATATAATAAATCTTTATGTAATTAATTATGGGGAAATTATTACATGAGTTTAAACCTAATTAATTAGGAGTAAAGTTAATTAGGATTTGAGGAATTTTTTTTGTGTCACGAAATGAAGAAAATTCGGGAGTTGGGAATTTAGACTCGGGTGAGGTTATTTCGGACTACAAGAGTAAGTCTAATTTTATGGTGGGAGCGACATCAAAGGTGACTTAATTAATTAATGTGCGAATTAATTAATAATTAGAGTTGGGCCATAAAAACTCTTAATGAATTAAATGGGCGTATGTTATGGGTTTTGTACATGGTGTAGCCGGGACATTTTATATATATATATATATATATATACGGTGTGTGGTAGTATATATATAGTGTGTGTGTGCATTAATATTAGTGATTGAATATTATTAGTATGTACTCTAGTGCTATAAGGGGAGGTTGCGCGCAGTGGATGAATCCCCTAGCTTGAGGAGTAGGGCGAGTATAATCCCAGGTCATAGCGTCCGTTATATGGGTGAGGGGCATCTCACTTTCAGGGAAGGAATATGACCACCTCCAATTCGTATGTTAAACTAAGTTAGTGAGCTAATCTAACTTGGATAACTAGGTTACGTGAATACACCTAGTGGGATAGCACTTGGGAAAATTTATATTTTGTGAGTATTCTTACTCGGTCGAAAGTTTGTATTTAATGTTATTTCAGTATGTTTGTGAATACTGTAATATGATTAAATATATAATTAGGTAAATAATTATATATGGGATAATTAATACATAGTGAAAAAAAGGGTATCATGTGCATAGCAGGTGTGAATGTTATATGAAATTAAAAGAAGTAATGATTCAATTAAGTTTGACGTTTATAATAACTTAAAAAAATCATGAATTAAGGCATACTCGGTTAGAGTAGGTAAAATTCAAGGGTTAAAATAAGCATTTGGGTCAGGAGCGTAGGACCTAGTAAATTGAATGGAAGCGTTAGTAGTGCACATTAGAGGAGGGGTAAGGAAGTCCTCAAGAGAGTGCGGCACTAACTAAAATATAAAGAGCATGCATATTTATTTATTACTACAAGTTAATCATTTGTTAAATGTTTTCAAATGTTTTTGGGTACTAACCCTTGATATAAAATTCTTTTAAAAACCTTTTAGGTATCAAACCACAAGGGCGCCAAGTTTGACTCTATTCCAAGTATCCTTTGCTGCAGCACATGTGGATGTTGCGGGGTTTTGATAGACACCTCTTTCTTCCATTCTTGTAGAGACTCTCTAGTAGTTATCTGAGCTTGTCGCTCACAGTTCATTTATCAGTATTAGACTTGTTGAGATGTTTTTCTGATATTTACTTGTATTGGATATTTGGACCGATGGTTTATTCGGTTAGGTGTTTTATTTATGGATGGTTATTTTAATTAACTGTGATTGTTTATTATTGTACGTTCCGCATGAGTTTTATTTAATTAATTGAAAGAAAAAATAAATTGGCACCAGTCTACTTTTCTCACTTAGGTGGTTAGTAACTTAAAAAGACGACAGTGATGCTAAGAATGTACCAACTGAGAAACCTTTTCTAACTTGATTTAGGACTGATCACCCGGGATTAATTGGGCGGGGTGTCACAACTTGTGGATCATTCTGAACTCTCATTCTGATGGTTGATACCCCAAGCCACAAGGAGAGGAAGCTTTCTTCAGTTCGATGGGCTCAAGTATCCCTTGTTGCCTTTGCCCTAGCTCCAGTCCAGTTATGAAGTGCATGTTTCTAAACATCTGAATCACATTGACATTGCCATGAGGGTCATATTCTGGACAAACCCTTTCTTTGAAACTGTCCCCTGCCGAGAGTAGGAGTGGATCAACTCGAAATCTTGATAGGAGCATATCATTTGACCCGTGCTGTATCTCAAGAATTGGACTGTTGGTGCTTGCACCCTCGACATTTTTGTCGTCGCCCAAAATGGTGATGACTCACCCGTCGGTGAAGAACTTCAATTTCTGATGGAGTGAAGAAGACACACCCTTGATATTGTGGAGCCAGGGTTGTCCGAGCAACAAGTTAAAACAAGTTGGGATGTCTATGACTTGGAATTCAACGACAGGGTTTATAGGGACAACCCTATTACAAGTTTTATGGATCCCATCACCTCACGATGGGTATTATCGTAGGCACGTACAGCGGCGGGGGTTGGAGCGTGGTCACTTTCATTCAGGCCTAAACACTTGAAGGTTCTCACATGGAAAACATTCAAGGCGGCTCCGTTATCGATAAGGGAGAGTGGCACGGCCTTCCCCATAACTTCGACGGACTTCTTTTGGTGAGGTAGAGGGAGGAACTGTGGGTCTAGTGAGCAATTTGATTAAAGAATTTATGTGTAGATGGGAAGACATGAAAAGTCCCCATAGAGTGATGTTAGCTTGAGTTTTCTTGAGTTGATCGAGGATCTCGCTCTCCTCAGTGTTCATCTTTATCATAGGAAGGTTTTCAACGCCCTTCCCTTTGTGATTTGTTGGTAGTGAGCTTGGAACCTGGTAATGTCTCTCTGATCTGGTCATGTGATTTACTGAAGAAGGAAAGAACATGAATCACGTTTCCTCATCAATCTCAGGTTGTTCTGCCACCCTATTTATTTTTCCGAGGAGTTCTTCAAATGATATCATCCCACATATGTCGGCTACTGGGCTAGCTCTTCCTAAAGATTGTTCTTCACTTGAATATTTGAATTCTTCCCCCCATCCAGTGGCAATAATTATGTCTTTCCATGTAAAGTCAATGCATTCCACAACTTCAACGGCTACTTCATACAGGTCCTCCCATTTTGTGGGGATATGTGTGATTAAAGGGACCAAGATACCTTATAACTTCAAAGTGTCAAGTAACCCGGTGATACTACAAATGCTGTTGGTTGGCTAGAATAATTCTGTCATAATCTGGACAACATCATTTAGGCTGACTTCGTCGGTTGGTACCACCCACCTGTCTGAATCTCGGGCCCACTTTCGTGCTTCCAAGAACAGTGTGCTGAACCTTTGGCAATCGATGACCATCTGTGAGGGAAATTTCATCCCGAACTATAGGAGTTGGTTTAACACCTCTGACAATTCCATACTTCCATTTTCAAAACGGGTACGGACAGCGATGCATGCTCTGGTAAGGAGAGACAGTGCCTGATCAGCGAGGCTAGTAGGGTGTAGGAGGAAATATGGGCAAATTTGAAAAGGTTTAAGAGAGTATATGGGTATGATTTGAGTTGATGGATCGAAATCTGGGTTTTCTTCTAAGAAGAGGGCATTGGCGTGATTTGGAAGTGGATTGTGAGTAGTGTTTGTCTTAGGATTGGCTGGTGGGGTGATGGTACCCCGGTCAATGAGATCTTGGATTATATTTTGGAGGTAAAAGCATTGGTCGGTAGTATGGCCGACAGTTTGGTGAAAGGCGTAATGAGCATCGGCCTTGAAGATTCTTGGGAGTGGATTTGGCAATGGACATGGATCCAAGGGTTTGATGAGGTTTTGGCTTAATAGGGCTTGGTAAACTTTGGAGAGGGAAGTATGGAGCTCAGTGTATTCCCTTCGAATGTGGGAAGGGAGGATTTTGGGTGCCCATGATGTGGTTGGTTAAGAGATGTTGTTGATGGTTGAGACTGTAGCACTGGCAGGCTTGTCATACTTTCTAGGGGTGAACTGTCCGGACACCTTCTTCGGTTCAACCTCTGTTTGAAAAAGGTTTTCCTCGATTTCTACTCATGTTTCTCTGAGAGATCGTAAGTGGGATAGTATTGTCCTCCCATCTTCGCTTGGACATGGGGCAAGAAATTCTTCTTCACTATGTTGACCTGTTCTTCTTCAGATGGTTGATTGGTCATGGTAGCTGCCTGTTCCCTTCATCGGGTTATGAAGTTACTAACTGATTCCCCAGGGTTCTGTTTGATCACCTCTAAATCATGATGGGTGACCTTAAGTTCTTCATTATATTTGTACTTCGACATGAATTCTCGGGATACATCCTTCCAGCTACGGATTTTGGATTCCTCGAGGGACAAAAACCATCGGAGGGCACTATCCTTAAAAGTTTGTTGAAACAATTGGGACATCACATCTTCAGAAGCCCCTAGTATAGTCATGGAATGATGATAACTGCGAAGATGAACAATCGGGGGTCCACTCCCTCCAAACTTCATGATATTTGGCATCTTAAACCTCTCAGGTAACCTCGCTTTAGGATAAGGATACATGTGGGTGTAGTCTATGTAACTCCCAGAGATTCTGACTTGGTCAAACTTTTTGGTGAGCATCTTGAGATCCTCTTTGACTTTATTTAACTCCTCCTCTTTTGGATCAACGACCATGGGCAGGTTAGCCACAGGCTGGGCAATGTTTGGCATAGGAAGCTGGGCAGGCGGCGGCCCATTGATAAGAGGGGTACGTGGAGCGTGATGATATTCTTCAAGAACCCAGATAGGCTCAGGTAGACCTATAGCACGAGGGAATAGGTACTCAGGATCTTGAGGAATTGGAACCTAGTTTTGTTACATCTCTCGCACCTCGATTTGGAGGTTGTTAATCTTGGACACGAGCTGAGCTAGGACTGTTGTCAGATCCGACTGTATGACTGGTTCTTGATCTGTATTCTCCATGGAGAGTGAATGGATTTTGGACTTGGAAGAAGTAGTAGAGGAATGGACGAAACTTCGGGGTGATTTAACTGAAGATCGAAGTCAATAGGGAGCCAGGCCAAGGGCTTGCAATCGACCTGAAAAGGCGTAGGATGAGATTTATTTTTGAGAAAAAAGGGAAGAAACTATTTTTCTTTTCTACTTTTTTTTTGGATTTTTTGATAAAGAAAGGAGAAATATTTTTGGATTTTTGATAAAGAAGGGAGAAATGTTTTTGGATTTTTGATAAAGAAGGGAGAAATGTTTTTGGAGATGGAACTCAGCATGATTATTATGATTATTATGTTCTCACTTGTATTTAATTCTTCTAAACGCAATGTCGGACGGGACCCGAGCCTAGAAAAGTGAGGTTTTTAATATATGCAAAGCTATATTTTGGACTTGTAACTAGGCTCGTGGACAGGGTCCCATTTTAAAAATGCCCAAAAATTGGGTAGCAGATCGACGCAGAATTTCGGCAGAGTTTCGAGTTGAAATCGGCAATCTAAAGTTCGTGTCCTAGGTTTGACACCTATATGTGGGTATGCAGTTGGTTGGGTGAATCGGCATGGGTTCCCCCCTTTGGAGTGGCTTCCACGATATACGTCTTTCTCTTGCGATCAATTGGTACGTGTGGACAAGCCATTTGATATACCTGAGTGTATGTGAATTGCTTCACTATATACCTCATGGGGACGGTACGTGTGAGAGAAAATTCGATATACTCAGCATAAGTGAACGAATTCCTTGTGATATACCTCCCGTCATGACTTCGGTCAAGCGGTACGATGCGGGGGAACCATTCGATATACATCGAAGGTGAGAGTCATATCACTTAGGCTAACTGCGAACTGTCGGACCAGCTCCCATCACGAAGTGACCCTCTAGTTACTGGGTAAGATTTCGTTAATAACAATGATCTTTGGTGATGTCGTGTGAATCATGCATGATTCTCTTATTAGTCTCTTATAATGAGAATGCCTTTCATGATTATGCCAAATAGGGAGCAAAGTACAAGTACCAAAGCTACACCAAGTATGGATGGGTGATGGGTGCAACATGCGGATATATGTGATCCTAGGTGCACGTGGTGTGAAGTGTACATGGAGAATTTTCTACAAGTGTGTGAACATAAGCATAAGCATAAGCATAAGCATAAGCATGGGATACACATGGAAAAGGGGGAACATGTAGATATGGGGGGAAACATAAACAAATATAGCATCCATGCGAATAGAGTCAAGCCCTCAAAATACACATATCCCTAGTGGAGTCGCCACTGTGGCCATCCGCGATCCTCGCCGCACGGGCGGGCGCGCGAAGGGAAAGGATCTTCGGGTCCCCCACATCCCTCTCGGGAGCGCTTCGGCCGACATCATTTGAGATGAGGTGTAAAAAATGTAGAGATATTCAGAGTCGCCAGCTTATTTTACTCAAAACAGACAAAAGAAGAAGGGGAAGCCATCCCGAAGGATGGCATCCAAAGACATACTGGTGCATGCGAAACCAAAATGATTCGAGGAGGGTTCGAAGGCTAAGTTACGAAATGGGAAGGTGTTAGGCACCCATTCCGCCCTTTCGGTCTCTCATGGATATTTGTTATTTTCCTTTATATTTCCCCCCTGTGATATGTGTGCATGTGTATATATATAATGGAGATAGGAATCCTCGACTTGAATCATGGAAAAGATAAAGCGAGTCATCCGTAGGAAGATATAAGAATAATATTAGAAAAATAAGATTTACGCGATTACCCCTACGTTGATCGTTATAACGGAACGACAACGCATATGGAGTAATACTTCACGAATGTCAAGTATATAGAATATAAGAAGATTAGATTTAGAGAAAATAGGAAAATAAGAGAAAAAGTGAGAAAAGGACTCGAGACTCGGCTTTTACCCCAAGACGCCTACGTAGCCTATAAAGGCATCAAAGTCCACGTAGTTCGCACACAAAACGAGGGGTGGGGTTTATCCCATAAATCCAAATGGGGGATCTCTTATTTGTGAGTGTGTGTGCGTGTAGAAAAAGTGTTTTAGTGGTGATAAAAGTGTGAGAAAAGTGTGAGAATCCCTATTTGAAATTTATGAGCAAACCCTCTTTTTCTTGTTCTTTTTGGGTTTTTATTTATATGAAAATAAGAGATGTGCAATAATACTAAATAAAAAGTATATTAGGATGTGCGAGATAAGATAATAAAAGTGTTAAGTAAGAAAACAAGTTATTGAGAATTTAAGAGAGAGTTTGAGAAAGTTGGACCTTCTTGAAGATCTGGAGCTTGATCTTGAATGTTGGAGAGCCGCCCTTGCACTTGGATGATGATGGAGAGTGGCTAATTCACCAAGCTTGATGAAAAGGATGATGAAAAGTGGAAGTAAAAAAGGGATTTGGAGGTTGAAATCACGCTGCCTTCGAGGGAGATTTCTGGGATTCGTTGAGAGTGGATTTTATCAGATATGGGATCCTCTTGCAAATGAGGTGAAGGCCTCCTTTTATAGGCTCAGTTCTTTCCCCATCGGCACAGACCTAGTCCTGCCAGGAAGGGTCTAGAACCTGCCATTTTGCAGTGTATTTCAGGCCCTTTTGGGAAATCGACTGCCGAGGGCAAACCATTGGTCATAATCGTGCACGGGGTAGACCATTGGAAATGTAATTCAGATACCTTCCAAAGTCCTTTGGACCACTCTCGGGTTCGGGAGTTGACTTTGGGTTAGATATGGCTCGAAAGCGTTTGTCGGTCTATTGGATGGGGAATCGTTTGGGACGCAAACGGATCATTCGTCTGTATGGTAAGTCCAAATCACGCACGGAGAGGACCGTTAGAAAGGTTAGGAGATTTACTTCGACGTTCCAAAGAGTTTGACCCAATTTGCGGAGTTGACTTTGGTCAATCGGGACCTGGAAGCATTCAGTGACCTCTTGGAGTTAAACGAATCGTTCGTCCGCATGGTAAGTCGGAATCACGCACGGGACGGACCGTTGGAAAGGCTATTTAGTTCCCTTCGAAGATTCATTTAGCCGCGGTTGAGCTAAAGAGTTGACTTAGGTCAAACAGCGCCCGGTGGCCTCTGAGTCAAGTTTCGGACGCAAACGGATCGTTCATCCGCGTGGTAAGTTGGAATCGCGCACGGGATGTACCATTGGAAAGGGTATTTAGTGCCCTTCGAGGATTCATTCAGTCTTAGTTGAGATGAAGAGTTTGAATTTTTGGTCAAACTGAGCCAGGGAGTGCCCGATGGATTCTAGGTCAGTACTCGGGACATGACCTGGGTTTATGGTGATGAAGGGAGGTACTAGGGACCTAAGGAGAGTTGGGGGTAACGGAATGGGGTGTCTACAACCGGATATATGAGATTACAATGACGAGTACATATGATTCAATTAAGTTTTGAATAATCAAGAATCCTATCGTCTTTTTTACTAGAAAAATCCGAACTAAAGAATTTGTGTCTCTCTTGATCATTAGTTATTGAGAGGTTAGATATATATCTTCTCTTGACAGAAAGAGGATGGGTATTTATTTGATTTTGATCCTTGTGGGTCAAAAGGAAGACTAAACTGGATCTGTGTGGCTCTCCTAATAATATCCATAAATGACTTATTTTTGGTAAGAGATGAACATTACCATATGTAAATTAAGGTCCATGATACACATTGGTATTACATTGCATTTCTCCCTCTGAGTCAGAATAAATATGTTTTCGAACCTTCTCTTTAAAATTCAAAGGGGATGTTCCCGCGCGAATCTCAGCAATCGCTTATTCTGATTATACATATTGATCATTTTGAACTAAAAGAAAACTTTTGGGTGGAATATTTACATTATGCATATATATATATATATATATATATATATATATATATATATATATATATATATTTGTACTCCTGATATTAATGTTAATTAAACTGTTATTAAGTCTCCTCGTAGTTATTCGACCAAATTAGTTATAAACTGACCTTAGTATAATGTATTTTTTGACTAAATGCCAATAGTTCTAGTACTATCATTAGTTCTGACTGAATAAGGCAATTAAGATCCATGCTCTCCATAAGGAATCTCTGATAAGACCGCTGAGTTTATGAAAAAGTGGACGATGAGGGTGTAGAACTTCGAGGTGGCTTCATAGCAAATCTATGCCAATAAGGAGCTAAGACAAGGAGTGCAGTACTACCTCGGAAGGAAATAAAACTTTTGTATTTTTAGTAAAAAGTAATAGGTTTGGTAGTTTTTTGAAGAAAAAAAGGAAAGAGAAGCCATCAATGTAGTTGTTTGTTATTAAGTTTCAATTATATTATGTTCAACTTAGGGTGAAACAAAAATGATGGGCATGACCCTAGTATGGAAAATGATGTGGTACGCGATGCAAGACATGGTTTAACTTGTTAAAAGGCTTATGAGCATGGTCTTATTTTGAAACGGGTGAGATAGCACAAAATTAAGGCGATAAGATAACTCCGAATTTCGACAGAGTTTCATATTGAAACTAGAAATCTTTGTATCAGCGCCCTAGTGTATAGGATTATATGATGTTTATGCATGGCAGGTTAGTGTGGCGGTTCTCCTATTTGGCATGACTTCCATAATA
The DNA here is from genome assembly GCA_949130495.1 of Sambucus nigra. NCBI lineage: Eukaryota > Viridiplantae > Streptophyta > Magnoliopsida > Dipsacales > Adoxaceae > Sambucus > Sambucus nigra. The sequence goes on along the minus strand of OX422220.1, from coordinate 371,021,710 downwards.
TACCTATTGCTTATAAGGGCAATCATTCATCTTTGCATGTAGAAAAGCCATTTGATAAACCCAATTGTGTGTTAATATTCTCACAATATACCTTATAATGATGGTACGTATTAGAGAGAATTTGAAATACTCGATGTACGTGAATGCATTCCCTTCTATATACCTCCTTGGTGGGGGTTGGTGGAGTTTAGTGTATTCAGAAGGCAGGGACATCGACATCGTCATGGGGAGCAAACATCTTCAATGGAACAACAACAATTATGTGTGCATTTGATAACACACATTTTCAATGGAAATATGGAATCTTGGGCACTTTCCAAACTAATATTTTAACTTAAAATATTATTATTATCCATGACGCAGTTTATCTTAAAAAATATGTTCCAAGTAAAACATTGTTTTCATCTTCGCAATTAGACGAGCCCTAAAAGGGTCTCCAGCAAAAATGGGCAAATTGCCTTACCACGTCAGAAAAAATATCCACTTCTATTTTAGCATAATCATAAATTTTGCTTCCGAATCTAGCAAACTGGGAGGTGATTCGAATAAATAGCGTTACAATTATCACGTCCAAATGATGTACTCATTTGGTCGTGCCTTGTCAGCCTTATTCTTGGCAAAAATGGCCACATTTTTAACCACCCAAATTCCATAAACCTATTATGGCATCTCTGCCAGAAAATTTTTAAAAAACATGCAAAAACCTAATTTGGATCTCCAGTTGGAGATGCTCTAAATAAGGGAAATAAAACCATAAAAAAACATGCTACGAGATAAATATATCAAACCTCCTAAATTTGCAGACGTGGTTCAATTTGCCTCGTGCTGTAATGCAAGTGACGTTGACAATGAGGAGTGAAGTAAAGAAAGAGAAAGTAGTTCTCTACTGCGGTTGACATGATCCCTGATAGATATATCATCATATAACACTGCAACATTTATTTTTAAGTTGGAACCACAATCATTACCTCACGATAAGCTCATATTTATTCATCATTGTAACCACTGTTCTAAAAAATCCGCCTAGGCTTAAGGCTTAGGAGAAACGCCTCGCCTTACGCTTTTGACGCCTTATTCTTTGTAAAACCCTTACGACGCGCTTTTTTCTAAAAACAACAATGCCTTAGTGAAACGATGTCGCCTTTTAAAGATTTTGTTTACAAACCGGACCATTATCTTATCCAATATAATCAGATAGTATTTTAATTTGCATATATTCATACATATTTTTATGATACGTGCAATTTTTGTATTTTAATAGCCTTGTTATGGTTAAAAAATATTAAAATATATTAAGAAGGCCTAAATGCCTTTTCACGCCTTTTTACGCCTAGGCCCGCCTAGGCTTCTAAGGCTTAAGTCTTGGCCTCCATGCCTCAATCACGCCCCGCATTTTTTAGGACCTTGTAACATTGATTCTGAAGTATATCATGACCTGAATTATACTATTAATGAAGCATCAAAATCGGGATGTGGCCTTTTTGGTTTGTTCAACATCATTTGTAACTGTAATTCTTATTAGTTATTTGTACGCTTATTGTGCATATTTATAAATCATACAAAAATGATTTGTCAATAAGTATAATGGCCCCATTTTAAATCTAACTTAGGGCTCTCAAAACCAAGGGCAGACCCTTTTCCTTCCTAAAATCCATTTTTTTATGCATAAGGTAATAAATGAAATGCTTTTCTAATGCAATAAGAGAAACAAAGTGAGAATTTTTTTTTATTTTCAGTTATGTGCATCAATTACAAAACAAGGCATATAGAGAGGTCAGAATAACAGTAACCATCTCCAAGGAGCAGTCACTAGTAGTAATATTGAGAACTTCAGAGACTTCCTTGTAGTCTTCCAAATAGTGAACCGAGCCATTATTTGTATGCAATAATAAATAATAGCATGTGAAGAAACATGTCCCCAAATCATAAATAAGAAACTCCCTCACATCCATAGCAGAATCTCCGGTGTGCAACTGTAAAAATTTAAATCAATTAAAAAGACTTGGGTTGTTCAATTAAACGCAATTTTATACTAATGGCATAAATTACTTATACGGTAATATGTACAAAACATGTGGAAGTTAAAAACATCCATGGCTATAACTAGGAACATAAATGATCATAAGTACTAGAGAATGCATACTTGAAGCTCAAGATTCGCATACTTATAGCTCAAGCTTCTCATCCCCTTGTGTTTTGACAGGAACGGGATATAAATGGATATCACCTGCACATGAGGAAACAATTTCCATTCCCATATTATATCTCATAATCCCAAATTCCAATTCATATATTTAAAAAATTAAATTTTAATTCTGATAAAGATAGATAATGTTAGGTAAAATGATGAACAAGGTGACTGTAAGAGGAATCTATAAAGGAAAGAATACAGGGAGGCTTATTTTTTAATATTCCTCTTCAGAAACATATAGTTTATTTTTTCTCATCTTTTCCTAAGACGGGTCGATAAAGGTACAAAATTTGAAAATAGTTCTCTAATGGTCACAATTGTTAGATTTGCTAAAAAAAATAATGAACAACACAACTTGGCTAACAAAAATCCCTTATCTCGGACATTTTTTAAGAATGTCAATTGTAATAATAGTCATTAGGTGAACAAACGCAACATTATTTACTTATATTATTTTAAAAAGTGAATCAAGGAAGCATTATTAAAGGCAGATGGGGAGCAAATTATAAAACAAGCAAAAAAAAAATCTTCTCCCTTTAGTTCTAGATATGTTGGTGTATCATTGAGGCTCACGGTGCACCTCCATGGTTATTAATAATACCTTAAATTAGACATATAACATTCCCAAAATTATGTCCTTTGGCTATCATTTATGCATTGGAGCTCTTCAACAAAACTACAGTTATGGAATGAACCTACGCCAAATAAAGGAACTAATCCACGATCTCATATGTGACTATCTAAGTATATTCTAAGATGATTTAATTGAGTAACAACTATCAGAATATGTAGAATATACCATTATATTTGAGCAATTTAAACCATCAAGCCAATAAGAGGGAATTTATGGACAGTGAATTGAGTAACCAAGAGGGAGATTATTTGTCTACTCCAATCACCATTAGAATACAATAACAAATTTATGTTGTTTTAATTGTCTATTATAGGGGAATCTAGAGGACCATTTCTAAACTAATTATCCCAATTTGTATAAACTAGTTCAACTTTTGAAAGAAAAATAAAAGTTAGATGAAGCCCATTGTTGTCCTTGTGGCATTAGTATGTGAATTGTTAAAAAATTAGCAAGTAAAATCTACTATAAGTTGTACATGTATATATATACATCCATTCTAGGTATAGTCCAAGCCATAAATTATTTGTTGTATATTTAGTCTTGTGACACATAGTCGCATCGTGACTCCAGAATATTGCATGCCCGCAAGACATCCGTGTGTCATCCCATGCTTATGAGGGGCCATATGAAAAAGATATAATTTTCTAATTTTTAAAATTGTAGAGGTAAAGATATAATTTTCAATGCTTTTTGTCTCCAATATACCCATGGCTACAAATTCTCTCTACCTATGGCACAATCTGCACAAGTCTTTCTTTAATCCGGGGCTAAAAGAAACTGAAAGATACACTAGCACGTAGTGTACCTTTCCATATAACATGCCCCTTATCATCATTATCATTGTAAAATTTATAAAAATTGAAGAGACAAACTTTGATTTTAAGTAGGCTTAGATCTTAATTAATTGTCATGGTTACTTGAATTTTAAATAAAAATGATATTGCGCCGAGTAACCCAGTTAAACTACCAAATGATAACGACCGAGCTCTAACTTTACTTAGATTGTCTACACCATAATATATGATGTGGAGATTACTATTACAAAATGCATATAACAAACCTAAACTCACTTTCTTTGAAATAAAAGCCATAATATGTGCCACTATAAAGAGTGAACTGACTTCAGCAGACTTCTCAAATTTCTTAAAACTCATAGTCTTTAGTGATGGCTATCTACGAATGTGCATCTTGATAGTTATGAACATACGTTGTGTTTCTGAAATTAGTATATAAATCTAGGTGAGAGTACAAAATTACCCGTCCAGATAATACCTATAAGAGAAAAATGATTCAAGTTTATGTTGTGCATTTAACTGATGACGCCATCCTTAGTTCTAAAATACTTAATTCGGAACCTGACATCGTGAATAGAGCAGAAAAAGGTGGCGAATATGGTCTCCATGTGGTTCAAACCAATCAGAAGGTACGAATCATATGCACAATCCAATGCAGGGAACAATGAATCGCCCGCCACTGTCTGGGTAGACTATGGAGACCTCCTCGTGTTTGAACAAGTTAATAATGATGAGAACATTTCCAAAATGACTGAAACCAAAGTAGACTTGAACAGAGTCTAGAACAGGACTAGACTTTCCCAAATCCTTCCCACTAGTCACTTTCTAAAATCGAGAGTCATGTGAAGAGACGATCACTACCCTCAAGTGACTTTAATACCTTTGCGTCTATCCGTACCTCAAACCGAGCCACTTCACTGTTGTTTTCACTTTTTACTCAAAAAATTGACTTATAACATCAAAACAATCATCTACTAGTCATTTTCCAAAATCGAGAGTCCGATGAGAACACAAAACGCCCCATAAGTTACTTTTGTACCTCTTAGGGTGTTCGTGCCTCTCTTAGAGCCACTTGATTGATGTTTTGAGTTTTCGCCCCCTAAAATCCATTTTATACCACAAAACGAGCGTATACTAGTCAATTTTTGCAAATGGAGTTCGATTAGGAGAAGGAAACTTCCCACATGTTCCTTTTGTGCGTCTTTGGGTTTCCGTTCCTCTTTTAAGGACACTCGATTAATGTTTTGAGTGTTTGACTCCAAATATCCATTTTTAACACGGAAAAGAACATACACAAGTGAGATAATTTCTAAAACCAAATGTCCAATGATGAAACTATCTCTTCCCACTAGATACGTTAAAAGCTCTTGGGGTGTTCGTCTCTCTTATTAAGCCACCAAGTTCCTATTTTGAGTTTCTAACTCCTAAATCTCATTTTCAACCCCATAACAAGCGTATACTAGTTAACTTCATCAACCAAGATCCCGGTGAGGACACAATCCTTCCCTTAAGTTACTTTGATACCTTTGGAGTTATTCATGACTCTTTCCATGCCATTTCATTTATTTTTTTCGCGACTCAAAATGAACATAAATGAGAAAATTAACATTTTACACCTAAGAAGCACGGACACTTCTTTAAAGGTGACGTACCCATGTTGGACACTCCGACACTTGTACGACACTCCACCTGTCCTGTCAGACTTGTTTGGCATTAAAAAAAAAGGCAGGCACTTCACAAACATGGCCCAGACATTTCGTGGACACAATGAGGTGCCAAAATTAAAGAATACTAATAAATTGTAGTATTATCTTGTAAAATTGAATCTTTAAGGGTGTATCGATAATAGGAAGATAAGTTAATATAATATAGTTATTAAAGAACACTAAGAAATGCATATCTTTGCCTTAGAATTTAATCGCCATTATTAAATGGTGAAATACTGAACCATGTTAATTTTAATATATTAGTTTCACAATTATTTTTTTTAAATTCAAAGTAGATGTCGTCGTGTCTTTGATGTTTCGGGTACTTATTTTTTAAATTTGTCGTGTTCGTGACGATTCGGACACGACACCCCTATCCGTGTACATGCTTCGTAGTTTCCCATGAGATGCTTGAATAACATTAGCGATTTTTTCAACGGTGATGCATGTTTGAATTAATTTGGGTCCGTCACATATATCACAAAATAAAATCTAATTAAGACATGAATTAATTAACACAAAAAAATATATCAATAATTCTAACTAAAACTCACACAAACAAGTATACAAATATTTTCATAAATTAATCTTAAAACAATACTATAACAACCGGTTGATAATTTGGGTTTTGAATTGGCTCACCATCAACCTCCTATCACAACTACAAATCAATCGAGTACACAAACTAATGATATTAATCAAGAACCAATAATTAAAATTACCTTTACATGTACCAATTTTACGATACTATAACTTGAATGTCCCGGACTAAATTAGTTCATAACTTAAATGTTGTTCAATCCATTACAGATATAGTTTATTCATAAGAAGAAAGATTGCATTCGTCCTATTATGGAGGCAAAAGTTGTATTTTATATGTTTTTATTTTTAACTAGAGGAGAATCTTCACGTGGAAGGCCTCAAAAGAATGAAAATTAATGTAAAAAATATTTTCTATTTTTATATCATGAAATCAAGTTCGCTAATTGCTTTTGGGTTTCTCACCATATATTTCATGAAATAGAATGGTTGTAAGTTACTTTGTGATAGTAGGAGAGGTCACATTATTTTGAAATGATCAAGTTGTCATCATTATTTTAAAGTTAGAATATATAGAACCAAAAACAATTTTTCGTTATCATACTAAATCAATGAGAAAACTATAAAAAAAATCCATAAATTTGTATAAAATTTTAATTGTAATCTTTTTAAATTTTAAATAATAAAAATAAATTATGTATCTTTTTTATTTATAAAAATGTATAAACTAATATTCTTGATTTTAAGGATATAAGGAAAACATATAATAATTGTGGAATTTTTGGATGTTAAAAGCACATAATATAAGGAAAGGATAATTTAGGGATTATGTAATCAATTAGTAACACAATAAAAATTCACATGAGAATTATGAAATTATTATAAAATCAAAATTCTATATTAAAATTGTCATTCCAATAATATAATTGTACTAAATTGGCTACAAACAAGAGAAGAAAACATATGTATATGAAAACACTTATAATTCATGAATATAATAATCACTCACGTTTGCAGAAGAAAATCATGTTGAAACTTTGATTCTCTCTCATTAATATAATAGTCCCCTTGATATAATTTTTACGATAGTATACTATGTGCATCTGCCTCCTAGTATGAAATAATTTACACCAAGCAGAAGAAGCACTACAATGTATTTGCCCCACGAACCACCAATGGTGACACTTGCTTTGACTCCATGAAAGAACTAAGGCTCCAAGTTTACAAAAATCAAATTTGGTCAAATTAATTAATTGGGTGAAAATCCAATTTATCTAACATAATGCAAGTTCCATGGGGTATTTAGTAGAAGTATAGTCCCTCTTAATTTAAGAAATGATTTTATATAATATGGACCAACACCGACCATAAGCATGTGCCCATTAGTCACTTGCACATTGCCCAATTTGGAAGAATCATTAACATAGATACATTTTAGAGACCTGGGATAAATTAGTTGCACACTTTGAATTGCTCATTTTCAAGGGAGATTTAGTTATTTAGATGATTAATTCACAAAGCGGTAGGGTTTTTCTGGAATGGAACCATAAAAGAAATTAAAAAGAAATGAAAAGCCCATCACCTCAATTAAAATTGATGAATGTTCCACTTCCCAAAATAATTCTTTCATTTCTCTCATCATGTAATACCCCATATATTACATGATTATTTAAATGATTATTTATTCATATATTAATATCTACTCGGGTGAATTAAGTGCTAATTTATTGAGTTCAATTAGTTTAAATTATTCATCGAAGTTTAAAACGAGTATATGATGACTCATAAATTAAATTAATACATATACGATTAATCTAGTATTGCAAGTTGATTTTGTTATACTAGGCTCTGGGGGAATACAGATGCCCGGAATAGTATTTTTAACATCGTAAATTGAGTTCTGGGGTAGTCATACCTTTGGGAATTTATGATTTTTTCCAATTTTTCCGAATTATCTTTTTTTTTTAATTTTTCAAAAAAATCGGATCGAGAATGGGAATAATTATTTTATTTATGAAAAAATTGAATTTTTTTTCGAATAGACATTTTCTTATTCGATTCGGCCGAAAAACATGATTGGGAGTCCCAAATAATTTGGTACAAACATATTCTAACACTCGTCTACTAACTCGGTGCAGTGAGCTTCTCATAGGGGTGATAATTCGGACCAACGGGTCATGTTTTGGGTCGACACGACACGATACAACAAGGTTTTTTCGGACACGACATGGATTCAAGTTTTTTTAGTTGACACGAATACGACACGAATAAAAATTAACACGGCACGACAACCATACTTTCTTAAATTTCAGGGCTAAAAAACACGATAACACGACACGACACAACACGACTCATAATTAAGACATGAACACGACATGATATGACTTCGTGTAAAAAAAATACGACACGAACATGAAATATCGTGTAAATTTTAGATTAATTTTATATCAATTCTTATCATTTTTTAATGTGGTTTCTAAAATTGCCATCCACTAGCTTCTCATAATCTTCCGGATTTAGTTACCTAGAGAAACACTACCTCTTTTCTTGCATAGCAATTAAATAACGGCCTAAATGGCCTTAGTTACCTACATAAACACTCAACTCCTAGAGTGCTTATAAATTTAGGCCATCACATGAATCCCCAATCACTTCACTAATCAACCCACGAAGACACTCTCAAGCCCTTTCTTGCTTTTCAATCAAAGCCATCTCTTGATTTATTTGTTTGTTTTTATCGTACATCTTTTGAAACTCATGAACAACAACATGAACAGCCTGGAACCTTCTTCATCATCTGTGGATTTGGCTTTCAAACCTCCACTGGGGTTTCACTTCCACCCCAGTGATGAAGAAATATACAAAATGATCACTAAAAACATCACTCGCGGCCAACATCTTGTGAGGGAGAGGAACCTCTACGAGGAGGAGGAACTCACTGCAATATTTGAGGCGTGCACTAAAGTGAACACCCTGTATTTCTTCACTCCCTTAAGCATTGAAGATTATATCCAGCCGTCTTACTCATTTCCAACGCCATCCCAGCCACAACTGAATGATCAAGCACCCCACATGAGCGCTTTCATTAGTGGCTTTACCCAGTGGGAATTAGAGCAACCACCGCAGCCATCAGAGGAACAAATAAATATCGTGGAAACACAACCACTCCTAATAACACCAATAAGCACGGAAGACTACGGCATCCACAATTTTAAATCGCCTACTGAAGAGCTAACGGGCCAATATCACCCGGATGAACTTTTCAGTTATGATGAACTCTTACAAAATTGAGATTTATCACTTTACTTATTGTTATGAAAGTTAATATACAATTCACGATGAATCACATCTCCTCGTATGCTTTTTTATTTAGAATGTTTAGTTGTTGAAAGTTGATGATGGAGCCGTATGGCCTTATATATGGATGATAATACTACATTTTTAAGATCCGTATAATATTTTCCAACGATAATTAATTTCATCTTTTATTTAGCATTACTTGTACAATGATGAGAATTTCAGTCACGCAGGCTGTTATAAAAAATATAAATATTATAAAATCTTTGCTTAGTATATATCATTTGATGACCAAAGAAAATATGCATCGTTTTACAGTCAAAGTTGATAACAAAATTCATGTAAAAAAGAAAAATACAAAAAACAACCCATATAAAATAAGTATTGGATATGAGTAAGGAAATGTGGCAAAACGTTGAAGAACATATTTTGTAGATGAACACAAAAAGTGTGTATACCCAAATGCTAAAAAAATAGTTCCAAAAAAGAATTTCAAATTCGATGTAAAGGGTAAATAATTATCATTCAACAAAGTAACAAAAAAAAGAGTTATTCTCAATCTTATGCAAATCACAAAACATAAAACAAATTTTTTTATACGAAACTCTATTAATTACATTTATTAATTTAAATCCATTCACAAACACAAATGGTGTTGTGATTTGCCTTTACTAGCCATTCAGTGGATGCGATGTATTGAATTGAGCAACCTTCTTGTGAAAACTATGACAACAAAATTCGTACAACCCTTTTCGAATATTCTTGGTTTTGCTTATTGTGATTGTCTCATTGAACCTAATTCTTGGAATCTCCGGTCATTTAATTTGGTTTCATTGTATCAACTCTGTTAGATTTTTAACGCTTTAAGTCCCTTTCCCTGGATGAAGTTCTCACTTGGTTTATAGGAATACCCTTTTTAGTGGATCCTTAATATTTTGTTTTACATTTACATAGGGCATGTTTGGTTGTCCCCAAAATTGCAAATTAGTCCATTTAAAATTAACTCATTCATGAATTGCCTTATTATTAGTGTTTGGTTATAAGAATGAACAAATTAAAAAATGAACCAATTTTTGTTGATTCACAAAAACTTAAATTAGTTCATTTCACCAAAAGCTTGAAATTGCATAATTTATAATTACAACATGAATCTTAAATGCATCACTCCCATAGAGTACCTATCACCATACTACTCTCTCTCTCTCTCTCTCTCTCTCTCTCTCTCTCCACACACACACACACATCAAAAGTAAATAACTTTATTTTTCTTTTCCAAACACACTACAAATTAGATTTAAACCCATTTAAAATTAATACATCGACAATCCATTCATTTCAAATTGATCAATTTATAAAATTAAATAATTTACGCAACCAAACGGGCCCATAGTAATTGGAAAATTCCACTTGCAATCGATTATTTAATGGTATCATGTCGATGATGTATATGTCGTGGCCTACTATTATTGTTACGATCTTGTGCCATTCTAAGCACAAATTGGCTATCATAATGGGTTAATATTAGTGGCACCAGTTATGGCTAGTTTGAAATATCCTCTTAAAAAATTTAGCCATTGTGCTTCTTCTTCGGCTTTCACTAAAGCAATAAATTCCGGCTTCATAGCGGATCTTGATATTCATGTTTTCTTTAAGGATTTTTGGAAAAAATGGCATCTCAAAGAGTAGAAATATATCCACTTGTTAATTTTGAGTTATTGGAGTTAGATATCCTTGTTTTTATTTATGTATATTTTAATAATTGGATATCTTACATAGTGCAGTGCATCCTTAAAGAATACCCTAAATATATACTCGTATAATTAATTTTTAATTATCTTATCTAGGATTACTCTTATATTAACATAGATTACTCGTCGAGCATGCTATATAACGTGAAGTTCAAATTGATAAATATATTAAACTTCCTAAGACATTAGAATATTCTAAATTGATTCATTAGAGTTTGATTGATCAGTGTTTTCATTAGACTCGTGTCGTATTCGTGATATATATCATGAAGTTTTCCACACAATTCTAGTAATGTTCATAGTTTTAGTAATATTGAGACAAAATGCGACATCCTCCATGCTTAAATATTTAACTTCAAATATCAAGATTGAGACAAAATGACTCCATTGGAAATTCTAGAAATATTGATTCCAATGACATCCCCCATGCCTAATTCTCTAACTTCAACTATATTCTTTAGTGTATGTTTTATAGTATTAGTAACATCATTGCTACTAGCATTAACATTTTGTCTATATACAAGCAAACAATGTCATATCCGTTTTGAGTGATTTTTAGAGAAACACATTTGTTAAACTAATTTATCTCAAAACCATGAGTTCATTCTCCCAAATAAGAATAACTACGCCCTTTGCATGATAAAAATGAAGGTTCATCCAAATGATGATGCATATGCTCAGCCACTTCCAATAAAGGCTGAAGATTATATCCAGCCATCCCACCCATTTCAAACATCACCAATAACCATGGAAGATCATGCCCGACCATCCCACCCAATTCCATCAACAATAATAAGAATCGAAGATTACATCTAGCCATCTGAGCCACATCTGAATGATCAACCCCCACGGGATATGAACTCTTTCATTAGTGACTTTATCGAGTGGGAAATTTAGCAACCATTAAGCATGGAAGACTATGGCATCCACAATTTGGAATGGCTTATTGAAGAAATGACGAATGACCAATATCACTCTGATGAATATTTCAGTTATGATGAACTCTTACAATGCTAGATATATAATTTTTATGTTTTTACTTGAGACATATCCTTAAATAATCATTCAAATAGAATTTATTGTGTAATATATCATGTCCTTAAATCATAGTTCAAATAGTTAAATCCTTAAATAAACATAATCCACCAACTATGTATTACGAAAATTGCATGTTTAAATTCATATTCACATTTCTAATTTACACACACACAAAAAGTGGGGGAGTACTCCTAAGTTTAGAAGATTTTTTCTTTTTCCAAATTTACAATTTTTAACACATACACTCATCCATAACTAACCAAATACTAAATAAAGTCACACTCCAACAAATTTTATGAGGAGTTTTAGATAATTTTTGTAACCGTTTCAACTGATAATTTTGTGAGGAGTTTTAGGGGTTTGAATAATAAAAATTTTGTTAAAAATAATTTTGTGAACTCAAACATTTTGTTATAATTAGAGCATAATGGAACAATAGTTGTGTATGTGCCATAAATCGAAAGCAGTCGTAAATGAGAGGTGTCAACCCAAATAACCCTTTCATGGTTGTAACTTTAATTTAGTATTGTGTAGTAATTTTTCTTGTAAGAATATATGATATGGGTGTCATTTGTTTCTTCCTCATATCAAAAGATTGAAAATAATCGTTGAAACAAACCAAAATCTAATGGACGAACGACTGAGACATGGGGTTAATTTATTGAAGAAAATTGAAAAAGAAGAGGGAAAAAAATTGAGTCACCAAGATATGGGGGTCTGAACAACTATATATAAATTTATGAGACATCAAACATTTTCTCATAACTTTCTCTTACATGAATCCATTTATTAATGACCTTAAAATTGAAACCTATAAATAGAATTGAAATTTTTCATAGTTCTAGGGTCACTATCGCAGCACATAACATATGCACAAAAAGAAAAACCTTCGGTGTTTAAAAGGTAGATGTATAACATCATGATTTATATATGGAAGATTGGGAAATGTAAGACATAATTTAGGCTATTTGGGTTTTCGAACAAATCACATATAAGCCTGCAAACAAATTGGGGTTATGTTTTTTTACATATACATTGCATATGAAATGAGATTGGAATTAATTGGAAGTTCAGTTGATGCGTTAGCCGTCCAACCGTTTAAGAAAAGAAATGGATGGGTATCATATACATGGTAGAGGAAATGAGATTTAAATTAAATGGAAGTTCATCTAATGCCTTAGCAGTCCAACTGTTTGAGAAAAGAAAAGGATGGATATCATTAGTTTCGTTTGCTTCCCGATAAAAATAGTGTGAGAGAATTGGGATGGTAATGAGATGCCACATGGATACGTTGGAAGATGGCCAAAATTGAATTCGGTCTTCCATTTTATATATATATATATATATGCATAGATTTGTATGTTTGATATTAATGTTAATTAAGCTATTATTAAGTCTCCTCATAGTTATCTCACCAAATTAGTGATAAACTAATCTTAGCATAATGTATTTTTGGACTGAATGGCAATAGTTCCAGTACTATCATTAGGTCTGGATGAATAGGACAATTATGATCCTTATTCTCCGTAAGGACTCTCCGATAACACTGCTCAGTTTATGAAATCAAATTAAGACATGAATTAATTAACACAAAAAAAAATCAATAATTCTAACTAAAACTCACACAAACAAGTATACAAATATTTTCATAAATTAATCTTAAAATAATTTGGGTTTTCAATTGGCTCACCATCAACCTCCTATCACAACTACAAATCAATCGAGTACAAAAACTATTGATATTAGTCAAGAACCAATAATTAAAATTACCTTTATCAATATCAATTTTACGATACTATAACTTGAATGTCCCGGACTAAATTAGCTCATAACTTAAATGTTGTTCAATCCATTACGGATATAGTTTATTCATAAGAAGACAGATTGCATTCATCCTTTTATGGAGGCAAAAGTTGTATTTTACATGCTTTTATTTTCAACTAGAGGAGAATCTTCATGTGAAAGCCTCAAAATAATGAAAATTGATATAAAAAATATTTTCTATTTTATATCATGAAATCAAGTCCGCTAATTGCTTTTGGGTTTCTCATCATTTATTTCATGAAATAGAATGGTTGTAAGTTACTTTGTGATAGTAGGGGAGGTCACATTATTTTCAAATGATCAAGTTGTCATCATTATTTGAAAGTTAAAATATATAGAACCAAAAATAATTTTTCATTATCATACTAAATTAATGAGAAAACTATAAAAAAAAATCCATAAATTTGTATAAAATTTAAATTGTTATCTTTTTTAAAATTTAAATAATAAAAATAAATTATGTATCTTTTTTATTTATAAAAATGTAAAAACTAATATTCTGGATTTTAAGGATATAAGGAAAACATATAATAATTATGGAATTTTTGGATGTTGAAAGCACATAATATAAGGAAAGGATAATTTAGAGATTATGTAATCATTTAGTAACATAACAAAAATTCACATGAGAATTATGAAATTATTTTAAAATCAAAATTCTATCTTAAAATTGTCATTCCAATAGTATAATTGTACTAAATTGGCTACAAATAAGAGAAGAAAACATATGTATATGAAAACACTTATAATTCGTGAATATAATAATCACTCACGTTTGCAGAAGAAAATCATGTTCAAACTTTGATTCTCTCTCATTAATATAATAGTCCCCTTGATATAATTTTTACGATAGTATACTGTGTGTATCTGTCTCCTAGTATGAAATAATTTACAGTAAGCAGAAGAAGCACTATAATGTATTTTCCCCACGAACCACCAATGGTGACACTTCCTTTGACTCCATGAAAGAAGTACAAAAGGAACCATTTTGAAAATTCACATAAACAAAGCGTAATATTATTATTTATATGCACCAAACCGCATTGTTGAAAAAGACATGTCTGTTTATAATAAAATATAAGAAATAAATCAAATTTAATTGATTATAATTGATGCGCTAGTTACAAACTGACATTTACAGTTTAATTAAATTGGTGACATTTTCACATATGAATTTTGATGTTTTAGTTTTAATTAAAAGGACGATGTCTTCCAGTTGTGGTTTAAACAATTGAAATCTTTAGAAACTAATTTTATCCCAAATTTTGAGCCCATAATTCAAGAAGAAAACCCAAATAAAAAAAATTCAAAAATACAATATTGGCTAAATAAAGACTTACACACCATAGTTCTAGACCTGGACATGGGAATATGATGGGGAGGGGGAGCGACGATGCATGCTTGTGGACTTTGGGGCCAAAGCCCAAGCCGTGCAAAGTGAACTTAGTCTTTCGTTCAAATAATTCGAATAGCCCAAGGTCATTTAAATTCCAGATCCAATTAACGGGTATATATATATTCTCACCATTTCTTCTGCTTTTCTATGCGGGGCCAAGTTTCTACACTAACTACACCAACTAGTTGATGAGCAAAAGGGATTATTTGAAGCCAAAACTATCATTCATTTATTATTTGTCTTGATAAAATGAATATACAACTTTATTCACCTTTTAGAGGAGAACTCGTAGTTAACTTAACCCGATATTTTTTTGTTGTGGTTCCTATATGAATTAAGGATCCAAGTTTACAAAAATCAAAATCAGTCCCTCTTAATTTAAGAAATGATTTTATATAAAATGGACCAAGACCAACCATAATCATGTGGCCATTAATCACTTGCACATTGCCCAATTTGGAAGAAGCATTAACATAGATACATTTTAGAGACCTGGGATAAATCAGTTGAACACACTGAATTGCTCATTTTCAAGGTGGATTTAGTTATTTAGATGACTAATTCACAAAGCGGTAGGGTTTTTCTGGAATGGAACCATAAAATAAATTAAAAAGAAATGAAAACTCAATCACCTCATTTAAAATTGGTGAATGTTCCACTTCCCAAAATAATTCCTTCATTTCTCTCATCCTGTAATACCCCATATATTACATGATTATTTAAATGATTATTTATTCATATATTGATATCTACTCGGGTGAATTAAGCGCTAATTTATTGGGTTTAATTAGTTTAAATTGTTCATCAAAGTTTAAAACGAGTATATGACGACTCATAAATTAAATTAATACAAATACGATTAATCTAGTATTGTAAGTTGATTTTGTTATACTGGGCTCTGGGGGAATACAGATGCCCGAAATAGTTTTAACATCGTAAATTGAGTTCCGGGGTAGTCAGACCTTTGGGAATTTCTGATTTTTTCCAATTTTACCGAGTTAATTTTTTTTTTAATTTTTCAAAAAAATCGGATCGAGAATGGGAATAATTATTTTATTTATGAAAAAATTGAATTTTTTTCCGAATACACATTTTCTAATTCGATTCGGCCGAAACACATGATTGGGAGTCCCTAATATTTTGGTATAAACATATTATAACACTCATCTGCTAACTCGGTGCAGTGAGCTTCTCATAGGGATGACAATTCGGGTCAACGAGTCGTGTTTTGGGCCGACACGACACAATACGACAAGGTTTTTCAGACACGAAACGAATTCATGTTTTTTTAGTTGACACGAATACGACATGAATAAAAAAGAACACATCACGAAAATCAGAATTTCTTAAATTTCAAGGCTAAAAAACACGATAACACGACACGACACGACTCATAATTAAGACATGGACACGACATGACACGACTTCGTGTCAAAAAAACACGACATGAACACGAAACATCGTGTCAATTTCGAATCAATTTTTATATCATTTCATATCGTTTTTTGATGTGGTTTCTAAAATTTCTGTAAGGACATTTTTCTCATGTCCAACATGTTACATTTGTGTATGTCGTACGCCGCTACATTTGGCACGTCACCTCACGATCTCACATGACGGCCTCTATCCGAATTTCGGGAATCAAGCATTCAACATCTCCATTAATTTGTCCCACATCGGTCTCAACGACTTCACGTTCTAATATTTTAGGGACTTAATGCAAGTGGTACGCAAGGGAAGTCAAAACAGTGAAAAAAATCACGATAGGAGAGTTCAAGGGAATTTTTGTAATTTCACATCCATAGTCCGGAGGTCTGGTCAACTGGAAAGTTGAAGAGCTCGCCGCAACGAAGATACTGGAAGAAACGGCACCTCAATCCGAGCTACGGTGAAGGAGTTATGACCTTTTGAAGTTGGAGAAAATTCCTTGAAGAATGTTGTTTTTTATTTAACCCCAAACCAGAAAGGTACCCCAAACCGATGTACCCCAAACCGGTTCATGGTACCTGTACGCTGGATAAAATTTTAGAGTTTTA
Organism: Sambucus nigra; assembly: GCA_949130495.1. Lineage (NCBI taxonomy): Eukaryota > Viridiplantae > Streptophyta > Magnoliopsida > Dipsacales > Adoxaceae > Sambucus > Sambucus nigra. Next base: position 371,004,506 of record OX422220.1, on the reverse strand, counting down.
AGAACGTGGATCTCTTCATCTGTTTTCCTATAAATACCAACTTCGGGGGAGTTGTTTTGCAAGACTTTAGAAGACGTTTTTTAGAGTCCAAATACCTCTAGTCTTCATATTTTTTTATTCCCAAGACTCATGTTTTGATTCACACAATTGCCAAACCTTTGTGAATCTTTTTGGTAACGCAAGAAAACAACTTTTTAGTTTGTTCAAACCTTTGTGGAGAGATCTTTGCAACCGAGGGTTGCATATCATTGCTGAGGGAGTCTCTACAAAGTTTTATGGTTGCATGTCATTGAGGAGTGCTGCGGTTCTTCCTTTGTTGATTGGACTGAGGTTCATGTGGGTTCGCTGCGTGTGGATTCATTGCTGATGACACCGACCGACGCCTACGGGTATTCGTGTCACGGTATTCCATTGTAATCCGTGTAAGTTGCGATTTACTTATTATAATAAATAAAAGGTTTTGCCCTGCGGAGATTTTTCCTTAAACTTGTTTCGCATACTTTATTTGTTTATGGGTTGACACACGCACCGTAGATGGATGTTTAGGCGCTGAATTTATTTGATTTAAAAGTAGACTCTAATTAAATAAGGGTTATTTGAAAACTTGCGAAATTTAATTGAAATCGATATTACTCGCGTTCTCAAATTGGTATCAGAGCGGGTTACGCTAATTTATCGCGTGATCCTGATTTTCAAGGTTTTACTTTCTGATACAATTTGTCTACTTGGTATTTTTATTTATGACGTATTGAGTTTGATTCATTCTTCTTATTCTGGGGGAGTTTGAATTTTGGGTGAGTTTTTGAGATTTGACTTATTCTTATCATATATTGGTATCTATGTTTATCTCATTTCAAACTCAATACGTCACTTGGTATTTTTCTTTATCTCATGTGTGTAGGTACTACATTGATGATCTCTGAATTGCACACCCTGATGAGAAAAGATTTGAGATTCCTGAAGATTTGAAGAACAAACGATGAAGACTATTCATTTGTACCTTTTCCAGTTTTGGGTTCATGGGAGGGTAGATTTGTATAGGCAATTTCATATTTGATAATTCGGATTTTTTATGTATGTACCGACATATACATAGGGGGAGATTTGTAAGGACATTTTTCTGATGTCCAACATGTTACATTTGTGTATGTCGTACGCCGCTATATTTGGCACGTCACCTCACGATCTCACATGACGGACTCTATCCGAATTTCGGGAATCAAGCATTCAACATCTCCATTAATGTGTCCCACATCTTCCTCAACGACTTCACGTTCCAAGATTTTAGGGACTTAACGCAAGTGGTACGCAAGGGAAGTCAAAACAGTGAAAAAAAGCAGGATAGGAAAGTTCAAGGGCATTTTTGTAATTTCACATCCATAGTCCGGAGGTCTGGTCAACTGAAACGTTGAAGAGCTCGCCGCAATGAAGATACAGGAAGAAACGGCACCTCAATCCGAGCTACGGTGAAGGAGTTATGACCTTTTGAAGTTGGAGAAAATTCCTTGAAGAATGCTGTTTTTTTTAACCCCAAACCAGAAAGGTAGCCCAAACCGATGTACCCCAAACCGCATAAGGTACCCCAAACCGGTTCGGGGTACCTGTACGCTGGATAAAATTTTAGAGTTTTAAGAACGTGGATCTCTTCATCTGTTTTCCTATAAATACCAACTTCGGGGATGTTGTTTTGCAAGACTTTAGAAGACGTTTTTTAGAGTCCAAATACCTCTAGTCTTCATATTTTTTGATTCCCAAGACTCATGTTTTGATTCACACAATTGCCAAACCTTTGTGAATCTTTTTGGTAAGCTAAGAACACAACTTTTTAGTTTGTTCAAACCTTTATGGAGAGATCTTTGCAACCGAGGGCTGCGTGTCATTGCTGAGGGAGTCTCTACAAAGTTTTATGGATGCGTGTCATTGAGGAGTGCTGCGGTTCTTCCTTTGTTGATTGGACTGAGGTTCATGTGGGTTCGCTGCATGTGGATTCATTATTGACGACACCGACCGACGCCTGCGGGTATTCTGTAACAACCCTCGATTCTGGGAGGCTCATTTTATACTAATTTTACCGCATAAGGTAATTATATAAAATGTGGGGACTGGAGTAAATATTAATTTCATGAATTGACAGTTAATATTTACTAGATTGATGCATATTTACTGTATGTGAAAGTAAATAACATCAGGTTGCATGTCTGTAGTGTCATGTATTTTAAATGGACTTTTAGTTTAAATTATTTTGGAACTCAAAATAATTTATAAAATTTTCGGATGCCAGTTTAGAGGGTGTAGTTAGTCTCGGAAGGTGCGAGACAGTCAAAATAAGTGCCATATTGTATTTTTGTGTTTCGGGCACTTTTACCTGGTTTTAGCTTATATGCGTATTTGCGAGTCATTTTAATGTGGTATTAACAATTTAAGTTGGGAGTTTTAACCTAAGCCATGATTTTAGTCTTCTAAATCCCTTATTTTTTCCCATTTTATGTCTTGAACATAGAGAGAGACAAAGAGAGAAAGAAGAAGAAGAGAAATGGAGAAATGAGAGAGAGATTGAAGATGGAGGATTTGGGATTGCTTCTTCTCCAAATAAATCTGAGATATCAACCCTAAGTCAAGTTTTCTACTTGCTAATATGTGATTTAAGATGCATAAATTGTATGATAGTTGTGTATTTACATTTATGGTTTAAATGTGGAAATTATGGGAATTAAGCCCTAATCTTAGTTTTGATGATGAAATTTTGGGTAATAGTTGTTATTAACCATGTGGGGTGTTTTGGGGTAGACTATTGTTGTTGGTTGTGTGTAAGATGGAAGAGATTTGGGGTTTAGATAATTTAGGGTTCATAACCCTTCGTAGCCATTTTTGGCAAAATCGCAGGACCGAATCGATTCGGCCCTTGGGAGAATCGATTCGGTAAGGGGTAGCTTCCAGGTCTGCATAACCCGAATCGATTCGGGTTAAGGCCGAATCGATTCGGCCAATTGTAGAATGTTGGTTTAGTAGTCCGAACCGATTCGCTTTTTGGGCAAATCGATTTGCTAGGGCGAATCGATTCGGCCCTTGGGCGAATCGATTCGTTTTCCTGCTGTTTTTGAGTTAATTTTATAACTCAATTTCAATTCTTTTCTTTAAATCTAAGGCCTAGGAATCTTCTTGAATGAAGTAAACTTAAAGTCCTAGAGTGTGAGATGAGTTAGTTGTGTGCCCTACATTAGGAATGGGTTATGTGGGGACTTTTCCGGGGTTATGCCTATTGAAGTTAGGGCACTTTTCCTTCTAGTTGATTTGTATATAAACTAGGAGATGTAGTGTCATGTCCGGGAGACTTTAGAAGCTTAATTAAGCTCTACTAGTTTTGATGGTTTATATTACCACCCCAAAAGAATGTTGGGAGATTTTAAAAGTTCGATTGAGCTATGTTAACCTTGGTGGTTCATCATAACGCCATAAAGGTGAGTTTGGAGAATAAATTGAAAGTTATTTCATTCCTTCGAAAGATGATAACCTTGGGGTTTTAAAATAACATCCAAAAATTCTTGGGAGATGATGAAGAGTTTCTTTACTCCTTTGAGGTTGTAGTGTTGATATAAACTATCGTATGACTCTGGATAGTAAGTTAGATTATTTACAAAAGTAAATGGTAAGGGTTTAGGATAAAATGAATCATATAAATGGATATGGTATTGAGATTAGTATATGATAATTTACTTAATCATGAAACCGGTAAATAATGATTTACTTGATTTTGTTATGATAAATAAAATGGCTTAAACACACCTCTCTAAATGACATCATAAGGGAAGTCCGCACGTGAGGTGAAGCCCCCTGGCTAATGATTGCAGGGTGGATATAGTCCTAGGCCATGGGAGCGCTTATTGTTGTATATTTTTCTGCGATGGGTAGGAGATTCCGGGTGTGGTCTTGACTACCCCGCAGGCTCATGGCCGCTTCCCGATGTCTTGCGATATAGGTGCCCAGGTTGTCTAATGATAGGCCCTGGAAGATGATGGTCATTTAGGGGCGCGCACAGTGGGGAAACCCGGACGAGCAGTCTTAGAATTCGTTATATGTATATAATTATAACAGTTCATAATCAAGTGGGACTTGATGTATTTGATATGACATAAGAGCATGATGGAGTGCCACAAAGAGCACATGTAAATGCCAAAAAGTGCATTTGAAAATGATTATTTTCCTGATAAGGAAAGGATTTTTAAAAAAGGTAAAATTGAGATAAAATTTCCTTAAAGAGCAAAAGATTGTGATTATATATATATACTTCCTGCTAAGGAAAAGATATATGAAATAATTGGCACATTTGGTGAAGTTTTTAGTTTAATGCTTCTTATTTTTGTTCCTGCTTAGCTTATGTTTTAAATTGTATAGGTTGCTTCTTATTTCTCTTTCTTCACGATTTATCATACATAACTGTCATACTCTTTATTCATCTGGTAATCATATAGAACCGGGCCCTGACCTGGTTACATTTCTTGTTGCATATTCATCTTGTCTCTGCTCAGGTACTCCGCCGCAAGGATGCCTGATTTGAATTCCTATTCCGATGTTTTCGACGAGCCGTGATGCATTGCGGGTATTACGGGATACATTTGGTATAGACGTTTTCATTTTTTATTCTAGTTAAGATCAAGTCTTTTATTCGGGCGAGAGTCCCAAGCTTTTGTAAATGTCTAATGAAATGTAATAAGTAACTTATTGTACTTGTGTATTATTGGTGTATGAGTTTAGTGACCGGTTACCTATTCGGTCTTTTTATCGTATTCTTGTGGTATTATTTATATATGTCTTGGGGTTTCCCTTATCTTTCAGGAATTGGGTTGTTTGTTTTCATTTATTTACTTTCAAATCAAAATTTTTGGCAACCCGTTTTCTGAAATATTGGGTGGTTATCCTGGATACTCTATATTTTTGTTATGATGCTGAGAATGATTCCATCCATGATTCCGTTATATTGGAGTATTGGGCTGGCCACCCCTTATTTTGGTGAGCGGGTTATCACAGATGGTATCAGAGCATCAGGTTCTAGAGTCCTTAGGAATCTGTGTGGACGCCTTAAGTTTTCAGCGTTGCTCTTGATTTGATGTAAAGCCTTAGGATTAAGATCGTTGATTTCTCTTGTGAGATTTCGTTCTTCTACCATGAGGTAGAATCTATAAAATCTTTTGCGTATTCGTGTGAGAATAATAGGTCGATAGAAGAAGGGCGTTATGGGAAGGTTTGTGGAGAACTGTAAGTTGTGGTCTGGGATGAGGACCGCTTTAGAGGCCGCTCCCTTTTTGTAGCACTTTCTTGTCTTGCTATTATGACTGCAAATTTCAGTTGATGTAGTTTCCCAAGTACCGCTAGAAGTAGGAAGTGGTACTAAACTTGAGAATTCACGCGATGTTATATTGAAGTGGAGAAGTGCCCTGTAGTAGGATGGAGGAAAATCCTTCACCCGTAGAAGAAGTGTTGAGGTGGTGAAAATGTGGTCACTATACTCGTGGGTGCCAGAAGTTTGGCCCATAGAGAAGCCCGGTGGATACTTGCAATGGCGAGTTTCTCTGGGATAATTGGACTGAGGAGAAGGTGGATTCTCGAATGTTCACAAAATGTTCGGTTAAAGACCAATGGCGAATAAGGTGTTGTACGGTTAGGGAGACGAGATCATGCACCATGAAGTGTTAGGCTCCAAAATAGGTGTTGCTAACACTTCTGATGGAGTAAGAATCGTGAAACCCCATCGGTGGACACCCACCTGGGGAAGTTTCATTAAACTGAGGAAGAGGAGGCCAAGAACGTGTCCTCTTTTACTGAGAAAGTAAGAGGGACTGCATGGGCAATTATTGTCAGCCAGAGTCGGAATAACGGCTATGATGTGGATTGTAGAACCACTCATTTTAAACTTCGTTGAGTGGAGAGCAAGGGCAAGAGTAAAGTGTCTGGTTGGGGATTTGGTGGAGATAATGTTGGTATGTGTAAGGCTCGAATATGGAGTCTGAGAACCATTAGTATTGACCCGGAGTGCTTGGCAAATTGTGGAGGGAATTCTACCTTATAGGTGGGTAGTGTATATTCCTTAGGATAAGATTTAGTAGTAGTGTGTCTACGATAGACTCGGGTGTGTATATTGAGCTTGTAGTAGTATTTACGCTATTATATAAGGGTAATTATATGACATCCGTGGTATGGAAGTTCTATCTTTTCTTCACTCGTTATGAAGCGAGTGATAATATTTTTAAATGTATAGGTGTCATATGTGTTACTTGGTTTGAGTGTTCCATTGTTTACTTGCATTAGGTGTAGATGCTATGACTTATCTCCACGACCCACAAAGTTAAGCAGTAATGCATAGGAGGGGTTCCTTGTTTGGATTCCGCTTTTGCGGGACGCTCCACGCGTGAACCTTAACGATGTTGGGAGTGGAGAGATGCCATATTTCCTTTCTCTTATTTCATATATAGAATGCTAAGGTAAAGTCTAGAAGTAGAATCTTATTAGGAGAATTGTAAATTAGAACGGTACAGATCCCGATCATGTGTCTTAAACCGTCACATATTAATGACCGACGATGCGAGGTAGTAGTGTAACGGGAGGGTTCCTTGTCCGGATTTCGCTTCGGCGAGACGTCCCACGCATGAACCCGAGCGAATGTCGGAAGTTGAGTAAGATCTTGGGCACTAGGGATGTATTTGGTATTATATGCTTACGATTTAGGTAGGATATATATAGAGAGACCCTAGGATTTTTAGGATGTAAGACCTTGAGGGTAGGTGGTGTTAGTTTAGGAAAGCGTTAGGGAGTTGACCACGAATAAGTTGTGGGTTAACTCTATAAGAGATTAGATCCCTTAGGAACGAGATTATGGGGTCTCGAGAGGTTTGGTAGGTTTGGTCGAAGGAGATGAGGCATTTCTTAGAAATAATGTTACGTTGGTAACTTCATTTCCGTGGAGTTAATAAGGACGGGTGGATCCTCACTCCTGAGCCATGATTGTAAGCTCGAGAGTGAGTTTAATGAGTAAGCTCTGCCAGGATTAGGGAGTAATAATACTAGGACATAGACTCACTCTTTATGCGTCGTACAAGCTTAAACTTGTGGAAAGTAATATCCTGTTCTTGAATTAAGATTCATCGTGGTAGTGATCACCTTAAATAGATAAGGCACTACTTCCTGGGTAGGAAATTTGGTCCTTCTCGTAGGCAACAAGTTGTTGCAATATGCTGTGGGAGGAATCGAGTTGGTGCTCGGAGTTCAGAAGAACTAGTGATTGGATATTTTCTCATTCGCTAAGGAAATGCGATTGGGGTAGTGGACGTGTCGAGTAGAGAACTCGTCAGAGATAATGGTAATGGCATGGAAGGCCAAGTAGAATGAGCATGAATAGGAAGACTCGGTAGTAAGAGCGTTTATATCTGTGATTGACCATTTCACCTACTCGTGTAAAGAGAGTAGTAGTGGAACGAAGAAGGGTATTCATAGACGCCTGCATGGAACTACCGGCATCGAACTGGTCATGATCCCATTTGAGAAAATGGTTAATCGTTTGATCAGACTGTTGCATTCCCGACCATTATGGACGGACTACTTGTAGAAGAGTATGCCCCGTTCTCGATGGAGGAATAGTAAAACCGTGGGAGGTGCCTATTATAATAGGGTTGACCGAGACTAGATATTCGTGTCGAAGGTTTAGCAAAAGTTTCCGCGAAGTAATGGGAACCGTATGGAAATGGCGTATATCCTACCACCCTAAAGTTGATGGATGAAAGGGAGGAAATTTACTTATGCCGAAAGGAATATTACGAACGTGCGCCTTAGTATACCTAGTAGAGGGGAGCAGTAATGGTATGGATGGAGGTTTTCGTGCAACCATTAGGTTTTGGAGTGGTCTTATGGATCATTTCCTAAGGCATGGTACCGTGGGTGGCCTAGCGTGGTCAGTTGAGTAATTCGTATACTCGATGGATGGAACCAATGGGTAATATGTTCCTTGGACTTGGAGTGGTCTCGGAACATTTCTTTAGAGATTTGGCTTTTAAGCCATATGCCTTGATGAGATACGTCGATGCGGGGGATAGCTGAGTAGCGTTAGGGCTAAGCCACTTAGAGTCAGTATGGATGCCCCGAGGTGAGATGTAACATAATTCTGAAGATTTGGCAAATTGTGCCGAGTCATGTGGGCATCGTGTTCCGCCGTAGGAAGCTAGAATCGATAGTTAGTGAAGAGCGCCTTGTACTACGAGAGAACAAAAGATGATTGACTGAGATCGACAGGGTCGACCTTAGTCCGAGTCCATTTGGGACGTTGCAATAACGAGAAGTTTGTTTAGGATGGTTGAATCCTAGTTTAGAGTAGTATACCCTTATCAGATTTGGGTATGCCTGAATTTTGGGGGCAAAATTCCCTCTTAAGGGGGGGAGTATGTAACAACCCTCGATTCTGGGAGGCTCATTTTATACTAATTTTACCGCATAAGGTAATTATATAAAATGTGGGGACTGGAGTAAATATTAATTTAATGAATTGAAAGTTAATATTTACTAGATTGATGCATATTTACTGTATGTGAAAGTAAATAACATCAGGTTGCATGTCTGTAGTGTCATGTATTTTAAATGGACTTTTAGTTTAAATGATTTTGGAACTCGAAATAATTTATAAAATTTCCGGATGCCAGTTTAGAGGGTGTAGTTAGTCTCGGAAGGTGCGAGACAGTCAAAATAAGTGCCATATTGTATTTTTGTGTTTCGGGCACTTTTACCTGGTTTTAGCTTATATGCGTATTTGCGAGTCATTTTAATGTGGTATTAACCATTTAAGTTGAGAGTTTTAACCTAAGCCGTGATTTTAGTCTTCTAAATCCCTTCTTTTTCCCCATTTTATGTCTTAAACATAGAGAGAGAGACAAAGAGAGAAAGAAGATGAAGAGAAATGGAGAAATGAGAGAGAGATTGAAGATGGAGGATTTGGGATTGCTTCTTCTCCAAATAAATCTGAGATATCAACCCTAAGGCAAGTTTTCTACTTGCTAATATGTGATTTAAGATGCATAAATTGTATGATAGTTGTGTATTTACATTTATGGTTTAAATGTGGAAATTATGGGAATTAAGCCCTAGTCTTAGTTTTGATTATGAAATTTTGGGTTATAGTTGTTATTAACCATGTGGGGTGTTTTGGGGTAGACTATTGTTGTTGGTTGTGTGTAAGATGGAAGAGAATTGGGGTTTAGATAATTTAGGGTTCATAACCCTTCGTAGCCATTTTTGGCAAAATCGCAGGACCGAATCAATTCGGCCCTTAGGCGAATCGATTCGGTAAGGGGTAGCTTCCAGGTCTGCATAACCCGAATCGATTCGGGTTAAGGCCGAATCGATTCGGCCAATTGCAGAATGTTGGTTTAGTAGTCCGAACCGATTCGATTTTTGGGCGAATCGATTCACTAGGGCGAATCGATTCGGCCCTTAGGCGAATCGATTCGTTTTCCTGCTGTTTTTGAGTTAATTTTATAACTCAATTTCAATTCTTTTCTTTAAATCTAAGGCCTAGGAATCTTCTTGAATGAAGTAAACTTAAAGTCCTAGAGTGTGAGATGAGTTAGTTGTGTGCCCTACATTAGGAATGGGTTATGTGGGGACTTTTCCAGGGTTATGTCTATTGAAGTTAGGGCACTTTTCCTTCTAGTTGATTTGTATATAAACTAGGAGATGTAGTGTCATGTCCGAGAGATTTTAGAAGCTTAATTAAGCTCTACTAGTTTTGATGGTTTATATTACCACCCCAAAAGAATGTTGGGAGATTTTAAAAGTTCGATTGAGCCATGTTAACCTTGGTGGTTCATCATAACGCCATAAAGGTGAGTTTGGAGAATAAATTGAAAGTTATTTCATTCCTTCGAAAGATGATAACCTTGGGGTTTTAAAATAACATCCAAAAATGCTTGGGAGATGATGAAGAGTTTATTTACTCCTTTGAGGTTGTAGTGTTGATATAAACTATCGTATGACTCTGGATAGTAAGTTAGATTATTTACAAAAGTAAATGGTAAGGGTTTAGGATAAAATGAATCATATAAATGGATATGGTATTGAGATTAGTATATGATAATTTACTTAATCATGAAACCGGTAAATAATGATTTACTTGATTTTGTTATGATAAATAAAATGGCTTAAACACACCTCTCTAAATGACATCATAAGGGAAGTCCGCACGTGAGGTGAAGCCCCCTGGCTAATAATTGCAGGGTGGATATAGTCCTAGGCCATGGGAGCGCTTATTGTTGTATATTTTTCTGCGATGGGTAGGAGATTCCGGGTGTGGTCTTGACTACCCCACAGGCTCATGGCCGCTTCCCGACGTCTTGCGATATAGGTGCCCAGGTTGTCTAATGATAGGCCCTGGAAGATGATGGTCATTTAGGGGCATGCACAGTGGGGAAACCCGGACGTGCGGTCTTAGAATTCGTTATATGTATATAATTATAACAGTTCATAATCAAGTGGGACTTGATGTATTTGATATGCCATAAGAGCATGATGGAGTGCCACAAAGAGCACATGTAAATGCCACAAAGAGCATTTGAAAATGATTATTTTCCTGATAAGGAAAGGATTTTTACAAAAGGTAAAATTGAGATAAAATTTCCTTAAAGAGCAAAAGATTGTGATTATATATATTTACTTCCTGCTAAGGAAAAGATATATGAAATAATTGGCACATTTGGTGAAGTTTTTAGTTTAATGCTTCTTATTTTTGTTCCTGCTTAGCTTATGTTTTAAATTGTATAGGTTGCTTCTTATTTCTCTTTCTTCACGATTTATCATACATAACTGTCATACTCTTTATTCATCTGGTAATCATATAGAACCGGGCCCTGACCTGGTTACATTTCTTGTTGCATATTCATCTTGTCTCTGCTCAAGTACTCCGCCGCAAGGATGCCTGATTTGAATTCCTATTCCGATGTTTTCGACGAGCCGTGATGCATTGCGGGTATTACGGGATACATTTGGTATAGACGTTTTCATTTTTTATTCTAGTTAAGATCAAGTCTTTTATTCGGGCGAGAGGCCCAACCTTTTGTAAATGTCTAATGAAATGTAATAAGTAACTTATTGTACTTGTGTATTATTGGTGTATCAGTTTAGTGACCGGTTACCTATTCAGTCTTTTTATCGTATTCTTGTGGTTTTATTTATATATGTCTTGGGGTTTCCCTTATCTTTCAGGAATTGGGTTGTTTGTTTTCATTTATTTACTTTCAAATCAAAATTTTTGGCAACCCGTTTTCTGAAATATTGGGTGGTTATCCTGGATACTCTATATTTTTGTTATGATGATGAGAATGATTCCATCCATGATTCCGTTATATTGGAGTATTGGGCTGGCCACCCCTTATTTTGGTGAGCGGGTTGTCACATATTCGTGTCACTGTATTTCATTGTAATCCGTGTAAGTTGAGATTTACTTATTATAGTGAAATAAAAGGTTTTGCCCTGCGGGGATTTTTCCTTAAATTTGTTTCGCATACTTTATTTGTTTATGGGTTGACACACGCACCATAGATGGATGTTTAGGGGCTGAATTTATTTGATTTAAAAGTAGACTCTAATTAAATAAGGGTTATTTGAAAACTTGCGAAATTTAATTGAAATCGATATTACTCGCGTTCTCAATTGCCACCCACTAGCTTCTCATAAGCTTCCGGCTTTAGTTACCAATAGAAACACTAACTTTTTTCTTGTATAACAATTAAGTAACGGCCTAAATGGCCTTAGTTACCTACATAAACACTTAACTCCTAGAGTGCTTATAAATTTAGGCCATATAATGAATCACCAATCACTTCACTAATCAGCCCACGAAGACACTCTCAAGCCCTTTCTTGCTTTTCAATCAAAGCCATCTCTTGATTTCTTTATTTGCATTAACATAGATACATTTTAGAGACATGGGATAAATTAGTTGCACACTTTGAATTGCTCATTTTCAAGGTGGATTTAGTTATTTAGATGACTAATTCACAAAGCGGTAGGGTTTTTCTGGAATGGAACCATAAAAGAAATTAAAAAGAAATGAAAAGTCAATCACCTCAATTAAAATTGGTGATTGTTCAACTTCCCAAAATAATTCTTTTATTTCTCTCATCCTGTAATACCCCATATATTACATGATTGTTTGAATGATTATTTATTCATATATTAATATCTACTCGGGTGAATTAAGTGCTAATTTATTGGGTTTAATTAATTTAAATTATTCATCGAAGTTTAAAACGAGTATATGACAACTCACAAATTAAATTAATACATATACGATTAATCTAGTATTGCATGTTAATTTTGTTATACTGGGCTCTGGGGGAATACGGATTCCCGGAATAGTATTTTTAACATCGTAAATTGAGTTCCGGGGGAGTCATACCTTTGGGAATTTTTGATTTTTTCCAATTTTACCGAATTAACTTTTGTTTTCATTTTTCAAAAAAATCGGATCAAGAATGGGAATAATTATTTTATTTATGAAAAAATTGAATTTTTTTTCGAATAAACATTTTCTGATTCGATTCGGCCGAAACACATGATTGGGAGTCCCAAATAATTTGGTACAAACATATTCTAACACTCGTCTGCTAACTCGGTGCAGTGAGCTTCTCATAAGGATGACAATTCGGATCAACGGGTAGTGTTTTGGGCCGACACGATACGATACGACAAGGTTTTTTCGGACATGACACGAATTCAAGTTTTTTTAGTTAACACGAATACGACACGAATAAAAAATATAGATTATGTACTTTTAGGACTTAAAATAATATTGATTATAGATATAGGACAACAAATATTTCGTTTCCATTTTTAGTCCTTATTTTCAAATTATAGGGACACGTGGCATGCTATGATTGGATGACATTTTATGAGTAAAGGGCCGCGCCAGCTGATTTATTAAAAAAGAGGGACTAAAACAATTAAAAAAAATATTTGTTGTCCTATTTACAAAATACATATTACAATAGGTCCTAAATTTACATAGCCCCTAAAAAATAACACGACACGACAACAAGAATTTCTTAAATTTCAGGGCTAAAAAACACGATAACACGACACAACACGACACGACTCATAATTAAGACATGAACACGACATGACACGACTTCGTGTCAAAAAAATACGACGCGAACACGAAACATCGTGTCAATTTCGAATTAATTTTATATCGTTTCGTATCGTTTTTTGATGTGGTTTCTAAATTTGCCACCCACTAGCTTCTCATAAGCTTCCGATTTTAGTTACCTATAGAAACACTAACTCTGTTCTTGTATAACAATTAAGTAACGGCCTAAATGGCCTTAGTTACCTACATAAACACTCAACTCCTAGAGTGCTTATAAATATAGGCCATCACATGAATCACCAATCACTTCACTAATCAACCCATGAAGACACTCTCAAGCCATTTCTTTCTTTTCAATCACAGCCATCTCTTGATTTCTTTGTTTGTTTTTATCGTACATCTTTTGAAATTCATGAACAGCAACATGAACACCCTTGAGCCTTCTTCATCATCTGTGGGTTTGGCTTTCAAACCTCCACTGGGGTTTCACTTCCACCCCAGTGATGAAGAAATATACCAAATGTTGTATGAAAAGATCACTCGCGGCCAATTATCGGATAGTGTCCTCCAACATCTTGTGAGGGAGAGGAACCTCTACGAGGAGGAGGAACTCCATGCGATATTTGAGGGGTGCACTAACGTGAACACCATGTATTTCTTCACTCCCTTGAAGATGTTGTCTCAAAAAGGGAAACATACTAAAAATATCAAACGTACAGTCGGCAAGGACAAGGGAACCTGGAAATGCCAACAAACCCACAAGTTCAAAAATGGGCCAGAGAAACGAAAACTCAGATATCATCACAACGCCTCAAAACACGACAAAAAGTGGATAATGACTAAGTTCGTTTTGCCAAATAAGAATAACTACGCCTATTGCTGGATTAAAAGAAAGATTCATCCACGTGAGGATGCCCAGCCCCCCAACCATCTAACGTATAATAATGATGAGCAAGATTACGCTCAGCGACTCCCAATAATGGTTGAAGATTATATCCCTTCATCCCACCCATTTCCAACAACAACAATAATCCTGGAAGATTCTATCGAGCCATCCCACCCATTTCCAACAGCAACAATAAGCATTGAAGATTATATCCAGCCGTCTTACTCATTTCCCACGCCATCCCAGCCACAACTGAATGATCAAGCACCCCACACGAGCGCTTTCATTAGTGACTTTACCCAGTGGGAATTAGAGCAACCACCGCAGCCATCTGAGGAACAAATAAATATCGTGGAAACACAGCCACTCCTAACAACACCATTAAGCGTGGAAGACTACGGCATCCACAATTTGAAATCGCCTACTGAAGAGCTGACGGCCCAATATCACCCTGCTGAATATTTCAGTTATGATGAACTCTTACAAAATTGAGACTTATCACTTTACTTATTGTTACGAAAGTTAATATACAATTCACGATTAATCACATCTCCTCGTATGCTTTTTTATTTAGAATGTTTAGTTGTTGAAAGTTGATGATGGAAAAGTATGGCCTTATATATGGATGATAATACTACATTTTTAAGATCCTTATAATATTTTTCGTTGATAATTAATTTCATCTTTTATTTAGCATTACTTGTACAATGATGAGAATTTCTGGCATGCAAGCTGTTATAAAAAATATAAATATTATAAAATCTTTGCTTAGTATTGTAAAATCATTCTTAAGAACACCCTAATATTAATCACGAACACATTAATATGATTAAAATTTAACATACAATTGTTCTTAATAAAAGGATCTTAGATCTTCATGTTTTCACAAAATACGTCTAAAAGATATAAAATAAGACTTACCTTGATCTAATGCATTGATCAATCTTGATTAATTGCTCCATCAATCTCCCTTCTTGAAAAAATTACACTCAAAATAGAATCTCGAAATTTCTCTCCCACCTCAGAAATAGTGTGTTATGAGATGACTCTAGATGGTGTAGAGGTCTCTATTTATAAGGGGAAGACGGCCGAAATCCTAGTGGAGGTGGGACTCTTTCAAGTCTCCCACTAATGCCATTAACCATCATGCGACTAACGGATAAGGTTTACCCAAATCTTTTAATATCTTTATTTATCACATTCCTAATTAATTATCTAACATTTATTAAAACCACATAAATGGGAAATTCAGAATTTAATACAATTGAAATTAAATAATTAATTTCGTCACTTATCATTAATTTCCAACAGTCTCCCACTTGGTCTTAATAATTCGTATAATTAAATTAGGTATCATAAGGTGCACAATTATTGATAAATTCAGTTTGCTAAATCAAATGATTCACGGATGCGAGTCATGGCGGTTCCATGCTATTCAAGAGCATGGTTCCTTCCATGTACCACAACACCAATGTTTCATTCAACTGAGCCTTTAATATTGGGTATCATAATGGCCTCATAATGTCCTTTTGAATAAGGACTATTTCTGTCAACAACAATTCATAATTATATGCATGCATTCACAAAGGACAGAAATAATTGAAATCGGAAACACTTTTATTGAATTCAAGTAATAGTGTCAAACAACTAAGCCAAATAGCAATCATAATTTTACTAATCGAGATCCATCTCTTTGACACGTTCCATAAGGTCTTTTGGAGATAGTCCTTTCGTAATAGGATGTGCTATGTTATCACTCGTACTAATGTGATCAATTGACACTTTTTATTTTTGAATTTCTTCTTTAACTGATAGGTATTTCATTCAACGTGCTTAGTTACTTTAGGAATACCTAAAATTTCTTCATAAAGAAGATTGCAGCGACATTATCATAATATTTCAGCGACTTGATAATAGTGTCGACAACTCCAAGTCCCAAAATAAAGTCACGCTGCCAAAATAATAAGTTGTAGCATCAAGCATGCTACAAACTCAGCTTTCACAATAGTCAATGGATGGTTTGTGTTGCACTCCTTCATTATATTGGTTGATAAACCAAAACAAACATACTTAAGCAAGAGTCAACTTCGTACCATCCGTACAACTAGTAAATCTGAGTCACAATAATTGTTCATATTTAAATGAACGCATACATCATAAGTGTGAGCATATAGTCCTTTAAGTATCTCATTACTTCATATACAACTTTTAAACCCATAAAATTATTTTTATTCTCTACTTTCTAAATCTGTGCTTGTATATAGAGAAAATATATAAACTTACTCCCACTGATCTTAAGGTGTATACAAATATACAACGATTAAAAAATAATGATATTATTTCTTAAAATACTTCATGTGGGAAATTTATGTTTATATAATGATCTCCTAAACATATACGCATGATTTATAAGACTTCAAAAAGTAATTTTCACATCCACTTCATGTAACTCTCAATAATAATGAGCTACTAATGTCATAGGAATTCCATGTCCTTACATATAATTGAGAAGGTTCATTTATAACCTTTTCTTCATTAATAGTGAAATATTTTACTACAATTTAGCTTTATCTTGTTAAACTACCATTAGTGTCGCGTTTGGTCTTGATGACCCCTTCATACCCGACTTTAGTGCATCAATTATGTAATTCAACGAGATTTCAACCTTAGTTGTAGTCCATTAGTCTCACTTCTTATGACTTTTGAAAATAAAACCAAGTCATTATTTATCCCTACGCCAAATTCATGTTCATGCAGATACACCACATAATCATCGAGGATAGTAGACCTTTTAGGATCTTCTTAATACTATTCCTTTTGATTTTTTCTACATTTATCTCACGGTGACAATACTATCATTTAGTGGTTGATTATTTATTTGTTCTTTGTTGCTTAGACAATCTAACAACTAAAAGAACAAGGATTCAAGAAGGTTATCGATAATGGGATAAGTACCCTACCTTCCTTTATAACCATATTTCATTATTTTCTACTACCACTAATTTCACCTTTCATAATGAATTTGACTTTAATGTAATAAATACGTGTCAAGACAATTATATGATCTATGTAGGTCCACTGTAAGACTACCACTAATTTCACCTTTCATAATGAATTTGACTTTAATGTAATAAATACGTGTCAATGACAATTATATGATCTATGTAGGTCCACTGTAAGGGAAGTTTCTCATAATCTCCCACTTGGGCCACATAGGTCATCCTTATATTAGACATCGTAATACCTTAAGAGCACAACTCGACTATCAAAATTTGTAAGAGACATTACAAAATCTTGTCCACGAAAATTATGAAAAGAGTATAGATTTAATTTGGTACAAGATTTAAAGAGTTTCATAAAAAAAATGCTTCCATTATGATGCAGGATCAAACAAATCTTTAAAGAAATATGTCCAAACTTTATTTTGTATAAAACATCAAAACTAAAATCATAACCCTTTAAAAAATATACATCAAAAGATTCTTTAGAACATATCCCTCACGATCAAGTCTAGACAGACATTTTCCAAAAGAAATTGAGGGTTTATGAAAACAAATGGCGATTTGATTCCCCAAGAACAAAAGAAAATAATCTTATTAGCATTTCTAGTTTGTTTTGTAAGAAATCCTTGCATCAAAAGTAAATACTTTATATAACACAGTAAGTATAACTTCAAAACTCTACTGAGATGAAAAACTCATTTCAAATCATAAAAGATACATATTATCTTTATCATTATTAGTCCGAGTGTGCAACATGTAAACAAACTTAATTTGTTTAACCAAATTAAATATGAAATTTTTAGAGAAATAAAATGGGATACAATAATATGTGATAAGATAATGAGATAAATTGCTCACTTCATTAATGCTTTGATTTAACAACACACACATCGATTACATGATAAATTGAGTGCATAACCGTGAGTTTTTGTCAGTAGTAACCGTGAAATATCGATTATATGATGCTTGTAGATTACTTTATTGGGTATAATGTTATTTCATTATATTGTACACGACATTTGTGCACAACTTATTTTCACATACTATAATAATGTATGTGATCAATGATGTTCATTCAATCACTCAAAATTGATTCCCTATAAGGAATAACCTTGTTTGAAGAAATAAACTCAATATACCCTATTAATATCTTTACAATTATAAGCACCATGAGTTACTACTACCATCATCTTTACATTTAATATTCATTGCCATTCTAGTTGGGTCACTGTAGTGACTACCAAACATTTCATAATATGAATATTACATTACGTAAAGACTTACATACACAAGTCAATAAATTTTTCACTTATTTTCATTAAATATCGCATGATCAATAAGCTAACTTATTCATGTTTATGGTTTTCATAAACTTAATTGGTGATATGATAGTGAAAGAAACTATGGCATCTGTGTTTGACGACCATTATTACCTTCCCAAAATATATATCACCACTAACATTTTCTTCAATTATTGTAATCACAATAAATGAATAAACAATAATATGTATGCAACATCATAAAGTATCATCATCCTAGCATTCAATATCATACATGGACCTGTAGGCAACCAAAATATGCATGATATTAATGCATTAGTCCAATATTTATATCTTCTGGTACGGAGCACTTTAATGAACACCAAACCTTATATTATATAAATATTAGAGATACGCATACATGTTCAAAATCCCCGTAATACATGAATAATTATATTATTGTCTATTCCCTAACTTGAAATTCACGAAAAATTAGACATAATGTGAAAATCAAATAGACAAAGAGTTTACATGAGATATTACACAATAATAGTAAATGCAAGACATAAATCATTTACCTTTGCTTCATCACTTATATATGAGTAACAAATCAGAAATATTGACCCAAATCATTCATGGTCATACTAATGCACAATACGGTTATAATCACGATTATCATACTAGTGGCATATGTAAATATGACTTTTTAACATTGATGTCAATTATTTAACATTTAAAAAATTCTAATGTTTATTTGATTCAAATTTTAGCATGTGTTGCCCTTCAATTTAACCTTATAACAAACATTAGGATAATCTGAAATGACTACAAGTATAGTATCTTCACATGTAATCTTAGCCTGTATTTGACAATTGATTAAACTGAATGAATACCTACTTATGAGTCTTAAAATTTGCAAGTAATACATTCAAATATGCATGCATGCAACGAATAAATCTAGTATCCGCACATATGAATTGTAGCCTGTGTTTGGCATTTAATTCAACTTAATGGGAGTACTAGCCTTAGAATAAACAATAATTCTGATTTTCAACTACATGAATCATTGGCCTGTGTTTGGCATGAGACTCATTAATATACGAATATCATAATATTCAACAATATGAATCATTGGCCTGTGTTTGGCACGAGACTCATCAAAATATGAATATTAACAATAACGCAAGTCTAATATCCTACCATATGAAATATGTTGGCGTGTGTTTCGCACGAATATTCAACTAAAAAGGGATCATTAGAGCAAGGTTTTATCACAGTTCTAGATAAAACATACATGAAATATGGGAAAACTTAAATTTTTCTAAAAAATGAGTTAGCATCATGGAACTATAGGAAACTACTCTAGAATCTCATATATTCGACGAAATTCAAAAATATTTTTTTTGGAAGTCAGAAACATTATTTATGCAAAGTCAATGCCCCAAAAATATTATACTCAAAACTTAATGTATAATTAATGGTCCAAATATAAATGCATACACAATAATCTAATATTTACAATTACAGATTAAGACACTTTTATGTCTTCCCCATCCAACATCATATAAATATTGTTGTCGAAACATCAATTCATAATTACATTACGACCTTTGGGCTACCAATTATAGATTATGCACAATAACCTAATATATCGAAATGCTATTGTCAAACACATAATCAAACATCTAATATTCAAAATTTTATATTGAACCCTTTCATCAATACCAAATAATATATAAGATGAATATTAGAACAACCATGAACATTAAAAACAACCCCTGTGGTGAAAAAATACATAATATTTGGAAAAATCGTAATTTTTGCCAAAAATATAAAATTTTAGTTAGCACCACAAAGATGTAGATAATTACTCCAGGATCTCAAAACAATTTGCGGAATTCAAAAATCAATTTTCTGGAGTGAGATATTGACGTCAACATTATTATCAAAAATGACAAAAACGCAATTTTAAGTGTCTTAACGACGTCAAAACACAAAAGTAAGGTGGTGCCCATTGTATACAATGGGTTTTGTTTATTTCGACGTTTCCAATTGATCATGTGAGTTTCGTAAAATTCTGAGTAAGTTTTGACCTTTTATTCTAACCAGTGAGTATTGGCGACAGAAAAAAAAACATCACAGAAAATCTGAGACATACTTTAAGAGCAGATTTAATGACAGAAATAAGACGTCGCAGAAGGTCTCAGGCACAAAAGCAATTTAATGACATAAATAAAAATGTCGCAGAAATTCTGAGGCACATATATCATTTTAGACGAGCATCAATAAGGAAAATCATGAGATCTTAAACTTTAGCTCTGATACCACATGTAAAATCATTCTTAAGAACACCCTAATATTAATCACGAACACATTAATATGATTAAACTTTAACATACAATTGTTCTTAATAAAAGGATCTTAGATCTTCATGTTTTCACAAAATACGTCTAAACGATATAAAATAAGAATTACCTTGATCCAATGCATTGATCAATCTTGATTAATTGCTCCATCAATCTCCCTTCTTGAAAAAATTACACTCAAAATAGAATCTCGGAATTTCTCTCCCACCTCAGAAATAGTGTGTTATGAGATGACTCTAAATGGTGTAGAGGTCTCTATTTATAAGGGGAAGAGGGCCGGAATCCTAGTAGTGGTGGGACTCTTTCAAGTCTCCCACTAATGCCACTAACCATCATGTGACTAACGGATAAGGTTTACCCAAATCGTTTAATATCTTTATTTATCACATTCCTAATTAATTATCTGACATTTGTTAAAACCACATAAATGGGAAATTCAGAATTTAATACAATTGAAATTAAATAATTAATTTCGTCACTTATCATTAATTTCCAACAAGTATATCTCATTTGATGACCAAAGAAAATATGCATCGTTTTACAATCAAAGTTGATAATAAAATTCATGTAAAAAAGAAAAATACAAAAAATAACCCATATAAAATAAGTATTGGATATGAGTAAGGAAATGTTGCAAAAAGTTGAAGGACATATTTTGTAGATGAACACAAAGAGTGTGTATACCCAAATGCTAAAAAAATAGTTCCAAAAAGGAATTTAAAATTCGATGTAAAGGGTAAATAATTATCATTCAACAAAGTAACAAGAAAAAGAGTTATTCTAAATCATATGCAAATCACAAAACATAAAATAATTTTTTTTTTATTCAAAACTCTATTAATTATATTTATTAATTTAAATCCATTCACAAACACAAATGGTGTTGTGATTTGCATTTACTAGCCATTCAGTGGATGCGATGTATTGAATTGCGCAACATTCTTGTGAAAACTATGACAACAAAATTCGTACAACCCTTTTCGAATATTCTTGGTTTTGCTTATTGTGATTGTCACATTGAACCTAATTCTTGGAATCTCCGGTCATTTAATTTGGTTTCATTGTATGAACTCTTTTAGATTTTTAACGCTTTAAGTCCCTTCCCCTGGATGAAGTTCTCACTTGGTTTATAGGAATACCCTTTTTAGTGGATCCTTAATATTTTGCTTTGCATTTACATAGTAATTGGAAAAATTCCACTTGCAATCAATTATTTAATGGTATCATGTCGATGATGTATATGTCATGGCCTACTATTATTGTTATGATCTTGTGCCATTATAAGCGCAAATTGGCTATCATAATGGGTTAATATTAGTGGCACCAGTTATGGATAGTTTGAAATATCCTCTAAAAAAATTTAGCCATTGTACTTCTTCTTCGGCTTTCACTAAAGCAATAAATTCAGGCTTCATAGCGGATCTTGATATTCATGTTCTCTTTAAGGATTTTCGAAAAAAATGGCATCTCAAAGAGTAGAAATATATCCACTTGTTAATTTTGAGTTATTGGAGTTAGATATCCAGTTTTTATTTATGTATATTTTAACAATTAGATAGCTTACATAGTGCAGTGCATCCTCAAAAAATACCCTAGATATATACTCGTATAATTAATTTTTAATTATCTTATCTAGGATTACTCTTATATTAACATAGATTACTCGCCGAGCATGATATATGAGGCGAAGTTCAAATTGATAAATATATTAAACTTCCTAAGACATTAGAATATTCTAAATTGATTCATTAGAGTTTGATTGATCGGAGTTTTCATTAGACTCGTCTCGTATTCGTGATATATATCATGAAGTTTTCAACATATTTCTAGTAATCTTCATAGTTTTAGTAATATTGAGACAAAATGCGACATCCTCCATGCTTAAATATTTAACTTCAAATATCAAGATTGAGACAAAATGACTCCATTCGAAATTCTAGTAATATTGATTCCAATGACATCCTCCATGCCTAATTCTCTAACTTCAACAATATTTTTTAGCGTATGTTTTATAGTATTAGTGACATCATTGATACTAGCAATAAAATTTTGTCTATATACAAGCAGACAATGTCATATCTGTTTTGAGTGATTTTGAGAGAAACACATTTGTTGCACTAATTTATCTCAAAACGATGAGTTCATTTTGCCAAATAAGAATAACTACGCCCTTTGCATGATAAAAATGAAGGTTCATCCAAATGATGATGCATATGCTTAGCCACTTCCAATAAGGGGTGAAGATTATATCCAGCCATCCGACCCATTTCAAACATCACCAATAACCATGGAAGATCATGCCCAACCATCCCACCCAATTCCATCAACAATAATAAGAATCGAAGATTAAATCTAGCCATCCGAGCCACATCTGAATGATCAACCATCCCGGGATATGAACGCTTTCATTAGTGACTTTACCGAGTGGGAACTATAGCAACCATTAAGCGTGGAAGACTATGGCATCCACAATTTGGAATGGCTTAGTGAAGAAATGACGAATGACCAATATCACTCTGATGAATATTTCAATTATGATGAACTCTTACAATGCTAGATATATAATTTTTATGTTTTTACTTGAGACATATCCTTAAATAATAGTTCAAATAGAATTAATTGTGTAATATATCATGTCCTTAAATCATAGTTCAAATAGTTAAATCCCTAAATAAACATAATCCACCAACTATGTATTACGAAAATTGCATGTTTAAATTCATATTCACATTTCTAATTTACACACACACAAAAAGTGGGGGAGTACTCCTAAGTTTAGAAGATTTTTTCTTTTTCCAAATTTATAATTTTTAACACAAACACTCATCCACAACTAACCAAATACTAAATAAAGTTACACTCCAACAAATTTTATGAGGAGTTTTAGATAATTTTTATAACCGTTTCAGCCGATAATTTTGTGAGGAGTTCTAGGGGTTTGAATAATAAAAATTTTGTTAAAAAATAATTTTGTGAACTCAAACATTTTGTTATAATTAGAGGAGAATGGAACCATAGTTGTGTATGTGCCATAAATCGAAATCAGTCATAAATGAGAGGTGTCAACCCAAATAACCCTTTCATGGTTGTAACTTTAATTCAGTATTATGTAGTAATTTTTCTTGTAAGAATATATGATATGGGTGTCATTTGTTTCTTCCTCATATCAAAAGATTGAAAATAATCGTTGAAACAAACCAAAATCTAATGGACGAAAGGCTGAGACATGGGGTTAATTTATTGAAGAAATTGAAAACAAAGATGGAAAACAATTGAGTCACCAAGATATGGGGGTCTCAACAACTATATATAAATTAATCAGACATCAAACCTTTTCTCATAACTTTCCCTTACATGAATCCATTTATTAATGACCTTAAAATTCACACCTATAAATAGAATTGAAATGCCTCATAGTTCTAGATTCACTATAGCAGCACATAACATTTGCACAAAAAGAAAAACCATCGGTGTTTAAAAGGTAGATGTATAACATCATGATTTATAGATGGAAGATAGGGAAATGTAAGACATAATTTAGGATATTTGGGTTTTCGAACAAATCAAATATAAGCCTGCAAACAAATTGGGGTTATGTTTTTATACATATACATTGCATATGAAATGAGATTGGAATTAATTGGAAGTTCAGTTGATGCGTTAGCCGTCCAACCGTTTAAGAAAAGAAATGGATGGGTATCATATACATGGTGGAGGAAATGAGATTTAAATTAAATGGAAGTTCATCTAATGCGTTAGCAATCCAACTGTTTGAGAAAAGAAAAGGATGGATATCATGAGTTTGGTTTGCTTCCCGATAAAAATAATGTGAGAGAATTGGGATGGTAATGAGATGCCACATGGATACGTTGGAAGATAGCCAAAATTGAATTCGGTCTTCCATTTTATATTGTTAGTAGAGATATATATATATACATAGAGACAACTGAATTAAATGTCGTTGACATGTGGCACAACAGTAAGGATTTAAGCTATATATATATATATACATATGCCTAGATTTGTATTCCTGATATGAATGTTAATTAAGTTATTATTAAGTCTCCTCATAGTTATCTCACCAAATTAGTGATAAACTAATCTTAGCATAATGTATTTTTGGACTGAATGGCAATATTTCCAGTACTATCATTAGGTCTGGATGAATAGGACAATTATGATCCTTATTCTCCGTAAGGACTCTCCGATAAGACTGCTCAGTTTATGAAATCAAATTAAGACATGAATTAATTAACACAAAAAAATAACAATAATTCTAACTAAAACTCACACAAACAAGTATACAAATATTTTCATAAATTAATCTTAAAATAATTTGGGTTTTCAATTGACTCACCATCAACCTCCTATCACAACTACAAATCAATCGAGTACAAAAACTATTGATATTAATCAAGAACCAATAATTAAAATTACCTTTATCTGTATCAATTTTACGATACTGTAACTTGAATGTCCCGGAATAAATTAGTTCATAACATAAATTTTATTCAATCCATTACAGATATAGTTATTTCATAAGAAGACAGATTGCATTCATCCTTTTACGGAGGCAAAAGTTGTATTTTATATGTTTTTATTTTCAACTAGAGGAGAATCTTCATGTGAAAGCCTCAA